>OX637482.1:10015000-11258404 GCA_951800055.1 Cenopis cana | reverse complement strand
GGTACCTAAGTTTATTATCTAAGTTTAAACGCGCAGCGTTTTTAAAATAAATGTAAACAATAAAATGGATGCAGGTAGATAAACATTCGGTACGCAATTTTTACGCAAACTAGTTTACTGTCGTGCGCGCAGGCACTGCTTAGAGATAAGAAGTTACTGTGACAGTGATGTACGCACAATAATGGATGCGGCATTAAGTAATTTATATATTAAGTTATATTTTTATTTTATCACTTTTATTATTATATCCTAAGTATGAATGGTATTTATTATTAATATTTATTATTCGATTGTAAGTGTACATATACTTTAATATATAATTTCTAGAAATAACAGTGTAACTTAAATGCGAGAACCTAGCAGTTACTTATAGTTTAGTTAGTACGTATTAAATATCCAAGTAGTTTATAGGAGTTAACTGTGTGAGTATGTTTATGTATGTATGTATGTATGTATGTTTATTTAAGTAAGTAATAAGTTTATTTAAGTAGTAAGTAGTAGATAAATTTATATTTGAAACACCTCCTCCTCTAGTATTTTGCCTGTAGTTGAAGTAATGTGAGTAGCCCGTTTGATTCAACCTTTTAGCTTCATCTTCGTCTTTGATCCATGTCTCCGTTAGAACGATTACATGAATAGTGGTATGAAAGGAGTCAATAATGCATTTTAGTTCGTCGAGTTTACCCGGTCTGACTATCCTTCGAATGTTGGCATAAAAGTTTTGCGAGTAGGTTTGGGCTATTTGATATGTGGAGTCAGCGCTCCGCTGACATTGCCATTGAGGTGGTCGCTGTGTATTTTTTTGGATGGGATTCTAAGATTTTTGGGACTCCCTTTACATACCCTATTCGTAGATTTGCTTCACCATTAGAGATGCGTTGCTCGAGTTCTTTGCTGAGATTTCGCAACGCCTCACGTTGGCTAGGTGTCTGATCGGAGTATAATTTAATGTGATTTGACACGCTGGCCTTGTTTTTGTTCCGAAGTAAGTATTTCACAGTGTCTTCTGTTGCAAAACATACCTTTATAGGGCGCGTTTTATTTTCCTGCAATTTTCCTAGTCGAAAGTACTGCTTAGGTTTTGGACAGTCAGTGAAAATCGCTTTGGTTATGTTCGCAATTAATTGGCCGTCGTGTTCAGCTTTTTCATTTGAACTAGGGTCTGGTTCCGGCACACCTACTATAATAATATTTTTGGCCCGTGTGAAACGTTCCGAGCACTCAGCAATCAGGGTTTCGTAGGTAAAAATAGGTGTTGGATCTTGATTGAGTGATGTTTTAAGTAGCTGCACGTCCGTTTCTAATTGTCCGACACGGGCATCGGTAGCACTAACAGATGCTACTAAGGTGTTTACATCAGATTTTAATGTATTTTGCTCTGCAGTCATATTATCTATGCTACTTCGGATATCGGCCACTTGACTCTTTATGTTACTGATGTCATCACATAGTTTGCTCATATTTTCCGTTTGGATATTACTATTTGTGGTTAGTACGTACATCATTTCCGCCATTTGTTTCTTTAAGTCACCTAGTTCCGTTATGATATATTCATTGTCATTAGACAGTTTCCGTTTATTGCGAAAAGCAATTTGTGCAGTATCCAGGTCAGTACTCGACGCGAGGTTGGGTTGCGATCCGCCATGTCCATCGCCGATGCCACCTCCAGACGGTGTGCGTTGTAAATTCATAGTAGCTCGTAGACTTCGTAGTGTTGAATGACATCCTCTATTATAATTAGTCCAGAAAACCTAAGAAAGCATTCATTTTATATTACACGTCAAGTTAACGGGTGAAATATGAGAATAGATTCCAACAAACAAGAATAGATATATTTTCCAAGATGAGTAAATAGTAGATTGTTTGACAAGGGTCTAAAGTAAGTGAGGGAAAATTGTTCGAGTGGTAATATGGCTTTTAGGCCCGAGTTATACACTCTACTTTTCACTTCGATTGCGAGAAAACACATAAACA
Source organism: Cenopis cana (assembly GCA_951800055.1). Taxonomy (NCBI): domain Eukaryota; kingdom Metazoa; phylum Arthropoda; class Insecta; order Lepidoptera; family Tortricidae; genus Cenopis; species Cenopis cana. Next base: position 11,256,430 of record OX637482.1, on the reverse strand, counting down.
CAAATTATCCACCTTAAATGAATAATTTAACTCTTGGCGGGCGTATGTCTAATTTGACAGCATGTTTTTTTTTAAGAACAGCACCATGCCTCGCTATGCGTGTTCGCTTTGCGCATTCGCCTCCCTTTCTTTTGCTAATTAAAGAAAGAGATGCAACATGCTCTTTTTTTATTTTAAGAGGCTTAATTGCTTTGGCCATAGACACCGCTTAATCTTTAGTGAACTGAAAAACGTCTTTCCTGATTGGTCGATTTTAGTACAGCTGTGTTCTGGTTGGTTCAAATTTCTACCAAATATTTTTTAATCTTTCAAATTACTGTTCTGTGATTGGTGGATTTAATAGGTGAAGTATTTTGATTGGTCAAATTGAAATGTTTTGTTAATCATAAATATGTATACATATTTTCCCTAGGGCTTAAATGTACTACTTTAGCCCCGCTTCACAATTCTAATATGAAACACTTTTCGAGCAGGAGAAGTGAAAAAAAATTTATGCGTTAATTGAAAATTTGCATTTATGACTATTCATAATTTTCTTAAAAATTTTCATCATAAAAAATAATATTTTTTTAGCTTATTTTGCTTAGCATGCCACTAGCTTACGATGAGCCTTTTAAATATCATACCTATATGCACGCGTATATGCACGTTTATCATATATGCATATATGCACGTATTGCACGTACATATTCAGGTGAGCTCAAGATGCAAATCCAAAACGGTCAGGAGTTAGATGATACTTTAAGTTACCGATATTATTCATTTGGAAAGAAATAACATGCATAGCTGAGGCTTGAATTTTTCATTTGACCTTTCTCAACAGATTTAGTTACTTCCGTAGGTACTTTACGATTATTTACTTTAAAAATGGAAAAATAAACATTATCGTATCATTCCATAAACACTATGCATGAAAGTTACATGAAAGACTTGAGAATATGCAACGAGAGACCTGTGTGTGAAGCTTGAATGCCGGGCTATATCGATGACGCGGCGGTATCGGGCTAGGGCAGTGAACGAATATAAACATGGAAGCAGCCTCTGAGAACTTTGGTGTTGAATTTATCGGGACACTTAGCACACAAACACAAACACACACACATTTAAATACGACGTTACGTATATACAGAGATATAATACGAAAACGATAACAAAATAATAGTTATCTCTTTTACACTAATTGTAAACACTTGCGCGTGACTGAAATGGTTGTATAGACAATAACTGCCAATCAGCAACTTAATCCGCCAATGAGCTTCTTGCTGCAGGCGCTAGCAGCAGGCCGTACGCCACGGATCTGTGCCGTCACGAATCATATTTGATAGATGTCAATGAGATTCATGGATAGGTTTATGCAACAGATTTTAGACAGTCAAATAATTAATCAATATTTTAATTTTCGGCACGTTGAAAGAAAACAAAATAAATAGGTTAACAGTATTGTAATAAAATTGCTGATTAATTTGTATTATTTATACTTTTCGACCGTTTATCTATATTATAATAATACATTATTAATAAATTAATAATAAATCCATATCTCAACCACTTCCAGACAATCTGACTGAGTTATTCCACGGGATAAAGCTATATTATGTCCTTCCTAGAGTCTCGAATATCTCCATACCAACATTTATCACAATCGGTTCAGCTGTCTAAGCGTGAAGAGGTAGGTAATAGATAGTGAGACAGAGTACTTTCGCATTTATAATAATTAGTATGGATGTGTACAGCCGGGCAGTGCGTAGCCATTTACTCATGTTCACGTACAGTCAGCAACGTTTACGTCGATGCAAATAGAGGGGCTATATCTGAGTACACCTTTACGTATGAGTGGCAGAGGAAGTAGATTGCACAGGGATATGTGCGACATTACAGGGTCGGTGAAATAAAATATTGTCTATTATTATTATTATTTTTTCAATTTAACAATTGTTTAATACAATAAATTGTCGCTTGGCCGCATTCGTTATTACCTAAATATTCCTTGCGCGTTCTTAATATTAAGTGCTATGACTCTCCCATTTCTCCTTCTACTTTGTGCTTGACTCTTATGTGCTTGTGCTAATTATAAGTGCTTGAAATACTTGAAACATTTAGTGCACAAAGGACTGGGTTGTTTACATTCTGCATCGCCGTGTACCTATTCCCTCAAGTAAGTGCGTGAATTAAGACCTTACACAATCTAGCCACAAATACTTTGATGCATTCCATAAAAAATGTTCTTACTTCATTTGGCATAATATCATCCCTATACAAAATATTGATCATAATATTTTTTTAAGGTTTTACTAACGTTATCGATTTACTTACACGTGGAAAGTGATTCCCTTGTCTTTGTTACGATCCGTATGATTCCTGCACCACTTCACAACACATGAAGGCATCTTAAATTGTAAAAATCCTTGATTTTTTCATTGCGTTTCGACATCCGCCATTCACTGGGATGACAGTTGAACTAAATTCGTGCCGGGCCTAGTTATTAAGGACCTGCCCCACTGGGGTTAGTTTGCGTTGCGTCAAAATTTAGCAGGCAGAATGCTTCTATGTTTATATTCGTTCACTGGGCTAGGGTGAGCCTCAAGATGTGCAAGAAGGAAACGGCGCATTTAGATGAGGCACTATTGCACCAAGATACGGGTACCAGTCAGTGTACATAGAACTCTGTCATTTATTAATAATATTATCAATATTACATGTCATTGGTTCTGTTGAGAATGTTTGAAATATTACATACAAAAATTGTAATAATCTGTATTGTAAACATGTATAAACACTCGTATAACAACCAAATTGAATTTCCACCGCCATGGTGCAAACTGTAATGTTGTGTAAATTTCTTGTGTCAACAAATAAATTAAGTTAATAGATGAACGGGACTGCTAGAATTAAATGAATTCATAAGAAGGCAGCTGAGAGATCTCTAAAATTATTAAAATGGAATTTCAATATTGTCGGGCTCGCATTCTCCAAACGTGCCAAAAGTCAGAGGCGTCCCCTCAAGACGAGAACTTGTGCAGCAAATACCAGACAAATTCTGATTCAATACTTTACCAAAATCTTTGATTGAAAGCTGCTTCTGACCTTCTATACGGCGGCCAAAACTTCAATTCATGATGACCAATTGACCATCTCTATCCATTGTTCACTAACGCTAAATACATACATACATAGATATGTATTGAGTGCTAGTCGCGGAAAAGAGGTCCTGAACAGTCTTGTATTCTGAAAGTCTTTTCGAAAATATTCAGCACGTCATTTTCATCTGTAAGCGAAGTGAAATTTATTATACTCACAGTAAGTGCACTTGCTTGCATAAAACTAGTTCTGAAGAAAGGTTAACTTCTCTTGACAGTAATGAATATTTATACTATTGAAATTATGCAACGTTGCTTTTATAACATTTTGTGTGATGTAAAAAGCTGAACCATATTGGAAATGAAGTTCGCGTATTTCAATCAATGAAATTTGGAGCCTCAGTTTGATTATTTTGGGTGTAACTAATATTCCCATTTCACATTTGTTAGCTCGGCGCGTGTGTCGTGCGTGATTCCATATTATGTGGGTTAGAATTGAACCAATTGCGCTGTAAAATGCATTCACTAAATATATTTAACGTAATGGCACCAATTATGGACGGCTTAAGAACTCCGTCGACATCTTTTGGCTATAACTCTCTTATTTTATAAGTTTGATGTTAGTTATTTCAAAGAAAATGTAGCTTAATAATCACTAATTATAATAAACATACAAAAGTTTTGGATAAACTTGTAAGTTCCGAGAAAATTGCTCCAAATCTGAAAAAGTCGAAAATCTTCGAAAATCCTATGATGGACAGACAAAATCCAATTATGGACACCCAATCTTGGACACCTTATGTTCTAAAAACATTGTAAACATTCCTTTATTTGTTGAATTCCAAACTTTAAAAAAAAGTAGAAACTGTCATATAAAAGGAGGCACAGGTCGTATTCAGCCAATTCAGCTCGTATTTTTCTGTTGGAAACGCGACGTCGTTTTAAGTCTTGAATACTTTGCGTTTTTCGGTAAAACAATACACTTGCGATTCTGTTAAAAAAAATAAACATCCCGCTGTTTATTTTTTGCTGAGCATGATGTTTTTGACGTTTTAAGGTTATGTTTATCAAATATTTATCCAAATTTTGTCGTATTTCCTCCATTTTTGAGAAAAGTACTATATTAGCCTCGGCCGGAATGGCAATTGCAGGGTTCGTATTATAATTATACTCGCAAGCTCGTCCGTTTAAACAAATACTCAGCCTGCAATTGCTTTTTTCCCCGGCCACGGCAATAATGTATTTTTGTTTCGGGATAAGGATTCATGGATAAGGAATTCAAATTTTACATTTATTTAGAATTTTAAGTAAACATTTTTTTACGAAAAATCGTCATTATACTCGATTTCGACTAATTCGGGGATGAGGATTTCAAATTTTATATTAATTTTGAATTTCAGTTTTAAAAAAATATTTTTTTAGAAATATCGTCATTATACTCGATTCCGACTAATTCGGGGATAAGGATTTCAAATTTTACATTTATTTTGAATTTTAAGTAAAAAAAATTTTTTTAACGAAAAATCGACATTATACTCGATTTCGACTAATTCGGGGTTAAGGATTTCAAATTTTACATTAATTTTGAAATTTAAGTAAAAAATTTTTTTTTCCAAAAATCGTCAATTTACTCGGTTTCGTCTAATTCAGGGATAAGGAGTTCAAATTTGATATCTATGGGCATTAAAACACTCGTGTTTTAATGCCCCTCATGATGTACCAGTTGCATAATAGTAGTTTATGCTATTCATAATAAGGTCACACGAGTGTTTGAATGCCTAATTATGTACAAGTAGGTATAATGACGATATTTGGAAAAAACATTTTTTTTCTAAAAATTCAAAATTAATATCAAATTTGAAATCCTTATCCCCGAATTAGTCGAAAACGAGTATAATGACGATTTTTCGCAAAAAAATGTTTTTTTCGCTGTAAATTCAAAATTAATACATAATTTGAAATCCTCATCCGATCCCAATCTGAATCCAATCGAGTATAATGACGATTTTTCGAAAGAAATATATATTTTTTCTTAAACTTTTAAAATAAATGCAAAATTTGAAATCCTTCTCCCTGAATCCTTATCCCAAAAAAAAAAACCTATATCGAGCTGACCTTTCGTATCGACTGAATTTTAATTTTCCTGTTCCAAATTTTTAAAAAAGCATTATAGTACTAAATAGGAAATTATAATGAATATTATATTACTGCTGGTAACCTTCACCACAGGTAAGAAAATTTTCATAAGTACATTGATGTTAAAATGAAGGTCATTTGCCTACGGTTTCTGAACGCATTTTAGAGGATTATGATATTTGTGTAGATAAACTACTATTATAATAAAATTGGGTGGCATTTTTCAAAAAATTATCTCGCTAATAAATCCGTCCAACATTGGGTGTCCATAATTGGGTAACCAGAATTCAGTATGAAAAACCAATCATGGAGAAACTGTCCATAATTGGAGATTACCAAAAAACAGGAACCAGTGATGTACATCCTCTCTAAATCATTCAAATTGGATTCTAATGCAATAAACACTTTAAAAAAGTATTGTTAAATATGTAACGCTTCTTACGAAATCATATCAAAATAATATTGTTTAGAGAAAATAAAGTTTACAATCAAAAACGTAAACCTACTTCCTTAGTTATTTCTGTAAGAAATTAAGGTTATTCGTGAAAAATGCCGGAGCACACTTTTTGCCGCCGCGCCATTTTTAAACAAAATGACCGAGGTGTATGTCATTTGTCAATGTGATACATAGAAGCCTATTCTTTATGCTTAAAGTGTTTCCATGACTAAAATAGTTTTCCGTTGCTTAATTTCGACCGTGAAAGATTTTTGCGTCCATTACTGGAGCCAGGTCCATTACTGGTGCCACTACGTTATTTGAATGGTATATTGTCGGTGAATGATTGAAGAGCGGTACATTACAAAGAGCTATGGAAGCTGTTAACTCTGTAACGACAGGGATTCCGAGCGACTGATCGATGCCTCTCTACATGCAATGTACATTAGCGCTTCTAAGTACAGTTATTTAGTACTTTACTGAGAGAAGTAATACTGGGGGCAAATTCTAATTCCAATTTTATATTACTCGCGTATTCGTCCTGAGTGTTTTCACACGTCAGCTCGTCGAGCACTTTATGTTAAAGTGCGTCGTCACCCCATCCCATGTCACAAATGCCGAGTTGGTGACATGTTGACAGTAAATTATGCTGTGTGATTTACCTATGCCACAATCATTCGACACAGCTACCCGTGAATCGTGCTGAGCGTGTTGTTATCGCGTTCACGGATATCATGTTATCAGAACCGGGTGTTGTGCGAGCTGCCTTTCCCATAATCACTAAATAGCTAAATGTTTTTTCAGGCAGATGCAAGAAGTCCTTCGTACAAAACTCTAAGACCAAATTCTGTCAAACGAACGCAAACCAAAAATGACTATGAGCTCTGACTGTTAGTGTCGAAGGTAGGTAAATGCGGGAAATGAGAAGACGGTTTTTGAGCCGAAAAATAACCAAAATGCGAGCGAACGGTGTACGTGTGTTGCTCGTGAAGGTGCAATGGCGACTAGAGGTCATACGGCGCACACATGCACACCCCTTCCTTCGCATTGAACTTTATTTATAAAAAAGGGCTTGTCTAAATAGGTACAAGATGGCGTTACAAGTAAGTAATCTATGACAATTTATGTATAGTATTTTGCATGCGATATATTTTATATATTATTTTAAGACCTATATATGTATACATGTATTGTTTTATCTACATATTTATATATATTTTTAAGCTTTATGCCCCACAGGTAAGCGCCCGATTCCAGCGTCAACATCCTCCCCCCAGTGCAGCCATAGCTGCACTCATTCAAACGTAATGCGTGTCGCAGGCGCAGGTCGCTAGTCTCTAATATTGTCACGGCAACCATTCGCACCGACAGATCAAACCCAAAGGAATCGGTAACTGGTTTCCACAACAATCCCAAAATTCTTTCAGGGAAGTCTTCACGTCCGACTTTGAACCTTATTGCACTGGGGCTTAAGGTCTCTTTTGGAATGTGTTTCAATATCTCAGGTTTATTAGACATCATATTCCTCATATCGAATCCGCTGGCTTTGTGAACTTTCAAAACATCCTTAATAATAGCTACAGCCTTATGGTGGTCATCATGACTTTTTTGACATGACTTTCTTTCAAGGCAAAGTAACCTGTTAAATGCATTGAGATAAGAGTTAGGTAGGGCAACATTAGATTTCCATGGTAGGCCAACTTCCCACAGTCCCCCTACTAATTTAGCGGTTTTTTCGAGAATTGTTACAGTTCGCAAGTCGCTCTTGCTTATTCGAGGTGTCGTAGTAACACCGATAGCCTCTAATGCAAACGAATGGCGAGACATCACAGTAAGATTCCTTAGTTCTTCACTTTCTTCCTGTAATTCCCAGCTGTCCGTGTTTTGAAGGAATGCGACCGTTTCTGTATCAGAACTGCTCTCGTAAATATTGTAAACATCATTGTTTACCGAGTTTCGTGGCAACAGCTGATGCGACGGCAGCGGTGAGGCAGCGGGGGTCGCTGCGGGGGCAGGGTGTGCGGGCGCCGAGTAGACAAGCGGCTGCGCCCGCGGCGATAAAAGTGCTGCGTCATTCCGATGCCGGCTGCCGCCGGGCGCACTGCACACGTTACCATGCACGCACCAACCTAGCGGTGTTCGGGTGACATAAGGCTTGTCTACGCCTCCCGGTATTATAACGAGAGGCATAAGTAAATGATAATGGTCCTGACCAATTAACAATTGAGGTTTAATATCGTCACGTAACACATATTGCTTATAGTCTTTTAAATGTTCATAGCTATCGAAACTCACACTGGACAGTTTTTGTACGGGCAAATTAAGATCGTTCATCTTCCGCGCGCGCAGATCGAATGTTTCACCGGTGTCGTTTGTAACAGTAAAGTTTATAATCTCACTGCGGCACTGTAATTCCGTATTGTTCCACGCGCCTCGTACTTGTAATGTTTCACTGTGGCCGTACAAACCTATAGCGTTGGCAAGGTCAGCTGATAAGAGAGATACCGACGCAGCATCGTCGAGCAGGGCGCAGGCTCGCTCACTACCATAAGGGCCGTGCACCATCACCGATACCACTTTTAGTAGAACCTTGTTGTTACGAAAGTTTGTGTTGTTTACATAATCACTAATGTCTACTGTCTCACTTTCATTTGAGTTCGTAATTTGGTTTACACCTGACGACGCACTAAGTTCGGTATCGACAACGTAGGCACAGGTCTCTCTTGATCCATTGGTCTTTTTAGGTAACCAATGTAGTAATTTATGATGATCCTGGCCACAATCGTCTATGTTACATGCTGCGGCTGTGCAGGTGTGCTTATCATGTTGTGACACTAAGCATTTAAAACATAACTTGTTGAAGCGAACATATCGCCAGCGATCGCGTCGCATCGCGCGCTTAAACCGTGGACAGTCGGGCAGACGGTGATTAGGTATGTAACAAAAATTACACTTCTCCACTTCACTCGTTACAAAAACAGAATGCTGCGGGCCTCGTCGCTCTTCGTACTGCTTCCTGCTTTTATCAGCTTGACTGTTAAGGTGGGACACTCCCGCCGAGGCTGCTTTGGTAGCTTCACTTACAAGAAAATCCGTTAAATGTTCGAACTTAGACTTTTCACGTTCGCTTAAATGTTCGTAAGCGTAGTCACTCCATCTGTTTATGAGGCTGCTCGGAAACTTGGATAGTACGGAATTCATGAGCTCAGGGCTTCGAAGATAATCAGCTTGGCCAATCGAACGAGCAGTTACGGCGAAGTTTTTTATTTTTGTAGCAAAAATAACAATGTCGTTGTGGTATGCCTGAGGTAGCGGTTGAAGTTTTTTAATTTGAAGTATGATTCTATTAATAATCACTTCAGGGTGCCCGAAACGAAGCTCTAGAGTTTGAATTATAACATTCGGATCAGTTTTTCCAGTAAGCATTGATATAACTGCCTCCTTAGCATCACCGCGTAAACATTTGCGCAAACGATCTATATTTTCGGAGTCATTGAATTTGCACCGCGCTGTTGTATCGATATAAGCATCTTTAAAGTGCAGCCATTCCATAGGGTCTCCAAAGTACAGCGGCAGGTCTCTGGACGTCACCAACTTTGCAATTAGTTCCGGACTTTGGGCTTGCGATGTCGAGGCACTGATGGCATTTTGTAGTGCGCTTGCTAGCTTCTCGATGTCGGTTGGACCGCGCGGAGGCTGTGAAGCTGGCGGGCCTGGCCGAGTGGCGCGTAGCGGGGTGAGCTGGCTTGCCGGGAGCATAGCCGGCTGAGGGACCGGCTCGTCGACATCGCCGGCAGTTGGTGTTGGTACATCACCGAAGTGGCTTCTTACCTTTCCTTCTTCATTTTCTTCTTTTTCCAGCTGTCTGTCACTTTTTTCAAGCCACTCTTCAACCTTTTGTTTAACGGAGCGTTCAGAACGGCAAGACTTTTCACTCCGATTCGATGCCACATCCAGAGCTGCAATCTCTAAAGCCAATTTCTTATCAATCAATTCTTTATCAATTCTGGCCTTATACTCTGCTGCTTCGAGTTCTAACTGCATCTTCTGTGCCATATAAACAGACGAAGTTGTAGATTTTTTACTGTTACTTGTGCGCGGGCGCTGCGGCGAATCCATACGGTCTTCTTTAGCTGACACTCCATTCTCGGGTGGTAACGAACGAGTCTCCTTTGCTGTCTCTTCTCCGTCGTTCTCCACTAGCCTAGTCGATGCTTCTTTCTTCATGCGTCGCGTTTGAATACAACTGGTGCGCGACGTGAGCGGAGTCTTGTACATCGTGAGACTAGTACCTGCTTACAGGCTTTTGTTCCCGTGATCCGGTCGAAGACCACTTTGTCGAAGGTAGGTAAATGCGGGAAATGAGAAGACGGTTTTTGAGCCGAAAAATAACCAAAATGCGAGCGAACGGTGTACGTGTGTTGCTCGTGAAGGTGCAATGGCGACTAGAGGTCATACGGCGCACACATGCACACCCCTTCCTTCGCATTGAACTTTATTTATAAAAAAGGGCTTGTCTAAATAGGTACAAGATGGCGTTACAAGTAAGTAATCTATGACAATTTATGTATAGTATTTTGCATGCGATATATTTTATATATTATTTTAAGACCTATATATGTATACATGTATTGTTTTATCTACATATTTATATATATTTTTAAGCTTTATGCCCCACAGGTAAGCGCCCGATTCCAGCGTCAACAGTTAGGTAGATTCTTGCTTGCGTTCATTTGACAGCATTTGGCCTTACAGTTTCGTACGTACTATTTTAGAAGACTCGTTAGAACTGATGCTGAATGACAGCTTGCTGATGCAAGCTGTCATTTTTCAGAGCTAAAACGACAGTAGGTCTACTAGAATGCTCAATCGAAAATTTACTGCTTAAACTGAGGGCCTACACCGATATTCTAAATCCGAACCGAACTTCGTATCGTGCCATCCCTTTCATTCATATCATCCCTTTCACACGAAAGAGGGAGGGACGGCACGAGACGAAGTTCCGATTTCGAACTTCGGAGTACACGCTCTAACTACGATCTTCAATAGGTACCCATAGTATGCTTAGGCATCGATCCATGCTAGCATTTGAACTTTTACTTTAAAATCTGAAGAATATCTGACGATTTTTGTTAAGGTTGTGCAATAAATAGTATTTGTATTGTATTGTTGTATTGGATATCTCTTAATATGTGCCGGGTGAGGAGGTTATAGTAGTTTATGCAACTGCTACATAATGAGAGGCAATAAACATGAGTGTGGTTTCAAGAAACGAGCCGAAAGGGAGTTTCATAATAAGCTCACACTAGTGTTTTAATGCCTAATTATGTACAGTTGCGTACAAGAAGTTTACCTAGTGCTGCAAGAGTTGCCAACGTCAGGAGCGCGGAGCGGCTGAATGCCATGTCAGCGGGGCATGCCGCGGGCAGTGCGCGTCATCGCGTCCGCGCGACCATGGCACGCGCACGCCGCGTCTTGCCCCTGCCTGGAAAAAAAGTAGATTTTATGAGGTCAGGTTGAATTTTTAGTCAAATAACATCAATGGAAAACATTGCTTTATTGTTGCCGAAACGAAAACTAGACACTGGGCACCACACACGCATAAGTACATGTAACATGTATGTCGAACGAATTCTTTCGTTTTAAACTATGGAACAGTACGAGTAAGTAAAAAATGGTCGCCGTCTCTTTCGTAGAATAGACTATATCTATAAATCTCGTTTAGATTAAAGCGATAGAGTACCTATGTAATGAAAAATGCAACGTATATCGCCAATAGTGTAGGTAAGTTTATGCATTCGATGTTAAAAAACTTCACTGGAGAATAAGGACGTCTACTTTTATTCGTTGCTGCACATCTCGATCTCATCAATCATTGAAATTCAATTGAAATGAGAAAGAAGTAAACCGCATTGTAGCCCATGACACTGCCTGTGTCTCGTATACGGAAATCGTTAAAATGAAGTCGGGATTGTATTGTTTGTTTCGTTTCGACCCCAATCGCGCCGTTGTTGTCGTTTTGGGAGCAAGAATGCTTTTATTTGATGAGACGGGCGGGCGAGCCCGCTAGCGGCTGTCCGCTGAGACTGACAAATTAATTCGGATTGTGAGGGCTGTCGTACATACATATAGATACTTAAATTACTGTTGATCATGGAAACTTCAAGAAACGGAGAAAAGACTGAAAACGGTGCTTTGTTTACTGTTTCATGGGGGGTTAACGTACTCGTGACGAATATTATATTCAAAATATCTATACGCAATACAGTGTAAAATATGCGAATATGACTTTAATGTCAAGCGCGTAAGAGCGTATAAATAGGCATTATTGTCGCTTTCGGAACGTACATATACATATATACAATACAATACAAATACTTTTTATTGCACACCTCAATTACAGTACAAAATCACAATAAGTAGAGGCAAACAACAGGCGGTCTTATCGCTAAGGAGCGATTTCTTCCAGACAACCAGGTGTATATTTATTTATTTAAACTTTATTGCACAAACAATATAAGTACAAATGGCGGACTTAATGCCATGAGGCATTCTCTACCAGTCAACCATAGGACCAAACAGAAACTTGCAAACGGTTGCTTGGTATATACTATACCTTTGACTGTACATAAACAATTGCAATTTGCATATTAATTCCATTATTTGTCGAGTCCCAGTCTTTACTGGTAAAACAGACATATAAAAACATGGCACAACTCCTATCCAGTCAATTCAAGAATCCAAGATCAAAATCGTTTTTTACAGGCTTAGGTATATCTAGTGCATAGAGTCATAAATACATTAGAAATCGTTAATAAATAAGAATAGTGAATTCAGCCGCCCGTATCCTTCGCGGGGCCTGTTTTCTTATAAAACAGTATTTAAAAAAAAGGTATATCTAGTTTCACATGGTGTCTATTTTTATTTATTTACTTATTAGCCTTTATAGCCAATATTTTAAGTGCAAAGTTACAGTAATTATAAGTATATGTATCATATGTCGGCATGTCTTTGTGACACAAAAGCATCTTCCACTCTTCTCTATTGATTGCTGTGCGGTGTTATAGTGGGCCCGCTATACCTTTTTAATGTCGTCAAACCAACGTTTTCTTTGTCTTCCTCTTTTTAGTTTGAATTTTGACTCGGTGTCTATAATCATAATCAATTACATGAAACTCACTCCCCAGTGTCCGATTAACCTGAAATTTACGTTTGACACCGCTGAGCTGATCTGACGAAGGAGATTGAAGGGGCATAGCAACTCCTTAACTACTCAAGATAAACGCGTTGGAACCGCGTCTTTTTTTATAGTGTCTGAATATCTTAGTGGCTTTCAGTAGTAAAATATTTTAGTTTAAAAATAAGGCTTCATCGCGCCTATTTATAAAAAGAAAACGGTATTTTTCGCCGCATTTTTGAAAAGCACTATATTAGCTTCGGCTGGAATGGTAATATCCAGCGCTGTATTAATAAAACGCACTCGCAAGCTCGTTCTTTTGAAACTAATACTCAGCCTGCAATTGCCTACTTCCATATGTACTAACTTCATCAACGCAAAATTATCAAGAATAATAATTTTCATGAGATTTCGACTTTGAAACGTTTTATTGTAATATTTAGCAGATAATTATGTACGACTGACACTTTAATTTCCGAAGTCATTACTTTCACAAAATTCTATTTTTACTCGAGGGTGATTGATGATGATGGGCATTCCCGACTGAAATTCACTGCTTTACAATGAACAGGAAGTATAAAATGCCTTTGAGTATCGTCTTATGAGCCTTTATGTCTAACTTGCTCGGTGTAATTTGTTAAAAATAAGTAACTATTCCAGACCTTCCCAATATTTTTAAACTCAAAGGATTATTTTTTAATTTATGTGCACATGATATTAATCATGTTGTAACTCTAACAGTTTTCCTATATAGCGCTTTCTTTGCCCTATAAATTCTTTATGACGTTAGTTAATTAGAAAAGTTGCTATTTATGCACCCCAGCTCTTTCTTTGCCTAAGACAGTAAATGTTTATTCTTGACTCACTGAATATACACTATACTATACAATACACACACCATGCTAAAGTTGCTGTAGAAAGAATTAAAACAACAGACCTATAATACTTCATTATCTCAAAGTAAAGTACATTGTTCTGGTTGAACTCTGGCAGAACTTGTTTTCTGTTATCGCCCAAGGCAATGTTAACTTGAAGTCGGTAAGGGCATCTAAATATTATATCCGGCATAGCGAAATTACTCAGCACGCGAACTCGCAACATGTCACTGGTAAACGAGACTCGGGCAAATAGCTTTGTATTTCAGCTGAAACGCTTTGTGAATAAACGGAAACGATACAAGCAAAACCGGGGAGGATTTTTGGACTCACGAACAGTGGGTTCCATACTTCAGGTACATAGGCATTACTGTGGAAATAGAATGACAGCACAGCAGTTTATACATTTGAGCGCAAGATCAACACGTATAGCAGTACTTGTTTTAAATGTTATGTCACATATCAATAGCTTTAAATGTTAGTGTGTTGGTGTTTTAATTGAGTATAACCTTGTCGCCTGAAAGTACGGGATAGTATGCGTTAAATCCGGTAGTTCTGATTTTTTGCAGACTTGTTTATGATGTTGGCCCAATGAATAATCCAAGTTTGTGACCTCGAGCGCCAAACGCAACTATGTATCTCAAAAATCTAAAAAAAAAGACTCTTTAGTGTTCTGCAAAAAATCAGAACTACCGGATTTAACGCACGCTCTGAATGTATAAAGTTACTGGACTATTTGGTATCTTTAGTAAATTCGATTCGAATTAGCTGCGGCTCATAGGCTGTGGCAGAATAATAGCGTTGCAGTTTGTGATGAGGTTGTACTTCTAAGTTATTGTCATTGGTTTGTAACTTAGGGTTACGCTGTTGTTGACTGTCGAGTCTTATCAGTTTGTTTCTGTGTGAAAAATAAAGCTTCTCGTGTACGGATAATAAATATTGGTTCATTAATAGTAATAAGGAATATGGAGACTTCCGTAAGTGAATATTTGTAGGTAGGTAATAGAAGTTTTACAGTTTGGACGGCCTGCAAATAGCAACACATGCTGAGTACGTAGGCCACACTGAAAGTTTTTAAAAATGGTTACATAGAAACCATACATTAAAAAACTAAAAATGTCGTTTTGAAGTGGAACTGTTTGGCGACATTATGGAATATATTACATTCGTCTGTCGTTTGTTTATATCATTTGGCGTCAAATTGAAAATTGTTTGTTTCACGTTAAAATGAATTTAAATTGAGAAATTTTGGTCGATATTTTTTTTATGCCTTTCTATTGCAATGAAATTAACAATATAGTTATGAAAGACTTTTCGATGGGCGTTTGATGATGAAGCTACATCCTTGAAGACTATTTACAACTAGTTTAACGGGTTCAAATGTCATCGCATCAATGACACTGATGATCTTCGTGAGGGACGTCACTTTATGGCGATTACTGAAAAAAACATCAGTGCTGGGCGGCTCATGATAGAGACTGATAAGAGAATTACCTATCAGCAGATGCAGGCAACCTTAGGCACCAGTATGAGTCAAGTGCAGAAAATCGTTCATGAGTATTTAGCTGTTAGGATACTCTGAACTCGTTGGGCACCTCAGAATTTGGCCGAAGCTCAAAAACGCCGTAGAACCGAGCTATAAGAACGAGTGGGCAAAGCGTTTTTCTCAGAGGCTCCATCGAATTCTGTGATATATTGATGTAATCGTACAATAGTCCATGAAACAAAATTACAATAAATAACTTGCTAGTTAGCTTAGTTTGTTGTTTTTCTAGAAACTTTCAGTGTGGCCTACGTATCAGCCTTTTCTTTATCGCACACATTGCTGGACTCATTGTGCATACCTACATGTGTGCGTCTACTCCTAAAAGGCTTCCTGTATCTTATACCGTGTATTTTCCTGTTTCGTATATTAAACTGTATATTAAGTCCGATTGTGTTGTGCTTTACTGAATAAATTGTTGTTCTTCTTCATAGTTAATATTATAAATGTGAAAGGAACTCTCTCTGTCCGTTACCTCTTCACACGTAAACCGCTAAACCGATTGAGATGAAGTTTGGTACCATAGGTAGGTACTATAGGTACAGATAGTTCGAGGGCATAGGATAGTTTTTATGAAATAGGGTGTGGAAATTTGTATGCAAGTACGATTTCCACGAGGACGAAGTCGCGGGCAAAAGATAGTACATATAAAAAAGGGGAAGGGTAAGGGGTGTAAGGGTAAGGGTATTCTCAAAAGGGGGACACAAGAAAACACCGTAATTCAAATTTATTTCACAAGTAACAAAAAGTCGAGTAACCAACTTCATTTAAAGTATTTATTATATATCACAAAAGCTTGGCAAGTAATTTTCCTCTCGATTACACAAAGCAACAACATTCGTACACATCGAGGGTTGCAATTTTGTTCTAAAAATAAGAGCACAACAGGTGGTTCATATTTAATGGTTATTGGAAGGCTGGCTGCAGTTAATTTGTCGGTCCGTATCCGGAGCGCGAGGGCGCGGGTCGCGCCCGACACGGGTCTCCTCGCAAATACAACACCCGCCGAAATGGTATCCCGAGAATTTGTTATTACCAATGTTATCCACAGCCTGACAGATTCGCATTCCACCTGACTCGTAATACGTATACCTACTAGTTACGCCATCCGCGTAATAGGAATAACGATTATCTTAGTAAGAATATTTCAGTGATCCTTAGATTTATTGCTTGATGATGATTGATGACTTTCATTATGTTGTCGCATAATTATATCGTCCTCTCAATTTCAATTGGGTATTATTTTGTTAATTTTTATAACAGTTCAAATGTGAATATAAAGTTACCAACAGAATTTTTATGTTCCAATAAACAATAAAATCTAAGGCAACTATGTCCATAAACGCAATATTTCACGAGAAAACGGCAAATTACTCTTTTTTCCATACAACGGTATACCTACATAAGAGGTAGGTACTAGGTACAGATATGTAAAAGCATGTGCTGATGTGACGTCACATTTCAATGTCAATCAATATGGAACATTCTCAGTGCTCGAAAACTTTGCTCCTAATTAGGTATCATTTTTTGTGTGGTTTTAAATGTAGTTGCCCCATACAAACATCTGATCGTCTTTAAAAACTGGTTCGAATGGCACCACAAAAGCGAATTAGCAAAAAGGCGAATTGCAATGCGTACCTACATTGTGAACTTTAAATAATACTTACGGCTCCGTAATATACAGATTCATTTTTTTATCGCAATAAATATTAAATTTAAATTAATTTTTTTAAATTAAATTCTTAAATTCCAATAAATAAAAGTCTACGCTTATGGAGTCACAAGGTAACAAGTAGTAAATAAATAAACTATGACGAAGGATCCTCAGTCCAGAAAGTAAAGTACAGTAAGTAGAAGTACTAACAAATTATTTTATCCTCCTCTCTACCGCGCGGCGAAAATGTATGCCTGCGCCTGCTGTTTCGTTTAGGCGGCGCAGGGCGCTTGCGCGAATGTGCGTGTGTGTTTCACTTCTGCCGGCACTCCCGGAGTGCAACCCGTTGTTTTTAGGGTTCCGTACCAAAAAGGTAAAAAAGGAACCCTATTGGTTTCACTTTGTCTGTCTGTCTGTCTGTCTGTCTGTCTGTCTGTCTGTCTGTCACATCGCTAAATATCTCAGGAACTACTTATCCTATCGATTTGAAATTTGGAATAGTTATAAACAAGGGTAACCCAGATACATAGAAGATGGTTTTTTAAATTATTTTATTTTATTTTCTGTGAATAATGACAGATAAAAGGGGGTTCAAAATTTTAAAGTCTGGCAACTATGTCAAGTGGGGTATCATATGAAAGGGCTTGACTTGTACATTCCAAAACAATTTTTAGTTTTTTTTTTTGTTGGGGAAATTTCGATTTACGAGGGAAAATGTAAAAAAAAATACCATTCCCCCCCCTTATCTCCGAAGTTTACGAAGAAAAAAATTTGAAATTATTACACAACATTAATATGCATGTATATTTTACAGGAAAATTATAGCCATAGCTCTATCTAGTTTTTCTTTTTTTTAATCATCAAAAAACTCTTCTATACTAAGTTTGTAATTTAATCACCTTTGTATATATTTTTGTTTTATATTTAAATTTACAAAATTACGTTGAAAATACCTTCTTTCAAATAAAAAAACAATTATTGAAATCGGTTGATGTGATAAAGAATTATCCTTGAAAAACCAACATACGTACTAAGTTATTCAGTCGCGCAAATTAGTAACACAATGCGCCGATAGATGGTGCTGTCATGTTTTTTTAAGATTGTTCCTGAATTAATGGGGTCGGGACGGGTACACAACTACATATACAAGAACTGTGTACGGAACCCTCGGTGCGCGAGTCGGACTCGCACTTGACCGTTTTTTTTTTAATAACTCCGCACTTCGGTACGCGTGTTCGCTTTGCGTATTCGCCTCCCTTTCTTCTGTCATATTAAAGAAAGAGATGCAACATGAATATTTTTTTAAGTGTGGTGCCGCCGTACCTGCTTTGACACATACAGTCCATAGACACCGCTTTATCTTTAGAGAATTGAAAAACGCCTTTGCTGATTGGTCGATTTTAGTAGAGCTGTATTCTGGTTGGTTGATACCCAATAAAAATAAAAATAAAATGCATTTATTTCAAGCTTCAAGAGGCTCATAAAGAGAGAATACCAAATACCAAGTTTTTTTAAATATGTAGATTGTAGTTAAATAACTGTTCTCTGATTGGTGGATTTAATAGGTGAAGTGATTTGATTGGTCAAATTAAAATGTTTTGTAAATCATAAATTTGTATTCATATTTTCCCTAGGGCTTAAATGTACTACTTTAGCCCCGCTTCACAGGTCTAATATGACACACTTTTCGAGCATGAGAAGTGAAAAAGTATTTTTATTTCATAAATGAGACAAGCATTATAATATTTCGTGAGCGCTCAGAGAGGACGTGTCGCAAAAATTATTTTAAATTAAACAAACAACAAACGTGCAAAATACTACCGCGTGTCAAAGCAATAAGATTCTAATTTGCACAAGTCTTCAAAGTGTGATAACGCCTTTCAACTGTGCGCGGTCTCGCTAATCACCTGGAGGAAAGAGGACGGTTGCTATTTTTTAACTCCCTCTCACATCGGCCGTTGCGCGTAAGTGCATACAATAATTAACCTTACCACTCAATCACTAACAATGGATTTCGGAAAATCACCTGTCAAAGGTAAATATGGTTCACAACCGGACCTCTCGAAATTGCAACGAACTGATGATGGCACAGAGACGACGCAACGAAAACGTAAACAGCCGCCAGAGCCGGACTGTGCTTGCACAAATGAAATTTCACATTTCCGAGAGGAGATGACATCATTATTTAGAGCCCTAACCGAAAGTCAACAAGATTTTTTGAACACCCTGCGCGAAGATATGAAAGAAATCAAAACAAAAATAGACACGTTACAGCAGACTACAGAAAATCTTGCTGTTGAAAACAATGTGATTAAACAAGAAATTTCACAACTGAAGCAACACACTTCTTCAACCGACGAAAAAGTCAAGCTCTTACAAAATGACATCAACACTCTCAAAAGCGGAAGTTCATGTAATATAAAAAATACACGCTCCTCCGATGATGAAACATTAATTATGGAGATCAATGAACGCGCCAACAGAGCAAAAAATATTATCATCTACGGAATAGCAGAATCGGAAGAAGGAAACGCTGAAGAGAAGCAGGAATACGATAAAAGAGAAGTCCTTAACATAACTAGTTCAATCATTGACAACATACCAATTCCGCAAAAGATCATACGCCTAGGAAAATTCAATCCGATGAAAGCCCGTCCAATTAAAGTTTTCTTTGACTGTGCGCTAATACCAAAGCAATTGATGCGTAATAAAATGAAAATTGAAAACAAGAGAATAAAAATATATACAGATCTTACACCCAATCAACAAGACTATTTAAAAAAATTGCGTGAAGAACTTCGTAATAGGCAAGATAATGGTGAAAAGGACATCACTATAAAATACGTAAATGGCAATCCTAAGATAATTACGTCTGTCCCATCAAAAAACTCCCAATCTTAAATAATCTCAATGACCGCTCTGAAACTCAAGACCACGCCAAGATAACATATGCACTTCCAAACTCATACGCTGACCTTAAAATGAAAGAATCGTCGCTTAATATTTTTTATACAAATATACGGAGTATAGTCAAGCAAGGGAAACTCGATGAACTGAAATGTATTATCCATTCCGCACCAAGTAAGATACACTTGATAATATTAACTGAGACATGGATAAAGTCAGCGGATGAGAAATCAAACATACAAATAACCAACTACAGTCACTATGCCAATTTTAGAACAGATGCAAGAGGGGGAGGAGTCTCCATCTTCGTTCATGACGACCTAAAGCACAATATTCTGGAGGAATCATATAAAAATGGCAACAATTATCTATGGATACATATTGACAAGCTTCGGCTGGATGTTGGTGTAGTATACAAACCCGGAGATACGAATATTACCAAGTTTCTAGAAGATTTTGAATTGAGTTTGCAAACGAAAAGGCGAGCAGTAATACTTGGTGACTTTAATTTGAATTTATTGACACCTGACAGAAACACAGCAAGATACGAAGAGATGCTACAGGAATGTGGAATTTCCATCTTAAACAAAATCGACATAGAAAACTCAACCCGAAAATCATCAATTACAAATAGCATACTTGACCATGTTCTTACCAATCTTGCGGACAATAAATTCAATATCTCTCTGTTAGACTCCGCACTCTCTGATCATGTGCAAATATTTGTTAGTGTAGAAAAAATTAAACAACAACGAAAACAACGTGTTAAATATGATGCTATCGATTACGAAACCCTGTACAACTTAGCTCAAGATCATAACTTTCAATCAAACAATAATAACTATAATGAAATAGAATCATCAATAAAAACCTGCATAATCAAAAGTACTATAGTGAAAACAAAAATTCTAAATTTACCACGCAGTGATTGGATAAATAAACACATTATAAACAATATAAACTACAGAAATCAACTATGGCAATCACTGAAAAAGAACCCAAATAGTACCATTCTTCAAGAAACCTTCACCAAACAAAGAAATGAGACTACTCAATTAATAGCAAATTCAAAAAATAAATATTACTCTGATAAATTTTCACAATGTAAGAATGATCCAAAAAAAACCTGGACTTTAGTGAATGAACTATCCTGTAACAAAAATAAACATGAACGGGACCCTCCCAAACTCATATATAACTCTATCACTATTTCCGATGGAGACACAATATGTGAAATTTTCAACGATTTCTTTGTACACATAGGTCCTGACTTAGCAAGCAAAATACCCATCCAACACCATAATAACTTAATATTTACTGATAATCACCTACCATCAACCGCAAATCAGCTATCAAACCTAACTCCCTGTTCTGAAGAGGAAATCTCCAAAATAATTGATGCTTTAGACAGCAACTCTAGTGTGGGTCTCGATGGTATCAGTACAAAGTGTATAAAATGTATAAAAAATCACATTATTCAACAACTTACCAATTGTATCAACGAATGCTTAGCAATGGGTACCTTTCCAGACGAATTGAAAGTTGCGAAGGTCAGTCCGATTTATAAATCCGGCTCCAAAACCGATCCCGGCAATTACCGGCCTATATCAGTATTACCGGTAATTTCAAAAGTGTTCGAAAGAGTTCTTTATAATCGCCTGGAAGGTTATTTAAGTAATATTGGCTTCTTATTTGAACGTCAGTATGGCTTCCGTTCTAGATCAAACACTTTATCAGCTACCATAGATTTAATAACCAAAATCCAATCCAATATAGATGCTAAAAACTTAGTACTTGGCGTATTTATTGACTTGAAGAAGGCTTTTGATACGGTGAGCCACTCTATCCTTCTAAATAAACTTTCTAGCATCGGAGTAGTAGGCGACGCATATAAAATACTGAGGTCATATCTTTCAAATCGATACCAAGTAGTTAAAATCGGAGAACACCAAAGCACAGCGCAACCTGTAACTTGTGGCGTCCCACAGGGCTCGATATTAGGACCACTGCTGTTCAATATCTATATTAACAATATCAGCTCTCTTTCGCTGCATGGTGAACTGTCATTGTATGCCGATGACACGTGTCTTTTCTATTACGGAAGCTCAATAACCAGCATAGTCCAACTAGCCCAGGAAGATCTCGAAATTTTAAATAAATGGTTTCAGTACAATCTGCTCACAATTAATGTATCTAAAACATCATATATAATATTTAAATCTAAAAATAAACAATACCCCAGTTTTAACCCATTAACTATTAATAACGTCCCAATCAACCAATCATCACAGGAGAAGTACCTAGGATTAATTTTAGACAACGGCCTAACCTGGAAAGCGCACATAAAACACCTCAAATCCAAAATGTCCTCACTTCTGGGATCCATCAGAAATATCGTGAAGTGCATTCCTATTCATGTACGTTACAATATCTATAACTCGCTGATTAAATCGCATCTGAACTATCTTATTGAAGTATGGGGCAGCGCTTGTAAAAGTAATCTTAAAGACATTCAAATTGCCCAAAATAAAATAGTCAAGACACTCTTTCATTTGGATTATCTGACACCTACAACAACAGTATACTCTAAAACTAATTTAATGAGCATTAATCAACTTCACTTTTATAACACAATTTTACTAATAAGAAAAATCTTGCACAACGAGATACACTGTCAAATTACATTTAAAACAAACAAAGAAAGAGGCAAAAGAAATCTTCGAAGTGCAAACAATCTATCCCTACCTTTTCCGCGAACCAAAAACTTTGGCAATAAAAATATAACATACCAGGGTGCGCGTATGTATAATGACCTACCCAAAAATATAAAAGAGTCAACAAGTATGTCAATATTTAAAAACAAATTAAAGTCATATATTTTTAATAAAATTCCCGTTACCTAAATCCGGCCCTGGCAAATGCAACGTCTTATCTCTAAACAAGCTACCGATCGGCCCGGTTAGCGGCATATGTGTGTGTACCGTCTATTTTATAAACTATATCGTTCAATTTTGTCCTTCCACCCACTCGTATTTATTAAAATAATACATATGCTACGATGAATATTAAAAAGAATAGTTTTATAATAAAATCAAACTAAGCTAGGATTTTGGCTTTTATGTCGTCCACTTCATATTTAAACACGTTGCGATGCGTACAGATAAAACGATTTACTGCTGGTTATGTTGTAAGACGTTGTTTTAGTATATATGTAACTTTGTAAATTCTAAACGTGTAAGTAATTGTGTATTGTGCGCGTACGAATACGACTAACGTAAGTTAAATATTTTCTTTAGTATAATTGAACGCTCACGAAATGTCACTATTTTGTTGAATTTAAGATTACTCATTAAGTGAAATGTAATTTCTTTTGAGTAAATAAATGTCTTTAACCTGATTATCAATCATATTATTCTTATATCACAACGGAAAGGGTGGAGAACGGAGATACTATTGTTCCGAAAGAAAGAAACAAAACATGAGTTTGGGCAATAAAATTCGCGACATTATGATGAATAGAAGGGAGTACGGGGGCCACAATAGACGTCACGCACTGGCGACCTCATAACCATCTACTTCAATTTATGGACGACATTTCGGTTCACAGAGTGCCTCCAGAGATACGTTACGAATAGTTGTAGTGCTTGTCGTGCCATTTATTAAACTTATTAATGTTATTACATTTCTTATATCTATGCGACTGTAGATATTAGTATTTGGCACTTTTACTTCAGTGAAACATGTTCGAAGCAACCTTCATTAATTTGTCTTGCTATTTCACGCCGCAAATTCATCAAAATGCCTATTAGAATTTCTCTAGCTAGGAGCTACGGGGTATAATACCCGTATGTGCCGGGTATTATACCGGTATTGCTATTTGGAATACTTGACATCAGAGCTGACGTTCAAAACGGATTTTTATTACAATTTTATTCTATCGTAAATCAAGGCCTAGATACCAGCTACCACTAAGGGTGGTCTATCTGTATTGATTTCATGAAATATTCAACAGAATTTGTTAAATGTAGGGTCGCTAGGCCAGTTACGCGGCCTACGGCAGTTTGCGGCCCCCTGACCGACTAGGTTCCTTCAACTAAAGATAATAACAATTATAAACTAATTTAAGAAAAAGTGTTAACCGTAAGCTAAACTTGATTAGAAATGCTATAAGAATCTATATAATGTTGTAACTAAAAGATTGATCTTCAACAAGATAAAACGTTACAATTCCCGCATTGAATCCGTAGTGCGTGCGAAGCGTGGAATTATCGTGAATCTGTACAAAAAATAAAGAGACAGCTGACATTGAAAGCTAATTAATGTTACTTAATTTTGGTTTCATTCATAAATTTCTTGTTTGACCAGTTAAATAATTAAGTTTTTGATATGATTTTATTAGATATTGGAATTTTTAAAACTTTCTTATCAAAAAATTGTGGTGGCCGGTATTCTGGTATACACAATTACCGAAAAGGATCGGAAAAAAAACATACAGGGTGCGAGAAAAAGGTCATTCCTGACAAACTTTTTTTTGATGCCTATCGATCCCATTCCTGTCTAGGATCAAAAGCTTGTATGCTACCAAAAAAATCGAAGATAAATTTTCTCATACAAATTGTATGAAAATGAAAACTTATTTTTCACATGCTATTTTTTTATGCCAATCGATTCCATCCTATCCATTATCAATAGGTTCTTAGGGGTCAACTTCTGGTAATGTACTAAAATACCACAAAATAAATGTATGGAAAGATAATAAATATTTTTTCCTTACCATAATATACCTTTATATTAAACTAAGGTAAAAATAAATTATTTTTTACTTGACTAATAAAAGATCTAACGAAAATACTCGAAAAACATCAATTATTAATTTATTTTAGCTAATTGAAAGATTTTATAAGCATAAAGATTTATAAAGGACGCTGATTTGAACAAACCTACTCACACTGTCTTAGTGACGTCACTAAGACAGTATTTCCCTACAAACTTCATATTAACAAATCGTTTTTGACATTTAATAAAAAGTTGCTGATTTGACTGGGGGTTTAATACTGTATTGTATACCTACCTTCCTCCAGCGTTTCCGGAACCGGAACAAATATTTAAAAATATTTGCACCACATAATTATGCGCCTTTGATATAAAAAACTTATTAAAAATGATATTATAATCATTCTAGTACCATATTTAAGGGGGCCGCAAACTAGCTCACAGGGGGCCGTAAACTGGCGTAGGCGGCCGCTATCTGCCGCATTCGCTATTTTGTCACATTTTCTACTTTTTTCCCAAGTTTACGGATAAAAGTACTAACTTTTATTGTTAAGTACGCATCTTGACAATACTCAAAACTTATTTATATGACTGCCATCCAATATGCATATAGGTTTCAATCTTGGTTATGTTTAGCGTGTCGTGCAGACAACAGTAGCCCAAATCCTAGTCCAAATTTAATTCCTTCTGTATCAAAATCGGACAGCAAATCTAAAAATTCCGAGATAAGCTACGTGACGATAAGGAATAAAAAAATGCCGAAAAATGCTACGAGTACGCCACCAGCATCTTCTTCCTCCTCCACTACTGCACCAGACATAATGGAAACTAAAAGTGTTTGTGCATTACAGGAGATCCAACCTGTGACATCCATACCCAGTAATTTCGAGCAAATAGTCTGTGCCAGTAGTGCACCGCCCCCTGACAAATCTACTCCAAATAAACCTTCTTTGTTGGAAAAATTGTCTGACACTGAAACTTCCGCAGACAGCTCATTTGAAACAACTCAGGATGAATTTCCGGAAGGAGATACCTTACCAGACAGTTATAATAACAGAAGTTGTCCGGAGTTAAGAACTACCTCAGAAGATGAACTTGTGGAATATAAAAATAAAATAATTAGCTTAGAACTACGGTTACAGTGCGCGGAAAATGAAATCCAGAATCTAATTTTGGAAAACTGTACACTAAAAAAGCAAATTGAAGAAAATGGAAAAACCATTAAGAATCTGACTAATATTTGTACACCGACTTCTAAACGGGAAAAAAAGCAAAAAACAACGTACAAACAAAGGCTCATCAAGAAAGAACTCAAGTGAATCCCGAAAACATCCTATATTGGGCTGCAACAATGCCATCAGCGATCATTATTCTGCACCCACGACGAGCATCATTTCTTCAGGTGAATCTAGCGAGAGTCACGCCTCCGCCGAAAACATGGAAACGGATACCACATACAATCGGAAAGTGGTACCAACTGACTCAGAGTTAAATAACGATGTAGACGTTCAAATAAAAAAACGTAAAGTTCTAATATTTTCAGATGACAGATGCGTCTTTTTAAGAAGATATTTACAGAATCACCTCGGTACTTCTCATATTGTCACAGCCATTACCAAACCAGGCGCATCTACTGACAAACTATTAGAATCCTGTCTATCCTTGTGTAGAGACTTTAGTAAATACGACTATGTTATAATAGTTAGTGGTCAAAATGACAAAAGCATTGTAAAGTTACAGGCGTCACTATATAATTCTATGGAACGTCTATCTCATACAAATGTCCTTCTGAGTGATGTTTACTTTAACAAAAATATAAATACTGATAAAATAAGTGACATGTTTAAGCTGTTATGTGGAGAATTTAAACATTTTTCCTCATTTATCAGTCTTTTCAATGGATCATTCCTTTCTTTCAGATCTCGCAAATTTAAATTGAGTATGGCCTTACTAAATCGCATACTAACTTTGAACTACAAATATGATTACTACACATTCACGGACGTTCAAGTCGGATCTATGTTACCTAATAATGAAACTGTGATTGCTGAAAAACCTGTTCATGAAGAAAGCACTTTTTTTCGTTCCTAATAATTGTACCTTTTCAGTTTTTCATCAGAACGTGCAAGGTATAAAGTCTAAAATTAGCGAATTAGAAATTTTGAAGGATTCTTTGAACATCGATGTGTTTTGCTGTTCAGAGACATTCTTAAAAAATAATGAGGCTCGCACTTTACAAATCGATGACTATGTAATGGGAGCACATTTCTGCAGGAGCAAAATAAGTCGAGGCGGTGTTTGCATATGTGTTAAAAAAACCTTGAACTTTATAAATCTTGAATGGATCTCTGCGTTGTCAAAAGAATTGCATTTTGAAACTTGTGGCATTTTATTACCTGATCTCAACTGTGTAGTGGTGTGTATTTACAGAACACCTGATAGCGATTTTTGTTTCTTCATAAACAATCTAGAGCTCTTACTTGATAAATTAACAATGCGTTCCCGACATTTTAAGCGTAAAGTAATTCTCGCAGGAGATTTCAACATTAATTTACTTAACAATGACTCTATGAAACATACATTTATTTCTTGTTTATGGAAATACAATTTATATGCCACTATTACTGAGCCGACGAGAATTACTACTACGTCCCAAACTTGCATCGACAATATAATTTCTAACGTCCGGCAGTGCTCTGCTCAAGTCCTAAATCTTGGAATATCTGATCACACGGGACAAATAATTCATCTGTCTGCTTCTCTAGGTTTCAAAGAGAAATTTTGGTACGTGACAACTAGAAGAATTGATAAATACTTGGAAATTTTTCTGAAGTATATATCACAAATTACTTTTTCTGAAGTATATGAAGCATCGAATTCTAACAAAGCATATCAGTCATTTATTGATTTATTTAAATTAGTTTATGACTTAACTATACCTTTAGAAAAAGTTAAAAAAACGTATAAGAAAAAACCCAATTGGAAAACCAAGGGCATTAAAAAAGCTAGCAAAATTAAACGCAAAATGTATTTAACAAACCAAAAAAGCAAGAATGTCTACAGTATAACTAAATATAAAAAATATTGTAAAATATACAAAAAAGTGATACGCTGTTCAAGAATAATTTCAAACGACAGATTTATTAATAACAGTAGTAATAAATCGAAAGCGACATGGGAAATAATTAAACAACACACTTCTACCGAAAACTGTATAAAAACTTCAATTAAACAAATAACTAAAGACGGTATTACCGTATCTAATTCATCCACCATAGCTGAAACCTTCAATAATCATTTCCTTTGTAATAATGCTAGTAGCATCTCGCCCAGTAATAAATATAAAAGTTATACGGAAAATGTATGTAATAGCATCTTTCTAAGCCCAGTAGATAAACATGAAATAAAAAATACAGTTAAATCACTTAGCAATAAAAAGAGTTTCGGCCATGATTATATTCCGATGCAAATAATTAAAGCCAGTATAGATTATATTTCCGAACCCCTGGTACATATTATAAATCTTACCCTGGAGTCGGGAGTTTTTCCTGATGAGCTTAAGAAAGCTCTCACTAAACCCTTGCATAAGAAAGGTCCCAAAGATAACATTGAGAATTATCGGCCGATTGCTCTGCTCCCGAGTTTTGCAAAAATCTTTGAAAAAATCATATATAAAAGATTATCGGGATTTTTACAAGTAAACAAAATACTCAGCCCAAATCAGTTCGGGTTCCAAAATGGTAAATCTACGACCTTAGCAATGTTTAAAATATTTATGAATATTTGGGACGAAATCAATAATAACAAGCCTTGTATTGCCTTACTGTTAGATATGTCTAAGGCTTTTGATTGCGTAGTCCATGAAACTGTTCTTTGTCAATTAGAAAAGTTAGGCATAAGAGGTAATGCTCTCTCTCTTTTCAGAACCTACTTATTTGATCGTAAGCAAGCAACAATAATTGAGACTTATAACAAATTAACCAAAACAGTTGAACAAGTGCAATCTGACTTTGAGACCGTTAGTGTAGGGGTGCCACAGGGAAGTGTGCTTGGTCCCCTCATTTTTTTAATTTACATAAACGAGTTACCAAAAATTGTTAATGATTTATGTGTGCTGTTTGCTGATGACGCTACAATTTTATTTTCAGGTTCTCATACAAGGGAACAGATCCAAGCCAATATTAATAATACTTTAAGTGATGTCATAAGATGGCTAAAAACGCTAAATCTGAAAGTAAATTTGGAAAAGACGAAACTTATTCAGTTTAGAAATATTAGAACGAAACCTCTATGTATCAATGTAACACAGGGTGTCATACCTATAAAGGAAGTCGATAGCGCTAGTTTCTTAGGAGTGCAAATAGATACGCATCTTAGTTGGAAGTCTCATATTGTAGATTTGAATAAGAAAATATCCAGAGCTTGTTTTGCTTTATCCGTACTCTCTGAAACATGTTCAGAGATTATTTTAAGGAATGCATATTATGGTAACGTATACTCTTTGCTTTCTTATGGTGTCATCTTTTGGGGTGACTCGGTTGATGTTCAATCTACATTCATACTACAAAAAAGATGCTTACGCACCATGTACCGCTTAAATAACAGATATTCGCTTCGAGATGTATTCAAAGAAAAGAAGTTTCTGACACTAACTGGAATCTACATTCTAGAACTCTGTTTATTTGTTAAGCGAAACGGTGAGTTTTTCACTAAAAAAACATCTCTGCGTCAAAATCTGAGAACACAGTATAAATACAACTATGAAGTTCCTCGAGCACACAATAAACTGATGCACAAGAGCGCTTTCATTGCCGCTATGCGAGTCTTCAATAAATTACCCATCGAAATTAAGATGTTAGAAAACCCAGCATTTAAATCTACTCTAAAAAAATGGCTCATCAACAAAGCTTTCTACAGCACTCATGAATTTTTCAATGATGTGAATTAATGTTTTATTACTTAAGCATTATTTAAGAATGCATGCAATTTAGTTTTATTGTCATATATTGTATGTCCGTGATGGATAAACTGTTGAATCTATTTTATTATTATGTCACCTTTGTACACAGTTTTACAATAAAGTTTTCTATTCTATTCTATTCTATTCATATTTTTTTACTTGTCTTAAGTGCGCAACTCGGCTAAGAGGCCGCCAACTGGCCTAGGGACCCTAAATGTCCTTCCCGACTTATTTGCGATTTTTATTAAGATAACGATCTAACAAACATGACAGCTATTATATTTAGTCCTATTGTAAGCGCGCTTCCGGCGGTTTCCCGCCTATGTGTACTTATGTATTGTGTAGGTATCTATGTGTACTTGTGTATTGTGTAGGTAGGTATCTATCGGCAAAAACATTGAGTTCACAGCCTACAATCGCTTTGCGCATTGTTGTACAAAAAGAAAGAAAAAACTGTTCCGAAGATTGACACTGAATATGGATTTATATTGTAATTCCTTCGTTAGTGTTTGTGCTTCCTATTATAATTACATAGGTACATTGATAAAAACTTTGTTTTTAATAAAATCCTAGAATTGTCTCGAATATAAAAATCAATATAACTATCGAACTTTCTCGCAAAATTTCACGAGAATCGGTTGAGAAATGCGACCGAGGAGAACAACCTTAAATCCGGACATACCTACGTACGCTTTTTGTCAAATCTGAAACAGAAACGGTCGTTTCACTCGGTCAATTACATTATTTGTGAAGAGTTAAGGCACATTGAGGTGTCTGATAATTTACCAGCAAGTATTTACAAAAAAAATGTTGTATCCTATATATTCTAGCACCTTGCTGCAACTACTTTATGAGGAAATTGATTATGTCATAACGTTTGTATCTTTATGCTAGTTGGTTAGTAAACTAGTCTAACTTAACCCAACCTTATCATCAATTCGTTGATTACATATAGAATAGAAATAGAAATAGAAAAAAAAATATTGCCACAAAAAACAAATTTTACAGAAAAATAATAATAAAAGTAAATGTTTACAAAATACAAGTTTACAATTTAAAAGAATACTAATTAAATAAGATAAAATAAAGCTAAAACTAACCATACACTTAATACTTATTTTGGGCAACATATAGGTATATATAAATATATAAAAACATGTAGGTATATTAGCAACTGATCTAACTGATTTATTTATATTTATAAGTCAATCAACAAACGTTGCCAAAATAGCAGCGACGCGCCCGAAACGTGAGAGACTCAGAGGTACCAATGCCTCCGGTTTGAGATGGATTTGAGGTACTCATTTTTATTCCCGAAAGCCAGACGATTCGCTCCCCAGCGGCACCGGCCACGCGAAAAGAGTGTTGTCTTTGAGAATTTTCTCGACTCGGAAGTGCACGGGCGGGCTTTGCTATTTAAAGTGTGTTTTTATTCGAGGGACTGAAATAATTATTATCCAAATGAAATTACAAATCTCTTTAACCTTCAATAATGTCGGCACTGAACGAATAACATACACATATTTAAAATTAAATTTATTTAAATACATTTTTTTATTACCAAACATTATGTCAAGCCATTATCTTTTAATGTAAAAGACAGTAGACAACAGTATCAATCTTAAATGTATAGATACTGTACATTACCGTAGATACTATGTAACTGACTTCATAATTTTATCGAAACTTGTCTCCATTTAGAATCAACGAGCTCGCACCGACGAGATCATGTATTCAACATCAAAAGTATTCGATAAAATTTGCATGCGGTTTAAACGTCACCACACACAATCCACATACAATACCTACACAACAGTAACTACACTATAGGTTGTTTGAAAATATCCGTACATAACATGTAATCTAGCTACGCAGCAGCTGCACGGATTGGATCGTATCTAAATGCTAACGATACGAAAGAAAAGCATTCTAAGCCCGCATAAGCCCGGTATCATGTTCCATCCATTCATTTCAAATGTTTTTATAGTCCTAATTGAATTTCCGGTGTAGTTTAAAAAATATAGTGATGTCACGTTACTCGGCAAGCTGACTGATAACGATGAATGATGACCGACAGATTTGACATTTTAATTGACGTGACTTTGTTCCTTGAGGCTTGTGAAAATTAGAGACTTTTTCGGTTTTCTTCGGTCGATAATAATGCGAAGCGCCCATAATATAAAATGGAGACAGAATTTTCAGATAAGAGTTTACGCCAATATGTCATCTTTAACACCTGTCGATTTTTTTGGTTTGGAGTTCCATATGCCGCATACAATTTTTCCGCTTTAACGCATATATTCGCTGGAATTCCTACGGCGACAGTTGAAATAGAGAATATCGCCTTGATACTTGTACTTCTGTCAGATATTGTACATACAGAGCTGCCAGATCGAAATGACATTGTCATTGTCTGCCTGTGGTCTGCCTAATACAAGATTGCGTACAATTTTACCCGAAACACGCAGGGTAATCAAATAACTATTCAAACGTACATTATTGTAGGTATTTTAATGTCTTTCTTAGTATAGAAGATGACTTTTAAATCTGTCATACGCACGGTTGAAAACGTCCACACGAATATCGTTTTAGAGCTCACGGACTCTTAATTATGCATTATTAATTATGTAATATTTTATTAATAAATAATTGAATTGAATTGAATTGAATTGAATTACTTATACGTTAATTCATAAACGATATTACTGTCGTAACATCGAGGCCATGTACTTACATTTTGACTTCGACTGTTATCCTAAGTTACGATTACTACTCGTTGCAAGTCGATTACGTGCCATTTCAAACATACAAATACGTTAGGTATATATAAACTGTCATTTTCCTATTTAAAAAAAAATACAGATCTAAATACCTACAATACGTTTAAAGATCCATCTGACGGCTAAAAATATCATACCGGCACAACAAAACACTCGGGAAAACGGAAGCTATTATCTTATAATTTGGCACGTAGGTAGTCGCCTTGATTCTTGACTTCTTTAAAAGTTGAATTTATTGTTATGTAATATGTTAATGACCAAGATGGTGCAAATACTATACTGGACCTTTATATGAAGTTACAAATAAGCTAAATTGCTATAACGTCAAGCTAAATTGTTAAAAACGAGTTGTCAAACTGATTTCGTAAATAAATGCAGTTGCTAGTGCTGATTGACCCAAGAACAGCCCCTTATCACATTGCGACTCTCACAATGGTCCCATTAATTTCTCCTGAGCGAGAGAAATAGAGGAAAACTTTATTCATTGCCCAATGTTTGGGAGAATTCTGTTACATGAATAATACACAAACGGGAATGAAGGCATATACATATATTACCAGGATTACTTGGTATGTTTTTGTTGCCGCAAACCATTTCAGGTTTGAGGTTTGACCTCTAATCCTTGGTCACTATACTATATATATTAATAAACTTACATTTCCTAAGATCCTTTACCATGAGGACAAGTACCCCTACGTAGCCACACGTTTGAAGAGTCCGTTTTTGCCAACGTATTATTACTTAAATAAAACCTACGTAAATTTTATGAGCAAACGACGACATTCGTCGAATAAGATGTGTTCTGCAATGAATTTGTGTTCAGATTTCGGTTCAGAATGGGTAATAACGACTTCCTTCATGTTTCTTCATTTCTTAAACCCTTGGTTACAAATAATACGTAAATAAGTACACTGGCGGTCAAAAATTTCGGGTCTCACTAGTTTAAATAGCCACAACAGGTTTTGTGAAATATTCTACACTCGTTTTATTTACATAAATAGGTATACTATTCTTCGTATTGCCCAACTGTAGGTATTAGGGATTTCCGGGATCCTATCATAAAAATATCAATTTCCAAAAATGACGATTTTCGCGATATCTCGCTCCGTTAACGTTGTTTTTTTCATGGATTTTTACGAGTCCGATTTAAACCTGGAAACGTTACTTTTTTTGTCTGTTACTTTTGAAGTATAGATGTAAAAATAAATAAAGATACTCACATGTTTAAAAACACTTACAACCTCTCAGTATTTTAGGATTCTTTTTTATTATTATTAAAATCTCTGCAAATTATTATGAACAACATACAAAAAGGGAAGAAAATAACATAAACAAAAACTTATACTAAATAAAATATTTGCCCCAGGTCCTCGGTGCACGGTATTAGGGTTCCCAGAAGGCTGGCCGCATTGCCACGCTGGATAGCAATGTTAATCCGTTGTGCGAAATAGTGGCCATCCCTCTGGTCACCAGACGCTTCTATAAGGCGCGTCGAGATGTCCTTATAGAGGCGCCGAGAACTTGGACCCCATGGCCCTGGGGTCTCAACCCCAAACGCCGCAAACAAGTAGCTACTGCCGAGAGTAGCATTTTTGCGACGCTTGAGGTTTTCTGCCGAGGAAGCAGCTGCGCCAGCATCAGTTTTGGTGCCTGGAATATGGGACGGTGCCAGGGTATCTACACAAGTAGCGTCCCAGACGAGAGGCCGACCCATACTCCAAGGCACCAACGTGATTCCGTCAGGCCTCTTGCTAGGAAATATTATGGTTTTTTTACCGACCCGTATTTTTTGTCCGCGATAAAAATATCATTAAAATACCTACCAACCTATTGCATTATTTTCTTTTGTATTTAAAAATTTTTGTAATTATCGAACTGCAAAATTTATCTTTTTTTTTTGTTTTCGTCGTTCTCAAAGGATACCTGACACTAACGGAGTGGCAATTCTAAACAAAACCGAAAACATAGCTACAATGGGCAATTTGCAAATTATAACCTGTACATACATATCTATTTATATTGTTTTTGAAATATACCTGTTAAAGTAGTTGATTTACTTAAACACATAAATACTAAGTGCTGTTATTTTTATCAAATTTTTTTTAATATTAGAATTGTTACTGGGTTCTAGGTTACGATGTCAGTCGATTGCGAACCATCGATAATATTATCTGTTATCCCGGAAAAAATTAATTCTCAACTGTCCCGGACTTTGTTTGATCAGATACTAATTATACATCGTTGTTTTTAAAATTAAAATTTTAACGGTAATTTTCACCCACATTTCCTCGTTTCCCTATGATATCAGAGGATAATATTGTAATTTTTTTCTTATTTCCCTAGCTTATCATGTTTCAAAGATAGCACAACATATTTTTTCCCGTTTTCATATTTTTTTCCTTGATATGATGTGTTGTAAAAACTTCTACTAAATCAGGTTAAAGACATTTATTTACTCAAAAGAAATTACATTTCACTTAATGAGTAATCTTAAATACTCTTGCCATTTATTTGAAAACCTACGCCTACCTCTATTTTAAGGCCTAATAAAAATGTACGTTTTTATTACGCTCTTCTCTATCCATTTGCGGGAAAACTTCCCTCATCAGATGGCATAACGTGGTAAATTAGGTGAGAGATTATAATATAATTCAGTTATAATCCGAGCATAAGGTCGAGATAGCCTGTAAGGGAGAGAGAACGTCCTCTCGCTAATTTCCTCAAGTTTGCCGGAGCACTTCGCTCATACTTATAACTTCTCTAAATATAATTAGTTGTAGTCTTAATGTCTGTCAAGTTTTAATTGTGTGTTGTATAAAACGTTGATTAAAGATTATGACTCTGTACTTCAGGAACAAATCCGAGAGATAGTTATAGACGTGAAATAAGCAACCTCCATATAATCATCAGTCACGCTGGAGTAATTTGGATGAAAGTCTATTAATCATAGTGGGTATTGATCAATTATCGCTTGCGTACTCCAGTCTAACGATCACGGATATAGGGAGGGACACTGCTTATTACAGCATTTGCGTCATCCATTCGTTGCATAGTACTAGGTCCTAGTAACTAGGACCTGTGATATTTATTGATATAGTAGTTACTTGAAAACCGCTTCGTTTAATTGACTCTAGCTAGGGTTGTACCTTAGAGTTATTATACCTTTCAGTACCTTACCCCTCTGCTGAAAACCTAGCACATAGAACTATATTGTGCTAAATGTAACGTAAACATTATTTTTAACCTTTAATTTGAGAGAAGTAAGAATTTGTTATAGATTTTTGCGTAGGAAAACCCGACCGTAAAAGTATGGCCTAAAATAGTACATTACTTACCAAGGGCGATAAAACAAAGAATGTCTCAGATCGCAGGTATTTTACGCCCGAGCCGAAGGCAAGGGCGATAAATATGCGATCTGAGGCTTTCTTTATTATCGCCCGTGGTAAGTACAACATTTTATTTCACCCCCTGGCCAGAAAGTGGGTTTTTTCGCGCGCGGAGCGTGCGATAATGGCCACATTATGGCTAGGTGTGACATAAAAACATTTTACGACTGCCTTCGCAATTCCAGAACTGTAATCAGTATTACAATATGTATTCTCTATTTTACTTCACCTACAGGCGTTGCCTTTAGTACTTCGATTTCGAGTGTGTAAGTTTTGATCATAAATTCATTACTCGATTCAGTATTTACGAGTTGCTTTTTAAGTATAGTAATGCCACGCTGTCGTTGATGCTTAAAGCAATAAAATAACTCACACTTTAAAGCAATATACATGATAAGTATTTATACGCTTTGAAAAAATAAGAAGTACTTACAGTATTGCTATCAGAACCGGCAGTTTTCTTAACAGCCCGTCATTTTCGAGGGATCCTCAAACAACAATCAGCACTAGTAAACCGTGATTTACGTCCAGGGGAGCACCACACCGTGATTTGTTTAGCAAATGTTTCATTAAAGTTTCATGGTGTAGGGGGTGAGGCAAGCGGGGGTTGCCGGCCTGCGGGCGTCGGCGCCACCTGTCGCTGCGCGGTGCCGGCGCGGCGCGCGCTGTCGTCGAGGGCTCGCTGGCGACTGAGCGAGCGGCCCGGCCCGGCCCGGGCACGTGGGCCGCCGCCCAGGTGCACTCCCTCCCTCGCTCCCGCCACCTACGCACACCCGCGGCCGCTTGCACCAGACTGCACGCGACGTCACCTTATTAAAATGCAGCCCTTACCCAGACAATTACCTCTCCGCCCCGTCAAACCGTCTGAAACTTTATTCATTGATGTAAAGTGGTACCGTTATTAATCAAAAACTCATACGTGTCATGTGTATTTGTTGAACATTAAATGTGAAAGGTTAATGTATTCCTTTACAGCCACTCAGTCAAATTTAATTGCTCACGTGTCTTTGTCGAGGTCAAGAATGGCTTTTTTTGTAAACTGGTAATGAAGAAGTACTTGATTCGAAACTGAAACCATCATTGATTGGATTTCTTTCATAATACGACCTTCATCAACGTTCAATTCCCGGTTACAGTTTTGTTTTGCTCTATTCCATTGGCAGCGGGAATTGAATTCATATTTTCTTCCAACCACACTAAAGTTCCTGGAAATTAACGGTTTTATAACAGCCGTGGTTTTAGGTACGCCAGCAAAAAAGTATTCACAAAGTAGACTGCTGTTGTGTTTAACTAATTATTTATGAATTTTGTTCTTGATTGCTACGCGCTCGTAGCAGCTGCTACGAGGCTACAACTTGGCATCGTAGCCGTAGCTAGCGTAGCGTTGTCCGTTATTATCGTATTAGACGGTCTGCGGTTGTGCTCGTATAAAATTAATATGAAAATAGTAGTCGCACTTGGACTATAAATAGTGGCTCAATTGTTGTTCGGGGTTCTAATATTGGCGAGCTCGGCTGGACTAGAGAACGGCTGGATTCCAAACCAAACCTAACGAATTGTGGTTAGTCACGCGTTCTGGAATAGAACTCTAATAAAAGTATTTTTAATTTGTCATTACACAAACTCATTTCGTATGTATGTAAGCATGCCTTTGAGTCCGGCGTTGTTTGCTTTGGCTGCGCTGCAATTAAATGCGTTTGAGTGGGGCTAGTCTCAGTAATTAGCTATGTAACTAGTAAGAAAGTAGTAGTAGTGCATCATGTGCCTCAGTGCATCTCAATTATAAGTAACAATCTCATTTTACATACCTACATGCGTATATTGACCCTAGTATCCCTTTGGAGCAGGCAGAAACCACATACTACCGTCCTTACATATTTCTTCGGCTTGGACGACCATACTCCTCATAAATAAAGGTATGGCTTTGGTCGTCCCTTTCTGACATACATCTACATATTTCGCTTTTTAAGCTTCTTCCACATTTGTATCATTTGGCGTATCGTATCTCCGTCGCGTTGCACCGACGATTTGATGATCGTTAGTGTGCGTGCACCCAAAAAGATCGCTAATCATGATACGCGCCGTATCTGATCGCTCGCTGTAAATGCTGTTACGAGTATCGAACCCCACACACTCGCGATCGAATACGCATATCAAGATCGGTAAGTATGAACGCGTTTCACCTCGACGCTCCCGCCTTCGCGACCCACCTCAAGTCGGTTTGTCAAAGGGGAAACGAATACGCTCTTGAGAAGTTTGTACGAGTACCGATCCAAACAACGTGCGTTCGAATATGTCGCAGCAACAAGTGTCTCTATTTGGTATCATGGATTAACGCATTAATGCTAAATTTCGTTGAGCTATCCCTGTGGGCGACATTTTATAATAGAAAACAGGTCTACAAAGACGAAAGATCTCAAATAAATGCCAGTGTGAGCGCGAGACATACCTAGGTACTAACGAATGGTGGCCCGGTATTTTGCAACATAAAATTCACTGTTCAATTTTCTACCAATTCCATAGTATCAATTTTAGAGGGTCGATTCGGTACATGTATTGAGCCTGTTATAACAGAAATGCCACTTATTTTACATTACTTACAGTTGTTGCTGCTTTCCGATAGCAAATACGGTGGTTACTACAGAAAAAAAAGTAAAATTTTTTTTTTTAATAACCCCGACCCAAAAGATAAACTTTAAAAACTAACAAATAATATTTTAAACCGATTATAATTATTATCGTCACATAATATTATGTAAGTTCAAATATTTCTATTTTCCAAGCGTCGTCGCGTCCGGACCGCTAAGTAACCGTAAACGGCTGATCAGGTCATGGTTACCTTAACATATACTTTCAATATCATTGAAGTAACACGGTACCAAATTTCGAATCGATCGGACATAAGGAAGTTAGTCAGATCCGGATCGTCGCGTCCGGACCGCTAAGTGGGAAAAGAATTTACTCCGAAAAATTCGCAAAATCGGCATTCTTTCTCACTTCTTTTCCACGGTTTTTCTCACTTAGCGATCCCCCAACGCGACGACGCTTGGAAAATAGAAATATTTGAACTTACATAATATATTATGTGACGATAATAATTATAATCGGTTTAAAATATTATTTGTTAGTTTTTAGAGTTTATCTTTTGGGTCGGGGTTGGCCGATGCGGAGTCAACTTGGGAGATCGGGAATCCTGGTAATAGTCCACCTACTGTAAAAGCCAGCCAAGCTGCCTGGGACATTTTAAAAGTCAAATTCATATACAAAAATCTTTTAGAACAGAGCCTTATCCCAACCGAGCGCGCTCGATTACTGGCAGTGTCCGAGCCGGAGTCGGGGCACTGGCTTCACGCTCTACCGTCACGTAATATTGGCTCCCTCTTAGATCCGGGCGCATTACGTGTAGCCGTGTGCCTTAGACTAGGCCTCAAAGTCTGCGAGCCACATTCCTGTAGCCGCTGCGGTGGCTCGGTTGACGCCCTCGGTCGTCACGGCCTATACTGCCAGTCAAGTGCCGGTCGATGGTTTAGGCACGCAACGCTCAACGACCTCATCCACCGGGCTCTCGGCTCCGCAGCTATTCCATCAACTCTGGAGCCAGTAGGTCTGTCCGCTGCTGATGGCAAAAGACCTGACGGGTGCACAATAGTACCGTGGCATCTAGGGCGACCTTTGGCATGGGA
Source organism: Cenopis cana (assembly GCA_951800055.1). Lineage (NCBI taxonomy): Eukaryota > Metazoa > Arthropoda > Insecta > Lepidoptera > Tortricidae > Cenopis > Cenopis cana. The sequence goes on along the minus strand of OX637482.1, from coordinate 11,217,043 downwards.
TGTGACCTGCGTGGACACGTTGGCCCCGTCCCATGTCCAGCGCTCTGCCAATACGCCGGGCTCAGCCGCTAATAATGCCCAAACTGTCAAGTGTCGCAAATACGCTTTCTTAACAGATAATTACATATTTGCGGCACTTGCAGTAGAGACCCTGGGACCCTGGTCGACAGATACTAAAGAATTTGTCAAAAAAGTTTGTCAAAAACTGATCGGGTTCTCAGGTGATCTGAGGGCTGGCTCTTACTTCGCCCAGCGGCTGAGCCTAGCCATTCAGCAAGGCAACGCAGCGAGCGTCCTGGGAACGATGCCTCGGGCAACATTAGGGGGAATTGAGGAGGGGCGTTTTCATTTATAATTATTTATTTTTAAATATTAGTTAAGTGTTATGTATTTTTGTGTTGTGTTGTAATAAAATTGAATATTGTAATCGGTTTAAAATATTATTTGTTAGTTTTTAGAGTTTATTTTTTGGGTCGGGGGTTTTTTAAATTTTACTTTTATTTTGTCCTTTTTAAAGTAGGTATAAATATTAGGAAGGGTACCAAATTTCAAATCGATAGGACATATGGAAGGTAGTTAGAACCCCTCATCAACTATTAAAGAGCTGATGATCTTCAAACGGCTGATCAGGTCATGGTTACCTTAACATATACTTTCAATATCATTGAAGTAACACGGTACCAAATTTCGAATCGATCGGACATAAGGAAGTTAGTCAGATCCCCTCATCAATTAGAAATGAGCTGATGACCTTCAAACGGCTGAACAGATTTTCATGAAACATGGCTAAGAACACTCGGGATAAAATTATCTATGACACAAAAAAAGCTAAACGAAAATCGGTTCATCTGTTTGGGCGCTACGATACCACAGACAGATACACAGATACACCGACAGACACGTTAAACTTATAACACCCCTCTCTTTTTGCGTCGGGGGTTAAAAAAGGCATTATGTAGGTAATCGTAATGGATCAACGATACCTAATATTTGAGGAGTTCCGTCAGTTTTTCAAGGATCTCATAGTTTAATCCGGTACGTTATTGGGACCGTGCGCGACGACAGCGCCACGGACAGGTGGCCATTATGAACAATATTGTCACAGCTGTCAAGCGAGAAGTAAGTAAATATTGTGAAAAAAATTAATGAAATCTTGTGTTATTTTACTATATGGACGATGGTAATCAGTAACATTATTGCCAATAACATTAAAATTGTTGTTTTCAGTTGTTGTTGTCAGGTTAGGTGACTTACTTTTTTTTTTCTTACGGCAATTATCCACTTATTTCTTTGGTCTCGTTTCCACGACGGTCTTGAAAATTGGTATAATTTACAGTCGCTATTCTTCTTGATGTTATTTACAATGCACAATAACACATCTTACTAGGACCATATGCAATTTATCTCAAAAGCGATTAGAAAATGTTTACCGCAATATATGTATGGACTTAACAGCTCAAGTCAGCGACAAAAATGTAAATTTTAGCCGTAGCGAGCGCTGTGATCGCTTAGGCTACTCCCTCCGCCCGCTTTGCACCCTGCCAATTATCAGTTCCATTTTAGGATGTATATTTCGATGAGCATTACTTTCTACGTTGAGAAAATCTCTATGAGGTGTTTCATAAATATGTCTTCTGAAGTTATCATTCACTGTTATTGCAATTATTGCTTTGGAACTCTATAAAGACATGAAGACGAACTGAAAACATCCTTCTTTCTATTAGAGGCGGTAAAATTCGAGTTAATATTTTATACTAAGTTCTTATAAAGTTTGTGATTTTGCTATAGGCCTTAGGCCTCTACGTTGAATAAGTACATAATCACATAACAACCATACGTCTATGGAAAGCTACGAGTATATGTACATATAGTTCCAACGCTTGCATAAAACGAAATTGCCTTTAAATTTTACACCGCACTGTTCCTTTAGTATACAAGACAGCGGTCAGCAAAACACCCTGTAAAACAAGCAAGCTCTTTATTCAGGAGATCATTTGGAACGACATTTCGCATAAAGTTCGAGCTATGAATTGTAAAAGTGAGCAGAGTCTTATTGACAAGTTAACTAATATCTATGTACATAAGTAGAAAGTAGACCGCCCAATATCTTGACATCATTATCAGATAAAATCGAAAATAAAAGGTTGTTTAACCCGCGTTTATTGTCGTCTGTCCGAGCTTGAATAACTTTACCAATTAAGCCATAGGCCGTCCAATGAATTTTGTCATAGATTTTGAAAGTTTGCACACAATTGCAACGGCAACTTTGAATTATACGATAAGATCGCCCTCTTTTTCTAATTTGTATTTGTACAATGTCTCAATGACGTGAGAGGAGGTGCGGGGCGCGGAGTCGTGATTGACGCGACTTGAGAGCGACTTGTGTTTGCCCCCAAGTATCAAAAGTTACTGTTGGGACAAAAGTAGCAAAGTGTTCGACTTGAGATATATGAAAATCGCGGGATTAAAATACTTACCATGATTATTCTTTATTATACCATGCTGATAAGTGATGTGTTGAGCCAGCTGGACTGCCAGGCAGTGTGCTCTAAGCTCTAGCACCGCGTTAATGCGCTATCAATAAACATTACTACAGCGCAACGAAAGTAGGTCTAACGTACCATCGTCACCAACTCCAAGCGAAAATGCGGGCATAATCTGGAGCCAGGGGACCGATTTTTGAGTGTCGACCGCTCGAATTTTCATTCGACATCTGTCAAAACTTCATAGTTTTTTGACAGATCTCGAGTGAAAAGTCGAGCGTTCGACACTCAAAAATCGGGCCCCAGTTTCACGAATCTACAAGTAATGTAATGCACTTTTTTGGTACAGAATAGTAAGTTAAATTACGTACATGTTACTAAAAATCAAAATATAAAAGTGAACTTATAGTCATAAGCATTCTCTTCCAGCTAAAGTTTGAGCAATTGAGTTACAATTTTATAAAACTAAACTAGCAATACTGAGCGTTTGGCATGCGTTTGACTAAATAACGACTAGCCAATTGACCACCACTGGACACGAGTTCTATTATGTATTTGCGTCTAGCTTTTAATACAACGAACCTTTAAATCAAAAAGTGGACAGCAGCACGCTTGTGATTGTTCTAGAGTTGCAACTGGCAAGGGTCCATAGGCTATGGTTTTTGATCCACCATTAGGTAGATGTATACAATTAACTGTCCGCTATCGGTGACTGGGATCCCCGGCCGGTTAACAAAAGATTGTTTTGTTTTGTTTTTTTTTTGCTGGGAGAGAACGGGTCGTGTTGGTTACACTCTGGTCAACTTATGACGGGTCTATAATACAGTAATTGTGTCGACGTGAAAGCCACTTTAGGATAAGGTTACATTACTGTTGAAACCCTCAGTATTATAGACTCACGACCCATCTTACAAAGGGAAGGTCCTCGACCGAGGGACACCGTATTATTTCTTACGCTAATGCTCTGTCGAATATGTAAAACCGGGAACGTGTGTCAGCAAAAATGGCGTGCATTCTGCTAAAAACTGTACTTAATATGTATTAAAACAGTTATGCGTACGCCCCTTACATATTTCATTACGCGTGGAAGTGGATTGAGCCACTGATAAACACGAGTACGATATGATCCGACACATGTCGCATACTAATTTGAAGAAGAAGAAATAGATAAATACATTTTTAATCAAAAAGTAATAAAACCATCCAAAAAGTAATACTAAATTCGAAAAAAAAATGGTTTTATAGAATCCTCACTCAGCATGGTGCCACGGAATCTTGAGGGGGCTGTTTTCCTTTTCAGTGGGGACCCGAGTTAAAACTAGAACCAGTGACAACGCCGAACCCACTATGGCCGTCGTCACACTGATGCGGTTTCCGCACGACGGTGCGGTGTGCGACCGAGACAGCGCTATGCATGTCTACACCGCACCGGCGTCCGGAAACCGCATCAGTTTGACAACCGCCTATGTTGCGCACTCAGCTCAGCTCGTGTAAGCGTGAGCGCACCAAACCTTATATATATATATATACGTATCATAATCCTATGCAATAATTGGAGTTAGTCACCTCCAGATCCCGATTAATAATCACGAGTCTGCTATACGTGTTTCTCGTTCTGATACGTTATTTACCGCGGACGTTATTTCAACATACTGGTTTGTATCCACTGGTATCGCATGTTATCGAGTCAAATAGGACTCCGCATCCCGTTGGGTTAATCACGCGTACTTATACGAGTTGGTTGATTTGTAACGATTTTTGATACAAATTATCAGTTAAAAACGCTCATCTCTTTAACCCATTTTCCTCGTGAATTGACACGTTTCTTGATCGTTCCTAATGCTACCTAGATTTTACATGTATATTTTAATTTTTTGCAACGGCTGAGATGCAATGAACATAAGTACTATAATCTCCTGGCTTACTAGCATTCTCGGTTCTCGTACTGCTAAAATCTAAATAAAATTTTACAGATACTAATTGAACTTTCTTTCTTACGCGTATAACGTAAAAACGGGACGCAACATGATAATTAATTATATATAACTGCCAGAATCGGCTATCGGTCTATCGCACTCGACTGACGAGGCTGCCATGTCAAAGCAAGCTGAAGCTGTAGATCACAAGTGCCGGGGGAGAGCGACTGCGATTCGGTATTTTATATTACAACACGCCATAGCGAGCTTGTGTAGCAAAACGAAACGGTTCAAAAATTGTTATACCTATTATATTCTTAATACGCGTCATATGTATTTAATAAGTTCACTTTATTTGTCTGTGATTAATAAGCATGTTATGTTAGTCCTTAAGTTGCATGTTTCTTTTCTTCGTTTCATGGCATGTAAATTGTGGAAATGAATAAAGTGTTTATATATCTATCTCTCGACGACGACCTTCGACTACGTCATAGTCAAAGAGTATAATAATATATGTCATAGTAAAACACTTAAGGGCTGTCATTTGTACTGACTAGTCAATTTACTTGGCTGTACATTGCTCGCTGTTCAAATTTTGTTAGAAATTAAGTAAGGTCAAGACTTTGGTTTTATAATAAAATTAAACGCATGGTTAGGTTAAGAAACTGCGTTTAAATACCCAGCTTAAAGAAAAGCCCGCTTGTCGGTAACACACGGAATTATATTACATAGGTATTAAAATTGATCACGTTTCAAAAATTGTCCCCCCTCGGCATAGTACCCATCGTAGTTAAATAAACAGAAATCAAGTTTGTATACAACATACGTTTTTCAGAAGCGAAAATAATAGCGTCAATTTTTCTGCGAGGGCAAAATATGTCTTCAGTGACATGTCAATTTTGTGAAGAACGATTTTGATTGACCGATGTGATGCTAGCCAACGTTGTAATCTTTTATGTATTTTGGGGTTTCAGTTTTTTTTCTTAAAGGTTCGTTATTGATCACACATTTAGCTGCTTAATTTACTACGTCGGTGGCAAGGAAGCGTATGACCTGTCTGATCTGATGGTATCTAAATACATACAGATACCGTGAACTAAATATGGCCGATTGCGACATGCGGCTCAAGAAGAGCCACAATACCGTTTGCAGGCTAAAAAAACAAATGATATCTACTTTTATTTTACAGTGACGGTATATCCGCTGTCTAATTACGATTAAATCGGGCTGACGGTAAGTAATAAGGTTTTGCCAGCAAACTTTGAAGTATATACTATATAACATAGTAAGTGACTTGAATAATATATGTAAATTTACTTCCTGTTCTAGAGGAACTTACTCGAAAATCATCAATATTTAGGGCACGTACCAAACAAACCAGTTTGTACCTCTATCTAAGTAGTAGCCTAAAATATTAATTACCTACTTATAGAAGGTGAATACAATTGTGATCAATACAGTTACTGGACATGTATGTAATGGATGTCCGAGAAGGAACGAGAGAAAAAATTGTAAAAAAATATTTTATTTTAGCTTTTCGTCGCGACTTCGTCTGAGTAAACTCCGTATTTTCGAGAAACGATTTTCGGGATATAAAGTATTCCAGGCATCCAGACTATAAACGCGTTGTACACGAAGTTTCGTTATAATCCTTTGAGCCGTTTATACGTGATTGAGTAATAAACATCCAAACGTCAAAACATTAAAACATCCAAAATCTAAACTTTCGCAAGGCTGTGTTTGTCTCGGTAAAAGAGCCCTCGTATAATATTTTGTCTACTGGAGAACAGGATGTCTTTCAGTCGACAAATTTAATCTAGACTATGCCGGAACAGTTATACGAGCTATAGACCAATCTGTACGTCTGGTTTCGTTATCCGTTCGATCGTTGGGTCGCGCCTTGATTAATGGACTTGGTACTTAAGTGGTTTCACGAATCGACTGTGCATTAGTTTAACATCCGAACTACTTGCTAGGTACTAGCGCTGCGCTTCCATATCCACTGCTTTCCTTTCAAGGCATACTAACTCACTTCCTTCAAGAAGGGGCATCTATTAATCTAGGTAGGTATTAGTATTAGATTGGTAGTGACTGGACCAATGTAAATTTGCCATGACCCTCAACGGACATTAGTTATACATAATGTATATACCTACGTGCTAAGCGCCAGCCGCCCCTAGGAGCAAACTACACCAATAATTCATTTCTTCAAGTTTTATGTCTTACCAATGGCCGACTCCTCCAACTTTTACCAGTTTCACAAGAAATATCTCCAACATTGACAGAAATCTTTTATGATATATGCAAAGGAACGAGGGAAGTCAATTAATAAATTGATTCATGACGAAGGAGTGAAGCTATTTCGCACTTTGCGTGATCCGAATGTTATTCATCAGGTTTACGGTAAACAACCCTCGATAATTCTTTTCACATCACCAATACTAGGTATATGGGGAAGTTTCAGAGCGGGAACGCATAGAGTAAGTACCTTAGTAATAAACGCCGGTAGGACATGCTGAATGCTGTGCAATCTTGATACGATAGGTATATACTGCATGTTTAGGGTTCCGTACCCGAAGGGCCCAAACAAAACACTATTGCTGTCACTCACGCGTCTGTCCGTCGTCTGTCACACAGGTTTTATAGCCAAACGATTGGAGGTATACAGTCTTTAAATTTTCACAGTAAGCAACTTGTTAACCTAAAACCATATTAAATAGTCTGAACTTATTTACATAAATGTTATTAAGGGTATTGGGAGGGGGGGGGGGGGGGGGAGGGGGCTTCCATAAAACTAAAGCCCCCTTTAACTGCGCGAAAAAAAAGTTTTTGACCTACCCCATCGAGTGGAATATCGAGCTCGTAGAGTAAATAGATAAATACTGTATTTGTTTTAAATAATATTGGAAAACAAAGGAATGAGAAGCTACCAAAATAAATCTAGGCATAAATATATATACATTTTTGGACCTTATATCAAAGGATTAAGGTAGAAAAATGTGTACATATTGGTGCCCTTGACTGTACAAAATTTTGTTCCGAAGACTTTTTTTACTTTCTATTGACCTATGAACTAGAAAATGTTTATTAATACGCATGTATTACCAACAAATACTTATGTATAAATCAGATTTTTTCTTCGAAATTTCCTTACTTTTCCTATTAAGACCGACTTAGTTTTGCGGTTGGTTCGGAACCCTAAATGAGACTTCGCACCGACACCCACTTGACCGGTTTTTATATAAGTAGTGGACGGGCACTGTTTCTAAAATAAATGTTGGTCGCTAGTGGACAGTGGAGAACAAACTATATTGACTGCGAATGTAAAGCGAAGCGTAGCGATTGAGGCTGAGGCTCGACGGGGGCGCCGCATCACGTGTCACTCGCCACTCGGCGGTGCTTGCTCGCGTCAGCGCCATGTCTGCCGAATGAAAACGCAATTAAGGCTCCCTAGGGTGTTATTACCCTACGCACAAAAAATTGAACATAATGGAACGGTCTTGTCCTTCCAAGTTACGAGGTTAGATCAAACCCGAGCATAATAACATACTAGCAGTGCAATAGGTTTACTAGTAGTAGATTTTGTGTCAGATTTTAATAGGTTATCATGACTATACGTGTACCATATAATATTTGACTTTGGCTATGAAAAGTAATAATTTATAATTTAGGAGTCTAAATAAAATAAATATAAATTGAATAAAGGATACTTTTATTCCCAAAATAATTCCTGAAACGGAATGAATTTCGGATGGCCGCGGAATTTGATGCGGGAGTTCACGCGCTCATACTCGCTGGCAAAATTATTGGGTACCTACCTATTCATATAAAACAATTATAACGTATAAATTGTAGGTACATACAATCTTCGTATTTCATAACACAATCCGTAGCTCCGTCACGTGCGCCGGCATTCGGTAAATCGAATAGAACCCGTACAGCGAGCGACGTGCCTGGAAACCTCCGCAATGTTGCTGCGACAGGTTATGCGAGAAGATATGATTCTTAACCTGTAGAGCTCCAATATTATCTACTTGTTTATAGGCTAAACCATGTGGTACCTATTTACCCAATTGAACTTTTTCTTTAGACAAAGGGCTGAAAAGCGAAAAGAGGAGGGTCATATGTTTTCTTGGAATTTGATTGAAACAAATTAATCATAAGCCAGCCAAACAACAGTTTTACTAAGCAAAGTGCTTCACACAACGAGTAATACCTCTACCACAAAGTAAATAGCGGCGGCGCGCGCCGGAGCAGAGAGTCCGCTCAGTACAAAGTGCCATTTTCGCCGCACGCACACAGACGTAACATTTACAGGCATTCTCGGTTGATTTCGGACGAGCTTAGTCGCGACTGTCACTGTCGCGTCGCGAGTGCTAGTTGTGCGCGCGTTGATCACTTGACGTCCCCGTCGCTACGTAGGTACTTTGTGTCACGTATGTCAAAATGAATAACCGATATTATTACAGTTGGAATGTATTTTATTGTTTAAATACAACAAAAAACTGTGCCTACACTTTCTTCAAATTTTCAAACGATATTGAAAGGTAAATAAAACGGTTTTCTCATTTTGGTAGTTACAATACCTAGGTAGGTAGGTAATTTTTTGAAACTAGCCGCTTTGATAACGACGATCAACCATTACACATTCATCTTGTCGTTCGCTGGTAAAATGCCATTATTTAAGTACTATGGTTTAGTTAAGTAAATTAGGTATGTTCTTTGTTGGCGCTCTCAACCGCCGCCGGTCAAACTCGCAGCGGGTCACGCATCAATTTATTAGGGTTCCGTACCCGAAGGGTCAAAACAGAACCCTATTGGTGTCGCCCAGACGTCCGTCGTCTGTCACAAAATTTGTTAAGAATTTTTAGACTTCTCATTGACCGATGACTTTGAAATTTGGTGACAATGTTCAATATTACGTATATTTTAACAACAAATATATTGATAAATCATATTTTTGAGGTTGATTCGGAACCCTAAATGTGCGGAGTCCGACTCGCACTTGGCCGGTTTTTTACCAAGATACGCTGGTTCATATTTAAATGTCATGCTGAAGAATTTTTATTATACCTACTCCTTTTTAAAATTCAGAATCAATACAGAAGCAACCCTGTGAGTCGGGCAAGTTTAGGTATGTATTTTCAAGAACGGCGGGAACGGACCTTCTGTATATTTTTTATTTTGTGCCTCTACGTAGGTATGTGCGTGTGCTGAAGTGTTAGCTAAATATGTCAATTTTAGGTACGTTGATGTTTTCCAACGGACAAAGCCAAAGTTATGCTATGGAAATATAGGTACATTTTGCCAATACTTGAACTTCTCAATTTGAATATTAACTTCTCGTCCTCTTTCATAAGTTTGATAAAAATCAAACATAAGTATATATATAGGTACTAGTAATTGCCCGCGACTTCGTCCGCGTGGAACTCGTTTATCGCGGTAAAATTGAAGTGATCGCTATTTACTTATATCAGGCGTTCACCTACTCATCGCTCTTTCATACAAACTTAAGGGATGATTTCCGAGACAAAAAGTATCCTATGTACTTCCCCGGGACTCAAATGATCTCCATACCGAATTTTATGTTAAATCTGTTCAGCGGTTTAAGCGTGAAGAGGTGGGCCATTTTACGGAAAGTTGTACACTCGACTTTTTTTTTAAATTTGGATAAAATCGGGTTTTTTCTACTCAGAATCGAAAGCACATTCGAACCTAATGGGAGAAAAAAAGTGTCCCAAATTTTTCATACAATTTTCAGTTTTTCCATTCCGTTACCACCATACAAGCATTACAAACTTAGTATGAAAACGGTAACGGAATGGAATAAAAAAAATTTGGGACACTTTTTTTCCCCTATATCATTCGAAAGTGCTTTCGATTCTGAGTAGAAAAAACCCAATTTTATCCAAATTTAAAAAAAAAGTCGAGTGTACAACTTTCCGTAAAATGGCCCAGGTAACAGACTCACCAACTAGTTCACCAAACCCGAAAATATAACGTGATTACAATGATAAAAATATCGATTAAGAGCTAACGGGTTTGCAAGTGACCATCACAGGTGGGGCGCTTTCAAATAATGACGTCCTGCGCCGCCATTACACTTACAACTCCATTCGGGGTATAGGTAATTCGACTAACAACTACCCGCATTAAAATTAATCGCCATTATTCACCACTACTTGAGCAACAAATTACAATTCAAAATATTTAAAATCTAAATAATTCGCGCGCCGTTATATATAGTAGACTTCTGAATTAATTCTATCTACACCCATATAGTAAATCCTCTTTAATGTGCTCAAACAGTGTAGGTAAGGACCAGTTTTAAAATATACCGCGGCCGGTCCCGGGGCCGCGATGACCATCAAAATTTGTACCGTTACCGTCATCTCCGCCCATTACTGCACAAAAGCGCGCGCCGACGACGCCGGGTGTTGCGGACCGGGCTGTCTCGTCAAACATTGCGCACGCCGGCTCAACGCACTCCCATGAAACAGATGAAAGAGGATTTGATATATGGATGTAGATAAAGCAGTGTATGCAACTGTACGTAATTAAGCGTGTGTAACGTGAGATCTTATTATGAAACTCGTCTTCGGCTCGTTTCAAAAAACCACACTCGTATTTTAGTACCTCCCATTACGAAGCAGTTGCATAAACTACTATTTATTACTTCTCTTTGGCTTTGCCGCAGTCGTGTACGAGTAAGTACAACTGTAGCATATTTTGAAATCGTAAAAAATTATAGTCGACTTTATTGTTCATTTTGAAACCGTAATTAGTTATATGTGATATAGTTGACAACATTTGTACAGTCAGCATCAAAAGTAGCTTGGCATATGAAGGAGGTCAAAAGTTCCTATTCCCTTGTAATAAAGACTTTTGACGTTTTCATATGCTAAGCTACTTTTGATGCTGACTGTACGAATCAAATAGAAACTAATCATTTTACATTTTTATGCGTACGTATACATGTGACTCGATCATTTAGAGAACGAGTCTAGTGAGGCCTCCGTATTTCCCAGGTCATCCCCGCGGGATGACCACGGAATAGGGGCCACGTGACCGTAGCACGAACCAACGTAGACAGAATCCGTGTATTTCTCACCTTTTTGATCTGATATAATTTGGTGAATCCAAGTACCTAGTAGGTATCTATTTTAATATAAAACAAGACTGTAATCAGCTGTAATCATTTACTACTAAACGTAGGTTTCAGAATGTGTCACAAAAAGTTTTAGATTGCGAACTTGCGAGCTGGGTTGTGTCACAAAATAAAGAATATACAGAAGGTCCGTTCCCGCCGTTCTTGAAAATACATACCTAAACTACAGGGTTGCTTCTGTATTGATTCTGAATTTTAAAAAGGAGCAGATAAATTAAAAATTCTTCAACATGACATTTAAATATGAACCAGCGTATCTTGGTAAAAAACCGGCCAAGTGCGAGTCGGACTTCGCACATTTAGGGTTCCGAATCAACCTCAAAAATATGATTTATTCATATATTAGTATTTGTTGTTAAAATATACGTAATATTGAACATTGTCACCAAATTTCAAGTTCATAGGTCAATGAGAAGTCTAAAAATTCTTCGGAACAAATTTTGTGACATACGACGGACGGACGGACGGACGTCTGGGCGACACCAATAGGGTTCCGTTTTGACCCTTCGGGTACGGAACCCTAATAAATTGATGCGTGACCCGCTGCGAGTTGTGACTTGTGACCGGCGGCGGTCGAGAGCGCCAACAAAAATATACCTAATTAATTAGGTACATACTTAACTAAACCATAGTACTACTTAAATACTGGCGTTTTACCAGCGAACGATAAGATGAATGTGTAATGGTTGATCGTCGTTATCAAAGCGGCAAGTTTCAAAAAATTACCTACCTACCTAGGTATTGTAACTACCAAAATGAGAAAACCGTTTTATTTACCTTTCAATATCGTTTGAAAATTTGAAGAAAGTGTAGGCACCGTTTTTTGTTGTATTTAAGTGTATTTAAACAATAAAATACATTCCAACTGTAATAATATCGGTTATTCATTTTGACGTACGTGACATAAACTATCTACGTAGCGGCGAGGACGTCAAGTGATCAACGCGCGCACAACTAGCACTCGCGACGCGACAGTGACAGTCGCGACTAAGCTAGTCCGAAATCAACCGAGAATGCCTGTAAATGTTACGTCATTGTGCGTGCGGCGAAAATGGCACTTTGTACTGAGCGGACTCTCTGCTCCGGCGCGCGCCGCCGCTATTTACTTTGTGGTTGTGTGTAAAATTGAATTGTACACCATCCATTCCCGTTTTCTGACATAGTGTGAAAAAAAAGTTATTTGGAGATACCTACCTCTAATCCAATACAAATTGTTATAAACTGTGCAATGCGATTAAATTTGAGCACTGTTTGTTTACTGTTTCAAGGGTTCATAATATTTTAATCACTTCAAGTCCACGAACCAATTACACATAATCCCGCGATAGGTGCGTTGACCCGCCCTTTGCGAATAAAGAAACGTGTGACGCGACGCGACTTAATTTCGCGGATAAATTAGCGCCCGAAATATGTTAGCCGGGCGATTTACCTCGCCATCTGTCAGCATTATTATTAGTGCCTCCGCCACCGCCGCTGTAACAAGGCAAAGTCACACTGGCAAGAAATGTTGATCCTGTTTTTTTATATTGTTGGATTTTGTTTTCTTTTTTTTAAGGATTAGCGCCTGAAATGCGATATCCGGGGCTTTACCTCTCTGTTTTTTTTCAGCATTTATTTATGTGCGGTTATTTGAGTGTATATTATAGACCAATAATTGGGGTAGTAAGTGCTCAAATTGATTGCATAAATATAATTTTGTGACTGGTGACCAAAGAGCTGGCAGCTTCCTCGCACAGCGCATCAGCATTGCTAAATATACAGCAGCGGAGAAATGCTGCCAGCATCTTTGGCACGATATGCCGCGGGGGGACCCCTTATTTTTATTTTTATGTTTATTTATTTAAGTTATTTAGGAATAATTTTAGTTTTATTTAGTTTTAATTATGTTTAATTTATATTTCGTAATTATAAGTTATGTACTCAGTTGGTGTCCCGTAAATAAATAATTATAGTCAGCCCAATATGTATAAATTAAACGTACCTATTGTTTAAACATTCAAAATTTCACATTAGAATATTTTATGGTATAGGTATGTATCCGGTTCATGTTTTTGTGGTAGCAGTTTGGACGACTGCGAATAAAAGCTCTGGATAGAAATGCCAATACCAAATCTGATTCATTTTCCGCTTTTAACAATTCAGTGACATATGCCGGGGGTTATCGAACAATAGACGAAATGCTTCCATTATACACATGCAACGTTTATATTAAACGCTAGCGGTTTGCAAAAGATTATGAGTGAATAAGCAAATAGAAGAGAATTCATCTCATAGTAGTTTGTATTCTTCAATACTAATTAACACATTCATTGCTGACGAGTACGCGCTACGCTCGTAGCTCGTAGCGAATTTGTAGCGAAAACTGTCTACGAACGGAGAACACGATATCACGTTGTACTCAGTGCTGAATGTGTTTGTTCGCTTATTGCATGTTTGATACTCTATTGCGCAAAAACTACTAAAATATATTTGACGTAGTTTCCTATTATACCATGAACACCCCAGATTCTTTTCTCAATAAAATGACATTCTTTTTAAAAATATTAAATAAAATTACAATTATAGAGTGGTAAGTAACATGGAATTCATAAGTAACGCATTATTATCAAACAGAGGAAAGGCTGGATTTGTGTGCGTTTTTATTGACCGAGCAAAACGAAGGTCTCTGCTTCAAGTTCGACAAAAATGCTTTAGTATGTGCGGCGGATTTCCAATTGTTCTCCTCTAAAGGTCGCATTTCTAAACCGATTCCCGTGAAATTTTGTGAGCAGGCATTTGTGAGGAGTCTTTGTCGATTTTTGTAAATTAAAAAAAAAACAATAATACACTCACGAGGTATACCTACAGCTCACAGAGCCCCTAGATTAATACTCTATGGCGGTGCAGCTATTGCCTTAGTTAGCTAGTTCACACAATTTGGCTTAGAAATGCAAGCTCTATAGGTAAATATGCCTTGCACGGGGATATCGACCGTGGGTACCTACTATACAATACTAGAAGTATAGTGTCTGTGTTTGGTAAGGTAAACGTCCCAGTGTTTGACAATTATCCAATACGTAGGTACTTTTTGAAACTTTCAACCTTAATATAAAGAGGCGAACAATATGTGTCAACTATTAGCCAACTAAGGTGTGAAAGGTTCACCTTCGTGAACGTGAACGTGTAAGACTCAAGATGTTACTACGACTTGTAATGTGCGTCAAGGCCTACTTGCAGTTAATATTATTATTTCAGGCTTAGAAGGTAACTTTTTGTTTGTTTATGTACTTAGGTAGTAGTTACATACATACATATGTCGGTGTGTGCAATGTTAGTTCCCTAGGCCTTTTGTTCTAAGGTTGTTTGGCTCAATCTACAGGATGTGATTATTTCTGAGAAATATTACTTTATTTACACAAATATTAAGAAAGTAACTCAAATGATGGACACACCTTTGTCCGGGCACAGGGACAACAACTTTTGTGAAAATAAGAAACTATGCCATCCAATGGTCGTTTTGGCTGTAAAACAAATAATTCTGAATAAGAAGACGTGCATTCGATGCAGAAATTACTTATGTCCCATTCTCCGCCTGGCTCTTTCAATACAACCGAATTCGTCCTGGTTAATGTGGTCACTGAATATATGTATTCGAAATTGTGGTGCTTAACATAATACTGAGAACTCCTGAAACTCCTGATGCCGGGCCATTTGCATATTTTATAATCAAATAATGAACAACAGAGCGAGCACGATGTCCGCGGGTGCACTACTCGTACAATGTGAACGCGGTAACTATTTCAGGAAATAAATATGGAAACAATGCTCGGCGCTAACTGTGAAAAGTGAGACTTGCAGGCGCGACGCGATAATGTGGGGTTTGCTTCTGTACCTACCTACATTTAAAAAACCTGTTAATTATTCTTTAGAACTTCTTCATGTTGGAGTTATGTTCAGCGGATGGAATATTATTAGATATTACGGATGAATATTTGTGTTAGATAGAATTTATTCATTGTCGGATTGTTTTGGACTTCGTCATCTCACGGGTATACATAGAATAATGTCTTCGACAAGTTGGACTGCCCGAGTAGGTACGCTTTTTCAAGCAGCACGATCGTTACTTCACGTCACGTTGGCATTGGACATATGTAGAAGCCTGGCGATCTACTTAATTGTAATAAAATGTTAAACATTTTGAATTAATACTTTAATCTTAATTTAAAATAGTCAATTAATCCTATTCCGTAACGTAAATATTACAGAGAACATTGGTTTTAATTCGATTCGGCCCGATAACAATTTGCAGATGGGTAAATATGCGAACGGTTATCGTTGGCATGAATGTTCAACTTTCCCGAGGGAAATTTTTCAACGGTAACTATAAGCCTGTAATTTATTTCAGGCGAAAGATTCAGAGGCACACTGTTTGCGTTAGAAATGTTCCGTTTAGTTCCCTCTAAATCTGCAAATAGGCAAATTACTTTTTTACACCACCAGGGGGTCAATTTTTGTGTGTCGAGCGCTCTACTTTTCACTCGAGATCTGTCAAAAAACTTTTGACAGATCTTTTGATTGACTTTTGACTGTTTTGACAGATGTCGAGTGAAAAGTGGAGCGCTCGACACTCAAAAATCGGCCCCCTGCTCGACAATGCCAAATTATATATCACGCAAACCTTACCGAAAGCGAATAGCCCTTGGCTTTAGCCGGGTTGTAATGTTGTACTGAATTTCATTATAACCCGCTGGTAATGTGATTTAAGTTGTCATAGTTCTTATTTTTATGTCCTTAAAGTCTAATTTCGTTAGGGCTCACTGGACTGGTCTCACGGCCCGGGGCCGCCACCGCCACGCCAAACTCATTTGAAAATCGAACTTATTAAAACAAAAGCCGTGAAAATCAAACTTATTACCTCCATACCAAATTTCATCTAAATCGGTTCAGCGGTTTTAGGATGAAGAGGTTAGGTCTTATAGATTTTTATAGAATCTGCAATTTTAGGTACTCCGTATAATACTGCAGCGTGTTGTAATGTAACCCTGACATTACCGCTGAACCAATTTAGATGAAATTTGGTATGGAGGTAGTTTGACTCCCGGCAAAGGGCATAGGATACTTTTTATCCCGGAAATCATCCCTCCCTCGGTGGAGGTTTATATGGAGGAGCGATAACAAGCGCCTGAAATTCAATTCTTTGAATTAAATTCTACCGCGATTAACCAGTTCTATACGCGGACAAAGATGCGGGCAAATGCTAGTAGAAGTAGAAGATGAAATTCTAATAAAATGTCGAGTGAAGAAAGTGATTTGGCTTTGACAGGTTGATTCTATTCTGTCTGCTGTAGCCTTGGTTTTTTTTATTGTCTCGCTATTAGAAGTAAGAAAAGTAGAGTATACTCTTGGGGATTAAAACTGTTTTTGTCCTGGGCGCCTTAATCCCTCACTGCACTCAGGACTCAGTTAATTCCCTCGCTTCGCTCGGGAGTAAAATCCCAGGTGCTTGGATGGATACGTTCAGGATTCAATATCGCGCGTGACATGAAACAGTGCTTTATCGCCTTGGTGTATAATCTTCTATTAATGTACCACAAGATCACCAAATGTGGAAGCTTAGTAGACTGAAGAGGGACGATGCCTACATCGAAGAGTAGATTACCAAAAGGCTAAAGTAATAATTATGATGCAATGACGTACGTACCTACTTGGGCCTATATATCCCCTTTAGAAAACAGGTATCGAACTGATTTTCATTTAATTGGTACGTACAGGATTTGACAATGTGCATTATCTATAAACTTGTGCAGAACAAATATTATTACTAGATATGGATACTAAAATAGTACCTATAGTTAAGTAAATATTTAGTTTGCTTAGGTACATATTTGGTCTTTTATAGTATTGTCCGCGAAAGTGATGTCGTTCGTATTTTTTAGCCATCTAAACTTTATGTTAACTTTTATGCGAAACGAAGCCTATTGAATCAACTGGTACCAGGTGTAATTAGTATGTAAGTAATACCGTAAGTCACGGCCCCTAACGAGACGCTAACGGTTCACGGCTGCCGCTCTGCTCAGTAGGTAATACGCCAACAAGAAACGGATGCACCGGAACACAAACAGTCTTCGATAACATCCTATATTTGTGTCTTGAACAATTGTTACCTATACCTATCATTTTTTTTTTGTTAAAATAACGGTATAAAGACAAAAGCGGGTGTCATTTCCAGCCCAGAGATGGACTCAAACGAAAAATTATTTCTATTCTCATGCACAAATCCAATAGTACCATGTGCCGAACTCGTAGAAAATGGATTTTCCTTGCTATCCAAGCTTCAGTATCGTATCGACAAACACAACACAAAGTGCAATTCAAACACAAACGGATTTCTTCACTTCTATAAATCCGTTTACTTGAATTTTATTGGATCAATAAAACAAATAAAAAGTTTAAAAATGTTTATTGTAGGACCCCGTTTACGAGCGCCGCCTGTCGCTTTATTGAAGGGACTTAAGTAATAAACTGTGCTGTCTGAAATTTTCACTATTGTACAGTCGAGGTCATTAATATGTATACACTTTTTAACCTAATCGAATGCGTTTGCTCACAAATTGTAGGCGACCTCATTCGATTAGGTAGGTAAAAAAGTGTATACATATTAATGACCTTGACTGTACCTAAATCTAGTCTTATGCCGGATTCATGTTTGTTTGGTGTGAAGTATATATATATAGACGGAATATTGGTGTCGTACGTAGGTACATTTGTTACGGTTATTAAGTTATTATATAGATTGTCATTCATCTGATACGCTATGACGTAACGGCCCATACTTATGTCATCACTGTCATCAGATAGGCCAGTGAAATCTTACAAATAAAAAAGCTGAAATCGCAAAGCGAGATGTAAAGCTGCATTTTTGGTATGTTATTCGCACCCCTTAGGAGTATGTGTGACTACATTTTGCAAGCAAAAAAAAGTTGTGCTACCTGTATGATACGTGAAAAACTGCAAAATTTTCGGACGTTTTTCAGGTATTGTAGTTCAATTCAAAAACTATGGGTTTTTGACATTACTTGTCTATGGCATTTTTAAAGAACATTAAATTTGCAACAATTTGAGCCTACCTACAGCTCCCTATGTCTTATAGTTTTTGAGACATGATGTTACAAAAATACTGCTTTATTGAGTTTTGCCTATAGTGCGTGTTGTTATGGGTTTCCGTCGAACAAACACTTCACCACCGGCCACCAGCGCCGGCTTTTAGTATGTTATCAGGCATATCTCCTGGACCCCGAAACTGCCGGGAGACAATCTCTCCAAGGTCGCTCTCCCGAGTAATGACGTCATGAAAATTGCCGCCGAAACGTTTGGAAAAGTGGCAATCACACCCAACCTATGCAACATACATACACGTGTATGGTATCAAATGAAAGCTGAATAAATATGCCATAAAGTATACCTAAATTAAGTTTCAATACATTGAGACAATTCAAAACTATAAAGATGTTAATAAAAAAGTAAGGAAAACATTTTCGGGTTTCCAGATTTTGCAAAATAACTAGAACAGGTACCCGAAAATTATGTTCCCCATAAATAATAATTAGTATTTCAGCTTTACATTATCATTTATTGTTTCTAGATATGACCAAAACTGGGAGAGAAATGCTGAAAAAACCAACAACGCGAAGCCGTTTTTCCATATAAGATAAAAAAAAAGATGAAACGTCTATTTTTCATGAACTAGCTCCAGCATTTTAGTATATTATTAGACATGTTATGTGAACCTTAAAACTGCAAAGAGACTGAGAATTAAGTTTCAATACATTGATTGAGACAATTCAAAACTATAAGCAAAATAATAAAAAAGTAAGGAAAACATTTCCGGGCTTCCAGATTTAACAGAATAACTAGAACAGGTACCCAAGAATTATGTTGCACGTAAATAGTAATTAGTATGTCAGCTTTACATAACTATTTATTGTTTCTGGATATGACCAAAACTGTGAGAGAAATGCTGAAAAACCCAACAGCGCGAAGCCATTTTTCCATATAAGATAAATAAATTAATAGTTTAAAAACACTAGAAAAACACGCTTTGCGTGTTAATAGAAACCTGATCGTGTTCAAAGTCCATTACGTGACCTTTCTCCCCAAGTGCAAACACGAATATGATACGATATTCCATCATGGAATGCCAGTGCCTATCTTCCGGCTTCATCATTAGACCTTGAAACCTAATCGTGGTCAAAGTTCACTACAAGACTTTTCTAACAAATCCAAACACAGCTATGATACGATGTTTCATCATGAAGTTCCAGTTCATATCTTCCGACTTCATCATCAGATCAGTTCAACAGTACCATATTATTGTATTGTCATCAGAACTACATACAGCTGCCAATTTTCATGACGCTACGATTCTTGGAAGATGGTTAAATTAGTTACCTTAGATTCCATTACATAGTTAGTTTCATACAGGTCGACCTATCAGACCTTGAAACCTAATCGTGGTCAAAGTTCACTACAAGACTTTTCTAACAAATCCAAACACCGCTATGATACGATGTTCCATCATGAAGTTCCAGTTCATATCTTCCGACTCCATCATCAGATCAGTTCAACAGTACCATATTATTGTATTGTCATCAGAACTACATACAGCTGCCAATTTTCATGACGCTACGATGCTTGGAAGATGGTTAAATTAGTAACCTTAGATTCCATTACATAGTTACATACAGGTCGACCTAATAAAAGCGTGTTAAAAAATAATGAAACGCCTATTTTCCATGAACCAGCTCAAGCGTTTTAGTATATTGTTAGACATGTTATGTGAACCGTAAAACTGCAAAGAGACTGTCTCTGACCTGACATAACCGTTCCAGATTAACATATATAAAAATCTATTATGTCACGCGAAAGCTAATTAAATTTGCTATAATTTGTGTGTAATTTGCTTTTCTCAAAAATCGGGGGCGGTTATGGAGAACCAGACAGGTCATAGACTGTATTTTTGCTGTTTTATGGTTCACATATCATGTCTGACAATATACTAAAACGCTTGAGCTGGTTCATGGAAAATAGACGTTTCATCATTTTTTTATCTTATATGGAAAAACGGCTCCGCGCTGTTGGGTTTTTCAGCATTTCTCTCACAGTTTTGGTCATATCCAGAAACAATAAATAGTTATGTAAAGCTGACATACTAATTACTATTTATGTGCAACATAATTCTCGGGTACCTGTTCTAGTTATTCTGTTAAATCTGGAAACCCGGAAATGTTTTCCTTACTTTTTTATTATTTTGCTTATAGTTTTGAATTGTCTCAATGTATTGAAACTTAATTTAGGTATACGTTATGGCATATTTATTCAGCTTTCATTTGATACCATACACGTGTATGTACGAGTATGTTGCATAGGTTGGGTGTGATTGCCACTTTTCCAAACGTTTCGGCGGCAATTTTCATGACGTCATTACTCGGGTGAGCGACCTTGGAGAGATTGTCTCCCGGCAGTTTTGGGGTGTAGGAGATATGCCTGATAACATACTAAAAGCCGGCGCTGGTGGCCGGTGGTGAAGTGTTTGTTCGACGGAAACCCGTAACAACACGCACTATAGGCAAAACTCAATAAAGTAGTATTTTTGAAACATCATGTCTCAAAAACTATAAGACATACGGAGCTGTAGGTAGGCTCAAATTGTTGCAAATTTAATGTTCTTTAAAAATGCCATAGACAAGTAATGTCAAAAACCCATAGTTTTTGAATTGAAGTACAATACCTGAAAAAAGTCCGAAAATTTTGCAGTTTTTCACGATAACTTTGAAACCAGCTTTATTCCAAACCGTGTTTCCAAAAACGATAGTGCTATCAGAAAATTCAGAATATTGGCCAACAGCCATATATGTAAATGCGCTAGTCTTATTGTATTCTACAATTTGGGTTACATATATTATATATACCCTACTTGTATTATATAAGAGTGGATATTTTAAGATTAGCTTTACCTACTCTCTCAGAATTATTAAAATATGTTACGCTAGATCTTCACGATATTTGATATCTACTAGCATTAATCATTACAATTTTTATTCATTCTTTGCAGAGGGTGAAATCGGAATCGCTACATTTACAAGATCGCAAGATTTGATTCCGCTTACTCGCTGGAACCATGCCAATACAATAGATGGGCAGTGATTTTGCAAAATCCCAAGGAAATAGATTTATTGATACTTTTTATAAGCTAGCAATAAAAAACCTTCTTGTGTGCCCAGCAGTGGGACGTATATAGGTTGATGATGATGTGTAACATCATGCACATACCTACTCGCAAAATGGACCTTTTTTTATAACGCGAGATGAAAGTTGTTAATCGAGCTAATCTCTTCCTCCTTCTAGTTTTTCTTAATAGACAATTTCATACTTTTTTGTTTGCACCTTTATTAAATGTCTGTTTTGTACAATTCTGTGTTTTGTACAATAAAGTTTAAATAAATAAATAAAATGAACATCAACACTAAGTAAATAGATATTTTAATAATTCAAAACTATGACAGTTCGTGTCAGTTCGTGTGTTCTCGGGGGAATGAAAAGGCTCAGTCTACCCCCATGTCTTGCAGGTATGCAATTCGCAGGCTGTTTTGACACACTAAAAATCACCCTCAGTATATCATGACCGTCCGTATGTCTGTCCGTGGTCCGTAACAAACAACCACCCGTGATCGGAATTCAGACTTGCACTGGCTCGCGTAAGGTTAGTGGTCGATAAGAACTTTGAATAGAAACCCAAGATCCACATATATAGCTCTATATGAGCAAAATTCACCCCTTGGCATAATAATTAATATTAAATTAATTAAAATGCTTGGTTAATAGGCATGCAAATTGGGTATTTTTTTATGTTATAAGGGGAAAACGAGCAGACGGATCACGAGCACAAGCGATTACCGTTACCCATAGAAACCCGCAACACCAGAGGAGTCACTAGTGCATTGCCGGCCTTTCAGATGGAAGTACGCTCTTTCTTGAAAGTCATATCGGTCCGGAAATAGCAGTCAACAGTTCATTAAAGTTCGTTGTTAGGTATACTGGAGACGTGTGCTCTCAAATATCGTAATGAACACTTTTTCTATGATAAAGCTCAAAACACTTTCCTTGGAGTTTTAAATTCATTGAAAAACTACCTAATAAATGACTTACCTAAGTACATCAGTAGCACCTGCAGATTTCACTGAAATATGAGTTAAGTTTTTAAACGTCACGCAGGAATACTCAACAAATTAAAATACCGAAATGTTTTTTGAAATATAGATAGAACTATTTTTATTTGTCGTAGCTGCCGCAAAACGTTCAAAAGTTGAATAAATGATTACGACGTGAAAAATATCCGCCTATTGACGTGAATAATATCTAACAAGGGTTCCATCCTCATACCGCTATAATTGTATTGAGTTACATTGACTATCTATTGCTTCTGTTAAGAAGAAATGTGTAGGTAAAAGTACTTTCTCGTCGATGAGAATAGACGAGGTAGATGTCGCGGAGCACCGCGATTAACCAACAATCGGTGAGTTATTGCCAACTCTTTTACCTTCATATTTGGTATTATTTACTCGCTGGCAACACTAACCTCTATTCTATATAGGTAGTCGTTGGTAGGACAATGATAGACAACAATGGCGGTAATAGTTATTTGTTATGCAAGGCTGCAAAGTTGATGTTTGGCGCGAGTGTTTGTATTGAGAGCCGAGCTAGCGAAGGATTGTAAGATTGAACTACGAGCGAAGCGAGTGGTTCAAAAGTGCAATCCTGAGCGTAGCGAGCCTCTCAAGGCACGAGACGCCGAACAACTTTGCTGCCGAGCGCAACACACAACTTTTCACCTCACCATAGGGAGGAAATATTTTCGTGTATAATTCAAGTCGTATGTAATATGTACTCATGTTCAATAAAGGGTTGTTTAAATTTCATCTGTTACTTACAAAGCATTTCGTTGATTATTAACATTTAAATGCATCAAAGAGCCTCTATTACTACATTAAACGAGTCATATTATTGTTGAGTATGTACTCACGGTTAACGGCTAAAACAAATATTTTTCACTCTTTCCAAACTTATCAGGAGTTAAAATTGTAATATAAATATCTTCTGCACTGAAATCAATTAATTAAATTCATTATATTGATATTATTCTAGCTCAACAACAAAACAAAACTTTGACTTCCATCAAACACACTCATGGCATCTGCGGTGCCACGTAACATAATAAGTATTTTGTACTTCCAAGTCGACCAATTTGACTTGTATTTTGACGAGATGACTTCCATGGCTGGACCGAATATCCTTTTAAATCTTATTCAGAGTAAACGCGTGTTTAAAACGATAGAACCATTATATTTTATTATAACATCGACCAGAACAATATTTTATTTTAATTTGACAATGTTTGTTATGTTTGTTTTCTTGACAACTGAAAATAATGACAGCCTAAACCAGAGAGTTTGAGTATTGAAGTAAAAACTCCTTTCAACAGAACGGAAATGACAATAAGTGACATTGACATGTGACGATGGATTAACTGAAAGAGCGGTATTCGCCATGTTTTTTTGTGTTTTTATGCCTCAGACCATACAAATGACACTTTTTCTTCCTAGTTGCGTCAGCCTGGAAACAAGTTGGAACTCATGGAACTGCGTAACGTTCGAATTTCAAAATCACTTTCCACGCTAGCGTGGAAAGTGGACTTTTGCACGCAGATTTGAAACGATAAAGAAAGCCTTTCCGAGCGGGTGAGATGAAAAGAAATGTATTGCAACTTGGCACTCTCCATGTGGCGGGGAATATCAATGTGATTGTTGGATTTCAAGCAGACCAAGATCATCGGTTCTGGTGAGTGCTTATGCATTTTATATACAATAGTTAGTGATGGAACTCAGCAATTACGGCCCGACCAAGGGCGTAATAACAATAGTTGCACAAGCAATAAGTAGTAAGAGATTCGTACGGAACCGATGCGAGGCAATAAAGGGTAAGACTATAGGGAAAATGGAGGTCTTATGGGGCCTATTGGGGCCCCACACATCCCCCCAAGTAAGGGGTATACAGGCAGAAATACGTAGTGAATGTTTCTTGCCCCACAGGATATGGGAGTGGCGATCCCTGTGATGTCGTAAGCTCTTTTAAGAAGAGGTTTGACCGTTGCCGTGCGAGCCACTGGTCGCTTGGGTTGATCACAATACGGGTCCGTAGTTTTTCATATACAAATACAAAATGTTTATTTGCTGGAATACAATTACAGAGATGTTACATAAATGATTATAAATAAGTCCGTGTATCCAGCCTGCATGCAGGCGTGCAAATTATTTCGTGGAGATATCTAAAATACATCATTTCATTATTATTATAATAGATCATATATACAATTTCAAATGTCACAATAATCAATACAAATTCAATTAATAACTAGCATACAATTAACATAAAGAGGCGTATAATTTTCTATTATTTCTGTTTATCTTTATAAATACTCGAGATACATTTTTACATTATAAAAACATCTGTCCAGTAGCCAATTTGTTAGTCGTCGTTTAAAAACGTTGGCTGTTAAGACTTTGAAATCGTCTGGCAGATGGTTATAAATGAGAATGCACAATTTCTGTATCAATCCAATACTGGATTCAATATGTTTTGTCGTCTATTACATCCTCATAACTCAACGTGACGACAGTAGATTAAGATTTTTTTATCATCGGTAACAGACAAGTACCTAGTCATTTATTGGATTGCTGATAGTATGCATATCCAGCACCGGATCGCCTGACCTCGCAGGTAAAAAGCATGCATCTTAATAATCCAGTACCTTGAGTACCTAATCCAACGGACATTCAATTTCCATTCGATATTACCAGTACATAAATGGAGCACGAGGATAACTTGTTACATAAAGGATTTGCTCTGGAAGTACCTACTATAAAATTTATTTCAAAGCCGCTCATTATTCATATTTATCATCTCCGTTCTATTCAAGGGTACGTAGTTAAAAGTCCCGTTAATTTATAATGGATGACAACGATATTCCCTAATGAGCGGTAATCTAAATCAAT
This sequence comes from Cenopis cana, assembly GCA_951800055.1. Classification (NCBI taxonomy): domain Eukaryota; kingdom Metazoa; phylum Arthropoda; class Insecta; order Lepidoptera; family Tortricidae; genus Cenopis; species Cenopis cana. The sequence continues at coordinate 11,191,389 of OX637482.1, read as the reverse complement.
TTGGATGCCTTTTGTAGATATAACTTTTGTAGATAATTAATTATATTACGTAGATCCGGGACCCTCGTCGCTGGTCCTGAATTGCCTGTATTCGGTATAACAGTATAAAGCCTGAAATATCTAGAAGTTACATTTTTGAACACGACTTAGTACACACTATTGCAGCTCGGCGCTGAAGGTGTTGTTATGAGGTCGTGGTGAGAGATCGTCCCCCCCCCCGATAATGATAAGCACACTGAACTCGTTGTGTCCACTCGATTGTCATAACGCAATTCCCGCTCCATGATCGGAATCACAGGTTTCCATGCCGGCGGCAACACCCACACACCCAGCCACCGTCACGATTAAAGTTAGGGCGGCGCCCTATTTCAATCGCCTCTCGAATGATACATTTCCCGTAGGTACCAAAATCCTCGCCGCCTTGTCGAACCGAATGAAATGGGACGCGCCCGCTTCGCAACCATGCTCTGCTACCGCGGATTTCCTAGTTTCCCTGTTTTTCACTTTCATAAACCCATTTTGGTATAAGTATAAATTATTTTATTCTGTACCTCTCTGTATGTTACCAATTTACCTATAACAAATAAATTTTTCATTAATTCATTCATTCATGATGAATGTAAGTTTCTTGGCTTCACTCTGGACTCTAATCTAAACTGGAAGTGCCATGTAGACAAATTATGCGACAGATTGAGTAGTGCAGTCTTTGCTTTACGTAAACTAAAGCCAATCATATCCGCCGATGCCTTGAAGCAGGTTTACTTTGCCCATTTTCATTCGCTGATGTCGTACGGCACACTCATTTGGGGAAACTCAACGGATGCCAACAGAGTGCTGCTCATGCAGAAACGTGCCGTCCGTGCGATGATCGGGGCAAAGTCGAGAGTTTCGTGCAGGGACCATTTTTTGAGACTTGGTATTATGACACACTACTCACTCTACGTCTTCGAAATTATTATGTTCGTAAGGAACAACATTTCTGATTTTAACACCGTAAATGCGATTGGCAAAACACTCCGCCATACTGGGCGTTTGAGAACAGTTCCCCGTCGCATGGCACTTGCAGGTAAGAACCCACGTGTTATTGGGCCCACCTATTACGAGCGACTGCCCGCTGATCTTAGTCTTGAACCATCTGACGATGCATTTCGACGCCGCCTGAAACGCCTCTTATTGGAAAATCCATTATACTCTGTTAAAGAGTATATGGACCTTAAGTTACTGACGTGTAAATAAATATTATTAAATTTGTATTAAATTGATTTATATTTTGTTATGGACTTGAACTTGTATTTTGACTTGATTAGTATATTGGAATTTGTATTTTGAAATGCACTTTGACGATCCCGAAAGGGAGATGCAATTATTTTATTTTTACTATTTATCATTATCATGTGTTGTGTGTTTAATTTTGGTTGACATTATGTTATTATCCTTTTTTATTTTTCCTGTTTATGACGATCATGATAACTATTCTTGTAATTTTGACATGTGTACAAATTTATAATGTAATTCTTATCATGAAATAAATGAATCTAATCTAATCTAATCTAATTCGTTACGGTCAATTTGGGTTCTTTAGCTCCAAACACGTAGTAGATTCTCCCAATGGTCGTGATTTGTCCCTGACGACATTCTTTCAATTTGTATCCTACCTATATTCTTCATCACGACTTCTCCCAGTCATAAATATGGTCTGCATATGAAATGCTTTTTTTATACAAAAAAAACATAGTATCGCCGATTTTACTGGTTAGTTATTGACCGCAACTTGCCAGAAAATAAAATAAAAGAACCCTAATTGCTCGCTAAAATCCATTGGCCACATTCCAACAGCGATGCAGTCGCCGTTCTGCGATGGATTTGATTTAGCCACTCGACTTTCCGGAAATGATTGAGCTTACTGTGTTGGGGATAAACGAGACATGCGCGTCTGGAAATTGTACACGTCCGAAATTCCCGATTCGGTGAAGATCGCTTGAAGCGTTTACTGGAATGTTCAATCCCATTTGTTTAAATTTTTAATCACATTGGTAATTTTGTAGTACTCAAACTAACTGTTAAGTAAATTAAGTAGGTACAATAAGTGTATTTGCATAGAATTTTTAAATTCTTTTTAAATTAATTACTAACTTGAATACTCTGAAATCTGTACTGTGAAATCTCACAAAGTTTGTATGGAGAGAGCTTGCCCTACCCCTCCTCTTAAGCTTGTCAAGTGAGTGGGCAAATTGGGTTGTAATCTTGGGAGGTGCATAAGGGAAAGTACCTTGAATATTGTAGATGGAAGAATTAAGTCTATTTTCCCCTCGGGTTGGAAGGCCATCACATGGCATTCACTTCCGTAAAAACTAGCGCCTACGCCAAATCTTGGGATTAGGTAGCGGACCCCGGGCATCCTTCAGGATGCAACTGTACTGGGATAACGCTAGGAGGATGAATGGTTGTACTTTGTTTCACAGACACAAGTTTCATAAATGTATTGAAACGAAAATTCTGCAAAACAATACATTCTATGAAAAAAAAAATCTGCAAAAGAAGAGGACATCGGGCAACTTGACTGTTAGAATGACGTGTGTATCATATCTAGAAATTAAAGAAACGCTATTTTTGTGTTTTAGGGTGCTCCATTGGTATCTGCACGGGGAGCGCCGCCCTCGCGGCAGGCCGCGGAGGTGGAAGGACGATATAAAGGAAGTTGCCGGCAGATCATGGACGATGAAGGCAGGCAACAGGGCAGTGTAGCGACACTGGCGACAGCTTGAGGAGGCCTGCACCACTAGATGGTTATATAATTAATTTATTAGATTTTTATGTAAAGTTTGTTAATTAATGAGAAATAAAGGGCTTTTTTTGTGTTACCACTTCGTAAGTTCGTAATGGTATTCTTTCTTTATATATTTTCATACAATGCAAGATGCTCTATTTACCTACATACCTATGTTCATACAAGATTGCATCACACACACCAATAGCCCAACTATGTGCATGTCAATTTTTTTACTCAACATGTTTCAGTCCAATGACCAATCAAAACATGCACGCAACACATTACATTCATAAAGGAATTGCAAATTGTCGAGTCAAATTGACTTCCAGGTAGCTGGTTGATTGGGTTCCGGCCGCTATTAAAGTACCTACGTGTTTCATTACCTATTTACTAAAGCCAGCTTTAGGCAGCTCCTCACGTATACGTTGGGATACCAAACTCACATCCATGAATAAAATAAAATCCTTCCTTGGGGCATCGTCTCTGAACAATGTCTTTTCTTTGCACCTGCGTAAATCCTCAATTCTATCCATTATTCAAGGTCATTTACTATTGCCCGATATATCGCAATGCTGCAGTCGGTTTCCTAGACTTTGCCAATAGCAATGCAGCCGTCGGGCTCAATCTGTTACGCGATAACGCGACCCCAGGCCCAACACGCAAAAGCTGCATATCAAATTAGAATGCCAAATGTTAATTTATAGTTTTAGTTTTAGTGGTAGTGGTTTAGTGTTAGTTTTTGTGTTAGTTCTGCAAGATGTGGAACACGTGAAGCCCTATTGTATCTCAAATATTGTACCACTAAAACGTCATGAGTTCAATATGAGACGAGACATAGGTACACTTTTGCATTCTAATTTCAAGTGGTTCGCGCTTTTTCTACCCGGGCCGAGTTAACATAAGATAAGATAATAAGATAATATTTATTGAATTGTAATCTAATTGCTAGTGTTTACATATGTAGTCCTTACGTTATTAAGCGCCTGAACTACCTAGGTGATCCTGTATCTCAGGCAAAGAGAAAATGTAATATTTAGTCCAATTTATGTCATGAAAGGTATAATGTATATAAAGGTATGAATTAGTACATTACTTAACAAGTGCGGTAAAACAAAGAATGTCTCAGATCGCAGGTATTTGACGCCCGAGCCGAAGGCAAGGGCGTTAAATATGCGATCTGAGGCTTTCTTTTTTACCGCCCGTGTTAAGTACAAAATTTTATGTCACCCCCTGGCCAGGAAGTGGGATTTCCCGCGCGCGGAGTGTGCGGTAATTGCCACTTTATGGCCGGATGTGGCATAAATTAAGTTTTCTAACACTTAGTTAGTTACCTAAACATTTATATTTAATTTTATATTTAAGAAAAATATATATATATTTCATCAGTATACATAAAACCGGCCAAGTGTGAGTTGGACTCGGGTTCCGTACCATTTGTTGTATGGGAGCCCCCTTAAATATTTACTGTATCCCGTTTTTTTGGTATTTGTTGTTATACCGGCAACCGAAATACATCATCTCTGTGAAAATTTCAGCTGTCTATTACGGTTCATGAGATACAGCCTGGTGACAGACGGACGGACGGATAGCGAAGTCTTAGTAATAGGGTCCCGTTTTACCCTGTGGGTACGGAACCCTAAAAATTATTGCAACATCTTATCTTATCTTATCTTCATCGCTCGACATGTTTCTATTTAAAACAGTGTCAGGATTTGAAATTGTGGTCAAACTAGATCAATCCTAAAAGTATTATATACTGTCTAATTTTGCATATAAATAATTGCTTGCATTGCAGCATTTGCAGCCTTCGTTAATAGGGCGGTGTAAAAATAATGAGTTAGGTGGTTTATAAAGAAGGTGAAGTTAAATAAATGTTGATCATGGAATAGTGAGTACAAATAGATTTATTAAATTATAGTGGTGATTAATGCAAGCGAATAAAGCACGGGCTAGACTGTTTAAAACCACTGCTCCTACCAAGGTGACCTTGGTAGAAAACGGTGGTTTAAAACAGTGTAGCCAGTGGTTTCCCACCTAATTTGGTATGCCCTCTATTGTCCTTGGTAGAAAGGCGTGCCTGGTAAACCACTGGCAGGCATATTGAAGTTCAGCCAGCAGTGCAACTACTAACCCCCTTATTCATAAACGCCCATCAAACCTCTATTAGTTTTTTTTTTTTTTTTTTTTCTTCTGCTTTGGCTTTTACTCCTTGCCAATTTCAGCAAGGTGGATTTGCCAATATCAAGTACTTGACTTTAACACGCGAGGAGAATGTTCGGTCTGATAGTTTTGCTTTTTTTGGGGTAAGGATCAGACTGGAAACCTAAAACAAATAATAAATATGGACATCACAGACAATCACATGACATTTTACAAACGTTATGAAAAAAGAGTGGGAATGCGGATGACAAATTATTAGGCATGCCAACATAACGGAAATTTCGGTGGGAAAGATAATTTATATAAGTGAAAATGACATAGAAAGAAATTTCATGCAGTTGTGGTAACAGTAATTCATTCATTATAGTCTTATATTATGAATTTGAATATATTTCAAAAGAATAGCAGTTAAGGGAGGATCCATTAAAGAGAGAAGCGAGTTGAAGTTTATGGGGCGTGGGATGATTTTCGGTAATACATCGTAGAGTGAATAGTTGAATCTAGGACAGTTGAAGAAAATGTGATCCAACGAACCTTCATCGATCCCGCATTCGCATAGTGAGTTATCCCGCACCCTGATTTTGGAAAGGAACACCGGAGTGCAGTTATGACCGAGTCTAAGGCGGCAAATGGTTGATGTTGCCCATTTAGGGGCAGATCGGAATTTAAAGAACCAAGGCTTACGGGGAATGGTAGGTTGAATATGCCCGTAATAGCGTCCTGTGTGTGTCCTGGAAATATCCCACTGATCCTGCCATGAGCTAAACAAGTCCGTCTGAGCATAAGTGAGTAGGTCAGAAGAATAAACGTGGTTATGGTATTGTGATCCTAAATCTATTGCCTGTTTTGCCCATGTGTCTGCCAATTCGTTGCCAGAGATGCCACAGTGACTTGGAATCCATCCAAGAACAATATGAAAGCCCCTTGTCTCGCAAGTTAAAAGTTTATTTTTAATTTTTAAAATAAGAGGGGATTTTTTTGGAATTTTGAATTGGTTGCCTACTAAGGCTTGTAGGCAACTCTTACTGTCCGAAAAGATAATTGCTTTAGAGATATTATGAGATTCTAAGTAAGTTACTGCTTCCAGGATTGCGACTGCCTCACCTGTGAAAATTGAAGCTTGTGAAGGACACTTTATGGACAGAACAATGTTGTATTTTGGAATGCAAACGGCTGCTCCCACACACCGTGCTCCATCTAATTTGGAAGCGTCAGTAAAAACAGGTATGTAGTCTGGCCACTTTTCCAGAAGTTTGCAGAATTTTCCATTGGCTCCGGGGTCATCCTTAAATATGCCGAAATCTAGAATAACTCTAGGTGAGAAAGTTATGGTTTCAAAGCTAGTCTCAAATAGGGGGTTATTTTTAGTCCGAAATATTATGGAATTTACATTGTTTAATTTTGAAAAACTGATAACAATCTTAGGGAAGTCCTTATGATCCCAATATCTATTTTCAGCGACCTCCAGAGCAAGGGCGCGAATCCGTGGGAGCAGCGGGTGATTGGAGAAGGAGCTTGCCTTGATGAAGAATCTTTGGGGGCGGCTCCGTACGCCGCCTCCGTGTTGTTATAGAGTGTTCGGGAGCAGCCGGCAGGAGATGAAGCAAACAGTGCAGGGTTCACTTTATACAGTTGTATTTACATATTTACAGGATAAAGAAATTAAATTGTGCATGGAATTACATAGGTACATTTTCCTTTCTGATGGCTGTCAGTATTCTATTCTAATATCTGAAGAGCGAAACAATGACATTATTATTTTCGTGGCTTGGACTACCAAGGAGTTGGTATGCAAAACGCCACACCACCCCCCCACGGAGAAAGAAAAAGCACAAAAAATAAAGTACAAAACTTATAAGCTAATAATAACAAAAATCATCATTCTTATGAAATCTCACGTGGCGACCTGAACGTGTGGTATAAGGTCGATTCGAAAAGGTGGTAGTGGTGGTAGTAGTAGCATTCGCAGGCTCAGGCGTAGGTGCATGACCAACTGGCTGCGCCTGAGAAACATCCTGAGCCAGAGGCGGTGAAGCAGGAGAAATTGTTGAGCTAGGACAACTATCGGAGTCAACAAAAGCTGGCTTGACTCTGTCAATGCTCACCACGACCTCTCTGTTCTTCACAGCCAGTGTCATGGTTTTCCCATCTGTGGAACGCTGTAATACAGCATAAGGACCGGTATAAGGAGGCTGCAACGGACGTCGAACGGTATCATCCCGCAAAAAGACGTGAGATGCAGTCGGTAGGTCCTTCGAGACGAAGATGGAAGGAGTAGAGTGGCGAGAAACAGGTGCTGGACGGAAAGAAGACATTTTGCGTCTCAACTGAACGACGAAATCAGCAGGATCGCTGAATCGGTCATCGCCAGGCTCGGAGACTAACATCTCTCCTGGTAAACGAAGAGATTCGCCATACAACATCTCAGCAGCAGTGGCCTTCAAGTCTTCCTTGTAGGCGGTACGCATGCCGAGTAGAACGAGCGGAAGAGTGCGCGTCCACGAACCAGAGTGGCACATGAGTGCAGCTTTTAACTGTCGATGAACGCGCTCTATCATTCCGTTCCCGCAAGGATGGTAAGCAGTTGTTCGAATGCGCTTTGTGGCACAAGTTTGCATGAGACGTCGGAAAAGATCGGACTCGAACTGGGTGCCCTGATCAGTTGTGATGATTGAAGGAACACCAAAGCGAGAGATCCATCCCCGTACGAATGTATCGGCTACTTCTTCAGCAGTTATAGTACGCATAGGCCACACCTCTGGCCACCTGGAAACCCTGTCAATAGCTGTAAGACAATAACGGTAGTCATCGCAGACAGGAAGGGGACCAATGATGTCGATATGCACGTGAATGAAGCGACCAGATGGTTGCTCGAAACTACCTAAAGGAGCCGAAGTGTGTCTCGAAACCTTGCTCCGCTGGCAGGCCAGACAAGTCTGAGCCCACCTGCGACAGTCCTTCCGGATGGAAGGCCAGACGTAGCGTCCTACTAAAAGTCGAGTAGTGGCCCTAACACCGGGGTGACTCAAGTTGTGTAACTTGTTAAACACCCCGCGACGAAACGAAGGGGTCAAATAAGGACGAGGTTTGCCAGTGGATACGTCGCAAAGAATGGAGATGTCAGTGCCAGGGACAGCAACTCGAGTAAGCTGTAGGCTGGTATTTCCATGACGTAGGACGGCAAGCTCTTGGTCCTCTTGCTGAGACTTAGCAAGGGCTTCGTAATCTTCTTCCAAAGAAATAGCTTCGATCCGCGACATTGCATCGGCAACGACGTTGTCTTCTCCTTTGATGTAACGAATATCCGTCGTAAATTGGCCGATGAATGACAATTGATTCAACTGCGCGGGCGGAAGCTTTTCGCGACGCTGTACAAAAGCGTACAGCAGCGGTTTGTGATCAGTATAAATCGTTGCATGTTGAACCTCGAGAATGTGGCGAAAGTGCTGTACGCTTTCATACACCGCCAGCAATTCTCGATAGTAAGCTGGCCACTGAGCTTGCTGAGGGGTCAGCTTCTTACTAAAAAAGGCAAGAGGGCACCACTGGTCGTTAATGAATTGTTGGAGACAAAAGCCAACATGAACGCTGGAGGCGTCCGTAAACAAACCAAGGGGTGCGCCGTTGACTGGATGCTGCAGTAAAGTTGCGTTCGAAAGGCTTGACTTACACGCCTCGAAGTGTGCCAAGAGCTCGGGTGTCCATAAGAAAGGCTTGGCACCCTTGCCGTTAATGTCAACTACTGCATCGATAAGAGGTGCTTGATATTGCGCCGCGTGGGGAATAAAACGGCGATAGTAGTTAATCATGCCTAGAAAGCGACGCACACCTTGAACGTCCTTCGGAGGAGGGAAATCAACCAGGGCTTGAATGCGCTCCAGAGGAGGACGGGTGCCTTCAGAACTAACCTTGTAACCTAGAAACAACACCTCTTTGACGCCAAAAACACACTTGGATGGGTTTAGAACAAGACCGTAGTCTTGCAAACGCTTGAAAAGAATCCGTAAGTGTTCCTTGTGAACAGTCTCATTAGCTGAGTAGACCAGTATGTCGTCCACGTAGGGAAATACGAAGTCGAGACCCCGAGTGACCTCATCGATGCACCTTTGGAAAGTTTGACCAGCGTTCCTTAATCCAAATGTCATGAAAGGGAACTCGAAGAGGCCAAACGGAGTAACGATAGCGGTCTTGGGGATGTCATCCTCAGCTACTGGGATCTGGTGATATGCCTTCACAAGGTCAAGCGTACTAAAGATGGTAGCTCCATGGAGGTTGTGCGCGTAGTCGGTTATGTAGCGAACTGGATAGCGGTCAGGAATAGTCCTGGCATTCAAGGCGCGGTAGTCCCCGCATGGACGCCAAGACTGGTCCTTCTTCGGAGTCATATGTAAGGGAGAGGACCAAGCACTCTCCGATGGTCGTGCAGTTCCGTTCCGTACCATGTCCTCAAATTCCTTCTTGGCAGCAGATAATTTCTGAGGTGCCAAGCGACGTGGACGGCAGGAAATGGGTGGGCCCTCTGTGGTCCTAATATGATGCACAGTGTTGTGCTTAACTAACCGTGGAAATCCAGGAGGCTTCGTGATGTCAGGGAACTCAGCGAGCACTTGTGCGTACGAAGAGTTCGAAGTTCCAATTGACCTGATACTGGACTGCGAAGTATCAGCAGTAGTACCGGTGGCCTTAAGACCGGTGTTGCCATCAACGAGCCGTTTGTGGTGACAATCAGGCAGTAGGTGGTAATGGGACAGAAAATCTGAACCAATGATGGCTGTATTGACATCAGCCACCACAAACTGCCAGGTGAAAACGCGCCGTAGTCCGAAGTCGAGTGTAAGTTGGACAGTTCCGAAGGTTTTGATGGTACTGCCATTGGCAGCGCTGAGTTGCCAATCCGTATGTCTTCTCCGTTCTCGGAGCCAACGGAATGGATAGCAACACAAGTCGGAACCTGTGTCGAAAAGGAACTGGTGCTTAGTGGTCCTGTCCGTGACGAAAAGACGGCGGCCAGGAGGATCAAGTGAGCAGCAGTCAGACTCCGCCGCTACTGACTGCTGGTGGCGTTTCCCGAAGACCAAGAGCAAGGAGGAATGCACTTGACTGCCTTAGTCTTGTACATCTTATGGTACCAGCAAATCTTACCGGTAGCCGCGCTCCTTGTCGGCGTGCTACGGCGACTGGAACCGCGCGACGATGAACGGGCGCGGGATCTGCCGCGCTGGCGCTCGTTGGTAAGGGCTGCAACCTGCTGGCTCAACTTATTGAGCTGATGGATTATCGGCGCAAGCTCAGGATGTGCATCGTTGTCTACTGTGTAGACCTGCGACGGTCCAGGAGTGACCTCAATTATTTTGTCCGCAAGCTCAGCTAATTTATCCAAGCTGAGGTCTGATTGCGCGGTGAGGATAGCCTGTACCTGACTTGGTAGCCGTCGCACCCACAACTGACGAAGGATGCTGTCATCCTTAGATTTACCTGCAAGAGATTGAAGATGTCTCAGGAAGGCGGAAGGTTTTCTGTTCCCGAGTTCTTCCCCGCTGAGGAGTCGCTCCACCCGTTGCTGCTCGGAAGTGGATAGACGTCGGATGAGCTCTTGTTTAAGAGTGCTGTACTTGTCTTCCTCAGGCGGGTGCATGATTATATCCTCGATCTCACCGATGAGCCTTTGATCGATTATGCTAATGACATGACTGAATTTCGTCATGTCGTTTTTAATACCTGCTAAATGAAACTGTGCCTCCGCCTGGGCGAACCATACAGCAGGTCTGTCTGCCCAGAACGGCGGCAACTTGACGGAAACTCCGAATATTTCCTTAGCTCGAGGAGGTCCATACTGTTCTTGTGGGGTTAGCTGGGCTTGTAGGGCGTCATTTTGTGCCCTCAGGGCATCCAGCTGGGCCTGCAGGTCCTCAACAGACATTTTAACCTGCGAATACCACGACCATACCACGAAACACGCAAATAACAAACCTCCGTATAGCACAATGACGTACAAATCAAAATAAAAAGGCAATATTTTACACATGGATAAGTAAAAAAAACTATATCAACAAACGCAATTAAAAACACTAAACGCAAAACACGGGTTAAATTTAGTACTAATTTACACGAAATAGTTCATTAAAAATTGACCGAAATCTTGATATGATGCGGCACACTGTATATGTGGGTGTTAAACGCCCACACTGTATATGTTGATTTTTCGAAGTGGTGAAAAAAACACGATGTTTACGTTGAAGAAACAGACCGTCCGATCTTCAGGGGCGGTTCGTCGTCGACCGTAGGTAGACGTCAAGCAAAAGTGAAATAGCAACTTCTTACTTGAAGGGTCCGGTAAAAAGCGCTAGCAACTGGCGAACGCTTGATGCGCAGGGAGCCGTCGGCGTCGTGCCGGGCAGCCGCGGTCACCTCAATCCAAGCCGACTAAGCTTAGTTCAAACGAAGCGGGTCACCAATTTGGGGGTCACCAATTTGGGGGCGGCTCCGTACGCCGCCTCCGTGTTGTTATAGAGTGTTCGGGAGCAGCCGGCAGGAGATGAAGCAAACAGTGCAGGGTTCACTTTATACAGTTGTATTTACATATTTACAGGATAAAGAAATTAAATTGTGCATGGAATTACATAGGTACATTTTCCTTTCTGATGGCTGTCAGTATTCTATTCTAATATCTGAAGAGCGAAACAATGACATTATTATTTTCGTGGCTTGGACTACCAAGGAGTTGGTATGCAAAACGCCACAAATCTATCAGCTAGATATTGTCTACGAAGGGAGAGAGGTGGTTCCACACATTCCACCTGCATGGCGTTCTTCGGCGAGGACTTCATGGCACCCAGTATAATACGTAAACACTTTGCCTGTATTAGATCCAGCTTTTTGAGGGCTCCCTTATTGCAAGGCTCCAGAACGAATGAAGCGTAGTCAATCTGACTCCGAATGATGGCGTTATATAAAAGTTTCTGGCAATAAGGGTGAGCACCCCACCACACACCTGACAAGGCCCGCAGGATGTTGATGCCTTTTTCACATTTACTGATAACGTAATTAAGATGCGGGACCCCCGACATTCTACCGTCCAAAATGACACCTAGAAATTTGACTGATTCCCTACTGGGGATGGTCTCGCTGCCATAATGAATATTTGGGTTGGGGATGTTCCTTTTGCGAGTAAAAGTTACTGTGGAGCTCTTCAATGGAGATAGCGTCAGACCATGCCCATCCATCCAGTCTCTAAGGTAGCCAAGAGCTGTGTTGATATTGGTTGCTGCCCTTTCAGTGGTTTGATCTGAGGTATACAACACAAGGTCGTCAGCATATTGTAAGATGTTGCAAAACGGTGCAACTGACTGCTCCAGATCATATGTGTAGATGTTGTAGAGGAGAGGGCTAAGGACGGACCCTTGTGGAAGGCCTTGCCATACAGTGCGAGGGCTAGAGTATGTGTTGCCACTCCGGACCTTGATTGTCCGTCCCATGAAAAGTTTGAAGACAATGTGCACAATCTTACCAGGGATGCTCAGGTGTTGCATTTTTGCTCTGAGCACTGGAAGAAGGACATTGTCATAGGCCGCAGAAATATCCAAAAAGCAACCTAACAATAGTTCATTTTTGGAGAGTGCTAACCGAATATCAGATGTTAGGATGCTTACACTATCCATGGTGCTCCTGCCCTTACGGAACCCGAACTGAGTATCAGCTATAATTCCTTTTTTCTCTACGAACCACTCCAGTCTGTTCTTTACTAAGTGCTCAAGTATTTTTCCTGAAGTTGCTGACAAGGCTATTGGCCGATATGAGCTTGCCTCTTCCGGATCTTTACCTGGCTTTAAAATAGGTATGATAACTTGTGTCTGCCATTCTTGCGGAATCTCGCCAGTGTCAAAGACATGGTTCAGGATGTCGAGGAGACGCTCCTGCGAGAATGCATTCAGCTTTGATAAGAAGCAGTATGGAATGCCATCCTCACCAGGTGTAGAGTCCCTCAATCCATCCAGAACCAGTCTGAGCTCCGCGAAGGAGAAGGGCTCGTCGAGGGGGCTCAGGGCCGAAGGGGGAAGAGTAGGCGAGACACAAGCTGCCTCAGGGACAGTAGGTGGAGCTAGTTTGTTTATGAACTTTGTCACCCATACTGATGGATCGGAGGAAGGTGACAGAACTTGTTTAAAGGATCCTCTGAATTTTTTAATGCTTTTCCATATTGCTGAAGGTGGGGTTCTGGGGGATAAACTCTCACAGAAACCTTTCCATCCCCTCTTCTTGCATTTAGCTAGTAAACGTTTGGTGCGAGCCGAGGTTTTCTTGAAGGAGATGAAGTCTTGTAAATTGCCTGTATCATTAAAAGTTTTTTCAGCTTCATCCCTCTCATTTACGGCCGCCGTGCATTCAGCACTCCACCAAGGTGGAGAAGGGATTTGATCTTTGATGGTTTTTTTCTGGGGAATAAATTTGTCAGCAGATTCTAGTAATATTTCTTTGAATTTTTGGTATTTTTCAGAGTTGTGAAATAGGTCTAAGTTACACTCTTTTATTCTTTCCTCCATATATATGGAAAAACTGGGCCAATCCGCTGCATTTAATTTATGTTTTAGAAGGGGCTCGGGCTTCGGTAAGGGTGTTACAGATGAAGGCATCGCAATGATGATGGGGAAATGATCACTTCCAAATGACTGACGTAAAACCTCCCAGGTTAACACAGAGGACAGGCTAGGAGAGCAAGCAGTCAGGTCCGGCACTGAATGAGGGTTTTGACCTGGATATACTCGGTGTGTGGGAGTTCCATCATTGATCACACAGACATTGATGTCATCGAACAGGTCAATAAGAAATGATGAAAATACGTCAGAATGGTGTGATCCCCAAGAAGAATGGTGACAATTGAAGTCTCCTAGAACTATAAGGGGTGGTGGAACAGAGAAAAGGATGGTTGATAGATCAGGAATTAAGTTTAAACGGGGGTGAGGAATATAAATAGAAATAAAATTAATGCCCATAACCTTAGCCGCTACGGCGTTAATTTCTTGGGTGTGGGGAGGTAGGGTAATCTGGGAAAAGGCGTAAGAATTTTTAATCAACAATGCGCATCCTGCTCGACCGTCATCACGGTCATCCCGGAGACTTGAGAAGCCCGGGACCCTGAAGAGGTAGCCGGGACTCAGCCATGTCTCCGAGATTGCCGCAACAGCGACAGAATGGTTGTTGATTAACTGAATGAGGTCTGGTTTTTTTGGTATAATACTACGACTATTCCATTGTAGAAAGGTGGCCTGGGGAGCCATTGATGAAGGGGAAGGAAAGAGCTTTTGCGAGTTTGATCACCAGAGGTACGACGTTCTTCGGTAGGATATCGCTCCATTTGGCGATGATATTTGTTAGTACTTTAAATAATAGTTCGAAAAGGTCTTCATTGGGAGTCTCCGCTCCTATATCTTGAGATTGTCGAGCAAAAGCCTGTCCATTAGGCATCTGAGATGTTGGAGTTCGGATTATATCTTCATGAGCTTGTCTATCATAACCTGGAGAGAGGGGAGTTCTTGCCCGCGGCGTAAGATAAACAGTTTTGCGGTACGAAGATCTAGGGGGGGATTCAGGGTGAACAACGGCTGGGTGGGGTGGAGATTGGGATGATCGAGTATATTCCTGTGTTGGGGAAAACATAACCTGGGCCATGTCTGAATATGACCTGCTGACAGGTTTAAACTGTGCTGCGGCTTCAGAATATGAGATGTTTTGTTCGGACATACATAGCTTAATTGATTTTTGTCTGTTATGTTCTGGGCAGTGTGGGTCAGTAGCATAATGGTTCCCTGTACAGAAAATACATCTCACATGTTCTGAAGCTACATTACATTCATTACCGGGGTGTTTTTGGGAGCATTTGAAACACCGGGCATCTGAACGGCATTGTGTTTGTATATGGCCAAATCTGAGGCATTTCCGGCACTGGATTGTTGGCAGCAAATATACCTCGACTACTAGGGAGGTGTAGTATGCAAAGATTTTGGATGGCAAAGTCTGTCCCTCTAAAGTTACAACAACCGACTGGGTTGGGACCCAAGTCGGAGAACCATCACCTCCGGAAACCTTGCGCTGGAGCCTGCGGGCCTTCAGTATCTTACCTTTCCCTTCTCTGAGATTTGTCCCGTTCACAAAGTCGGTCATACTCCAATCAGTTGGAACACCCCTTACTAGCCCCATGCGGGAGATGTGATACGAAGGAATGTCAGCAATTAGTTTACTTTGGTTGAGTATGGGGTTATTTAGCATGGAGTTAGCATCATTCGCTGTATTCAATGTGACTGCTACTCTATTCCGACCTACTGATTTCACTCCGTCTTTCTTAATGTTTTTGATGTTGGCTTGTACTAATATTCTACCTACATGAATGGCTTTCAGCGGGGTGTCAGTTTCAGTGGGATGGGTTTTCCTAGATACATGGACCACAAATGGTCCAAGATCATCTGAATTGTATGTCCGGTGTTCATTGTCTAAATCAGGGTGTCTATATAGGTGAGGGTTGGGTTCACTATGCAAAGTTTGGCTAGGTTCACTCTTTTCACTAGATGTTTGGTTGGGCAAAATAAGTTGCGATGTATTGGGATCGTTGACGTCCGCTGGATTAGTCTCAGGAGTACTCACTGTCTGTTTGTCGGTTGCGTCCATGTGTTCGTCAGTAATAACTTTTTTTGGGAAGGGCTCTAATGGTACTTCGGTTGGTGAAAGCTCTATGTTCCGCTTCCTTGTATTACTTTCAATTTCCTTGCCTTTATGGATACCGCCGCCCTCGTCAGGGGGCTTCTCCTTCTCGTTCCCCTCCATTGTCGTGGCCTAGGCCACCTAAACCTAGTCTTATGCTAATACTATAATAAAATAACTGTATTAAACTTACCTAGGTTATATAAATAAACCGTCACCAGATATATCAGAAAAAGGATGTTTTATTTGTGAAGGGATAACCTAAAAACAACAGACTCACTCGGTGCGCTTCTGTCAAGTCAAAAGGCACAAATTATCAATTGCCTCTATTAGTTAACAAGCCGCTAAAGTTCGTTTGTCCTTATCTGTCACTCTGACATTTACGTTTGTGAGAAAGGGACAAACAACATTTTAGTTAGCAGAGGTTTGTTAAGTTTTATGAATAAGGTGGTAAGAGTATAGGCACCAGGGGGAAATAAACCTAATTAAATATTAGGCAACAGAACGGTTTATTCTATTCAACAATAGTTTTCCATCATGACAAATATAGCAGTCACATATTTCATTTGTTCTGTCTAGGTATAACCAAAGACAATCAATAAAAGGTTAGTTTTGTTGCATTCGTTAACACCCTTCCTCAACCAAAACTAACCGTTCAAGTAACACATAACACAATCACATCATGCTAACAAAAAACAAGTGAACAACGAGGTACATCTGCTACCTACAACACTACTCAAACATTATACAACGCTCAGACCAATATTAGAACATAAGTTTTGAAATTTGTCCTTACCTAGGGGCTTTGTAAACAAATCAAATTTCCCGCACCTGGGCCCATAACCTATTAAGAGTATATTAGGCACCAGGGGGAAAGAAAACTAATTAAATATTAGGCAACAGAACGGTTTATTCTATTCAACAATAGTTTTCCATCATGACAAATATAGCAGTCACATATTTCATTTGTTCTGTCTAGGTATAACCAAAGACAATCAATAAAAGGTTAGTTTTGTTGCATTCGTTAACAGCAACCCTCGTTGTCTACCAAGGTCACCTTGGCAGGAACAGTGGTTTTGAGCCTGGCCGCAGACGCACGGAATTCCGATACGGTTTCAGAGAGAGGGGAGTTGAAGCCTTTCCAACTCCCCTCTCCTCCGTTTCCGTTCGTAATTCCGTGCGTCTGCGGCCGGCCTTAAACAGTCTGTTCCGTGCTTAAGCCTGGCCGCACACGCACGGATTTCCGTGCGTCTGCGGCCAGGCTTAAGCTGCCTACACAAAGCCCTGCATGCCTACACACAATACGATTTGGCAGTGGCACTGCAAGCAGGGCCCTGCAGGCAGGGCTTTGTGTAGGCAGCTTTAGAGCGAGATGCTTCAACTCCCCTCTCTCTGAAATCGTATAGGAAACCGTGCGTCTGCGCCCAGGTTAAAATTGGCTGTTTGTAGTGGATGTTATTCGTTCAAAAACGTCAAATTAATTTAATACATTAGATTTCTGAACGGAACTGTGCTCCTGGCTCTTTATAACCCTACTAAATAAAAACGTATCTTTGATCTCTTTCTATTATTCGGTAATATGCAGGTATTAGGGTTTTTAAGAGACGTGTATATCGCACTTATATTTACTGGGGTTATTTTCATATCTGCCATCCATTCCATGCCACCTTCGCTGTACCAATGAAATGAAACAAAAATGACTTTTCCTAAGGCGTACAATAAGTGAACTCTAAATTAAAAATTTAAAAGATATACTGTCGTCTCGAAAATTACCAATTACCATGGCGGCACGTGGAGAAAGAGGAGTTAGAAGAGTGCTAGATAAATTAGCTGCATCCGTTAACTCTGGTCAATACTATGAAGCTCATCAAATGTATAGGACGCTTTATTTCAGGTAGTGACGATTACTTTTATTGCATATTTTGCCGTCTGTGAAGCATATTTAATGGTGATTTGTGGTGTTCAAGGTACCTAAGTCAGAAGAAGTACGCGGATCTTTTAAACTTGCTGCACGAAGGCGCGACACTCCTTTTGCAACGTGACCAGCAGGGCAGTGGTGCAGACCTAGCTATATTGCTTCTGGATGTTTTGACTAAATCAGAAACACAGCCCAGTGAAGAATGGATTGAGAAGATAGCTAATATATTTGAAATTATGAGCCCTACCATCCCGGAGCGAGAAACATTCTTGACTAATGCAGTGAAGTGGTCCATGGACAGCAACAAAAAGGGACATCCTCTACTTCACAAGGTAATTAATAATTGTTTCCTTTGTAATTATTCCAATACTACCAATTCATTCATTCATTATGAATTTTATGTAACTGAACTTAAAATTCCAATCGCCTTAAATGATAACAGACTTATGTATGTGTGTTGTTAGATTAGCTATTATGTGTTAATCATTTGGGTGTTTATTTTCAAAATATTTTAGATTATAACACCAAGCGACTGGATGTAAGATACAAGATATAGATGATTTATGATATTGTGTTCATATGGATTACAAACTGCCTGTCCAAGAAATCTTTAAAATAGGACTAAGACTGATGTTTTGTTGTCATTACAGATTCTCAACATAAAAAATTTCCTAGGTTTTCTAAAATAATTTAACACTGTCAATTATCAGCATCTCAAATGCAAGACTGATTATTGTAACCATAACCCTGTGTAGGTAAACACTGGGTACCTACTAAATCACTGTTTCTAATTCATGATGCTGGTAATTGACAGGCAGGATTGATGACTATTCCATTTCCAAACTTATTGCGGTCTTAAAATAATTTCAGAAAATTGCTGAAGTATATTGGAGAGAGAAGAAATACACAGCTGCGCACAGGCACTTCCTACACTCCAGCGATGGCTCAGCATATGCAAACATGCTTATAGAACTGCACACTACCAAAGGCCTTAAGTCAGAGATAGACCTGTTCATAGCACAAGCAGTCCTACAGTTTCTTTGCCTGAGGAATATACAAATGGCAACTGAGACATTCAACAAGTACACTGGATCACATCCGACTATAAAAAATGACAAAGGCCCACCCTATTTATTTCCATTACTCAATTTTCTTTGGTTTCTTTTACGTGCAATTGAACAGTAAGTAATGAATTTATGTTCCTCAATAGGTCTTTCTAAACCCCCCAGTTGTTGATATGTTGTGATGTTTATGACTGATCATCCCCCCCTATCCAACAAAATTAAAAAAAAAAAACCAGTCATTAAGTAGGAGGTTTCTGACTGGCATTAAAATAATTTTGGTTCGCATAAGAGAATATACTCGTATTAATCTACAAATAAAAAATAATATGTATAAAGGCGATAGAAAGTTTAAAGAAAAATAATTTGTTAATTTAAAAAAATTAAGACAGCAATATATTTGCCACTATCGGTTAAGTGTCTGGTGTTTATTAAAGGAAAGGGTAGGTTAGGCTACTATTGTTATTGATTTATATATGGAGGAATAGCTTAATTCAATACTTCAAATTATTATATGCTTGCAACATATTCCACAGTTTTGCTGGGATTACAATACCTACTTGGAAATAATGTACAATACCTACATATATTAAAAATATTATAAATAGAATAAACAAATCCTTGGGGGCAATCAGAATAAGGTCGAATGTTTTTTGAGTCTATCGCGAACTGACAGACAGGTATGTAGTTTTAGGTAAGACCTGTAAAGACACACTTCATGCTGTGCCATGCTTCAGAAGTTTTCACGTTTTCAATTAAGGTCCAGCTACGGAACCCCGACTAAGCATGGCCCGACATGCTCTTTCTTTCTTTTTATTTGCAAGAATTCAGTTTTAAGTCAAGTTAAATAAAGGTTTTAATTATATCTTATAATTCTATTGGTTTTTAATTAATTCATTTTAGATACTTCATGCCACCCGCAGTTACCCCAGCAAACTGACATGACGGTCTTGTCACTTACTGCCCTTGGCTGATAGCGGCAAACATATTGCCGTCTCGTAATTCGGAAACCCCGAAATAATATATATATTTCTCTTTCTCAAAAATCATAAATAAAATAATCCATGATGTGCGTGTAGTTAAAGTTCTCGATTCATTGCTATAAAAAAATAATCGTCAAAGGGTTAATTTACGAACCCTAAGAAAAATTAATAGGGAAAGTATATTAAGTATGTATCTGGCTATACAGCTGCTAATTACTGTTGTAGTGTTGTTCACATTAGACAGAATTATTCTGACTTTATCCAGCACCACACTGCTTGGTGACCACCAGTCATAACTGTCATGTGTCTATGTTGTATAAGGTAAACATCCCTCTGATCAACTGACAAAGGTGATTAATAGGTGTGCGCCTATTGGGCACTGGGACGATTAG
The DNA here is from genome assembly GCA_951800055.1 of Cenopis cana. NCBI lineage: Eukaryota > Metazoa > Arthropoda > Insecta > Lepidoptera > Tortricidae > Cenopis > Cenopis cana. The sequence continues at coordinate 11,171,413 of OX637482.1, read as the reverse complement.
ATACTTACCTTACGCGACAAACTAAAACCTTTAATGTGATTTTGTTTTTATTTCCAGGAAACATGCAATCCAATTTAAAATACTGAGGAACTGGTATGCAATTAGTATAAAGCGTGATCCAAACTATTCAGTTTATTTGGATAATATTGGACGCATCTGGTTTGGAATAGAGATTCCCCATGACCCTAAAAATGCCAACTCAATGTTTGGTGGGCTCCTGAAATCAATTATTGGTGAAGCCGACAGCTCTGATGAAGAAGAGTACATGGGCCGCAGTGCTTCAGCTCCGGACCTTGATTGAAAAATTATGACTAGTAATGGGCAGTAGGTTTATGTTTTTTATTGTAAATAATAACATATCAGCTTAAGCTGTGTCCATAACAAGTAAACATCAATTTATTTTACAATAAGTAGTAGGTACTTACATTGATATAAGGAAATCAGTACCTTTAACAGTATAACTAAACAATCTGAAATTTGGCAGATAATTAAATGCACTAATTGATATACACTGTTTTAATGAATTCAGTTCTGTTAACAATATCATTGTAATTGAGTATTTTATCATGTTACTTAAATACTGATATATTAACAATGATTTTTGTTCACAGTAGTTTGGGTACACTATTATTATTATTAGTAGCCTATAGTATGCCACTGCTGGGTTTGGCCTCCCCTCTTGATTTCAAGGGTACACTAAGTTATTATTCACTTCATTTGGAAATATGTAATTATTGCTAGCAATAGGGTGGACAGAATAATAAAAACATGATAATTTACAAGATTTTTAATGAATGCACTTCCTTGTAAATTTTTTAAGGTATATATACCTATGTCAATATATATTATATAACGTATGTCTCGCATAATATTACATAAATAAAGTCACTTTAGTGACTAACTATACATATGACACATCCAATTTGTTCCACTTCACTAGATAACCCAACACAATGCTTTTGTGATAGTGTTCTTCCCCATTCCCTTACTCATCACACATTGTTTCGTAAAAATATTGCACAATGTACCCACTGGTAATCAATGTCACTGGGGTACCTACTTCCTATTTTCGACAGGGCCTTGTATGGTAGTAGTTCATCGTCTTATCTATACACATAAAATTGCTTTGTTGGGTATATTCAAATAGCGATCAATGAAGACAGTTTATGTAAACATGTAGCAATTATGGTAATGCATTGACATATTAGCATACTGAGGTATAGTAAACTTGTGTAGGTACCTACTTAATAATAATATACCACTCAAAATATTCTCAAGGTTCATAAATCTTCAATGACAAGGTTTGTAATATCCCGCGTAAAATTTGCAAAAGTTACTGTTTGCTGCTGAAGTCCTAGTTTTATTTTCCTTTGTTCTAAATCTAAAGCTTGTTTAACTAGGAAACGATTAAATTCATGGACATGAGGATGATTTAAGAACTCTTCAACATCCATCCACTGACAATCTTGAATTTCTATATCGGACTTATTAATTGTTGTTGATACAGCTTTGAGCCTAACAACAACATAAATGTCTGAGTTACCAAACATTGATTTGTGAGAATGTCTTAATGTAATCATGGACTCAAAAGTTGTGTCTATTCCAGTTTCTTCTCTGACTTCCCTCATTGCAGCATCTTTTATATCTTCACCTAAAATTCAAATAATGTAACATAGTATTTCTGCTTCATAGATTTTTTATACACAACACAACCTAAATATTTTCATGGTAATTCCAATATTGAATTAAAATATATCTTATACACAAGGCAAATTCAAATCCATAGAAAAGTCCTTACCAGCCATACTTTAGGCGTAGCAAAGACAATGCAACTCACAAACAAAAAAATGGTAATTATAGTATTGTAAATGACTTTGTACACATGCAGGGCCCTATTGCATAAAAAATTACAACTAATATTACAAGCGGTAGTCTCCTTTCAATCCCTTTCGTTCGGAAGAGACTTCCGCTTGTAATATTAGTTGTAATTTATTATGCAATAGGCCCCAGGTGTACACATAGTGTTTGAAGCTGACTAACGAGAAGATAGAACAACAAAGTAATTGAAGAGGGGTTTATGAGCATCATAGATAACAAGTGCAAGTAGGAAATTTAAAAAGCAAATTAAATATTTCTTATGTTTCTTGTGTCTTAAGGTTGATCAGGCTCCACAATGTAATGAAAATGGCCCTTATTATAATAGTAACTTACGCCTCTCAACATAACCCCCGGGGAGTTTCCAGTGCGGATAATCCAAAGATATTTCTTTCACCACCAATATTTGATTGTTGTCATTGAACACCATGCCACCAACTCCAAGATTGGTATGGCAAGCCGGAGGCAAGTTGTGGGAGCTGTCTGTAGGCAACCACTTGTACATCATCACAAAATCATCCCTGGCATGGTGAAAGTTGAAACCCTCCTAAAAATAAAAGTAAGTTTTTTACTACACAATAATATACTACCAACAGCTCCTAAATTATAATAGAGACTCGGGTCAGACACACAAGACACAAAGCCAATTAAAGGTCCTCACAGATAGTTTATATAGTTATATAATAATTAACTACAGAGACAACTTTTTAATGGGTTTCTTTCTGCTACATCAAAAGAAAATAACTATTATTATAACTCACATTGGCTAGTATTGGTACCCATGCTGCATCCTTTATATTCACTTTGAACCAGATGCATCTTTTTCCTTCTTCCGCCCATTGCTTAAGAGAATCTGAAATATCAGCATAGTATGAGTGTTTGTAAAAATATCGACATTCTCTTCTCTCAACCGTGTAACTTATTATATCAAATCATTTATGACTCACCTGTTAACTGGTTCCAAAAACTGCTGAGTTCACAGGACTCTTCCTGTGACTTTACTGTCACGCCGTTATATCGATCTATAACACCTTTAAACGTCTTGGAAGACATTGTTAATTATTGGTAAAATCCCAAATTAAATATATTTAACTATCAGAAACTTTAATTTAATTTTTAAATATATTCGTATAGCCTACTGCTGAAATCTAATCTTTAAATGTCCACTTTGTGATTACTACAAACGATGTTTAGAATAGATAAGAATTCTTTAGCCTTGAGCTTTGACGACAAATGGTGCGCATGTTAAATAGTTTAAATGATTAAAACTTTTTTTAGCTCTACAAAACATACAACCAACTTAAATTTATTTTGACAGTGACAGACTGACGAGAGTCCGAGAGTGACGAGTTGACGACTCTGGCCCAGTGTTGCCACAGTAATGTAATCTAAAAAGTTAAAAACACGTAGGTTATCAATAATCACAGACCACCCCCACTAGACAGAGCTTGTTGGGCGACGCGCTCGCGCCACAGTTGGGCGATGTTGCGCTTATAATACTGCCCCGCCTTACGCCGCTCAGTCAGTCTCGTCCAGGTTCATGACCTATACGTACGTGGCACAAAAAATACTTAAAATTGGTTTCGACTAACCGTAAGCATGGGTTTTTGTTCGGTAAAGTGGCGTGGGAACGATTCCCGAACTAGAAATCTAAAGAAAGGCGGAATTACATATCACAGGTAAGTTAAATTATACAAATACACATTTTATTCTGCCCGGCGGGGATCATTTTACACTGGCCGGGCCGGCTTATAAGGCGTAGTGAAGTGTGCTTGTTCCTTTCTAACGACCTCAAATGCCAATATACTTTCTCTTTCTGACAGCACGTGCGCGAGCTAGTGCTGTGCCAGTGATGTTCGGTTCCGATTTCATTTAATTATCGGTTCATCCGTATTTTATGTATCACATGTTTTTAATAAATATTAAAATTCTGTTGGTAAACATTATTGCTTAGTTTTATTTTTGATACTGAATGTCAGTTTTTTATCTCGTTTTAGGTTACACGCTAAACAAATCAGTGTAGTTGTATGGGATAGAATATTTAGTTAGTTTGTTCTCATTGTAGTTTTGTCGTTGTCTTATTTTATTACGAAGTTTATATAGTAGTAACATAATTAGTGGTGGTGGATTTCTTTTAGCATTTAGGACTAGTCACACGAGACGGACAGGCGGACCCAATACTGAATTTCGAAGAAGTGTAAGGGATTTAGAGATAAACCCATTGCAATTAGGTTTTTTCGTATTGTCTTGGTGGGCAATCAGGACTAGTGACACGTAGTTGACGCACTGCTGGACTTCAAAGAAGTATAAGGGATCTCGGAGTTAGGTTAGAGATGGAGTAAGCCGGAATAATAATAATTAGCCTTTTTTATTAGCCCTAGCTTCCGTAGTAAAAAAACTGGACTGGCTGAAAATTAGAAGAAGAAAAACCATTTATTCAGTAAAGCACACTCACCCAAACAAACCGCAAATTGGACAAACCGGTAGGAATCGAGTTGTATGGACGCTCCGCCACTGTTGTACATTACGCTTATGAAATAATATGTATGAATCAACATTTGGTCTGAAATAAACGATTTTTATTTATTTATATACAGCGCATATATACATTAATCAAAATGAAATTGTTTCAAATCTCAATTTTATACAATAGTAAAGGTTGTAAACATGTCTACAAGATATTATTATAGTCAATTCAATAGATAAAGTATACACGCCATGTAAAATAATTTAACTAGATCAAATTGGGGTGCTGGTAAAAACGGGTAATCAACAACCGTGTCTCATCACTAGCCCGCGCGCCATTTTGCGCCGAAGTCGCGCTATAGTCGCGCGCATTTTGAAACGGCCAATCGCAGCGCTGTTGCCGACCTCCCCGCAGCCCGCACCTACCGCTAACCTTGGTGACTTTTGATTCGAACTAAATCGTTCATACGCGGTATCTAGAGGAGGTGATCCGTGTCAATAATATAATAATATGTTATAATAATTTTTCATTATAATGTAAGGTTTCGAATAACGGTACAGAATTTAATGACTAAAAAATATGTCATCATACTCCTAGTAGCGTTTTCCGCTTTAATCCTACAAGAACCCGGTATTCGCTTAGGCACAATCCCAAGGTTTTTCGTATCTAAACATTCCCGATTTTCAACCCTATCCACCACGCCATCCCTAATACCCCGGTAGTTCAACTATAGTCCTCGCAAGATAAGAAGTAAATCCTGACACCTGACATTTCCATTCATTTTATTACAAGTGACTTTTAGAGGTCATAAAATGTATGGAAATATGACAGGTGTCAGGATTTACTTCTTAACTTGCGGGGACTATAGTTGAACTACCGGGGTATTAGGGATGGCGTGGTGGATAGGGATGAAAATCGGGAATGAGATAAAACTGGTAATTTCTCAAAAACTACCAAAGACAAATGTTAATGGTCGCTTTTATACTTTAGCGTGGACGCCTACGGCACGGTAAAACTATGGTTCATGGTATTATGGTATGGTAGTCTAAAGTCTACAACATATGGTCTATTAAGAATGGAACCATATGGTTCCATTCATAAAACTATATAGTTTTACCGTATAAATGTGACCAATCAACTGAGGGGCTAAAATGATACCTTACTGTCAAGTATGTATTGCGGGTTAAGATGATCGCGTATATGTCGTACATATAGCATTCGTCCCACCCGCACTTATTGTCCCCCGCGGATACGAAGTAAATCCTGACACATTGCGCAACTATGAAGTTTCTGAATAATGACAAATGTCAACCCATCTCTGGGTTTGGGATACACGTTTATTTCGTAGGTATTTCTAGTCCATAGGTACAATGTAAATGATGTTTCAAAAAAAAACACGTCTGGCAACACTGCTTTTGTCTGGCTGGATTCAAGCGCCATTTAATTGAACGATTTGTCATATAGTTGTCTCTTAAAATTCTTATGGAAACCAAGATGAGTTAGAGTGGGACAAATGACACGTCATTTTTCGGCTATCCCCGAGCTGTCCCCCATTTTAAACTGCCTACTCAAAGCCCTGCCTGCAGGGCCCTGCTTGCAGTGCCAGTGCCAAATCGTATTGTGTGTATGCATGCAGGGCCGATTTAACAGATAAAAAAATCGGCCCTGCATGCATACACACAATACGATTTGGCAGTGGCAGGCAGGGCTTTGAGTAGGCAGCTTTAAGCAAAACCGAATAGTACTTGCATAATTGTATTCGGAAAAAGCGCGGGAAACGTGGAACGCGGCGGTCAAGTTTTTCGTTTCTCTTACATTTAATTATAAATTTACTGGAAATATTGATCAGAAAAGTGGTATTCTGTATATAGTTTTCTCGTATTGTTTGTAAATATTTATTTTAGTGTAGTTAGTGTATATATTTACATTGGATTAGGTAAGTTTTTCTTACTTTAATATGGACGAGGAACCTCCCGACCCCGGGGGGACTAATCTTCAGGTCGCGTATAATGTTATAGTAGATAATTATGAATCCAGCAAGGACACAGAGACTGATGCCTCTATTGTTTCTGCTAGTGGAAAATTAAAAAGACGCAAACATAGTAAAGTATGCAAACATTGCAACAAAAAGATTAAAAAAAGTTCTCAAAATAATGGCGGCATAAACAATAATGCTTGCGAATGTGATACATCTGAAACATTAACATCATTGCCAGTACCACAGGAAACCCCATCTCATGTCATTAAGGAGTCACCAACTAAACCTAATGAATTAACTAACACTGATTTGAAAAAAAATATAAATACAAAAGTTGGCAGAAATTTATTTTCAACTACAGACATTGCACCATTTACAATACATGTACAACTAAAACAATCCGAAGCAAACTCTTCCTTGCATCCAGTATCGTTTGGAAAGTTCCTTATGAAAAATAAGTTTCAGAACATTATTGATGGTAGCGTTAAGCGCATAGGCAGGGCTCGCATAGCTATGGCATTTTCGAAGTCTGATGATGCGAATCGCTTTATTAATGATCATCGGCTTGAAGCTCAAAATTTGCATGCATTCATCCCAACATTCACAGTTACTCGTATGGGTCTAATCCGTGGCATCCCGGCACAGTGGTCTGAGGAAGAAATTATGGAAAACATTTCTGTACCCGCTGGGTGTGGAAAGGTGCTTAAGGTGAGGCGCTTGAACCATAGGGTTTTGGTTAATGGGTCTGTTACTTGGCAACCTTCTGAAACAGTAGTAGTTACCTTCGATGGACAAAATCTTCCAAAAAGAGTATTCTCCTGTTATAATTCTCTACCGGTGGAGTTATATATTTTCCCAACAATACAATGTTTTAATTGTTGCAAATTTGGTCACACCAAGAACAACTGTAGATCGAAACCCAAATGCTTCAAGTGTGGCCTCCTTCATGCTGGACACACTTGCTCGGTGGAAGAAGACTGTGCCACTTGCTGTCTTTGTAGTGGTTTCCACTTTGCTACAAATAAATCTTGCCCAGAGCACAAAAGGCAAAAGGAAATAAAAGTCACCATGGCCAATAATAGTATCTCCTATGTAGAAGCAGTGAAACTCCATCCACCAGTATACAAATCATTTGCAGATGTCATTCAGACCCAACCCCAGCCACAACCAATACCGTACCGTAGTGTTAATTCATTAGCTACAGATACAACTAGCCAACCTAATAGTCACAGTTACAGAAAAACAATTGTTTTGAAACCACGCCCACTTGTCAGAAAAACTACTAAGGGGTATGATGTTGCCGCGCATAATGCGTTGGTTAGGGATTACTCCATACCACCTCCTCAAAATGGTTGTGCGCTCCAAAAAAAACTTGACAAAGATGACACTCAATCTGGATCCGATGATATCCGGGCCCTAATTAGCTTGCTAACGAATCCCAATATTCGTTTACCGTCCCACGTTGCCCCTCTTGTTGAGACACTTGTAGTTGAAATTAAAAATAATGGACAAAATAATTCAATGGAATTGCAGAAGTGTAATTAGTAAAAAACATGAGTTAATCTATTTATTAAATAAATATGAACCATTTGTGTTCGCCCTATCTGAGACATGGCTTAAACCCAGAGCTCTGCTTAGAGTTACTGGTTATTCATGTCTCAGAGAGGACCGCCCTGATGGGTATGGTGGAGTAGCCTTACTCATCAGGAATTCCATTTCATTTACACCATTTCATCTCCCATCCCACAGCGACGATTTGTCAATCGTTGCTGCCATTGTAAATAACATATGTATCGTATCTGTATATATTCCTCACCCATCTTCATCTATTTTACAGGAGTTTGAACAAATCATATCCTCTCTTCCTACACCCATTTTAATATTAGGCGATTTTAACTCGCAGCATCAGTTATGGGGTAGTTCGAATTCAAGTTATCATGGGGAGCGTATAATAGAGATCCTTGATAACTATAACCTTTGTTTGTTAAATACCGGCGCTCCCACTCGACGTACAGCTCCATCAGAATCAGTTAGTGTTGTTGACTTGACCATTTGTTCAGTTCAAATTGCACCCTCTTTAATGTGGCGCCCTCTGGAATCCACATATGGCAGTGATCATTTCCCAATCATAGTTTCATGTTCCCATTCTATTCCAACTACACCAAAGCCTAGCCCAAGGTTAAAATACAATCTATGCAATGTGGATTGGGATGTTTTTAAAACCCGTATAGAGGATAAATTGCTGCAGTTGCCTAGTATAGCTGACAATGATTTAAGTAGTTGTTCGGTTGCTTTAGCCAAAGTGATCTTAGAAGTAGCTGATGAAACTTTCCCTATTAAAAATAGTACGACAGGTAGAATCCCATCTCCTCCCTGGTGGGACAATGAATGTACTCATGCAATCAAAAGGCGAAAAGAGGCTGAAAGACAGTACCGCCATTTGATGACTAATGAAAACTTTGAGTGGTATATGCAGGTAGCGCGTGATACTAAGAAATTATTAAGAAAGAAAAAATTTGACGGATGGAAACGATTCTGTGCGTCCCTAAATCCTAGCGTTAAACCTTCCATAGTCTGGAATAATATTAAAAGATTTAGACACGCTTTTAATGAGCCCTCTAGACCCTTTCTTCCTCCTGGCCTAGCTCAACAATTTATGGACCGATTAGCACCAGCATCAGTCCCGGAAGAATATGTCTTTCAGCCTTTTTCGTTTACATATGATCCATTGTTAAATCCTGACTTAAATAATCCCTTTAAATTTGATGAGTTAAAAGGTGCCTTAAGTAATTTGAAAGATACTGCACCAGGTGAAGATGGAGTTCCATATTCCTTTCTGGCTAATGCCAGTGATAGCATTCTTTCATATTATTTACACATCATAAACTCTGTCATGCAAACGGGTATAGTCCCAGACTCATGGAGATCTCAAATAGTTCTTCCTTTTCTAAAACCGAATAAACCACCATCAGATGTATCCTCTTACCGCCCCATTGCCTTATCATCAGTATTTGCTAAAATAACAGAACACTTAATTAAAAACAGATTAGAATTCTTTATAGAGAGTAATAAGTTACTAGCACAAAGCCAGTTTGGATTCCGTAAAGGTAGATCTACCTATGACAGTTTAGCTATATTAATATCAGATATCCGCTTGGCATTTTCTAGAGATGAGTCGGTGGTAGCCGCCTTTCTAGATATCAGTGCTGCTTATGATAACGTCTTAGTTTCAGTACTAAAAGATAAACTTTATAGATTAGGTGTCCCAATAATGCTGACCAACTTCATTGTCAATCTTTTGTCTCAAAGGTCCATCAGTCTTATTATTGATGACAACAATAGGATTACCCGTCTGGTATGGAGAGGACTTCCCCAAGGGTCTGTTCTAAGTCCCTTGCTATACAATATTTATACATTTGACCTAGAGTCATCTCTAAATGAAACAGCCAAAGTTTTACAGTATGCAGATGATTTATTAGTATACTCGCCAAATCTCTCTATTGACCAGGCCAGTAGAACCATCACTCATTCACTGAGTTTGTTAAAACAGTGGCTGGATTCTAATGGTTTAGATCTTTCAGTCCACAAAAGTGTAGTTGTTTTATTTACTAGAAAACTGTTTCCTCCCCCAGTCATTGTTAACTTTGATAACAACCCTATTCCTGTAAAGAGCCATACTAAATTTCTAGGCATCATTTTAGACAGTAAATTGACCGGCCTTCCACATTGTGATTTTGTAGTTTCTAAATGCGAAAAAAATATTAATATCCTTAGATGTGTATCTGGAGTTTGGTGGGGTGCACATCCTTTTTGCTTAAAATTGATGTATAATGCTCTTATAAGGAGTGTTCTTGACTATGGGACATTTTTGTTAGAACCAGGAAGTGCAGCAGGTTTTAAGAAATTACGTAATGTACAGTCTAAGGCTCTCAGAATTATCTGTGGTGCTATGAAATCTAGTCCCATTAATGCAATGCAGGTTGAGTGTGTAGACCCTCCTCTTCATTTAAGACGACAATTTCATAGTGATAGGTATCTTTTCCGTTGCTCTCAATTCTCAAATCATCAACTTTGGTCTATTTTACTTAACCTTTCCATTCAAATAACCTCATCTAAATACTGGAAACACAAGAGTCCCCCTTGCTTGATCAAAAGCTATGAAAGGTTTAAATCAATTCAAGCCCCGACCGTCAGCTATCCCACTCTGCCCATCTTCCAGTATGAATATGAATCTCTAATATTAGTTCCATCAGTCCTTTTAAATATAGGCATTTCAAAAAATGATGTAGAACAAAATCAACAGTTTTTGAATTTTATTGGAATGGAGGGCCAGGATGCTCATCATATATACACAGATGCTTCTAAAATGTCGCCCAATGGGTGTGTTGGTGTTGGAGTCTTACACATGCAATCCAATATTTATCAAAAAATAAAGCTGCCACCGGAGTCGTCTGTGTATAGCGGAGAGTGCCTTGGAATCCTGAAAGCAATAGAAATGATCATTATCATGTGTCTTAAAAAAACCATAATTTTTTCAGATTCATTAAGTTCACTTCAGTCTATAGCTAAATTTCCCTTCAGATCAAAATCTAATAATCCAATTATTTTTAAAATACGTAGCCTTCTAATAAAATGTAAACTTAAAGATTATTCTGTTTCCTTTGCCTGGATCCCTGGACATAGAGGGATACGAGGAAATGAAAGAGTAGACGAACTTGCGCGGGATGCCATTGATTGCGGTGATATGTTTCCATACGAAAATATATCTGAAGACCTTTTAGCTTTGCCTAAAATATACTTACGGGATGATTGGACTAAGCTCTGGACATCACCTGACGCAAGGACTGGTTTACGCTTCCGGGACTTCCAACCGGTTATTCCTGCCAAGCCATGGTTTTCTCGTATAGCAATTTCAAAACCAGCAACCAGTATGATAATTCGCATGAGATTGGGTCACTTGTGCACACCGGAGCACCTTTCAAAGATAGGCATCGTGTCCAGTTCTGCATGTAATTGTGGAGCTGATCCCGGTGACCTAAACCATATATTCTTTGAATGTCAACAATATGATCGTTCTGTATTATTAAGTCAGCTGTCATCCCTCAATGTTCCATTCCCTGTATGTATTCCATCACTCCTATATATTCATGACTTCGACGCATCCTTGTATATATTTAAAGCCTTATTAGAAATAGGTAGGATTTATAGTTTTAATATACAACCTCTTCTTAGCAACTTCTATTGATATGTTCTCCTTGTGTAATCAAGCTTGTCAGTTGTCACTGTCATGAGTCACATCAATATAAAATATGCAAGATAAATAACGTGTTTGTATTTAACGGTTATGAACCCAGACACGATGGAAAAAGAAATATGTGGTATGTTGCAAAAGTTCAGCGGAATAAATTACCTCCAATGGAAGTTTCAATTAAAGTGCGCGTTAAAAGCAAAAGGCTTGGGGCAATACATAGAGGAAGATGTGGCCGCGGGTGCGGTCGCAAGCACGGCCGCGGGCACGAGCGCGGCTGGGAGTGCCGGGGACCCCGCAGGGTCCTCGGCGGCAGCGGATCAAAGAGAACGGCAGGATGCTGCGGTAATGTTTATAATTACGTCATCACTGACGTACGAGCAAATGGTGCTGGTAGAGAATTGCACAACTGCGAAGCAAATGATTGAAAAACTAGACTCAATTTATGCTCAGAAATCAGAGTTTAATAAAATGTCACTTCACGAAAGATTTTACCAATACAAAATGGGAAATAATGATGGTATAGCTCAACATATAGCTAAAGTGGAATCGCTGGCTAAGCAGATACGAGAAGCAGGTGACAACATAAGCGACACTGCAATAATTACGAAAATAATCGGCAGCCTCCCCCCTAAATACAGAAATGTGAGACAAGCCTGGTTGTCTATGGACGCTGCGAAACAAACTGTAGCTAATTTAACTGCTAGGCTACTTGATGAAGAGGCGAATCTCGCCGGTGGTGATGTGACTGAACCAAATGCTTTGGCTACGGTCTCAAATAATTTAAGTGGCGAAAGAAGAAACTTTGCGAAGCCTCCTATCTGCTATTATTGTCAAAAGCCAGGGCATATTGCTAAAGACTGTTACTCACGAAAGAGAAATCATAAATCAAATACTGGAGTAAATTTGACCTATTCTGCATTCATGGCAGAAACAGTTGCACTAAACTTTCTTGCTGAAGATGAGGATATCTGGCTTTTAGATAGTGGAGCCTCAGCGCACATGACCAGCAGACTGGAATTCTTTGATAAACTCTACGATTGCCCGACAAAAACTGTGCGACTAGGAGATGACACTGAGTTGTGTGTAAAAGGTATGGGAACAGTCTATATTAAGAAACTGCTAAACAATGAATGGCACGACTCTGAAATAAATGATGTACTCTACATCCCAAATTTGAAGAAAAACCTAATTTCTGAAGGTGTCCTAACTGATAAAGGATATATGATCAATAAAGAAAAATGGCATGCAAATATATTGGACATGGACAGGAGATTGGTGGCATATGCACACAAGCAACCAAATAATTTGTACAGAGTTCTGTTTAAAACGGCTGTTCATAAAGAAACACTGGCTAGTGACATCAACGCTGTCACGGTTGACAGCAATTTGAAATTGTGGCATGACAGACTTGGACATATAAATACTGAATATGTAAAAGTTTTGCTATCCAACGGAATTATACAAGGAATCAAACAAAATGAGTTCAAGGATTTTTTCTGTGAAGCATGCGCCTATGGAAAACAACACAAGCAACCATTTTATACGAAACTTCACCCAGAGAAAAGATCCTGCAACCCCGGTGAAATTATATACTCGGACTTATGTGGGCCTATGTCAACATCTTCGATATCGGGTTTCAAATACTTCGTTCTATTTAAAGATGCCTGTACTGGGTACCGCATTGCATTTTTCATAAAACATAAGAGTGACGTCTTGGAAAATTTCAAAGAATTTTTGCGTTTAGTACAAAACAAGTTTGGTCGTCCAATAAAAGTACTTCACACAGATAATGGTACTGAATACTGTAATACAGACTTTAAAAATTTTCTGAGCAACTTTGGAATCACTCTTGAAACAACAGCGCCTTACACACCCGAACAAAATGGGCGGGCCGAACGTGATATGCGCACGATTATGGAGTCCGCACGAACCATGCTACACAACTCTAAGCGTCCCTTGCACCTCTGGGCTGAAGCTGTTAATTGTGCCATCTATGTCTTGAACAGAACTCCTACCAAACAAACACCAAATTCAACTCCATATCAGGAGTGGACCGGTGAAAAACCAAATGTAAATCATACAAAAATATTTGGATGTGATGCATTCATGCATATTCCAAATCAACTCAGAAGAAAACTTGACCCGAAAAGTAAGAAGTTAATCTTTGTTGGGTATGATGGCAACTCTTCCAACTATCGACTCTATGACCCAGAGACTAGAAAGGTACATATTTCACGTAATGTAATTTTCAATGAGTCATCTTTCTCTGGCCCGAAAGCAAACATTAAAGACCCTTTACTGATCACAATTGAAGACAGCGTTGATCCCGTTATTGTCAACCGTAACAGGTTTCCAATAGAAGAGAGTGTCAGATTAGGTTCAGAACACAATCCTACGGATACTCAGGGCACAGATCATAATCCGACAGATACTTTTTTTGATAGTGAAGAGGTTCCTGGTGATGAAACTCCAATTGATGAAAATTCAGCCGGAGAAACTTCAGTCGAAGAAACTTCAGTTGAAGAAGCTTCAGTCGAAGAAACTCCAATCGACGAAAATCCAACCGGAGACATGCCTATTGAAGAGCTCCCAACACTAAACAGAGTTTTGAGACCAAGAGAAAACCTTAAACCACCAAGACGATATGAGGATTATGTTGTTAACTTTACCTCTCAAGAACCAACTACATATGAGGAAGCAATGTCAAGTCCAGAAGTAGATGAATGGAAACACGCTGTGAATGAGGAATTAAATTCACTAAAACAAAACCAAACCTGGGAACTGACAGAGCTACCAGAAGGCAAGAAGCCAATAACTTCCAAGTGGGTTTTTAAAAAGAAATTAAATCCCGATGGTACAGTTTCTCGTTTTAAAGCACGGCTCGTAGCTAGAGGATTTGATCAGAAACCCGGAATAGACTACTCCGAGACTTTTTCTCCAACCACTAGATACGATTCTATAAGGATATTACTAGCAGAGTGTGTTAACAAAAACTATGAAATGATTCAATTCGACGTGAAGACGGCGTTTTTGCACGGAAATCTGGAAGAAGAAATTTATATGTTGCCACCACAAGGACTTAGTGTTGACACCCAAAAAGTATGTAAATTGAAACGTTCCTTGTACGGCCTCAAACAGGCCCCACGCTGTTGGAATAAAAAATTGGATGAGTTTATGAAAGAAATTGGTTTCCGAAGTATACTAGCTGACACTTGTGTCTATGTGGGATTTATAGATAATGAAAAAGTAATTTTGATCATTTATGTCGACGATGGGCTTGTGTTCTCTCAAAAGAAATCAACACTTATGAAATTTCTTCAACTATTCAAAAAGAAGTTTGAAATAACCATAGAGGAGAATCCAAAATATTTCGTTGGACTAGAAATAGAAAAGAACAAAGAGAATGGTACTATACTTATTCATCAAGCCAGTTATGTCAAAAATATGTTACATAAATTTAACATGAGTGACGCTAAGTCGGTGGCTATACCAATTGAGACCAACGCGATAGAAATTTGTGATGACACGGACAACAATACTCCATATCGAGAAGCTGTTGGGTGTCTGATATACCTCGCAATTACAACCAGGCCTGATATTGCCTATGCTGTAGGGATTGCAAGCAGATTCTTGACAAAATACACGGCCGCGCACTGGCATCTCGTGAAGCGAATCATGCGCTATCTCGCGGGTACTCCACAGCTTGGACTGCTTTACAGTGGAAATGCGATAGGAGATCTTACTGGATACGCAGACGCCAACTATGCTACAGACCCGGAATCCAGACGATCCACAACTGGATATTTGTTTATGATGAAAGGAGCACCAATCACATGGAGCAGTCGTCGACAGCCTTCAGTAGCGCTCTCGACAACAGAAGCCGAATACATGGCTCTGTGTGACGCAACGAAAGAGGCTATGTGGATTCGTCAATTCTTAAACGAAATTGACTCCAACTTGAACAGGGGCCCTGTAAATATATACGTTGACAACCAAAGTGCTATAAAACTCGTTAAAAACCCGGAATTTCACAAGCGCACGAAGCACATTGACGTAAGATATCATTACGTGCGTGAACGGTACGAAGCCGGAGACCTAACCGTCACATATATCAGCACGAATGAGCAACTCGCTGACGGTTTGACCAAACCCTTGCCCAAAGAAAAATTTGTGAATTTTAAAAACAAGATACTAGTTTGAACTATTCGATTTAGTGGGAGAATTTATTTGCTCTTATTTTTGTTGTCTGTACATTCAATACTAGTTTGATTTTTTTTTTTTTTTTTTTTTGATTTAGTGGGAGAATTTATTTGCTTTTATTCTTTTTGTTGTCTGTACATTCAACTATGTCCTACCTAAGTGGGAGTATTAGAAATAGGTAGGATTTATAGTTTTAATATACAACCTCTTCTTAGCAACTTCTATTGATATGTTCTCCTTGTGTAATCAAGCTTGTCAGTTGTCACTGTCATGAGTCACATCAATATAAAATATGCAAGATAAATAACGTGTTTGTATTTAACAAGCCTTATATTCATTTTTATGTATCAATAATATAAAATTGTAGCAGTAAAATATATATGTTCCTTATACCTTTGTCTGATCCTTTGTTTTTTTCAAAATTTCCGTCCTAATCGTCCTAAACCTTTCTTCCTATACCGTTTCCTCGTTTTTTGGCTGAATGCGCCATGAGCGCGATGCCTTAAAAAAAAAAAAAAAAAAAAAAATTGTATTCGACTATTCGCAACTACTGTCAGTCAGTACGTAGTGTCAACTGTCAAGTGTCAATCTTCGCTGTCTTTTAGTCTCAGTCAACAACAGTGTTGCCAGGTCTCCTGTTTTTACAGGAGATCTACTGTTTTTGGGGTGTGTCTACTGTTCTACTGTTTTTCCCAAAAAATCTACTGTATTTTAGAAATTTCTACTGGATTTCCCAAAAATTCTACTGGATTTTATAATTTCACTTATTCAACTTCAATTATCAAGAAGAAAACAATAACATACATATAACTTGTCAAGTGTCTTAAAGCGAGTGTAGGGGTAGTGGGAGTAAATGCGCAGCGTCAAACAGAATGGCGCTCTACTGTTCATACAAAAGTGAACTTTTTTTGAACAGCAGCGTTTGTAAAACCTGGATGCGAAGTTGCATATCCGCAAAACTCGGCCAGAGATCTCCTACACGTATACCTACAACTTCGCAGGACAGGTGCACCATGTAATGTAACCGCATATTCAGAACTAAATTTGGCTTTGCTAGCCACTAATAACTGACGGAGTCGCTATCGCCGGACACGGCGAGGAGGACTATATTTCTATAGTGAGCAAGCAAATGGCAGCCATGGTCACCAAATAGTTATTATTTGATGTGAAGTTGAAGTGACAGATGAGATGAAATTTTCTATTATGAAATGGCTCTGTGGAGTGTGGCAGTTAATACTTACTATTATATTATCACTGAAATCACTATGAAATATGCATTTAGGGAAATTTTATGGAATAAATTTTGTCTACTGTTTTTTTTTTTCGAATCTCCTGTTTTTTAGAGCATGTAGCTACTGTTTTTTTCCAAATTGGACCTGGCAACACTGGTCAACAAAGTCGAACAAAATTCAATTCTACAATTCTACGATTTTAATATTTTGTTCTATCAGTGAATTAGTAAACTCTAGTTTATTTTAATACTGTTTAGAAGACAATAGCTTTAGAACCATGTTAAACAGTATTCTACGTCGCTGTACAGTTCATGTCGCTTCACAGGTTAACACTCAAAGCATTGTTATCAACAATATGAATAATGAAAAGATCATCAAGTAAGCTTAGTAATTATTTTGACTGAAATTACACGTGTTTTATGTAGTGGTGTCGTGTTTCATGGCAATATTTTGTTTTGTTTTAGGAGCGTATGCTGCTTTTCGGTTGGATCTAAAGATATATTTCGAGGTGAAACTGATAGGTTCAAAGGTGTCACGATAGATACTACTAAAGAGAAATGGGAAATTCCGTTATTCGAATCCAAACTTAATGGTTAGGAACATAAACTTTATTTTCGGGTTTCAGTAAGCCTTGTTTCTACTGTTTGTTAGCTTTCATAACCCATTGAATTGATATCTTTCAGAGTCAATTGAAACATGGAGAAGAAATGGAAATCGATGTGCATGGTTTAAAGTGGACATCAAACATTCTGCAATAATACCCATCTTAGCACAAGTAAGTTTTAAATGATAAACACAATAGGGGCATTCTACTAGATAATCTTATCAGTTGTGTGATGTTTATGACAGCTAGCATAGGTACTAAACTGCTGCATTGTTAATTTTAAGTAAAGTTATAAAATATTATCAGCAAGAATTGATTGGCTTCCTAACATTATCAGAAGTAATAAAATAACCTTTCATTTAATACACTCAAAGCTCTGACATATGAAAGATTAAAAAATGTCACATATTTAACTAATACTTGTGGTGGAATGCCCCAATATCAGTATCCTATCTATATACATCAATGACACCTCGGTATTCTTAGAAAGGTTTTAATTTTCACCATGCCAGAAGTAACTTTGTGATGATGTACATATGGCTGCCCGTGGACTCAGAACCCAACCTCCCGCCAGCTTCCCATACAAACTTGGGAGTTGGTGCTTTGGTCTTCAATGGCAAGAATCAACTGTTGGCCGTGTCGGAGCAACATTATGACTACCCACACTGGAAGTTACCTGGGGGATATGTTGAAAGAGGTAAAATTACTTTTAGAGTACTTTACTTACCTGCCTCATGATTATATTAAATTTCATGTACGATAAGCCACTGAAGGGCATTTTTCAGAGTGTTTCGACTGCCCAGGCGGTCATATTATTTACAGTGTCCTTAGGTTCCTGCGGTCCATTTTGAAAAGGATGATATATCTTCATTCATGCAGTGATATCTTCAATAATATGACCACCTGATTTACCGTGGTTGAAACACTGGGAAATGCCCATAATATTCGGCAGTCTCTAAATGATGATGATCATTTGCTTACATACCCCATCAATATGCAATTTAAATAAAAAATTCAAATAATTGACTTACCTCAACCTTAGTTTTGTTCTCTCATACAGTGACCATATATGAATTGTATTTTCAGGTGAAGACATAATACATGCCGCAGTTAGGGAGGTCAAAGAAGAAACTGGAGTAGATTCAGCTTTCCAGTCCCTGGTCACATTCCGGCACTCGCATGACATGATGTTTGGCAACTCTGACATCTATGTTCTGCTGATGATGAAAGCTCTTACAGAAAAAATTAACATATCACAGAGAGAAGTCAGGAAATGCCAATGGATGGATGTCGAAGAATATACAAACCATGAACATGTGCATGCTTTCAACAGAATGGTTGTGCATAAGGCTTTGGAGTATAAAGATAAAAAAATGCAACTGAATCTTCAGAAGAAAACAGTGAAGTGGGCGACAATGACCAGAGAAATGGAGTTTTTAGAGGTTAAGGACTTTGATTATAAGTAGTACCTGTAGGTATGGGTTAAATAAAGCTCATTAATGTATATATATATATATATATATATATATATATTAGTTGTACATTTAGGTAAAAGGGAATGGGAATAACATATATTAGGGAATATAGGATATTATTATATTAGGGAATTAACAAATATTTATTTGAAATGGTTGTTATACTAGAGCTGCGATTATGCTTGCCATATACAATGTGTTCATGAATAAAATGCATTTTATTGCTAAATCAAATAAAGTTTATTTTATTTTAAGCTAAGTACACGGACATACACGACACGTAGGTACCTATAGTTTCAATTATTTCATATGTACGACATTTTATAAAATTGTAATTAGAATTTGAATCTTAAAGTAAAGTCGCTTTTTGAACGGACAAATTTGATTCAACTCGGCCAGTTCATATAATTTTACATGAAGGTACCTAGTTACGCGTCGTATTTTAGAAGTACTCATACTCATGAGTCGAGCACTTCGCCAATGTGGTATAACGGATATAGTACTGTCATTTTGAAGGTATAGAGGGAAATGCTTGGAACACAATTTTTGACTTGGTAATTTTGTTTGGGCTAGTTAGGAGGTTAACATATCAAAATTCCCCGCACCTACCCCCGGCGCTGGGGGGGAGAGGGGGGTTTAAAGGTCCCCATTTTCGGTATTTCGTAAAAAACTCGTAAACGGTGACACATATCAAAAAAGTATAGTAATTTTATGTAGATCACTTATGCTTATGCCTAAGAACGTTTTTTGATATGTGTCACCGTTTACGAGTTTTTTACGAAATACCGAAAAATGGGACCTTTAAACCCGCCTCTCCCCCCCAGCGGCGGGGGTAGGTGCGGGGAATTTTGATATGTTAACATCCTAACTAGCCCAAACAAAGTTACAAAGTCAAAAATTGTGTTCCAAGCATTTCCTTCTATACCCCTTTTTTAGCGTAAAATGACAGTACTAATACGCATTCGTGCATATTGTGGGTGCCGCAGTGGAAGCAGGAAAATCTGCCTTACGCGTTGCGCCGCTTCCATGGACGTATGGTATGTTTATATGAACTGATAAACTATAGTGAGGGTGGTGCCAGAGCCAAGAGCTTACAGACGTAAGAATCTGACCACTAATCTGCTGTTAGAGTTAGAATGAAGCTGCAATCAACAGCTTACGGAGACACGGACGTATTAGCCTCACAAATATCACTCTAAATTTTATTGGAAGAAACGACAAATCGGTGGTCAATTGATGACCATAACTTGACGTCCTTCTTTCCAATCTAGCGTGATTGCGAGCAATCATTATCTGTCGCTGTCCGTTTCCCTTTTTTTAGGGTTCCGTAGTAAACAAGGAACCCTTATAGTTTCGCCATGTCCGTCCGTCCGTCCGTCCGTCCGTCCGTCCGTCCGACCCCCGTTTTTCTCAGTAACCGTTAGTGCTAGAAAGCTGTAATTTGGCATGAGTATACATATCAATGACGCCGACAAAACAGTAGAATAAAATCTTTAAAAAAATTTTTTTTAAGGGTACCTCCCCTACATGTAAAGTGGTGGTGCAATTTTTTTTCCTGCCAAACCCCATCGTGTGGGGTATCGTTGGATAGCTCTTTTAAAAATATTATTAGGTTTCTAAAAGCATTTTTTGATTAAAGAATTGGTTAGCGTGATATTAAGCTTTGAAGTGATAATTTTTGCTATGGTCAAGTGTCCCCCCCCCCTGCCAGATAAACGGTGGCTACTAGGCATGTGAAAAAAATCATGGTAGTAGTATATACGATGAATTTAAAAGGAAAACTATCACAGCTAAGTAGACATTACTAGTTAACGAGTAATAGTCGAACTTCAGAAATGTACTTTGCAAAAGCAAACGTTCGTACAATTTCCATTGATACCTTAGATAATGTTGTTAATTCTTTCAAAAACATAGTAAATATAAGTATTCGAACTTTTTAGTCCACATAATGTAAAGGGTAGACGACTACGGAACCCTACCTTGCGCGTGGCCCGACACGCACTTGGCCGGTTTTTAAGTTTTAGGTTATCTATCACCCTATTGAACATCAGACTGCAA
This sequence comes from Cenopis cana, assembly GCA_951800055.1. Lineage (NCBI taxonomy): Eukaryota > Metazoa > Arthropoda > Insecta > Lepidoptera > Tortricidae > Cenopis > Cenopis cana. Next base: position 11,150,273 of record OX637482.1, on the reverse strand, counting down.
TGGGACAAGTTGATATGTACAGAATGTTTCACCTGTAGTTTCCTTAACCTATAAATGAACTACAATTTATCTTATTGATATCTACATCTTATTGACAAAGTTTTTATTATTTTCTTCAACGCGGTAGAGCGTTCTGGGCAGGAACTTCTGTGTGACTCGCTTCCAGGATATCACCATCGATTTGTTAGCTGGGACGTTCGTCTGGAACAATAATTTGAAAGATAATTTTAAACGATTACGGTTCATATCAACTTGTAAGGCCGGATTCGAAGAAACTGCCAAGATTAGTTCATAAATTAGGTAGGGTAAACACACCGGTTCACCGGCCGCTACCCCTTTCCGGCCACTTCACACGTTATTTTGAATAATAGACAGTGTTATAAACCACACCTTTCTAAATTCGCGGCATTCGATCCGGGTGGACTTCTTGGTTCATAATCCAACGGCATGACCACGAAATTTGCCAATTGGAGTCCTAATTCGCCATCTCTATATTTGGTATCTATGACGCGTGCCAAACTTAGGGAAAAAGTAGCAGGTGGACTGATTTTCAAATGCAAATTTTCAAGTGTTACTGTAGGTTTATTGGTGATTGATTTCGTTTTTGTGTTCTATAACATGTTTAATTTCAATATTCAAGTGCCCAAACTCATCACTTTTTTCATAATTTGTGATATTTTAGGTGGCCGGACAATACGTTAAGGTTAAGAGTCAAAATCTACTTTCCGACCGGGTGGTCGCAAAACCGGTGTTTTCACGTCAATAGAAATTCACGTTTATTGAAGAGACCTTAAATTCACCATCATAGATTCCATTATATTTGTGAACAGCTAGAATTTTGTGAGTTTACAACTAGATTCCGGCCACCAGTTTGTCTCATATTTTCAAAGATATTGACCTTCAAAAATACCAAAATTTACTGGCCGATAAACCAGTAAAAATAAAACCGGTCTCCGGCCGTCTGATATACGGCCGAAAAATCGGTAAAAATTGGACCCGTCTCCGGCCGTTCGAAATAAAGAGCGGCCGAAAACTGGTGAAATCACACCTGTTTCCGGCCGTTCAGGATTCGTCTTTCTAGAGATCTTTCAATTCACGAAGGCGAATGGATTTGACGAGAATAGATTTTAAGGCAATAGTAAACATGTAAAAATCACTAAACTCGTCTTTGAATTTTCGGAGCTATACCGTAAATTAAGTGGCCGATAAACCGGTGCACTGGTGGACGATAACTGAGTGAAAAGGCCGGAAACCGGTATTTTTGCTATTTTTACGAATACATATTTATATTTAATTATGTATCACTTATACGTCAATATACGTTAAGTTTTATGAAACTAGACTATTGTAGGATGTAATGAAAAAAAAATGGAAAGTCTTGGAGTGCAGCATTGTGATAGAAATCAACTCTGAAGTCAACAAGTCGCTTAAACGGCCGGTAACCGGTATGTTTACCCTATAGTGCGCGCCATCCACGAAGGCGCGCCCCTCCACAGCCCAAGCCGTACAACTGCGCATAGATTATAGTATGAGATTCGCTGTGGAGGGGCGCGTCGTCGTGGATGGCGCGCACTATAGATAGGTAGGTATGTCGTTGTTCATGTTTTGTCGAATCCGGCCTAAGTCACGTCACGGGTCAAACCCTGAATGTTTTATCTAATTTGTACACTCGAGATAAAGATTTTGCACCTTATTACAATGTCAGAAGGCGAAACACGTATGCAAGCAGTGTTGTTCAGGAGTTTGTCGCTAATATTTATTTATTTAATCATTTATTTCAGGCATCTGTGGCCCATAATACAAATACCTTAAAGACTAACATACATATTATACCTATCATTATAAATATATAATGATTATCATTATATATATAATATGATTTGACCTCTATTCTAGGTATAGTGGTAATTTTCTAACATGTCCGAAAAGCCATAAAACGCTTATCGTTAGCATTTCAAAACGAAAGGAAGTATGAAAAAAGATTATCCGCACAAATAGCTACCTTCCGTTCTAAATGTGATGGTATTGGTGATATTAGCGAAGTCCTTAGGTACTTTGGGCTCAGGGAGTACTGAGACAAAAATCTAAACAAAATATTAGGAAAGCCGAATGAGATGAGATCTACCGCGTATGAATTCGCTACTAGAGGACTGTGCCAGTGTGATGTGAGGTCTCTGAAATGTCTAACTAATGTCACTGTTTGTGGGTGCGCTAGGTATTACGTGGTTTTATCTACTTAATCAGGATAATATGCAATATATACGGTGACTACTTTGCATTATCCGGGATTGATTATGGCAAATATGAGTTATGGGTCAATGAATTTATTACCATGGTACAGCCGAGGTCATTAATATGTATACACTTTTTTACCCAATCAAATGCGTTTGCTTACAAATTGTAGGCGACCGCATTTGATTAGGTAAAAAAGTGTATACATATTAATGACCTCGACTGTATTATTTCAGAGCTTTGAGTTCTTTAAAACATATACTGTCCTCATTTATATCGGGACGGGACTGCGCTACAATACGGGCCGTTTTATATTTTTAAGTAAACTTTGTTTTCATGCCCATAATAAGTAGGTAATCAATAAACAAACTTTGACAGCTGGACTTTACTGGACTTGTGGCGCTAACGACGAGCACAAAAACGGTAGCCCTCATTCAAATTTGGTGGATGGACAATTGGACACCACACCAAGCATGACCCCGGCTCGGCGGGCTTGTTCCTACTTCAGAACAAAAAATAGCATGGATTATCATTACGCATAATTAGCCTCACTTAGTCCTGTGAGTTCGTGCTGTCACGCATTTCAATGCTTCCTGCTCGTTATAGGTATTAGAGAGAACCTCTTCATATGTACTTAATATACCTATTCGTAAATAATTGAAATCGTACCTAAATAGTTAAATAAGACATATATTATCCATGGAAAATCTTATTTATTCGACATTTAAATGATCACATTATGCACTTTAATATCTGAGCAACTGAGCTTTGCTCGGCGTTTTCCCGGGCATGAAACCTAGCTAGATCGATTGCTCGTCCCCGAAAACCCCCACATACCTAGTTACCAAATTTCATCAAAATCGTTAGAGCCGTTTCCGAGATCCCCGAAATAAATAAATAGATATATACAAGAATTATTCGTTTAAATTAAAGAATAACTGGGCGACCGAGCTTCGCTCGGCGTTTTCCCGGGCATGAGACATAGCTAGATCGATAGCTCGTCCCCGAATCCCCTACATACCAAATTTCATCAAAATCGTTAGAGCCTTTTCCGAGATCCCCGAAATAAATATACATAGGTATATATAAATAAGCAAAGCATTGGCAGAGAACAGAACGGAATGGCGATTACTCCACCGACAAGAGCTAGGCTCTTAAATATATGATGATGATATATAAATAAATAAATATACAAGAATTGCTCGTTTAAAGATATAAGATTAAATTGTCAAGTTATGAAATTAGGCAGAGCTACATATCATATCACTTTAGTTTAGCAGAATTATTTGATTTACGAATTTTAATTAGGTTTTTGTAACGTGATATTAATATATATAACTACTTATAATACTTACACGCGCGTATCAAAATCGGATGTGATAAGGTTCCCATTCGCAACATCTGAGAAAATGGTGTTTATAGGTACCTATTTGGATGTTAATATTTCAGAAACGATTAATTCATCTAGTAATTTGCGGTACAATTTACGCTGATAATCATCATCATCAGCCTAATATAGGTACGTCCCACTGCTGGGCACAGGCCTCCTCTCAAAGATGAGAGGGATTGGGCAGTATTCCCCACGCTGGCCCAGAGCGGGTTGGGGACTTCATCATACAACTTTGAATTTCTTCGCGGATGTACGCAGGTTTCCTCACGATGTTTTCCTTCACCGAAAAGCTAACAGTAAATATCAAATGATATTGCGTGCATAAGTTCAGAAAAACTCATTGGTACGAGCTGGCATTCGAACCCACGACCGCCGATTGACAGCCGCATGCTTGAACCACTGGGCTAGCGTAGCTTCTCTTCTTCTTTTTCTTGTCCACGCTGATAATATCGTGTAAAAATTACCTGTGTCGGCTGTTTCTCTCCGTTCTTCATGGTGAAATAGAGCGAGAAGCTCATGAAGCACAATTTCAACGTAAGCGCCACGACTGCCACTATTAAAAACGCGTAACTCATTGTGATTGATTTAATAGATAATATTTTAACAACACTGCATGGGACGTGGTTTGCCTGTCGCACAAACAGCACTGAGTTACAACACAGCATCGGCCGAAAGTCGCAATGTTGATTTTTTATTGAAGTCGACTTCAATGCTAGCACTGGTGCAGGCTAAGAAGATATTAGAACTGACCCGTTGTTTAAATCTGTTCCATGATTTCGTGATTATATCGACTAAAGCCAAACGAAACTATAATACTTATGATAGATAGACATGCACAATCTCATGAGTACCATCACTATGATTTATCGGTGATGTTATCTGAAATGAGCAGGTATCAATGAGGAGATATGATAATAAAATATTTTTTCAATACGTATTAACCGGGTACACACACGCATTAGGTGAGCATTTGCCTCATGAGGTAGCCTCAGCCTCGGTATAGGTAGGCTCAGTGTGTTATACTTATACCCAGTATTACCCAGTTACTTAACTCGTACCGTACCGTTAGATACGAGGCAGTCGCACCGAAGCGAGTTCATTATGAGCGAATAGTAGGCTAGCTAGTTCATTGTTATCACAAATGTGACACTATAGCTATTCAAATCACGATATTGATGGATCATCGTCATCATCATCATATCAGCCGCAAGACGTCCACTGCTGGACATACGAGTAGGCCTCCCCAAAGAGTGCCACAATGACCTGTCCTGCGCCACCCGCATCCAGCGGACTCCCGCGACCTTTACCAGGTCATCAGTCCACCTTGTGGGGGGTCTACCCACGCTGTGCCTTCCGGTCCGTGGTCGCCACTCGAGAACCTGATGAAGTGATAACCTTCGTCGACCGGATGACCTTGATGGATATTCTATAGATAAATATGAAATCTTTCCTACACATACCTACCTAAAGTTTCCTACGCTTAGCTTATCCATTCCTCGCATTTATTTCCATTTGCCGCAAACACCTTTCGGTGCCATACTTAATCTCTCTATCTTCTAGGACCTTATAGATCAACTCATCATCCTCACCTCCCAGCGTTATACAGTCAAGGGCATAAATATGTATACATTTTTGGACCCTATTACAATGGAGTAAGGTGAAAAAATTTATACATATTGTTGCCCTTGACTGTACCAGTAGGTAGGTACCTATAGGGTTGCATCCTGAATGAGTAGCGGGATCTGCTACCTAATACCAAGATTTGACGTAGGCACTAGTTTTTACGGAAGTGACTGCCATGTGACTTTGCAACCCAAGGACAGAATTTCTCAAGCCGGACGTAGGGCTCTAAGACTCTAATTTGACTTAACGATTGCTGTTATTGACAGAAGCTGGGATCAACGCCTTAACGTGCTTTCCAAAGCACGGGAGCGCCCGCTTAATAACCACTCAAAGCGGTCACCCATTCAAGAGTTGACCCCGGCCGAGTCGGCCGACGTTACTTAACTATTACTTATACGGCGCCGGCGGGCGCCGCTACCTGGGCCATGAACGCTCTAGCTTCTAGTAAACTAGTAAAACTACCAAGCAATAAAGTAGGTAAGTGCAGGGTAGACAAGCGACGATCTTATTGTCTGGACCATAGAGCCGTGTTTAGTTTTTTTCCGACAATACTTTCTCCTAAAGCTCGACTTATGTTTAATGTGCAATATGATCAGATACCTCTTACTTCATGTAAGGTCAAATTATAACGCAACCAGCGTTCTTTTTGGGATTGTATGCTGTGGCTCTTTCAATAGACTCTTAACTCTGTATTGGATGTCGGTTGTTGTTGAATGTACGAAGCCATCGTTCGAGGCCCCGTAATGATATTGCCTGCTATTGTATTGCTGTCACCATGCTGTCACATGTATATCGTCAGGTTATTTATAAATACATTCTACAAACCACATTGTGCTAATTGTAATAAGGTTCGGGAGTATGACAAAAGTTACAACTCGGTCAAAAATGACAAAATATGTACTTTACAGCTGGATATAGTGCGCGCCATTCACGACGACGCGCCCCTCCACCGCCCGTTCCGTACAATTGCGCATAGATAAATATGAGATGCGCTGTGGAGGGGCGCGTCGTCGTGGATGGCGCGCACTATATACATAGGTACAATTCGAAATTATTAACGCGTATTCGTAACGGTACGCCGGAGACGGCGTAACGTAGGTATATAGGTAAATTGAAACTGTTTGAAATAAACATTGGAGACCGAATAATCCGTTTAAAAATAGACCTTGTACATTCTAGCTTGAAAATCGAAATCGTAATTACATTATGTGCAAGTTTTCATCCATTTAAACTATTTCTTAACTTTAACTGCTAGAGCATAAATAACGTTGCAATACTCGCAGCATAACAATTTTAGTGTCCATTAATGCACGTTAGAATTGAAGTATCTTTTGTAAACTAAACACAGTACCTGCGTAGCGTAGGTACCTACATTATTACTTCCTTTACACGTGACACGTGTGAAAGACTAGACTAAATAGGTAGATACCTAGAGTAAGTAAAATGCCTAGTTTTACGGTCATTACTACGGTACTAAAACGTCGTATCGTGCTAGCTGGGCTGTAGTGCCAGTACCTAAGCATAATGTAATGTAACATATATTTCAATGTGCAATAACGAATAATGTGTAATTAGATAACTCGTACTTTTGAAAAATAACGTACCTTCAACTAATCACGTTAATCGCAAAGCAAATTCATACAAACTTCCACCCACTTTCGTCTTATTCGAGGAAAAATAGAGAAAAATGTAGGCGGTGCGTCTATGACAGAAAGTAAATGAAATGGCAGAGGAGTGACGGACATAAAGGGCTGGCGATTCCCCCACCGACAAACAGTGCTGTGCTTCTCTTAAGTACAAACTCTGTGCACGTTTTATTCGTAGGTTTTGGCACTAACGAATGTAATATATTTTTTTGGATGTAAATATTAGATATGCGAAGAAAGTGATGTGGAAATTTTCAAATATAAAAAAAAGGAAAAAGAAAAAAAAAATTAAAAAAATACATAACGAAATAGCTAACAGAAAAATAAGTATACTGACCAAAAATCATAACTTTAATGTAAGCACAAACGAAGAAAATCCTGCACTAAGTTTGTATGGAGAGAGCTTGCCCTACCCCTCCTCTTAAGTTAAAGAAGCAGAAGAAAATTACCTAAGATTCAAATTAGGTAGTTTTCCGGGACTCTATCTACAAACCAATTTAATCTAAATCAGGTTTATATTATTAGATTTCCTTAAAACACATTTAATAGTACAACCAATTATTTGACGCCCGAACCGAAGGCAAAGGCGATAAATATGCGATCTGAGGCTTTCTTTATTACCACCCGTGGTAAGTACAAAATTTTATCCTTTTTGATCACATTTACTATGCCGCAAAATCACTTTGAAGGACTACGTCTAAACCGCTGCACGCTGTAATACCAATACCAATTGGCAAAAGAGCTAACTTTTAAAACGCCTGCAAAGCAAAATGCCTCAAATCAATAGGTACCTCAAAAGCAATTTCCCAAATTTGCAATTCGCCTACAGTAACTATTTATTGTCTAGGCAGTATAATGTCTCAAAAATTAAAATGACTTTAAAGTATAGTACATATTACGGTATATGACTAAGAAGCATAATAAAAAATATTACAAAATAGATAACTAATTATGATGAACTTATCAACAAATCAGTCACCTATAAGACTAAGCGCTTAATCGACATATTGACACAGGATAACGAATGCAAGCAACATCCTTGCCGGAAATTAGTATGCACCGTGCACAATCCGTGCTGGAGGCCTACGTCAGAGAGTTTGTTTATATTAGATAGCGACTACGAAACGCAATGTAAGGTAGTCCATAAATTCCAGCCAAGGTGATACGGTTAGTAACCAAGACTGCTATAGTTACATTCTTCTGTTATTTACAGTACTAGTATTTACACAATACTCCACTCGATGGGGTGGGTCAACATTTTTTTTCGCGGTTTTAGTAGTATGGTTAAAACATTTAAAAATATTGTAAGTATGCCTTTGGGTCAACAAAATGCTTAATAAGTACCTACTGTGAAAATTTGAAGACTGCTTCTCCAACCGTTTAGCTGTAAACCTGTGTGACAGACAACAGACATACGGACACGAGAGTGACAGCAATAGGGCTCCGTTTGCTTGAACCCTCGGCTACGGCACGCTACGGTATACAAGAAAATTAATGAGACGTGTTTTAATGTTACGCTTAGTACCTTCTTGTTATTCTCAAACAATACGCCCATTGACGCCCGCTTTAGCTTAGTTGGTAGTGACCCTGCCTACGAAGCTGGAGGTCCCGGGTTCGAATCCCGGCCGGGGCATATATTTGTGTGATGAGCACGATATATGTTCTTGGGTCTTGGATGTTTTCTATGTATTTAAGTATCTATTTATCTATATAAGTATGTATATCGTCGCTTAGTATCCATAGTACAAGCTTTGCTTAGTTTGGGACTAGGTTGATTTGTGTAAGATTGTCCACAAATATTTATTTATTTATTTATTTAATACATATACTCACCTTTCTTTAAGTCTGAGATTTTATTTCCGAGAAGTCCTCAGACGAACGAGTCTTCGTAGAGGGATTTTGAAACGTACGAGTCCTTGTCAAAGAAATATACATCTGGGTTGCTTTTGATATGCTGGTCAATAGTTTCTTCACTTTGCTCTGCGATTCTTTCTACTACATTTTCGTCGAAACCTTCATCGCTGTGGTTGCCACTATGTTCTTCGCAATTTGCAGTCAGCTGGTCTAAATTGTCGACTGAGACAGTCGTTGTTGCCTCCGAGACGATAGAGCTTCTGCGGCTTTCCTGTGAGAATTACACAGATTTTCATTCGCTTTTGAAAAGCTTTGACTACACAGTTAGGTACCTACAGATAATAAAAGTAATAGACTTCCTTATCTATCAGATACATCTAACAGTCTCATCTCAGTCAATCTAACAGTTTATTCTAAGGCACCCTAGATAACCTAAATGGTCGTATACGGTACGGTTTCACTTTCGTTTCGCCAAGGTCGATTGTCGACGTTTTCCTGATTCCCGAGGGACTATAGTGGAACTATAATACTATGGGGTTCTTCAAAAAGGAATGTATAAAATCTTAAAGGGTTGCCAACGCACATGTAACACCAACACCCCTGGTATTGCATGCGTCTATAGGCTGTGCTATGGTGACCACTTAGCATTAGGCAAGCTTGTTTGCAAGCGACGCCGACGTGGTATAAAAAAGGCAGTTTTTAGTGGACAGGCGAACGTGAGCGACGGGGCAGGGCGTGGTGACCCACGCGTTTTCAGTCGCCTATGGAAATCGGAAACGCTCACGCTTGTATCCCAAATAGCTTCTGGTTGCACGCAACGCCTGGCCATAAGCGCAGACACGCAGACTAACTAAGATTAGCCCATATGGCATTTACGTACGGTCGAATTAGGCGATAAATGTTTGTCTGGTGATCGAAGCGCACACTGCTAGGTACTATAAGCGGCACATGTAGATTGCATTCCAGCAATGCCTATGTTTTTTTTGTTTATGTTGATTTGAATATGAACGTGATATTGCTATAAGGTTTGTATAAGGCGCCTTAAATTATGAAACACCAAACTAAACACACACAACAAAGTACCTACGCGAAAACTGTACCTGGTTATTGTTTATTTCAACAATTCATCATTCATGTTCGGGTTACTATTGGGTGTCTTATCATAAATTAGCGTCTGTGCGCAACATGACAGATGCGCGTAAACTATTACCTAAAGATAAAATGGATCTTCCAGTCAATTGCTCGAAGGTTAGCTGAAGAGATCCCTTAAAGGGATAAGCTCACATTTGTAGGTACATTAATCTATTGTGACATACTGTACATATGTTTTAATTTTAACCTATTAATATAATATCTAGGCGACCGAGCTTTGCTCGGCGTTTTTCCGGCATGAGACCTAGCTAGATCGATTGCTCGTCCCCGAAAACCCCCACACACCAAATTTCATTTAAATCGTTAGAGCCGTTTCCGAGATCCCCGAAATAAAAAAAATAGGAAAATAAAATATACAAGAATTGCTCGTTTAAAGATATAAGATTTCATCGCTTTATCCTCGATATAATGTTTGACAGGTAGTCCTTTAAACTACACTCAACTAGCACGCTTTTTAGAATACTTAATTTGATTCAAAATAGGTCTTAGACTCTTAGTACTTCCGGCGGCCGCCACCCCACATGGTGACGGGGCCGTGCTATGGTCTTCAATGAAGACTCTTCATTCCTTTTTCGTGCACGGCAACGAGCGCACGCGCTTTAATTCATGCCTTAGCCTAATATCTGCTAATATCGAATGACTGTATAAAAAAAAACCGGCCAAGTGCGTGACGGGCCACGCGCAAGGTAGGGTTCCGTAGTCGTCCACCAGTTACATTATGTGGACTAAAAAGTTCGCAAATTTATATTTACTATGTTTTTGACAGAATTAACAACATAAAGTATCTAAGGTAAAAATGGAAATTGTATTTCTGAAGTTCGACTATTACTCGTTAACTAGTAATGTCTAATGTCTATAATCTGTATCTATAATTTTCCTTTTGAATTCATTGTATATACTACTACCATGATTTTTTTTTACATGCCTAGTAGCCATCGTTTAACTGGCAGGGGGGGGGGGGGGACACTTGACCATAACAAAAATTATCACTTCAAAGCTTAATATCACGCTAACTAATTCTTTAATCAAAAAATGCTTTAGAAACCTTATAATATTTTTAAAAGAGCTATCCAACGACACCCCACGCGCTGGGGTTTGGCAGAAAAAAATATGCACCACCACTTTACAACTTCAACTGTCTAACTATAGCGGTTCATGAGATACAGCCTGGTGACAGACGGACGGACAGTGGAGTCTTAGTAATAGGGTCCCGTTTTACCCTTTGAGTACGGAACCCTAAAAAATTACAATAAAGAAATGAGTCAGTCCATAACAAAAGGGCCCTTATGGCACTTTCTAGTTTCGTAGATATCAGCGTTTTAGTAAAATACGGTAAAATCACATATTTTTTGTTTTTTGCATATTGATAAAGTATAAGACTAGATGTGTATGTCTAGCTTGGTTTCACACGTATAAGTTAAGTATTTCTACCTTTAAATTAGTTGTAAAGTTTAGTAAAAAAGGGCCCTTATGGCAGAGGTCAGATAATAATGATATAAAATAGGTTAATAACTTATTCTAATTACTTCTAACCATTTTCTGTATTATTTATTTGCCTTTTCTGTTTACTGGATTCTAGTGGTACACGTTACAAATACCTATTTCTAGTCTCAAGTCAAGTAAGTTCTAGGCGTGCATGACCGTTGCAAAAATTTTTGTTTCTTATTACATTTCCTATTAATTGTATTTTTAGAGTTCCGTAGCCAAAATGGTGAAAACGGAACCCTTATAGTTTCATCATGTCTGCCCGTCCGTCCGTACGTGCGTCCGTCCGTCCGTGCGTCCGTCCGTATGTCACAGCCGACTATAAGCTCTCAAATTATGAAAATATATGGTAGGAAAGTATTATTCTATGAATTGCTACATAATAGTAACATGAAATTAAAAAAAAAGGTAGGGCCGCTCCCCCCCCACCACCCTCTAATTTCCAAATGTATGACAATTCTGAACAAATGAGGTGGTGTACAGTCACCAGCATTAATATCTGCCAAAACAATGGTGGCATAAATATCCGACACAGCTCCATTTGTAGGGCCGTAAAGACGGGTCAAATATTTATGGCGCCTTTATTATAGCAGATATTGATGCTGGTGACTGTACATTAATAAATACTTAAGACGATTTTTGGTTTGATAAAAATACGGCTACTGGTTTTTGAGTAATTGCTGAAAAACTGTTTTGCCCAAACAAAAGGGCGTAAGTGCCGTGAGTTTACTATGAAGATACGACCTTTTTCGATTCGACGTATCGGATAGTGGGTTTAAATATGGACTAGTAGGTGTCGGTACGGAACCCTTTATTGTGCATGGTCCGACACGTACTTGGTCGGTTTTTTTTTTAAATAGAGTTAAAAAATAATTTTTACTATGCGAAATTGCTTTTTCGTATAATTTAAAAATTACGCAAAATTCAAAAAACTTGTAATGAAAAGATTTATTCAGAATTACGTTCTAATACAAGATTGCTACTTAGACTATGTAAATATTATTATTTACTTACATTTTGGTTACATTCGTCCATAAGGGCCCTTTTCTCAATTGTATGGAAGTAAACCTTGATTTTCATGTAACTTTAATTGGTCATAAAATTGAAACTAATTGACATAGAAAAAAAATAAAACCTGTGTAATGCTTGTCTAGACTTATTGCAGGTAAGTATGGTATACTACACGGAAATTGTTAAATTTATTCGTGACGAGATAGAAAAAATATCATTTTCTATATTTATAAAAAAATATATATCACGTTAGGATTTTGTTTTTATTTTCCATTCGATGTGTTAAGTAAACTATTTTCTAGCATACACTATGACAAAGATCACAAAATACGAAATAATAATTCACCTATTACAAATTTCCTTACTTTTTTATGATCGGCGCCTTGCACTGATCAAAGGCCATTTTTTCTCAACGGGGTAGTGGAATTGAAAAATCTTTGATTGTTTCCTATAGAAGAGAACCTCAAGATTCAGGATCTACCATCATCTATGTAACTTCCCACGGGAACATACTTTAAATGAGTTTTAAACTTCTCTTAGTTATTTCTCAAAAGTGCATTTTTGGGTTGGGTAACTTTGACGATTTATTAAAAAAAAAGTATGGCACTTAGGGACATGGTGATCATTGTTTTTGGTAGCCTATGTATTGTAGATTATAGATCCGTGCGTAACTCAATACCGACCATAAAGGCCCCAGTGAGCTGGACGGTCACAAATAACCGTTTTAGAACTCTGTACACGCCCACAGGGTTGAAACCATTTCCCTTATAGAAATTGAAAATATATCTGAGATGTCAGATGGAATGAAAATCGCTACTGTCTATATAATTAAAACATCAACAGCATGCCGACAACAACCGGAATTACATTTACCATATTTTTGTATGTACTTATATATTATTTCGCGCAAAACATTCAACTCTAAACATCTACCTGTTAAACATTATTATCGAGAATGAAGCGACGAAATATAATAGATGATCAAACGAACTTCTTGAAGTGAATTTCGATCACTATTATGTGAGTCGCTTAAAAAATTGGCTACTCTATCCAGATCACAATAGGTACCTCTTTAGTTAGCTACTTAAATAAATAATTATCTATGTTACTTCTCTCTTATTATGTGTATACCTGATCTTTATTCCAAAGCGTAAACAATATGGATGCAGTAATAAACACAAGTTTAATCACAAAAATTACACCAAACACTGAAATAAACACGCTTTGATACATGGCGAAATACGAGTATCAGATCACAATTGAATTAAACACACAAAACACTAATTGAAAAGAACACACATTATAAAATATTTGCTTCATCAGTCGAAACTTCGAAAGAAAATGTCGTTTGCCCACGTACGTGGGCGTTTCTTTGTTCTGATACCGGGATTTCTTAATTGGAGTTGCGTAGCCCACGAGTGTAGTCTAATTGATTTATAATAAATAAGTAATTGCATTAGCTATGATAAAACTACCAAACTAAGAGGTCGAATCAGATGTTACCTACTTCAGAATTCTATTCAGAATTTTTCATATTCAGAATTCTATTATACAATAGAATAGAATAATTTTATTTGTGAAGCACATACATTATCACATTTCTATAACAATATTCTAAAATTCCATGATACGGTTCTAGAAAAATATTGTTTGCTTTTCCGCTAAAGCACAACAACTGAGAAGCGGAATAGCAAAAATATTATTCGAGAAATTTACAACCCAACAGAACAAAGCTTACGTGACATAAGTATAGTTTGTCCGGTGTGGTCTAAGGCCAAAGAGCCATAAAACTTTAAGCAATAAAATTAACAGTGCAATAATGGCACTTTATTTCGAATGGTCACAAGTCGTAACATGAACTTTGAATTGCAACCTACGCCTAGCTTCTTTAAAGCTTAAAATACCTTGTGGGTTTCGTAAACAGAGATTAGCTCAAGAACTACCGTCAAATATTTTTTAGTGGGGTAATTTTGATATGGAGCTTTACTGCAAACTATTACGTTAGCTTTTGCTGTGTGTAAGAAATCACTTACGATGTTTTGCAATAAATTATCTAATTAGCTTATCTTTATATGGCTGTTTAGGCTTAGACCGTCGGATAGACTAAAACACCTTTTTTATTTATTTTTATTTATTAAAGAGGGTTTTACAAATACCATCTTCATTGTGGCTCTCTTATATACTAATCACTTCTTAATTCTAAAACAGTTTTTTGTAACACTCACTCGTCACTCTCGTCAGCACTCGTTGAACCATTGTGCCTAAATTCAACTCGCACTTGACTCTTGTTATCGTTTGATTACGATACTGATAACATTATTTAAAATAAAATGTAGTTTGAAGAAATAAATAAAGTAGAGATGTCTGTGGTGTATGATGAATCTAAATTCTGAACAATGATAAAAGTAAGTAAATAAGCCGTGTAAGTCCGAAGTCTCCAAAGAAAAAGCGAGGAAGGTCAAGATAAAGAATTAACTAGGTACCTAATATAGGTACACATGCACTGAAAACGAATTAATTTTGTTTTACATTAACACTTTAGACGAATCTAACAATTGTCTATTAGACTTGAAAGTTTGTGCTGATGTTAGTTCTTCAATCTAGTAAAGGAATTTTGACGAAACTTTGCAGTAATAAAGTTTAGACATCAGAATAGGAAGTAGGATATTTATTTCCTTAGAGAATTTAATTAGGGTTGAAAGGTTGTAAGAACAGGTAGAGCAGCCTGCTTTTAAGAGATTATCTTCAAATTTGACGGCCCGGCTCTTAGTTAAAGTACAAGAAACGTAATATAAGCCTTTTTTAAACCATCCCTTAAGGCGCAGGGGTGGGCAAGCTCTCTCTAATACAAACATTCTGCAAGTTTTTCTTCGCTTGTATATGCGTTACATTTATGATTTTTGGTCAGTATGCATATTTTTCTGTTAGCCAGAACCTGGAGATTTTTTTTTTTTATATTTATTGTATTTTTTTAATTTTAACATTTTGATTTTTTTAAATTTTGTTCCTTGACATTCTTCGTATATCCAATATTATCAGCAAAAAGGCCTTGCCCTACCCCACGCCTTAAAAAAATAACAAAGGATTGAAAGTTGGTGCTGGAAACAGTGTAAGATTTGAAACTTTGTTAATAAAGATACTTTGTTAAAGTTCAGTGTTTTTGAAAATTCACAGATGAAAACGTGTTGCATGAACTAAAAGTAAATGCTGGACTATCCGGACGGAACCGGGGCGGGTCGCTAGCCACCACAATAGGTAATAAATAACATTAAACAGCCAAACTTGTCTAACAAAGCCTCTGAACAACAAAGGTTCTGTTCACACCGCGCAAGTACCTACCTATGTGTCGTCTCATCAATTTCACATATGACATGGGGTTAAATTGGTCTTCAATTTACCTACAAACGAAAACCTTTATGCACTTTTCTTGAGCTAAAATTTTTATGTCACAACTGGCCATAAAGTGGCAAATGACACTTACTGAGTCACAGACGGAGTGCTCC
Source organism: Cenopis cana (assembly GCA_951800055.1). Lineage (NCBI taxonomy): Eukaryota > Metazoa > Arthropoda > Insecta > Lepidoptera > Tortricidae > Cenopis > Cenopis cana. The sequence continues at coordinate 11,134,377 of OX637482.1, read as the reverse complement.
ACGCGCGAAAAATCCCACTTCCGGGCCAAGGGGGTGACATAAAATTTCGTACTTACCATGGACGGTAATAAAGGAAGGGAGATCGCAGGTATTTGATGACCGAACCGAAGGCAAGGGGATATGGGATCTGAGACATTCTTTGTTTTACCACTCTTGGTAAGTTTGTAATTAAACAAAATAGGTACATAAAACTCTAGAGTGTAAAATGATGCTATTAACAAAACGTCAGGGTCGCGCCGTTGGGCTCGGCGGCGCCGCCGTCTGCCCGGATGATAAATACCGATAAATGACACATTGACGCAAGTAAATAGGGACAGTTGTACCTACTACCGACGTCATCTGTCACGATTTTTATTTTATATTTAGTCAAAACTAAGAAATATTTTTGTGGGGCCGACGGCACGTTCGGCTCGAACGCCAATTAAATCGTAAATGATCCTAATTCTCAATACTTATTTCATAACTGTGAAAAATGTATTCTTTTTTGTTAGGGAATCAAGCTCCACTTAAATTAGGGAATTAAACCATCACCCTTTTACCGTTTTCCTTGATATATCATAGAGGAGTCGGTCCGGTAAGGTCCGCTTCTGAGCTTCCAACCCAGAAGGAAAGCTAGACCTTGTTGTTACACCGTACATTTCTTTCCTCATTTCAGAGCAACAATGACCTTTTTCCTCAACCTTCTAGGTATAAAAATGATTTGTAAGACATTTCATGATTTAGCAGTGGGCCTCAATCAATGGCGGGCGGTGTGAAAAGCATTATGTGTCACACGGTAGCAAAATTATTTCCGTCTTGAGCGTAAACACTATAATCCCTCGCCAAGCTCAAGATGCAATATACCGCCCTCGCCGTACATATACAATTTTGCTCCCTTGATACACAATCAACTATTGTTAGTTTGTAATTGTATGTAGTGGGAAACAATTAATTCTTTTAGATAATATAAGTACTGATAAGCAAAAATAAGGGGTACACTTTGTATGAAAGTTCCATAGAAAGTGTACCCGTTATTTTTTACTCGTCAATATAGATACCCTAATAGCATTAAGTATATTTATGTAAGGTCGTGTTAATTCAACGGCTCAAGCGTTTAAAAACTGAATAAAGCCGAGTTCACTCACTTCAGTCACATCATGAATATCTCCGTTTTATAATAGGCGATAAGTTAATCTAGCACGTGGGATGCGCCGTGGGCGGCCGCCCTACGCCGGCCGCTATTCACAACTTGTTTCTCCTTAGCTCACTACTCACCCCAGTCACCCCTAGTGCCTGTACATTGACGCCGGGACTAGTATTTATCAACGCGTAGTCGAAGTTACTTAGACTGGTTCGCTTGGGGTGAGAGGAGGTGAAATGGTGAACAACCCAGAGCGGGGAGGCACGGGCGAGACACCACTTGTTGCTCGTCTCGCCGTCAATACCGATCGGCACCGCGTGTAACAGGTTATATGCCTCCCAAGATAAGAGACCTGAATACGTAAATATCGCATTATAAATTATAACAAGCCAGTGATCAAAGTAAAAAGAGTTAAAATTATAAAAATTATGCACTATTCCTCAAAAGTATCGACAGCCACGGACTATGATGTGATCATAATATTTATAGATATACGAGTTTTACCACATGTTTACAGTGGACCATATCTGAGCATTTTCCAAAAATTTAACACACAATTAGTGCAATTTTAAACTTTCCACCACGTCACGAAAGTTACCCATAATTTTTGTGCAAAGCTGTTCGTATTTTAGGGGAACAAATTAAATTTTAGTAATTGATAACTGAGCGGTCTCAGTTAAGTGGTCGACGGAAGGGTAGCGGGAAGCAGGGCCCAGCAGCCCGCTACCCTTTGACGTCACCCCTTTTGCCCCCCCCCCCCCCCCCCCCTCTCCCGCCGCGCAGGTGCGGTGCGGTCTCAGTTAAACGGTTAACTACCCTAACTACGACTACCCTAATCTATGAGCTTACTCAAATTTAAAAATAAATTATTGAGTGATACCGTACGTTGCGTGTTATCACTTATCAGTTTAGCAGAGCTGTTGGTCTATGTCTACCGCGTGTATTTGTGATACTACCTCAAACTTTACAAGTTCATAGTATAGGTCCTAATGAATATGTTTTTCTATGAATTATTGTACGATATATTTTTTTCCTTTTAAAATAATTTAGCACGCAATGTGTCTTATGTTTATTAAGAAGTAAACAACAATGCTGAACACGCTTCTGTCATGTGGCAAGACTGTCAAGTAAGTGTACACAATACATTGCTGCTCGAAAAATTTTCAAAAATTAATTACGCTCTACCGCTCTAGTAGTTGACACTACATTAACAATTTGTTTCAGTGTTGGTTCATACCACTAAAATTAACGTCTGGTTACAGTTTGAGGTAATATCAAAAATACACACTGTATACTAGATCGATATTCATCTATTACTATAAAAATGTGTACTTAATGATATTTAAGTAGGTAACAAAATTGTATCGATCCGTTTAAAGCGTTAATTGGCTTCGTTTTCTGATTAGAAATAGCTAGATCAAACATAATTTAACACCAAAACCATTTGTAGCCACTTTTGACGAAACACCACAATTATTTTTGTGTCTAAAAAATGATTGACGTACCTACTTATTACCCTCGGTTGGGTATAGATATAAACGGGTCGAAACCATTTTTGTTACATACATACCTGTATACCAATTAAGTACTTACATTATATATAAGTAGGTTTATTATGTAGGTATTAATTATCTTACGTAGATGATACGTACCCATAGGTATACGTAGAGACGCTAGAGGCTAGAGCTAAACATAGAGTAGAGTTGCTCCAGCTACTTAAGTCCCGTAACTGTATATTACCTATTTAAAAATTGTTGCGTAAAATTTACGCAATTTCATCGTAATACGGGTTATTATAGCGCCTTGAAAATAAACCACATAACAATAAAATTGCCTAATTTATAAATATCTAAAGTCAGCTTGAACAATGCAACTTTGGTGGATTTCTAAAAATTAAAAAAAAACGCAATTAATCAATGCAATGATCGCTGCATTGGTTGGTGGCCAGACACTGCCAGAGGAAAGTGAGTGCGCGAGGAGCGCCAGCGCTGCCGCTGCCGCTCCGCTGTCGAGCGCGTGCCCGCCTCCGCCTCCGCCTCCGCCCGAAGCTCGCGCCGATCGCCAGTCTCCACTCCACTCAACTCCGAGGCGCGTGGCGGTCGCGCAACGCCTCAGTCGCTGCCTCCGTATCAACACTTTTACTCGATTTAAATTCGCAACCCGTGCCCGCGCGGAACTGTCACTTTCGCTCCAGATCACCAACCGGTCCCAACTATGATAACATTGTGATTCTAACCAGTGAAGTGCGCCCTTAAGCTGATCACGACTACATACCAAGGTAAGTTTTGCTCGTAATCAGAATCAAAATTAAGTGTACGTGTCCGCTCCGAGCACTAAGTGAAAGGTAAACTCTTTGTTGTCGAATTACGTGACTAACCCGTCAGAGCTAAGTGCGGGTTGGATTTAGGACAATCAAAAAGTTTCGAATTTAAAATCATCTTTGATCGGAAATCGTGTTATATTGCCCTATTATCAGAAAACTAAGGTTGCAATACTTAATTGTGTTTGTATTCCAAAGATAATTTAATACTTCTACTAATAGTAACAGGTAATTAACAAACTCATTACAGTAATTATGTTATGATATTTCGAATGCATTAGGTAGGTCAGAAACGTCAAAATAAAAAGCAAACGATTGAAGCTAATAGGTACTTGTAGAGTAGACGGGATAGGGGTAAGAGGGGAGACGTCAAAGGGTAGCGATAGCGAGCGGTGGATCCCTACCTCCCGCTACCCTTCCTCCGCGCTGTCTCAGTTAAGGCGCGCGGTAGGGCAAGGCCTTCTCCATACAAACTCTGTGCAAGTTTTATTCGTCGGTTTTGGCACTCCAGAATATTTTTTTTTGCTTGTTAATATTGGGTATACGAAGAATGTCAAGAAAAAAAAATCAACAATTAAAAAAAAATAACAAAATATTAAAAATAAATAAAAAAAACTCCAGGTTCTGGCTAACAGAAAAATAAGCATACTGACCAAAAATCATCAGTGTAATGCAAACACAAGCGAAGAAAAACTTGCATAAAGTTTGTATGGAGAGAGCTTGCCCACCCCTGCGCCATACATACGGTAACTTTTGGCTTGCACACAAAACAAAACAAGTGCGAGTCGGACTCGCGCACGAAGGGTTCCGTACCATTATCAATCTAACGTCAAAAAATCATGTCTGTTGTATGGGAGCCCCCTTAAATATTTGTTCTATTCTGTTTTTTTAGTATTTGTTGTTATAGCGGCAACAGAAATACATCATCTGTGAAAATGTCAACTGTCTAACTAGGTATCACGGTTCTTGAGATACAGCCTGGTGCCAGACGGACAGCGGAGTCTTAGTAATAGGGTCCCGTTTTACCCTTTGGTTACCGAACCCTAAAAATGACCTTTGTCCACCAATAAAGATTAACTAAGTATTTATGATTAAGTCGTGAACCACCTATCAAATCGGTAGTTGATATTTCTAAGCAAGTATGTCAATATCAAAAAAAAATACACCTAATCTTCATAAATAACAACCTAATTTGAAGTAAGTATGTACCTACCAAAAAGGTTATTTTTTTATCAATTTATTTAAGTAAGTATTGAATATGGTATTGTGAAACTTATTGCGTCTAAATAAATTAATACATCAATAGTTTAATATTACCTAGGCATACATAAAACAATAGGTACCTAACGGTATTGTTATCAATATCGTTTCATAAATCATGTATCACTTTATGCTACAATAAATTACTTTGGAACAAGGTTACATACAAGATATTGAAGTTTTAGTAGTAAAATGCCAATTAACTAGGAACTTCCTGCCGATATTCATTTACTTACCGATATCTGAATGAGCTAATAAAACTTAGAATGACAATGTCTTTTTCCACGCAGGACGAGATGTTATCTTTCGTAATCGACCTATATGCTGCACTTTACAAGGTTTCTGACATACGGAGATGCATATTCATTAATCAATAATCAGTTAATACGACAGAGCAATATGTATGTACATAAACGTATGACTCACGTATCATATATCTTTTTTAAGTAAATAAAAAAAATGGGGAAGTACCTCTGTACTCTGTAGTAGCTACATGTGCTGTTACAGTGTGCTGGTGTATTTAGATCGTTAGAACTTCTGAGTACCTAGACCTAGGTAATGCGCTATGTTGAGAGCGAAGCGATTCCTAAAATCAAGGAAGGATATCAACATGTACTTACATCTTTTAGTTTTTTGCAGTGTGCATAGGTTAGAATTAGTTTTCAGTTGACACGCGGTAAGCCGTGCTCTTGTTTGCCACTATCGTGGTAAAAAAATCCTGTACAAGTACAGTAGTACTAATACTACGCATGTAAGATAACGTATATGCACTCTAGTTTGGTCTTAAAGCTGGGTATTCCACTTTCGAGTTTTTTAAAACCATCTAAGACATAGAATATAGTGTCTTAAATTCTTAAAAAAAATATGTCTTACATAAGGATCTTATCTAGTCAAAATGGCAGTCAGTTACATAACCGAATGAATTTCACTCGATAGAAAAAAAATCGCAAAGTTACCCATTTTTGGAATGTTTTTCAATAGGCTACTGATATTTTACATGTAATTTTTGTACTCAATTAAAGATCCTAAATAGTTATAGACAAATTCGCAGGGTTTGCTTTGATAAAATGCATGGCTTAATTACTATAGCTAACTATTTACGAAAACTACACGCAGAGCTTCCGTAGAGAGCGGGGTGGTTAATTGCAAACTCACGCGTGTTAGAGCGGGACATTTGCATTAGGGATTACTCCCCTCAAAAGACAGCAGGGATATTGGCCGTTGGTATATCGGATTGAAATACCTTGTTGAATGTTGGGAGTACAGTACATACTCGTCCCTAATGGTTTATTGAAGTGTACCTAATACATCACCACGGGCAAGACGGAAAGCCAAAATTTTGGTAAACATTATCAGCTTACCTAAATAATATTTATCTCTTAATCAGGCAAAATACCGTCATAAATGTCATTTTATTTGACTTAGCATAATCATTTAAATTTAATCAATCCTATCGCCCAACCAATATAAATGCTATCAGAGGCTTACACCAACATTGTTAAATAAACATCATAGGTACCTATCACCCTATCAGACAGAGTCCCTGGGCCAATACAAGTTTTGTTATTGTTGAGGATCGGTAGATTATCATTAAAATAATAAATATGTCATCCTTCATTGATGTCTTTATGATTCTTATTTGTCTTTGTTATTTTCATCAGGGACCCCAAAATGGTAAAAGATATTAAATCTAATTTGGATTTAGATTTATTGGTATTATTCAAGATTGCACAGTAAATAAACAACGAAAGGCATATTGGATATGGATTTAGGTTCTAATGTATCTTCCTTGTTCCATAGTTAAAAGTGGATTTTTTTTATTTCATTTCAGTTCATTTATTCAATAATACAGTGTAAGCTTACAGCACTGTTGCACCAAATCACTTACATAAACTACTACTTACTTACTGACCCTTACCTTACTTACTTTACTTACTTTATAGGCTAATACTAAACCAAACGGCTCTATAAAAAAAGTAGATAATACACGTTACCAACAAGGGGATAAAGCACTGTTTTATGTCACGGGCGCCATACTGAATCCTAAACGGAACGAGGGACTCCAGATTTTACTCGTACTCCCGAGGTGAGGGATTTAAGTGCACAAGACAAAAAAACAGCTTTATCCCCGAGGAGTATACTCTACTTTTCTCCCCTCTAGCGAGACAATAAAAAAAACCGGCCAAGTGCGAGTCGGACTTCGCACATTTAGGGTTCCGAACCGACCGCAAAGTTAAGTTGGTTTTTATAGGAACAATAAGGAAATTTCAAAGAAAAAATCTAGTTTATATCAATATATTAGTATTTGTTGGTAAAATACGTAATAACAAACATTATACCAAATTTTAAGTTTATAGGTTGGGAATTGGGAAGTTAAAAAATTCTTCGGACCAAAATTTCGTAAAAAAAGCTGAATTTGGTGGCTTCGCATTCCTTTGTTTTCCAATATTTTTTATATGAAAAATATAGTAAGTATCTACTCAATGAGCTCTAAACAACGATACCCCACTCGATAGGGTAGGATAAAAAAAATATGCGCCCCCCTTTAGCTGTATGGGAGCCCCCTTAAAAACATTTAAAAATAAGTTTGACTATTTGTATGGTTTCGGGCCAACAAGATGCTTATACATGGCTGTAAAACCTGTGTGACAGACGACGGACGGACGTCTGGGCGTCACCACAATAGGGTTCCGTTTTGACCCTTCGGGTACGGAACCAAAAACTATCCTATGTCTTTCCCCGGGACTCCAAACTATCCTGCAGTCCAAATTTCATCTACCTAAAGCAGTGCTATTAGCGTGAAAAGGTAACAGACAGACAGAAACCGTATGTGTCAGGAACCTTGTAAAGTGCATATAGGTCGATTACGAAAGATAACACATCTCGTCCTGCGTGGAAAATTAGACATTGTCATTCAAAACAGAACATTTTATTCAGCTCATATTAGCTTATTCAGATACTTTCGCATTTATAATTTTATGTAATTATGGATTTTTATAGAATCTGCAGTTTTACTCCGTCCACTGCAGCGTCTTGTAGCACTGAGCTCCGTTCAGCTTATAGTGGCCAGTATGTACGAAGTACGAATACGTTCGATTTTCAAATCTATTATATCTATTACTAGCTGTTGCCCGCAACTTCGTCTGCGTAGAGCTCGGTTTTTAGTTAAAACATCTTAATATCCAGGAAACGGTATAATAATTGTGGTACTTTTACCCGGTGAGACTAAATTATTAATATGCTGTACAGATATAAATCGGTCAACCCGAATTCTCAACCCCTCTAAAAATCCCTTTAGGTACCTACTTATCGGTTAAAAACTCTCATTTATTTAGGCTATTTTTTGTGTGAGTTGACACGTATCTTGTCGTTTTCTCTTCGTTACTGTACGTATTTAATTATGGACCTGTAGAAATTTCGTTTCAAACATCTATCCAAATCCACAAATCCTGAAATCATTTTGTGAAATGAAAGTCTCTCAATTAAAATAATGTTGCTTTGAACCTCTTTTTAACCCATTGAGGGGATGAATTTTAAAAAAACGCCGAAATTTGTTTTGTTGTATTTAAACAGAGACTCTTATCTATCTGTAAAAATTTTGAAGTCTCTCTATTAAAAAAATGTTGCTCCCCATACAAACTTTGAACCCCTTTTTAACCCCTTGAGGAGATGAATTAAAAAAAACCCCGAAATTAGTTTTGTAGTATTTAATTTAAACAGTTACTGTAAGAAATTTTAAGTCCTTCACTCAAAAAAATTTTGCTTCCAATATAAACTTTGAATCCCTTTTTAACCCATTTAGGGGTTGAATTTCAAAAAACGCAGAAATTAGTTTTGTTCTATTTAAACAGAGAGTCTCTGTAAGAAATTTGAAGTATCTCACTTTAAAAAAAAATTTGCTCCCCATACAAACTTTGAACCCCTTTTTAACCACTTTAGGGGATGAATTTCGAAAAACGCTGAAATTACTTTTTTTGTATTATTATAAGGAAGTTTCATACAAAGTTTGAAGACTCTCACTTTAAAAAAAAATTGCTCCCCATACAATATTTCACCCCTATTTTCAACCCCTTAGGAGACGAAAATTTTGAAAACGCAGATATCACTTTCATTGTCTTATTTTAAGGCGTCTTTGTACAAAGTTTCAAGTCTATACCTTTAAAAAATTATTGCCCCCCATACAAACTTTGCACCCCTGTTTAACCCCCTTAGGGGTGGAATTTCCAAAAATCCCGTCTTATCCCTTGCCTCCGTTATATAACCTAACTATAGAGTAAATTTCAAATTTCTAGGACCGGCAGTTTCGGCGGGGCGGTGATTAATCAGTCACCCATCAACTTTATATATATAGATAGATAAACTTTAAGGACATAACAATAAGATCTATGAAAAGTGAAATCACATTATTACCCGGCGGGTTAAATGAAATTCAGTACAACATAAAAACCCGGCTAAAGCCAAGGGCTATAATGATTTGCTTACGGTAAGGTTTGCATGATATATAATTTGGCATTGTCGACCAGGGCCCTATTGCATAATAAATTACAACTAATATTACAAGCGGAAGTCTCTTTCGAATGAAAGGGATTGAAAGGAGACTACCGCTTGTAATATTAGTTATAATTTATTATGCAATAGGCCCCAGGTGGTGTGAAAAAAGTTTTTCCTGACTTAATATACATATTTTTTTTATTAGAAAATGATTTCATATTTTGACACACAACCAATAGATGCTTGCAGGAGTCAAATCAAAACAGCTACGCATCAGATTTACTTTAGGCGGGGTCGAATAGTTACAGCTTAGCTGAGCTTTTTTATTATTTATTTATTTATTTGAATCAGGCAACAAGGCCCATATTTACATATACCTTACAGACTAACATACATACAATACAGCACACATGAGATGTTATGAGTACATGATGGAAAATATGCTAAATGGTATTTTTATATACTTTCATACAAATGGAGATATTTAATCTAAGTATTTACTTATAGACGTACGTAACCCTTTTCCCAGATTCGCAATATCCTACTATGTTTTTAAATTGGTACAATTAACGAACAACTTAATTAACACTGTTGTATAGTTGACGTCAAACATATGTATAGGTACATTATTCGCTTTATTAGGTACAGTGGAATAAGGTGCAAAAGTGTAAACATATCTTTGACGACGACTATACCAAGACCCGGTTGGTATTCTTAAGACGATCTAGAAAATTAAAGAAAGTTTTGTTCTATTATCAAGATGGTTTGAAATAACAGTAGGTAGGTAGCAAAAAAGAAGCTCTTTGGGGCTGCGGAAGTGGTATACCTAATAGCGAAAGTACCTTCACTTTCAGCTCCGTAGTAGGCTCGGACCAACCGCCATAACTGGCTCGCTGGATGCTATCGACGTTCCGTTCTCTCACTTACGGTTTATTATCATTACGTCTTTCACGTCATCACTCCAAACGACGTCACTTACTTAGATTGTTACATTAACTTTCACGACAAGTGTATTAAATCATTTAATATGTTCTGTGTACTTACACTTTATTTTCGTTACGTTTTCTAACTCTTATGACTTTTCGTACTAATTTGAATTGCAGTTTTTTTGGAACGAGTCAACTTTTATTCACGTGGGCGTTATCATAGTTTTCGCATCGGCGTCGATTATTGCCGTAAACAAACGCAGCTATTATGGAAACCAATGATTGGAATTGTAGATTCCTTACAATTTATTGTGGTCTTCGATGTGAGTTTTTCGCATTTCAATTTGAGTGACATTATCGTTTTGCGTGTTCAGTTTTGCATATGTAACACATATGAAATCGGAATACGGACGTATAGATTATTAAAATATACTTTATTTTATTATTTTAAGTATGCTAATTTATTTTTTCACAAAAAAATAAGTAAATATAGTAAATAATAAATAATATATATAACACACAGAATTCTGTTTCTGTTTCTGTGTGTTATATATATTATTTATTATTTACTATATTTACTTATTTTTTTGTGAAAAAATAAATAAGCATACTAATAATATATATAACACACAGAAACAGAGTAAGCACTAAAAAACAGAGTAAACACATGAAATGTTACATTTTGAATCAAGAAAACTTAATTGCCTATATACCTAATAAATTTGAGTGTAGATACAAACACAAATAGTGATATTTCGAAGTTATCATAACGAACAACTATCGGAGATATATCCTGAAGATCGGTACGGCCGACATTTGTTAGAGTCACTCAGGCTGCTCAGGCATATCAGTTCCGGCCGGTGTCATCTGGCTAACGGCGAATACAGCATAGGCATAACTTGGTAGCCAGAATTATTCACCAGGTGGGCTAGCACAACTTGCTGCCGAGTCATATCTCGCACGACTCAGCGATTCCTCTCTCGCGTAAACTGAGTGAATTAGAAAGAGGAAGGTAGATTTTTTCTACTCGCGTCACGTCGCAGCAGCAGTTGTGCTACCACAACAGCAACTTGCTATTTTATACGGTCTCTTGGACTTCAAAGTGCCGTATATACACTCCTGCTCAGTTCTTGAAAATGGTCGTGTTGCTTTATTGAGATCGATCTGTCAGTAGGTACGCACCTACTGACAGATCGATCTCAATGTATGAAACAATGGTTAAGTTGAGATTTAACTTGTATATATTGAAGGCTATTTCTAAATCGTGTTTCTGCCTCTCATGCAATACTTGCTTACATTTTATTTTAAAAGCCTGACAGCTGAATTTTTTCTTAACAGGGTGGTAAATTATTCCATATTGAGGCACGAAATTTAAAATAGCCTCCAAACCCAGCTGAATTACTTCGAGGGAGGCTTAAAAAAAAATCAACGGGGTCGCTTATCAAGTTATCAATCTCTTTTGTTATACATAATAATATCTACATATTTCCCTTTCACATTTATTTATTATGTTTAATTTTTACAATAGCGTGGCAACCTTGAAACAAAGCGACAGCATAACAATATCACTAGCATTACTTGAATTGTTTAATGTTTAACCAGCTGATACATTTTGTATACGACGCTCAAAACAGCTTGCGTGTACTTAAATTAAAACACAATTGATACACGTTCTTGCATATCGACGCGTACGTGTACGTTGCGTCCTTTCGTGTATAACTATGTACCTACTTGATTTATATACTTCATCTATTTTCTTTGTATCGTCAACTATTGATCTATTATTTTGTTTATTTTTTTCTCTTTGTTGTGTTTTATGTACAATAAAGCAATACATATGTATGTACATACATACATTTATTTTTATTCGATCCATTGTTTAGTTTGTTAAATTTTTCGTATTAAGAGAATTCATGTGTATTTTTTTAAATATTACCTACTACATAAAACTTCTTTCACAAATATTTGCTTAGCTAACATAACAGCAAATCCACCAATAACATTAATTAGATTAGATAGATATTTGTTAACAATTGTTGATTTATTTTTATGGTCGTATAATTTTAATTGTTGAGTATAAGACTATAAATAAATGCAAGTTTATAGATCACTTGGTCAAAGTTCATTTAGCGAACAGGTATCGGTCATTTTACTCCAAGTTGATAAGAAACTTTAGATAATGCAGCGATTCATAATTTGGTTTTATTACTTATGCAACGTTCCAGTGGAGTTAGTGCAACAATGGAAGTGATTACCGTAAGTGGGCTAAGAATGGTTAGCAAGGTGAAAGTGTCTGGGCCAGTTCTTGAAGGTCGACTCCGAGAGACCAGCGTCCGCACCGAGCTCGCCTGCCTTGCTGACGTACCAGTCGAACGTCATCGGCGTTACCGTTAAATGTCAACCAAATGCCAAGCGTATGATCCTTGTATGTTATTTAGCTAGCGAGAATAAACCGATATGCAATTGCCTTGTTTGTATTTTGTATTCTTTACGCGTTGTTTGAGTCGTAATGATACGGACCGACTTGCTAAATGTCGATGCCTTGCTATTTCAATGTTGTTTTCACTTTTTTAGGCAAAATTATACCTTATATGAAATCTCTTTTCTATTCCATTACCATAGCTTTCAACGTAGAAATGTCTACGTCTAGATACTTTTGTTCTTATTATCAAATCAGGTGTTCGATCGAATCGAGTGACGCAAGCATTTTATGTTTGATTTTAAACAATGATGGTTGTCGGAGACTTGTGTAAATAGTACATGCTCAATAATAGTTATAATGAACAGTCATTCTTATAGGTTAACATGTAAAACTTATTACGACTTGCGACACATTAGGCATGGCTTCAAGGTCCGGAACTGGTTCAGTTACGGTACCTGTAAATATTTAAATGTATGCAACTGTACATAATTAGGCATTAAGACACTCGTGTGACCTTATTATGAAACTCGCCTTCGGCTCGTTTCATAAAACACACTCATGTTTTAATGCCCCTCATTATGTACCAGTTCCATAAACTACTATTATACTTCAATTGTACCTTAGCTATAATTAATTTGTATTTAATAGCTATAATTTTATTTAATGTTGCTACACCCTTCCTGGGTCCATTGTATCTTACATGGTTTTCTCAATGTACCTTACATGGTTGCAATAAATGATCTGTTTATCTGTTAAATGACAGAATTAATTACCTGTTATTACGATTTAATCGAGTCATTGTTTATATTTAGTAGAGCACGCCATAGCTGTATTGATTATATCTACTATCAGTACTATCACCTATACCTATGTAAAAGTAATAAATTAATTTGAATATTGAATTTGGCAACGTAAACTAAACAGCAGAAACCAATCTGGCGCGTGGAACGGCACGCAATCTCAGCAGAGCGTTCCAAAGCAGAACTAAGCTACCGGATGCAATCTACATACGTATTAATTACCTACCCTACCTTTACATAATGCGTTCATATTGGCGGCGCGAGATCATACAACAGCCAAAAAGTATTTTACTTATTTTGTTGTACCTACACTCAAAAGCATACCTACACTACCTACTGCAAAGTATGATCAATGCCGTGCCATTCAATACAAATAAAATGAGACAGATTTCGAGTCAGTATTTTGAGTTGACAACTGAGATATTGATCATATATTCTCTTTGCCAAAATAGGACTGGAATCAAGTTTCGTAGCAATTTCGTAGCACCGTAGCATGCCGTGTAGCACGCGTGACGTGGCAGTGTGACACGATAAAAATGTTAGACAGTTGACAACGTATGCTTCAGACTTCAGTGAGCGAGAGGTAAAATCTTGCATATCATTCAAGTAAATATTCTGTATAAAAGTTTACTTCACAAGAGTGAAACAATTGAATATGTACCAGTTGGTTAAATATTGACATTATTATCAAACTGAATACAAACCTTCATTAATAAACAGAACTTTAAGTCTGACTCTACCTACTTACCGGCAAGTGCGTGGATCACGCGAGATTTTGTAAATTTTAAGTAACACATTAATACCTATTCTTTAATTGGTACCTAACTTGAAATAATTTAGTACCAATTGGATTTTAGCGTTTAATTAGGTATATTTTAAGTTATTATTTATTTCGGGTTTTACAAATGTTGATTTGTTTAGTGACCAAACTATGTATTTAATTTCTACTTATTTACAAATATATATACAAAATTATAGATATGTACAAAGAAAACCTAACCTAACTAGAGTAACCACTTTGGGTCGCATCCGGTGCAAAAGTTCCCATAGCACTGGCAGCACCAGCTTGCACCAGGAACGACCCAGAGCGTGTGTTTTTCCTGTACATATTGTTTCTGTATGGAGTGGATAAACCATTAGTACCCCGCTAATAATTGAGAAATATAACAAAGAAAGTCGCCAGCCATTGTGACGTCGGGATACTGGACACTGGACCACTTGTGGGTTTACTATATTAGGCGTTATTTCTTACGGATCTTTTTGTCAAAAAATTGTGCCTAATTTGTAGCTCAACACATTCTTTTTAGATTTTTGTACACGCGTTCAAGTGTGGCGTTCACCAAACGGCTCGACGGATCTTAACATGTGAGATATCATTAAATTCGTTTGCAATTGTGGTAACGTGCAGATTTATTTAACTAGTCTTAAATTTTAATTGTAACCAATAAAATTGACGGCGTTTGATAGGTGGTAGGAGTTTTCCTGAAGCGTGTCATTAGCGGCACGACGCGGGCAGCGCCGCCGCGGCGCCGCCAATTCGCCTGGCGCCAGACACATCCCACCCCGCCTGTCGCCTCTGTTACTACACTACTCTGCTACCGTACTTGTAGGTAGCTTCAAAATAACAGGATGTTATCATAATCGCTTAAATGAGATTCCAACTCAAACCGCTTAAACGTTTATAGGCTGTTGGTTTTTAACTCCATAATACCAGGGGCCTATTGCATAATAAACTACAACTAATATTACAAGCGGAAGTCTCTTTCGAATGAAAGGGATTTAAAGGAGACTACCGCTTGTAATATTAGTTGTAATTTATTATGCAATAGGCCCCAGGTCATGTATACAGGACACGCAAGGAGTCGCCTGTTTTGTACCTACCTACCCCACGTTTGTATACTGGAGCACAAGTTTTGTTTGGGAAGTAAGTAAAGTGGCAAAGCTATTTCCAAAAAGGAGCAAAGTGAATTATCAGAAAAAAATATGTATCTAATGTCTATAGTATAAAATTAGTATGGTCGTGTCTACGTGGCGATAAATATTAATGTCTCAATTCTCTAGTGCAGCGATTGTCTTGGAAATTGCACGTGAGCATGATAATGAATATCACTGGCACGTTCGTAATATAATATACATATAATAATGTACATATAATCTACATTAAACTGGTAATAAAACTGGAATAGTTACCTATATTTGAGTTGCCATGGAATAAATAATAAAAGTAAGTTGATTAAATGTACTACGTGCTTATTTGTCACGCCATGGTTGTCGAATTGTTAATTTAAATGTTAGTTCAATAGTCATGTAACGTACGGTGGAACTAAATTTTTCTATAATATATATATGGTGTATTCGCAAAAGTGCCAGTTCAATAGGTAAGGCAGATATGGTAGAGAATTCAAGAATTAAGTATCTTTGAATTTAAACTTTCGTGAGACATGTTATATTATAACTTTATTTTAATAAACGGTTAAAACTCACGTATTAATTGTCACTTCGGGCGACATGTTACTTAACACGACACACGGGCGACAATATAAGATTACGTATCTATTCGACAAGTACTTAAATCGAATCGTCTGCAACGATTTAGGAAGGACGACTTCTCACACTTCGTCTGGACCAAAAGAGACCGAGCCCAGCGTTGTCGTGTGCAATTGTCTCGCCAGGGCTCTTCTAATGGTCTAAATGGTCTCTATCGTTGGACGCTAGTTCCCAACTCTGATATCCAGATTTCAAGCAAGAATTAATACAGAACAATTTGCGTGGAAAGGCATACCTAGTACAGGATTCGTCTTGTAATTTGCACTAGCTTTGAAACGAAACCCATCGGCCATTCGGCAGTGTTGTAATCTGTACATATTTATTACTTTTCGTGATGCCTTCTTCCATCGACAAACGTTTCATAGAATGAACGTATGGTTTGCAGAATATTAATTTCATAGAAATTTATTTTTCAATAAATGTTTAACTTTTTAAAATGACATGTAGATCCTAATTAGGTCTACCAGAAACGTAGGGTATGTTAGAACTGCGACCCTTTTGAAATGAAATGTTTTCTATGAAATTAAAATTCTGCGAAACAATAAATACATTCTACGAAGCATTTTTCTGCAAAACAAAACAACGTAGAATTAATACAGAACAATTTGCGTGGAAAGGCATAGGTACCTAGTACAGGCTTCGTCTTGTAATTTGCACTAGCTTTGAAACGAAACCCATCGGTCATTCGGCAGTGTTGTAATCTGTACATATTTATTACTTTTCGTGATGCCTTCTTCCATCGACAAACGTTTCATAGAATGAACGTATGGTTTGCAGAATATTAATATCATAGAAATTTCTTTTTCAATAAATGCTTATCTTTTTAAAATGACATGTAGATCCCAATTAGGTCTACCAGAAAAGCAGGTTATGTTAGAAATGCGACCCTTTTGAAATAAAATGTTTTCTATGAAATTAAAATTCTGCGAAACAATAAATACATTCTACGAAGCATTTTTCTGCAAAACAAAAGAGAAAAGATAACCATACTTTTTATTTAATTTATTTTAAAATGTTTTTTCAGATCAGAAGATGCCCCAATGGGCCAGCGCAGAGGGCGGCGGCTCCGAAGCCGAATCGCCGGAGCAAATGGTGTGTTATGACGACGAGGCGTCAGAGTATTATGAGAACAAATCAGACATAGCCGATATGAAGATAGAACAAGCTGGTGGTGAGTACGGATTCAGTATAGGTATGAGTTTCATGGTTCACTTAGGTACCTTGAAATTTGATATCAAAATTTTCTTAGACAATGGGTAGGTAGATACTTAAGATACACTTTTGAGGATTCTTATAAAATGAGACAAATCTAAATTGACTTTATTAGGACCAAATAATGCATTAGGCCATCCATATTATGAACCATTACTTAGGACCGTAAAATATTTTTTCGTTAATTTAATAAATTCAGTGTAGTTTATCAAGTATACTACTACTTTACTAATAAGTACTAAATTTAGACTAAAGTTGGTAACTTCCACATTATTGTAGGTACCTATACCAATCGAGAGTCTCGTGCAGGTTCTCGCACTTGCAGAACTTCAATTTAAACATTTCGAAGTAAAAAGTATATTAACTAAACGTTTAAATTCAACACTTTAATAGCAGCCCAATGGCACGAAGTAGATAAGGGTATTACGAAAACCACCCATAGCAGTGCGTACTAAATCGATTAGTCTGCACTCGTGCTCTTACGCAAATGGTTTATCAGGCGTGCAGTCGTGTCACGTAATGCAAAGTTTTGTAGAACATCTCGCTCGTAGCACGATTTGCTTGAGAAAGTGCTTTAGGATGTCATGATTGCATGCCGGCTTCGTGATGCTGCTTAAACGTGTCAAATGAGCACACTTCTTGCCAACCGATCAAAAATATCAGTATTGTGTGACATCGCTGTACTTATGCTATAAGAAGTAAGGCTACATTTGTGACTGAAAGTTTCATTTCTACTTGATACCCTGTCAATCACATCACTTGTGCCTCAAGGATCACATATCGGACCGCTGTTCTTTGTTATATATATTAACGACCTCGCGAAGGCTATTTCCTGTAACTTCAAAATGTACGCCGATGACTTAAAGTTATATCAGACCATCGAAAGTAGTACCGATATAGGTCACCTGCAAGAGAATATTGATAAGGTATCAAATTGGTGTAGTATCAATAACATGACTCTAAATGCCACAAAATGCTACCACATCTAATTTTCCCGGAAGAGAATGCCAACGCATAACACGTATAATATTAACGGAATCCCTGTGACCGAAGTAACTAGTATTCGCGACCTGGGAGTTACTATAGATCATTCTCTCGACTTTCGGGAACATGTAGATACGATTGTTAAAAAGGCATCACAACTCTCAGGGTTCGTAGCGAGACAAATTAAATCCTTCAAGGATGCAAATGTACTAATACCAGTATACAATTGCCTAGGAAGAAGCATACTAGAATATTGCTCACCAGTGTGGAATCCAGGGTACAGGGTGCATTCTGACCGCATCGAGCGAATCCAGAAACGATTCCTATACCACCTGGCATATGCTCAAAACAAATGTAAAGTGATGCCATCATATGAATCAAGACTTGAACATTACAAAATTGACTCATTGTTCTCTAGGCGGAAAGCATGCGATATCTTGTTGCTATACAAAATTATCCATGGGTTAGTGGACAGTCCACACCTACTAGAACATGTCAAGGTGGTTGTTCCTCGAGCGGGTAGTCGCCTATGCAATAGAAAGCCTTTCTCTCTTCCTCTTTGTCGCACTAATATCGGCAGGCATGCGCGTCTTTATAGAATGATTGCATCATATAGCGGCATCAAGTCCGACATAGACATTTTCCACTGTTCCTTAGCCTCAGTAAAAACCAAACTTAAAGCTCTTCTTTGATGAATTAATTGTAGTTATTTTATTTCCTATTATTCTTATGTTTTTCCCAGTCCCATTCACTTTTCATAGTTTTGTTTCGCTGAATTTACTAAATTCAATTATAAATTAGTATAACCATTGTTTTGTAAACTTGTAAACTATTATTTTGTTTTTGTAAAACCTGCACGTATATTCTATGCAAGTTGTGTCTACTTTTTTTGGATGTACAAGAGTGTAACTAGCCATTGTAATGCAATAGACCATGAGTGTTTTAAACTTGTAACATCTAGTTTGTAGACCATAATAATAATAAAAAAAAAAAAAAAACATCTCAGAACATAAGAAAAGGAACTTTCTATGATCTGAGGTGGCTTGTGATTCAATGGCCAACTTGCAGATATATATGTATTTGTATACTACCTAGATTTGCACTATATTGCCTAGTTAATTACTTACTGTGGGGGTGTTATTTTTCTCTGAAAGCTACCTACATAGATACGCATAGGAGAATTTAGAATATTATTGTTTCGGACTTAGACTCATCCATGTCATGTTATTGATGTTATAACAATAACTATTACAATAAGTATAGTACAACTACAACCAAGTATTAGTATTAGTAAAAAAATTACAGCTTTAAAATCTAAATCCTAATTATAAATGTATATCATTGGATCTGACCAACCCAGTGTGCCATGATAGGACAGTCAAACCTGTCAGCAATGACACTCAGAAGTCTGTTGGGACTCCCTCTGAGGCGTTTGAGAGGGTATCAGTTAACAAACGGTTTATACTGTTTAGTATAATAGCTATAAACACGGCATCGATCACCCAAGAGGCAAAGATTGAGATGATTTGCATTAACTTAACACAGTAGGAACTACGACGTGTTATATCGTACGTTGTGTATTAGTTTCGCATGAGAACTGAGAAATCC
The DNA here is from genome assembly GCA_951800055.1 of Cenopis cana. Lineage (NCBI taxonomy): Eukaryota > Metazoa > Arthropoda > Insecta > Lepidoptera > Tortricidae > Cenopis > Cenopis cana. The sequence goes on along the minus strand of OX637482.1, from coordinate 11,114,687 downwards.
ACTCTGCTATGGACTCTGACGTAGTTATCGTATACCTACTACCTAGTAAGCATGTTGTGACGTCGAAATGGGATTTGTGACGTCAGGTGGCTGATTAGATATGCCAATCCCTCTTAACTTGTTTATTAACACTCATAGTGCTTTTAAATAAAAGGTCACTTCATTGGTTTTGGACTTGTTTTAAATCTTAGGCCTAGTGGAATACATGGAATATTACGTAGCATAGCAACTAACGGAACAACGGGCTATATGAAAACGTGCCTAAATCACAGTACCTCTGTACATACATTCATACCTGCATAATCACGCCTGTTTCTGGAGATACGTCTTTCTTAACCACTGTACTTACATGTTTTCGTGCGAGAGGAAATGACTAACGATTTTAGCACCTGGCCCACGGTCTATTACTTCGGTTGTCGAATAACTGGCCTAGTTGGCCTACCTACTTAAATCCGTAAAATATTTGAATTTCAGTCAGTTGCACGTCGCGTGTTGCAAATGCGCATTCATAAATCGCCTAAATAATCTCCTTCGATTCGAATTATAGTGAAACAAAAGAACCGATAAATTATTAAAGGTCAAATGCATTATCAAGTTGTATTTGCTAATTAAGACATTTATCATTAAATATTCACATGTAACGGTACGTTTTCTACTTTTTGTGAGGTGGCGTGCGGTCGAACAATTACCTAATGCAATTGCCTGATAACAGCAAGCAGGCATTATTGTGTCTAATCGAAACGTGAAATATCAACAGTTAATACCACACTTAATTATTAACAATCTGGTTTGATTGTGTCCAATATATTGAACCCAATTATATACTATGCAATATTAATTGCATAGTAATTTATCAAATAGTTTATTTCATGGTTACTTAAGAGGAAGCGATCGTGTCACTTAACACTTTGCATAGGTACCTACATAATATGGTTTATAGCTTACCTATAAGTGCTTACATACATACATACATATATATATTTACGTAGGTATATACCAAACTTATTTTACAAGCTCCAAACTGAATTTTAAAGCAGTTATCTGCAACTGATCGAGGTAAAATTTTGCATACACAAATTTTATTTTGGATGACAATTAAATTTTCTAGCAGCACCGAGCTCATCTGGTGTGACAAAAGGTGGTCAAAGTAACTCCTAGTAGGTACTACGCAGGATAAATCCGTCGTGTTTAGGGCTCATTGGAACCGTGTCAACGACTCAACGAGTACTTAGGTAGTTGAAGACTGTGGAAAAAGGGGTACAGTCGACAATCAAAGTTTGTACCAGAAATTATTTTTTTGCCAGAAATTAGGTTAGGAGTAGGTTGTTGGGTCCAAAGACAACCATGAACATTTTTATATTATCCTTATTTATTAAACGGGTCAAGTTTTGGCTCATTGTTGAAATTAAATACTTAATGTGAAGAGAGCTGATTCGTACTTAATGCTTAATTTTGTAGATAGTTGGGTAGAGTTAAAATTTTTGGACTACTTATAGTAGGAAGGCTTTTTTTTATAATTCGTCTAACTTTTACTCATCTACATGATTTCTTTGTGACACGAAAATTTGTTATAAAAATTATATGGGCAACTTTCGTGGCACGAGGGAATCAATTAAACTGTACCATAGCTATGGTCCAAAAATTGGAACTCTACCCAATTATGTTTGCTTAGAAACCATTTGTATGGAAATTGACACGAACGCTCTTCTTAATAATCTCTGACTGACATGAAACTGATATGAGCGTCGGGGTCAATCGAGATGCTAACTCAAGATAAAAGTGACATTGGCATTTCTTACAACGTCATGAGGTACATCTGGGTCGAACGAAAATTGGACCGCCATCGGTGTAACAATACACCATTCTTACAACAATAATTTAGAATCATGCTTTGTTGCGTATCGTATCTTTATTAGTCAATTCGTATACAAACTTCTAATACATTACGTAAAGATAGTCACGTCACAACACAACGAGTTCTACACTACATTGCATTTTAAAACACCCGCATGTTGGATAGACAAGAAGGTTAAAAACCGGCCAAGTGCGAGTCGGACTCGCTCACGAAGGGTTCCGTACCATTATCTATAAAAACGGCAAAAAAATCATGTTTGTTGTATGGTAGCCCCCTTAAATATTTATTCTATTCTGTTTTTTAGTATTTGTTCTTATAGCGGCAACAGAAATACATCATCTGTGAAAATTTTAACTGTCTGTCACGGTTCTCGAAATATATAGCCTGGTGACAGACGGACAGACAGACATACGGACAGCGGTGCCTTAGTAATAGGGTCCCGTTTTACCCTTTGGGTACGTAACCCTAAAAAATTAACCTAATTAAAGCTCTTATTACCTGTAAAGGTTTAAGGAGTGTCGGTTGTTACCTAGTGTCTTTTGACCTGTTGCCTAATGAAACAAAATGTTATAGGTATTATCGATTTATCGAGTGGATCACTAAACTTACTGTACAACTTACTATACAATACATAGAGTAGAAATAGAGGCAATAAACACCTATTTTGCAACTAGAAATCCCGTTTAATTAAATATGATCGTTTGTTACTAGGTACCTACGTTTTAACGCAAGAGACAGCGCATTCACGTGCTTCGCATATTAGTTAATAATGGTCTGTAAGCGCGAGGATCGGGCACCGGTGTTCGTTTCATAGTTGCAAGCCTTAAGCCCGTGCCGGACGGTCGAAAACTAGCCCCAAAACCGGGTGACCTTGGTCCGCACGGACCGTGTAGACCTAGACAGTTGCTTCCATCAAGATTTCCTTTAAAAACTGGTATTTGGGGACCAAGGTCGCTCCGTCCCGGGGACTTGTCGGCGACCGTCTAGCACGAGCTATTATGGATTTGTAAAGCAGTAAATATGAGACGCATTCACGCTCGGAGAGAATGCATCATTTTAATATGTATATTCAATTGTTTCAGAGTTTTACGACAGCGGCAGCGGCAGCGATGAGGTGGTAGTCCGACGAGGCTGCCGCACGCGGCGAGCGGCAGCCGGATCCTCCTCGTCCGGCACATCGGCATCCGGACAGGGATCCGGCACGGGCCGTCGTCGGCGTTGCGGAATCTCCGCCCGAGAACGCAACCTGCGGCGGTTAGAGAGCAACGAACGGGAGCGCATGCGGATGCATTCACTCAACCGAGCTTTCGAGGTAAGAGTTCAAAACCGCGTAGGCACAGTCAGCAAAAAAAAGTCCTCTACCACTTTTGGACTTTAACGACTAACGTATAATAAAGTCGAAAAGTGGTAGACCACTTTTTTGGTCGTCTGTACACACCGTGGGCCAGTCAACAAAATAAAATTAAAATTGTTGTCATTGTTGTTGTACATTAAAATCGCAAAGCGCGATGTAAGGCTGCTTTTTGGTAAGTTATTGGGACCCCTTAGGGGAGTATGAAACTACATTTTGAGAGCAAAAAAAAAGTTGTGCTAGTGCTATTTGAACACTTTGGCTGCTACACATACTAAGTATATGACGCTGACTGTTCTTGTTATCTGCGTGTTGTTGTAATGTACGCGATAAACGCAATCTCAGCCGAATAAGTGCTTACTTAGGTACTGACCTAGAACACTTGTTTTCGGAGGTATAGGTACTTATAATTAGGTAATTTAAAATTTAAACGAAATATATGCTTGTTTCATGTATATTTTTGTATTATTTCAGGACCTACGGCGAGTTATTCCGCACGTGAAGAAAGATAACAGAAGCCTTTCAAAAATAGAAACCTTAACTCTTGCCAAAAATTACGTTAAGGCCCTAACAAACGCTATTTGCTCTATGAGAGGAGAGGAGCCTCGTTACAAGTAAGTTATCTTATTTATCTTCTAATCTAATATCTTTATATTTATGATCTCGGAAACGGCTCTAACGATTTCGATAAGATTTGCTGGGGAGGTGCTCAAGGCAAGTGACACATAGGTACGAACACATAGACAACGTGAAGTCATAGCTCCTACGCTGACGCACACATAGCCAATGTGCATGTATAGCTCAACACACAACCATTAACGGCTCATCCGCGCTCGTGAGATAAAAGTACTCCAAGTTAGTACTTGGCGGTAACGAGAACAAAAGCAGATGAATTCTATTGTATATACAAAGCCATTGTATCGTATCTACACAATGGCATTCACGAGCTAAGTTAAAAATGTCAAGTAGGTACTATTAACACGAACGTTATCAAATTACAGTTTCAACAGTGCCGATGAAAACGTAGAGCCAGTATTTGTGTTAAGCCGCGAAGAACAGAACAACAATGAACCAACTGACGAAGCCACGGACGAGACGACGTCGAGCGTAAGGCCCTGTCCATGACCCGACGGTGCGCCATCTCCTCCCTCAGTCAAACGCTGCCTCGCCTAAGCTGTCTCCACTATGCCCTCGATTTAGCTATAGTTCATTAATCCATCTATATTCGTTGCTAAAATATATGTCAACGCTTATTACAAGGTACCATTAGTTTCTTCTTTGTGTTAGACCAGACGGTTATGCTTTGGCAAAATTTTGTGCCTAGGTAGGTATAGGAACTCCTATATCTAAGGTGCCTACAGTACTACTACGTAAAAGGCTAATGATAGCTAGAATCAGTTAAACTTTTAGAGTTGTGTGGTGTGTAGCTACTTCTAAAGAAAATGTGTTGGCATAACGAAGAGAAGCACTTAGGTACAGTTTATCTTGTGTCAGCCGAACGGCTACAGGAAAAATGCAGGAAAAATGTTACACGAACTCCCCTGAGGGAGCGTATCCCGATGTCGCACGTACTTAAGTGTGTAATATGACATTTGATCGCCTCGTTAAGTACAAACCTACCAAATGCTGAAAACCATCGAGACGAGAAGAGATTCTATGTAAGTAACACTTTTACTACCTACTGTTCAAAGATGATCAGTACAAAAGAGACGAATCAAGAATGATCGTATGGTGGTATAGAGAAAGTATACCTAGATAAGAACAATTTAACTGGACCGGTCAAGTGCAAATTCAGGGCAGAACTAAAGAACAAAAACGCGAAGTCTTAACAACTTAATAGCAATTGTATACATATAAATAAAATGAAATGTTCTTTACAATACAAAATTCCTTTTTATACTACATATGTACCTATAGGTACAATCTAATCCCAAAAAAATCGGGGCCTGGTGTTATCTAGTTCCGTTAATAGGTATTTTATGTCAGATCAAATATTAGCTATCAGTTACTATTACTAGCCAACGTGCGATCTTTTTAAATGTAACCGTGCTTATGTTAATGATTCTAAGTAGACTATAGACTATCTAATATAATAATAAGCACACTAGAATAAGTTTAAATATTAATTATTCTCCCCGACGGTGCCAATACATAAATTGTCTAGGTCCCGGTGTTAAAAAGTTCTGTCACTTTTTGTGTTACGGTACTTTGGACTACATATTTGTTAACTTTAAATATTTGCAGTCAATTGCATTAATTATTATGTGTATATTAGAAGACGAGTATAGATTGGTTTTTAAAGAAGTAAGACTTGTGTAAAAAAGAAAATACTGGGCTGAAATGTTAGATAAGCGCCTTAAGTTATATATAGTTTGATTTAAATTTTGTGATTTTAAATTCGTAATGTTGTTCAATCTCATTTTATAGTTACCATTGTGTAATAACTTTAGTAAATTATTTAATTGTTGTAAGGTAAGAGTTATTGCATTTTTAGTAAGTTTAAGGTTTTTTTTAAACTGTGACCGGCTACTGGGAAACTATTTTAGTATTTGTCAAACAACTTTCGTTACCATTAAGTACTGTTTCCTTTCGTTGCATTAGATAATACCAGCCTTACAAATTACGATGAAGGTTTTCGTCTCAGAATCTACATTTATATAGTATTATATCTAGCTGTTATATTGTCTTCCTACTTCACGGAATAATATTTATTGGAATTACCTACGATAGAAATTATTATAAAGAAAAATAAAAATATCTATACCTATTTTAGACGAAATGCAAAGTGCATTTATTTTGTTTCATTGTTCCATTTCCTAACTCTTCATCTTAGATTTTAATATAAGTAGGTGGGTACCTATTAACAAGCATTAGAATCCCCAAACTATAAAGAATAAAGGAAGCCCTAACTACCTACCCGACCCGTTTGCTTTTGAATGAACCCATTGTTGCTTTACTTGTCCTGTACCTACCGTAGGTACCAAAAAGCTAAAAAGGAACTATTATGATTTCACTTTGTTTTTCTGTCACATCGTTAAATATCGCAAGAACTACTATAAACATGGGTAACCCAGATGCGTCAAACATGATTTACTTAAATATCTTTTTTTTTTTTCCGAAAATTTACCGATAACCCTGGGGCAAAATTTCAAAGTCTAATGTAGGAGACAGGAGTAGGTAAACTTTTATTTAAGAGGGCCAGAAAAATTAAGGAATTTTAATGGGGGATCAAATATCCCATAAAATACATAATAATCCAGAATCCACTAATCTAACAGTTTTCTCCACGTGTGTCTTAATTATAAAATTCCTTGGTGAACACGACGACATCATTGTAGGTTTCTCCCCTTCGCGGGCCGGAGTTGGCCCGAGAGCCCCGTAGTATAGGTAGTGTAATTTGCACACCTCAGGGGCCTGTACCACAAAACTTTACAAGCGTACAATTCGACACATTTGTCAACTTTTTCTATGGGAAATTGCACAATTTTGTCAAATTGTAGACTTGTAAAGTTTTGTGGTACAGGGGCCTGGTCTAGCGACTATGTGAAGTAGGGTGGCATAATGAAAGATTTACCTACCTCTCCTTCATCATTAGGGACAGCTTCTTCTTCATCCTGCCTTGAGGCCGATATCGGCGATATGTTGGAACAGAAAACAAACATAACAATTTTCAAACAATCACTTTGAGCAACATACAACTACAGTATATCAATCGAATAGGTAGGAAAGGAACATCAATTTTATTCTGTATAATATTGGTTGTATAGTATTTGAATTTAGGAAATCCTTACTAAAAACGTAGTGATTTATATTCTCTTTGACCTTACTTTCAAAATTTCGCGGTCATAGTGCTTTTCAGCCATAGACTAGCTATGAGGACTAGTTTGATTCTATTTGTCAATATTCTTGACAATGGAGATTCCATACAGCCATAAACCATAGACACTGTAGTATTTTCAAATTCTATGTCAATATCAAATCTTCACTTCAAAATAACATATTCTTAAAATAATACGGATTTTTTAAATAAAATGAGAGTAACATTTATTCATCATAATTCAATAAAATATCGAAATATGAGTTTCACCTACAATAATATACATAATGTTGCCAGTGTTGGCCATCTGAGAGAGAGCGTAGATAAAAATTAAAAATTCCTCATGTGCGTGTGTAGGTAGAATAGGTTCAATCTAAATTTTATAAATAATTTGTATAATAAAGAAAGATTTCTCTTTGTTAATGCATTGTTCAGTATATTTTTTGACATCAAAGGATTGCGAAAGAATACAGTCTGTAACTAATTCCACCCAAAATTACTGAGTTCACCTGAATACAGATCTGCGTCTATCGCAATATGGCCGTCCTGTAATGATTCGGTGGTCAGTGATATTATTGTGATTTCATCTCCTACGAACAATCAAAATGGAACTACGAGTCGGTAACAAATACCGACTGGGCCGTAAGATCGGTTCAGGGTCTTTTGGAGATATATACCTTGGTAAGTATGACCTGAGATTTTTGTAAACAAAGAAAAACTGATGATAGTGGGCCAGCTGCGATTTTTTTTGTTTCGAAATAACTAGCTGTTTCATTTTCTATTAGATACTGTGTAATCTTGAGGTCATCGTAATTGCTTGCTTGGGAATATGGATGTTCTAAGGACATCTGTACAATCATGAAGATCTTGAGAATGCAAATGCTTTTCCCAGCTGAATCTAATCTATTTAATCAGCTTCTAATTCACATTGACTTGATAAATATAAACCAAAAGAACTTCGATCAAGGGACACTAGGTACTACTGCTACAACAATATGAATTTCTGCTTGCAGGCACCAATATTGTAACTAGAGAAGAGGTAGCTATCAAATTAGAATGCATCAAGACAAGGCATCCACAACTACACATAGAGAGCAAATTTTACAAACTAATGCAAGGAGGAAGTAAGTAAGATTAGGAATTGATATTGATTGTTAAGTTATGCATATTCCATGTTAATTTCTAAATTTGTTTTTACTATCGTGTGCTGGAAGTGAAAATAATGTAATGTATCGACACAAGCGCTTCATTTCACCATGTATGATTGTCTATCAGTGGCAATCCTACAACATTCAAGTGCAGAAGTAGATATAAAACAAAAAGGTCAAACATTGGAGCAATCTAGTGATTATCAGACTAGTTCAGTATCAATACATGATAGTTGCAGCATAATATATTTTCTGTACCTCATCTAAGTTTCTTTTAAATATTTTTCATAAGCCCAGTGTTGCAGATTGTTGAGATTGTTACCACTGTATTTAGTGGTTATGTATATAAGCATCATATATATATCATGGCTGAAGGGCATCAAATTTCTGTCTTACACACACAATTATTGTAAGTAACATTTCAATTTCAAGCCTGAGAAGCCTTTTAATGTGACTCAATGTAATACAATAAAGAGATGAATCTTACAAACAGGAAAATATTAATATAGGTCTAACTTCATTATGATTTCTTATGTTGTTCACTTTTAGTTAGTAGGCAAATCCTATCTATTGGGCTTGTAAGCATTTGTAATGACACTATTTATATGTTTAGTTGGTATCCCTGCAATCAAATGGTGTGGCTCGGAGGGTGACTACAATGTAATGGTAATGGAACTGCTTGGGCCATCCTTAGAAGACTTGTTTAACTTCTGCTCTCGCCGCTTCTCCCTCAAGACTGTCCTCCTCCTAGCTGATCAGCTGATAACTCGTATTGAAGACATACATTACAGGAATTTCATCCATAGGTAAGTTCTATAGGCAATAGACTCCTAAGTTATCTCTGGTAATGGCAATATAGTTGTGCATATTTCAGGTCAAGTAGGGTTACTGATAACTTGGTTTTCTTATGTACATCAATCATAAAATATAAGTGGTATTTCTACATTTCTGCTATACATACATTCCAATATATTATATGCAATATGTCTAAGTAAGTGTGTATTGTGGTTGGTTTTTATGAACAGTAAAATTAGTTGAACATCAAATTTAAATTTGGAAATAACAGTCAATGCACAACATGTGTTACTCTGACTTAAACCATCATTAATACTTAATCATTACCATAATATTTTTATTTTTGTTTTTCAGAGATATCAAACCAGATAACTTTTTGATGGGATTAGGTAAAAAAGGGAATTTAGTGTATATAATAGATTTTGGCTTAGCAAAGAAGTACAAAGACCCACGCACTCTGCAGCATATTCCATACAGAGAAAACAAGAACTTAACTGGTATGTATTTTTATACAAAACATTCAAAGCGGTTAGTTTTATTTGTATTAATAGATATGTTGTCTGGAATCACAGAGCTTAGGAGATGAGGGTGAAATAAAACAAGTGATTAACACTTAAATATTGGTCAGAGAAGAAACCTATTTACTTAGAGTTTGGCAGTATTTCTGCTCTTCATTATGGTCCATTTTCTAAGGTGCTACTAGAGAACCTACGTAAGTAAGTTATAAGTTCTCAAGAGACCTCTGCCTCAAATTTTCTGGACAATGATATAAAAGTTAAGTAAATTACTAACAACGTCATAGTCAAGGTTAGATAAAAGTATGAGAGATCCAATTTAAGAGGCTTTCTGAACAGTAAGTATTGTGCCTCTTTATTATGGTCCATTTTGTGAAGTGCTACGAGAGAACCTACTTGTAAGTTATAAGTTCTCAAGAGACCCTCTGCCTCAAATTTTCTGGACAATGTTTAAAAATTAAGTAAATCACTAACAATTTCATGATCAAGGTTAGATAAAAATATGAGAGTTCTAAGTTAGAGACAATGGCTGAATAATAAATATTGTGCCTAGGTACCGCTCGGTATGCATCCATCAACACTCACCTGGGCATTGAGCAGTCCCGCCGTGATGACCTGGAGTCTCTGGGCTATGTGCTCATGTATTTCAACCGTGGCAGCCTGCCCTGGCAGGGGCTCAAAGCCGCCACCAAACGCCAGAAGTATGAGAGAATATCTGAGAAAAAGTTGTCCACACCCTTCGATGAACTATGTAAAGTAAGTACAAAATTGATAAACCCTTTTAACTGTTATAATTTGACCACCAGCTTTCCGAACAAGCAAGTAAGGGCATAAAATAGTATACATGCTGTATTTGGTTAGCATGGTCTGGAGGCTAAATAGTGTTTTAACCCATTCGAGGCTAAGCAAAGAAGTAGAAATCAATTGTTTGTAGATATGACTCCTTTGTGGGCCTTGAATTGAAAGGGTTAAAGTATGAAGTGAAAGTGTGAAGTGATTATGAGAAAAGATCTTAAAGTAACTAGGTGTCATAACACCTAGTTACTTTAAGATCTTTTCTCTTAATCAAGGGAGTATACTTTAGCAAAGGGCAATGCTTCTCTCAATTTTTGACGACCGTTTTAGCTTAGTTGGTAGTGACCCTGCCTACGAAGCTGGAGGTCCCGGGTTCGAATCCCCGCCGGGGCATTTATATGTGTGATGAGCACGAATATTTGTTCCCGGGTCTTGGATGTCTTCTATGTATTTAAATATCTATTTATCTATATAAGTATGTATATCGTCGCTTAGTACCTATAGTACAAGCTTTGCTTAGTTTGGGACTAGGTTGATTTGTGTAAGATTGTCCACAAATATTCATTCATTTATTCATTCATTCAATTAACGAAACGAACCTTGGATATAGTGGCATCTGTACGGAACAAGAAAAGGGAAAATACGGCGTTTAATGAACAAAAGATTTCCTTTGGCAGGATTGATATCTATAGTCTAAAGATGCATTTACGAAGTAGAGCCCCCCGGATTTTTCACGTGGTAAGAAATGGGGGGGGTCCAAACATAGCAGCCGACCTGTACATTTCAAACTAAGCTGACTCCTTTCTTATATCTACTAAGGCAAGTTTGGGATCGTTTTCGTATAAAAGGAATACACCGACATCATTTCTGATCGTACATTTTACTATTTTGGAACAATTTTCTGACTAAAATCGCAAATTTATACATTTTTAATTTTTACTTTTTGATTCAGCGCTCTGATATTGGATGTAAAAAGTTGATTTAAATAATGAAATAAATACTATAAGAAAGCTCGTTTTATGCAGATTCTAAATATATAACTATCAATATAGCTCTGCCTACAAAATTATGACAGAAAAAAATATCATGGGTCGCAAGATGGCTGCGCGGGCGGATCGGTAAGTACCGAAATACGTTACTAGCTACTGGGTACAGTCACCGAATTCAAATGTTTTCCACTTTTAAGAGTAAAAATAACTAATAGAGAATCTTACCTGACTATACCGACGTGTCTGACTAATAACAATGATAGTTCCTCTAAGTTATTTTCAGGTTTTAAAACGACCCTGTGATAAAAATTACACTGTAATATTTTATGGATTTTAGTTTCAGTATGCATGCGCTTAGGGCAGCCTATCAAGCAGGTCACTTGTGGGGACAAACTTTAAATGACACACAATATATACCCTCCCTAACAGACGAGTGGATAAAAGGAGGAACAGTGGCAGCCCGTATGGACAACCCAACACAGAATCTGGAATGCGGCACGAGAACTTAACTGCAAGAACAGCTGCAGAGGCCACTGTCCTTGAAAGCGAGAATGAAATGCCATGCACGCTGCTTCAAGACCTGTGGGTAGTCGCAAATGCGATTACTGATGGTTTTAAATGTGTGTCCAGTGTGGACCAGGGGTTTCAGCAAAGATGACGTCGATGAGGCCGAAGAAGGAGAGTACAGCATCTTTATCAGTTTATACCACGTTTATACTGGTCCTGGGTTTAAAAAATCATAACTAACTTCAAAAAAGATGAGGTCCTGTGTTCGACTGTAAATATTTTTTTATATGTTCACAAATATCTTTGCTAGTTTAAGAGGGTACGAACATTTCGCTCCAACTCATCCTAGCCGCGATCTCCCCTGCGAGCGGCCATGTTTAGCTACACACTAAAACGATTACTGTGTGCGTGCGGTTCGAGTGCTGCCGGTTGAACTGACAAGTCTTGATCATTGTTATAGATAATCTATTTATTTTCGCGAAATTAATAAAAAACCTGTTTTTCATACAGAAATTACGCAAAAAACAACGTTATTTTTTTATAAATTTAACGTTTGGGAGCGTGATAACTGTCATGTACATTGTGACGTTCGGCCTGGTACTTTAAATTACTTTCCACAGAAACTACTTGGCCTAAAAATCTGAAATTGCACATACATATAATTCGGTAACTAGTCCAAACAACGCAGTCATAAATTATCGGGCGCTCGTTAAGAATAAGAAAGTATAAATGAATATGAATATGAGAGTAAATTTACACAAAAGATAACAACCAGTAAACATATGTTGGGAGACTATACAAACGATTTTTAGAGGTGCCATGAACATGAAATAATCAACAAAATTGGAATAAGTTTGTCAGGAAAAAAGTCAAATTTAGAATGATAATTACGTGGAGTCCACGTATTTCGGGGACTAGTTTTACTTTAAATTACTTTCCACAGAAACTACTTGGCCTAAAAATCTGAAATTGCACACACATATAATTCGATAACTAGTTCAAACAACGCAATCATAAATTATCGGGCGCTCGTTAAGAATAAAAAAATATAAATGCATATGAATATGAATATGAGAGAAAATTTACACAAAAGATAACCAGTAAACATATGTTGGGAGACTATACAAACTATTTTTAGAGGTGCATGAACATGAAATAATCAACAAAATTGGAATAAGTTTGTCAGGAAAAAAGTCAAATTTAGAATGATAATTACGTGGAGTCCACGTGTTTCGGAGACTAGTTTTACTTTAAATTACTTTCCACAGAAACTACTTGGCCTAAACATCTGAAATTGCACATACATAATATTCGATAACTAGTCCAAACAATGCAGTCATAAATTATCGGGCGCTCGTTAAGAATAAAAAAATATAAATGAATATGAATAATGAGAGTAAATTCACACTAAAGATAACAACCAGTAAACATATGTTGGGAGACTATACAAACTATTTTTAGAGGTGCATGAACACGAATTAATCAACAAAATTGGAATAAGTTTGTCAGGAAAAAAGTCAAATTTGGAATGATAATTACGTGGAGTCCACGTGTTTCGGGGACTAGTTTTACTTTAAATTACTTTCCACAGAAACTACTTGGCTTAAAAATTTGAAATTGCACATACATATAATTCGATAACTAGTTCAAACAACGCAATCATAAATTATCGGGCGCTCGTTAAGAATAAAAAAATATTAGAGTTTGAATTTTACAATTAAAGGAAAGATCCGAAATGTTCACAGAACGTCAAGAACATAGAAGCACATATCCAGACATAGAAATATCACTAGCAGCAATAGGTAATAAGTAACATGGTGCCTTAAGGTATGATTCCGCTGCCGACCGCATACAACAACTGCACCGTCCGCCGCACTCCAAATTGAACTGTAATCATAAGACTAAAATTCCCAATTTAGAGTGAGCGGCGTGTGCTGTTCCGACACTTCTCCGCTTATTTCAAATTGAGCTTTTTACGCATACCATTACGGTTCAATTTGGAGTGCGGCGGAACGTGCAGTTGCTGTATGCAGTCGGCAGCGGAATCATACCTTTACCTTTTAACTTGTGTGGCCGTAGTACTGTTGGATTTTTTCGTCCCAAACAATTTACATTTATTGCCCATTTCTGTAAAAAATCATATCACTTTAGAGAAGAAATAAAATAAATAAATTTAGCATGTTAACTTACTTACCAAGTATCAAATTATTAATCTGTAGCGGACGCGCTACATCTACAGAATAGCAGTGTCGGTGTGAGCTTGGTCACCGACCTTAACGCACCGAGGAGAGCGACACGTGCGTTCCTTGGGAAGGCCCGGCGCGTAATGAATCGAACAACGTCGTCGCGCGCTGTTATATTGTGAATTATAGTGGTTTTTAAAAATTCGTCTAAATTAAGTGGGTTATCCATAAGCGTTAAAAAAAATAAGAAATATCAAGCAAAACCTGTAGTTTTATAATAATAAGTTTTTTTTCCAAAATATTATAAAACATGTGAGGAAAAAAATGTTTAAACAAACCGATTTAGACATTTTGTAGTATTTTTTTTAGATAGTAAAAATTAATATTTCAGAACTAGTGCGATCGCTATGTACTAAAAGACTATACATCCTATTGTAAAAGATAAACATCCAATCGTTTTTGACAATTTAAAATGGAAATATTGTACCTGAAAGATAGCTCTGACGCGTATTTTTGCAAAACACTCCGACGAAAACCTGACTGTTTTAAATAATCGTACATAGAAATAAAAGTTTAGCAACGCTATGGTCTAGAATAAGAGTTTATCTATACAAAACAGAAGTTTACTATAACAATGTAGTCACTTGAACAAAGATATGACGTTAGAAAAAACCGCATATTTTCTAAAATACCAACTTTTTGTTCGTACAGTCTTAAGACCGATTTCGCGTTTTTTTTTTGGTTTGGAAGGGGCTGCCTCAATAATGTTTTCTTTTAAATTTGGTCAAGATCTGATAATGGGATCCATGAGAAAATGGACACTCTTCAATTTACAAAGGTATCTCCGCGGTATATGAATGCTAATTATTACTTACAAGGTGGACCAACATCTTTTTTTTTATTATTATTAATAAGGCAGTACTTTTAGGGTGATCCAATATTATTTTGGACAGGATCCGTTAATGTTAGTTGTCATTTTTTTTAAATTTAGCCGTTATCCATATAATTCATGGAGTTCGAATTTGTACTATCGTTTGTAGGGGCCTATCTTTAGAAGTAATCAAACGATTTTAAAAATTCTTTCTGTAATAGAAACCTACATTAGTCCCTAATAATAAAAGCTAAGACTTTTTGTAAATCGTTAACTCGTTCGAAGCAGGGCGGCTCTCTAAAATTTGATAAATTTTTACGTGAAATTTTAGGGCGAAATTGATATATTTCATTGTTTTTTTAATATTTTAAGACGTGAATTGGCATGAAATATGTTTTTATTGAGTTAATAAACCCACCACTACGATTCCAAGATCACAAACTATGTTTTTTAATTAATTTGATATTTTGTTCTATCTTTTAATTTTTAATTTTTTTTACACTTCCACAGTAGGTATATTTTTGAAATATATATTTTTAAATATGATATTAACAGGGTTTACTGAAGACCTATTTTTTTTTAAAATGTGTAGGTGTTTTTTAAAGTTATGGCCATTTTTCTGTTTTCAGTATGAATGAAAAATTTGCTATTTTTTGTTATTTTTCGAAAATTTTGTATGGAATGGTACAAAAATAATTCCAGAAATGAATTTAGCATCCTTGATTTACTCGAAATTGACACCCAACTTGACCCAGTAGCTTAACTGGCGCAGATATCAAGATTAACCTGGACTCACCCCCCCCTCAAAAATTTGACATAAAAAATTTCGAGGGCTCTACTTCGAAAATCCATCTCTGGGTCCTAAAGGACCTACCCTGATACAGGAAATCTTTTGTTCACGAAATGCCGTATAAGTCCTCTTACCGAGGCCACTAATACCGTGTAGTTCAGGTAATGAAAGCAATGGTTTCCATAATTTCTTTTCTTTATTACATTATTCGGTACTAGAATACTACAGTACTGAAGTAATTTGCGAACCTAGCGCACTTGCTAGAAAGAAACGAATGCTTTCGTCGGCGATAACCGTCACAACTTTTACGCTTATATTTTTTACCTGACTGGCAGTCGGCGACTGCGCGACGCCAAGGACGGTAATGTGTTTAGTTAAAGTGTAATAAAACCTCTTATAGAGGCAATAGCGGCTATCTCTTGAAATTGTCTTGATCCATAATAAATAAAATAAAAAATAGCCTTTAATGTTGAAGTTACAATTGTTGCATATTATATATATATTCTTGATTTCTTATATCTAGTCTAATTGTCCACTTCTCCATCGACAACCTCAACTTGTCCCTTGACAGAGGCCTCTTTCAGAGCTTCCCATTTGTCACGATCCCTTGCCCTTTGCATCCAAATACCTATTATTATTTGTTTGGACTTGAGCCATACTAATATTATATTTGTTTCTCCACAGAACCACCCGATCGAGTTCCAGCTGTACCTGAAGTACTGCCGACGACTGCGCTTCGAGGAGCGGCCGGACTACAGCCACCTGCGGCAGCTGTTCCGCACGCTCTTCCATCGACAGGGCTTCACCTATGACTATGTGTTCGACTGGAATATGCTCAAGTTTGGTAAGGCGAATTGCAAAACCGAGTGTCTTTTGTGGCAAAGTTTGTCTATGGCCAACGTGGAAATGCCATGAGCATTATGAGCACTTCTGCTCCAGGAATGGGAAATCTTATTATGACTATTTTTTATTTTTTTGTGCATCGACTTGCCATTTGGCAAAGGTATCCTCCATTGTTCTCCAGTAACGCCGGTCTTGGGCTGATCTCTTTTCGCCAGTTCGCACCAGCTACATTTGTTTTATATCATAAGCCCATCTTTGGTTTAATCTACCTTGCTTTCTATCTCTCTTTTTTGTCCCTTGCCATATGCCCATTTCCACTTTAGTTTATGACAGTTGTGGTGACATCTTTTATTTTAGTTTTTTCTCTAATGTATGATAATGTATGTATGATAGTTTGTGTTTGTCTTGTTTTATTAATACATAAAATTCTACTCCATATTCTGTTGGCACACCTTGATTCTATTTGTGAGTTTCTTGGTAAGGTACCAGGATTGTTATCTGTAAGTCAGCATTGGCAAGACACACATGTTGTGTATTGTATTGTGATGTCTTTACTTTTGGGAATTCCTTTTAGGGATCAGTCTATTTCTTTTCTCTATTTCAAATTATCTTTATTTCCAATATTTGTAGTGTATTGCTTTCAAAGTTATTGTCTTTTCTGTGTCCATACTCAATCCTACTTACTATCTTGCTTTAATCAGCCAAGTCTCTTACATCATTTATGTTGAAGTGAGTTATGATTGTTTGCAAATACTATGATGTCATCGGCGAACCTCAAATGGTTTAACTTTTTACCATCAATATTTACCTCTTGTTTGTCCCACTCGAGTCTCCGAAATACTTCCTCTAGCCAATAAAAACAAGAAAAATTAGACAGTCGAATTGGAGCGCAGAGATAGAATCGGAATTCCCGATGCAAAGGTGCCCATAAAGCTCACGGCATTTCGGTGTTGTCTAGCTATCTACAACTTTTACACCAGAAAGAGTGGGTGCCTTGCCCCCTTTTTCGTCTTGCCTCGGTTCTAAAGTCACTGTCGGCTTACGGTTATAACATTAGTAGAGCCGGTGAGAACTTCAAGCCACGATATTGGTTTATGTTAACTCTGATCATAATCTCCCTTGACCATCATTCTCCATCAATATTTAATAAGTTATAAGGGACACTGACGAAAAACAACCGCCGTGAAAAACCTGAGTAATCGCCCATTTATACAAATTATTTAGTACTTAATAATATCTACGCCAACGCCAAGACTGTCTTATTGTATTCATAACCTTTCTGATGCACCCCCTATGACACCACGCTTTCCACAAAGAGGCACAGTGTAATAGTAATATGGAACTTTTATCTCACGAGCGCCGGTTGGCCATTGTTGTAGTTGTGACACATACGAGCACATAGAGAACGTGAACTCATAGCTCCTATGTTGACGCACACATAGACAATGTGCATGTGTAGCTCAACACAGAATGATGGCTCCCCGCGCTCGTGAGATAAAAGTACTCTACTAAAGTTTGTTTTATAGCTTGGCGGTGACTGGAGCCAATAAGCAGTCTTATTGTGGAAAGTTATACTTTTTTTTGGGTATTTCATGTTAGTGTATTTAATGTACATAACTTGCAGGTGGCCAGCGCGGCAACTACCAGGCCGCAGCTAATGACCGCACGCTCCGCCGTCATGAGCCAAATCAAGAACAAGAAACAAGTGAGCACCTTTTTCTACTCATCGACTTTAATGTTTAATTAAGATATCGTGGACTAAACTAAAATCATATACTTTTCTCTATGGATCTCCATTCAAGTGAACTATAATGAAATTGACCAATCACGTGTCGTCGATAGTGAACTAGAATAAAATTTACCAATCACATGTCGCCGTCAGTGAACTTTAATGATTTTGACCAATCGCGTGACGCCGCGGACATAGAAAAAGAGACAATAACGAGCGCCCGACCCATATGTCTAAACATCGGTTCCGCAGGACGTTTGTTTAATTCGATTGTTTCATAGAAAAAGTATTGCATACAATAGTTATATAATTAGCTTTGTAAGTCTCGAACCAAGTAAGGTTCGAGACTTAAAAAGCTCCACGAAGCTTGCCGAGTAGTCTAAGTAAAGACTACTCGGCAAACTTCGTGGACTCAATGCGGCAGTCCTCTATGCCATTTGCTGGTTCCTGATGATGCGTTTACAGTACTATGTATACCTTCAAGCGTGTTTATGAATATGAAGAACAGGAACCAGAAGAGTAACTAACTACTACTAATACTAATGGTGGAACTAATGATGGTTTTGGTTATTTTGCAGCGGCGACAGCTGCGACAGCGGCGGGGCAGCCCAGCACCACGGTGGCCGCCATCTCCGAGTGGCGGTGAGGCGTGGCCGCCCGCCGCGCGCGCCGCCGCCTGCCGTGGACCCGCCTCCGCCTCCGCCTCCGGTCGCCATCTAGACTTCACTGACGCATCGTGTGCGTGCTACTTCTATAATACACCCGATACCCGGCTCTACTGCGAGCGTTTCTTGCGAACATTGCATGTAACATTTGTTTTCGTACATGACCTGTCTCCTGCGTATTGACATAATTTTAGATTCGTAAACACGTTTTGTGTGAAGGGCGTCAAATATAACCTGAAAACGTGTGTCAGGTCGACTGACAGATACAGACCTCCTCGGTTATCAAAAACATTGTGTTTCTAACGTTTAGAACCCGCGCATGAGCCGCTCCATGTATTTTATGCTCAGTTACATCGCAGACAGGCCCCCGGATCATTAGCCGGGGAGCCGGGCCGCGTTGTGCATTTCCATTTCACTCAACCCCCCCCGCTGAGGGTGACGTTTATCGATTAAGCCCCCTTGTTACCGCTGTGATTTTATTTTCCAATAGTTACCACTGGGAACAAATTGGTGGTAACATGTGGAAACAACCGCCAATAACGTTACGCCGCCAGGCCCAGAAAGTATTATTGTGCAATATGGAGTCGTTGCTACCCTGGGGCACGCGCCCCCCGAGTGACGGGTTCATTTTCTTAGAATGATCCGCGAGCTATGTTTTGTCTGAATTGACCCAGATAGCAACGCGTTCGATTAAATTACTTTTTGAATTGCCCGAATGAGTTAAGCTGGGCTCGTCCCGCTCAAGGCTGAGTCCTGAGCGATTTAAATTTATTTGACGCAAAGGAGCCGTCTTCCATCTTTATTTAATTATATTCCTCCATATCTTCGCATGAACTTTTAATATTCTACGACTTTCTGCCTTCATGTGTATTAATAAAGTTTGAAACCAAAACCGATACCTACCTATTATATGAGATTTATGAAGATTTAACCTACTATTCAATTTCCTTTCAAACTGTATAGTTTAAAATCCGAGTACGCCTTAGCCGTTTTTGTCAATTCAAAATGATACTCTTGTCTAACTTTATTAGTGACACCTTCATGTGTATTTTACTTTACAAGAAAGCGAGTAATTAAATGTCCGTAATGCACATGCTCTCAACTCGAAAAATGAAATT
The DNA here is from genome assembly GCA_951800055.1 of Cenopis cana. Lineage (NCBI taxonomy): Eukaryota > Metazoa > Arthropoda > Insecta > Lepidoptera > Tortricidae > Cenopis > Cenopis cana. The sequence continues at coordinate 11,094,716 of OX637482.1, read as the reverse complement.
GAAAGTGAGTGATATGGATTTTGTTTCAATTTACAGAAACATTACTTGATCTCAATTCGTTCACCAAATTTACAATTTGGTCTTACTGACTCGTATATTGGTTACCAAACTATCACTATATATATACATATATTGTCAATAAGTGGACATCTGTCACAATTCACAATGTCTGTTTGTGGCAAAAGTGAAGATAGGTTGATTGAAAGCAAGTGGATGGGTTTGACATCTAGGCCGCGTTTGTGTACAGACGACAAGTTCAGTGGGTCGAAGTTACGCCAAACTTGTCGCCTATACAATGAACAAGGCCTTACAAGTGTATTTGTTGCATGTAATTTGGTCGCGCTGTCGACGCGACGACAGCTCCTCTCCCCTTGTGTTCAAAAAGTATTTAAATAACAGTACTTGTAGCTCCTCTCTTCATCCTACCTTCATAATCAGAGCGTAGAGGTGAGGCATGAAAGAAACTTGTGTTCTGACGAAGCTTCCTTAGGACGTCGCTTCTCTAGTTCTATTCCTAGTTCGCGACTAAGGCAATATGTAAGGTGTGTCGTGTGTTTCGAACCGTATGAGCGGTGAGCTGCTTTTGCTATTCTACCGGAAGGCAGAACTTTTGTAGTTATATTTATTTGTCCTTTAACCAGGCCCCTATTTCACCTACTCGACAATTGACTGACACGGCTGACTGACTGACACAAAACCGCACACGGGATGTACTTTCCGTACATCTCCTCTACCGACCAAAAAAACGAACAAAACTACAATAACATGTGGTAGATGAAGGATTAAGTTTCCTAATAGGGATGCGGTACAATTTACACGCAGTCTTATGCTAGTTGTTTTGGGTAGACAAGCAACGGTGGTACCCAACGACCATCTTTAATAGTCTTCCTAAAAATTGAACGGTGATTAAGATTTTCATATTGTCATAGTTAACAACTATCAAGTTGGTGAAATAGGGACCTGAATAAATTGTGCAATATCAATCTGGTTTTCGTTAGATCTCTAGCGTGTGGAAGCCTAGGAGATTCTGCTCACCGCTAATATATCGATCGAAATTTGTAAATATTTTATCATACGATATGTGCGTTCTCGGTATGTTCATGCGATGATGTATCATTATCATTAACTCACACTGAAAAGACGAGTGAACCAGAATGGACCACCTTTTTTATGTGACTGAGAATTAGGTTCAATTTTGTGTAAATATTGTAATAATTAGTCTTGTGTTGGGTTTAAAAAAGTTTCAAGATATTAAAGCGTTTAGTTTTTAAATCGAATATGTATACCTAGTGGATATCCTGATGTCGAGCACTTCGATTCCCTAACCCTCCAGTTATTATTTTACGTGGAATTGTAGTCATTTGCACGTTGTGGCTGCATGTATATTTAGTTGACACGACAGGGTATATTGGCATTTTATGATTTAGGTAAACAGTCGGTGAATGGGAGACACATTGACGAGGTACCTATCCGTCACTGCCAAAAATAAAGTCCAGTACTCGCGATTGTGAGCGGCTGATGAAGTATCTTCGTCAACCGAATGAGTTTTGAAACGTATTTAACGTATTCCTGACATTAACATTATTTGGTACCATCACTCATGTTAGTAGACCGGTACCAAAGTTAAACGTATCTCAATGTTTTTCGTAGATAATTTTGTAGTGGAGAAGTGCGTGAATAAAAATATCCAAATAAGTTTTATGATATTGTGTTACTAATTCTAATGTTAATAATATATTAGTTGATGATATCTGTTGTCCACATAATTGGCTAGGGCGAGCCGAGGACGCCGAGTGTGGGCGCTAGCGCCGCGAGTACCGGTGACGTCCCGGCTGCGCACTATACGCTCCGACAGACGAATGATTTGGACTTAATTTTGTATATAATAATATAAGATACTTTGATAAGCTGACACACTGTTTTTTACAATATCTTAGGTAATAGTGGTAAATACATAACTGTTGTAGCGATAATTAATGCCTTCCAAATTATTTTGCTGTTATTGTACACATGCCTTTGATTGCGTCTAATTCTGTGTAGTAGCCTGTTACATGGGGCGTGTAAATATAATTCATTTATATTCGTTACTGTAATGATCTACTGATCGCCTACGCCCTCGAATTGAGATCGCAGCGCTCAGAAAAATTTAACAGTAGTTGAAACGATATGAAAGTGATGTAATTATAATTCCGAAAAAATAAATGTCGTTTTATACGTCTTGCAATTCGAGGCTGAATCGAATGACACAGGTAACTAACTGTTTGTGTGGATACTCGTGTGAATCCTTCACACGGTGTACACTTTTTGACATATATACTGTGCAATTAATTACATTATGTAACGACTCAATACAACGCGACCTATCTAGTATTGACGCATTTAGATACAAAGTATAAACATCTTAACAGATTGTTTCGACTGCATATTCTTTTTTATCTCATTAAAACTAGTAACCACATTTATATTTCTTGAAGTATCCAACGTGTTTCTTTAATTTATATATGATATGATGTGGTGTATTTTGTTCTTTATAAATACATAATTATGCTAGCCTGTATAGCTTAGCATATGCATTACATATACCTATATAAATTGTTATGCTTGCATTGTTTCCAATGTCCAGTATGTATTTAATTCCTTTGGCACAATAAACAGTAAATAATAATTAAAAAAATGTTTTATTTAGAGCATGATAGTTTAAGTTGCTAAGAAACCTCCGTCCACGGGTAGTTGCACGCCGGAGATCATGCTCGCTCGGCTGCTGAGCAGGAATAGCACGGTGTTCACGACATCTTCCACCTCGCCAAACCTATCGATATTAAAACATTACTTCATTACATTGGCTCATTTCTCAGAGAGTCGTAGTATAAGACCGCGACTAGTTTGGGAATAGATCAATACACTACTAAATAGCAATATTGCAAAAACAAATCGCGCAAAGTAAGCGGGGTAAGTATATGTATTTTGACGGACGAAGTCGAGTCGAGTCCGCGTCTTTCCTGTGGACATACCAGATGCATACCAGTTAATTTCATAGTTTCAGTTAGCTATTATAATGCCTAACTTTAGGTTGAACTTATAGCATAAACACTATAAACAGCGTCTCCGCTTCTAAAAATACCTTATATCTTTAAAAGAGCAATTGTTGTATATTTATTTATTTCGGGGATCTCGGAAACGGCTCTAACGATTTTGATGAGTATGTAGGGGTTTTCGGGGACGATCAATCGATCTAGCTAGGTCTCATGCCCGGGAAAACGCCGAGCAAAGCTCGGCCGCCCAGATATTGTGTAATAAACGTCCTACACGAGCATAAGCGGTATGGTTATACGGCAGGTGCCAATAGACGTCTTTAACCTACCTTCCTAAAGGTATCTTAGCCAGCATCTTGCCCGCCTTGACAGGGTCGGCCCATACACGACGGCCCAACTCCGACATGACGGCGGTGGGGTTGACGGCGTTGACGCGGATGCCGTGCGCGCCCAGCTCCAGCGACATGACGCGCGTCATCGAGTCCACGGCGCTTTTTGACGCGCAATAGGAGACGTGGTGCGGTAAGGCGGCCTGTTTGAAATAAATTAAAAACAAGAAAAAGTCGGCTCGCGCCAGCGACAGCGTACGTACGTGTAGGTCGCGTGCAATGAACGAAGCACGTTGGTTTTTATAGGAAAAATAAGGAAATATCATAGAAAAAGATCTGAATTATTAATATGTATTTGTTGGTAAATTATGGGTAATAATAAACATTATCACCAAATTTCAAATTATATGTCAATGGGAAATGAAAAATTCTAAGGAACAGGATTTTGTAAAAATAGTTGAGTGATAGCTTCTCATTGATTTTTTCCCTATATAATTTTAAAACAATAAATTGTGTATTTATGTACTCAATGAGCTCTATACCCCACTCGATGGGGTGGAAAGTGGATGAAAAAAAATTTTTGCACCCCCTTTAGCTTTATGGGAAAATTTGTATGGCAAATTGTCAAAACTTTGGGTCAACTAGATGCTTATACTGTGAAAATTTGAAAACTATAGCTCCAACTATTTGGCTGTAAAACCCGAGTGACAGACGACGGACGGACGGACGCGTGAGTGAGTGACAGCAATAGGGTTGACCCCTCCGGTACGGAACCCTAAAACAATTACATGAATAATAGGTGTGCGTGAGGAGGGCTATATAGTTTTTTTTTCTTTATTGGCATGGTTGCCACTGCTAGGCCAAGGCCAACTTTCTGGTTTTTTGACAATATCGGCGGCATCGCTACGACACGTCTCTCTCCGTCGACTAGTGGAAACGAACTGATTCAGAGAGTGAATTCAGTGTAGGTAGTGTAATCAGAAGCTTCCTTCCTATCCCCTCCCTTGCATCCTAGTTAGTGTAATAACCGCTTTATCACTAAACAACGATCTATAACGCTTGGATAGTAAATATTACCTAATATACTATTCTGTGATGTTACTTAAGTATTAACCTTTTCACCGCCATTGACTTGATATAAAGTCAGGACATTAGTTGCCCACGAAGACTGGCGTGTGAGGCACAACTTACAGAATCTACTGTGGCGGTGAATAGGTTAAATATTATACTGTAAACTGTCTATCCCATAATCTTTTCTCATTTGAATTTAAACTTTCGTGAGTCATGTTAAAACTATATTACACTAAACGGTTAATCTCACGTATCGGTGTCTGCGTTGGTGAACCGTCGCGAACGCACTCAACCTGATGAAGAACTCCCGACGAGTTCGAAACATGTCGCCCGGAGTGACAATTAATACGTGAGTTTAACCGTTTAGTGTAATATAGTTATCTTTTCTCATGTCAAAAGCATCTTTTCACCGACTATTGTTCTTAAATAGATACGAGTATCAACCTTCTTACCTTTGAAGCCTGTGATGATATGTTGACTATAGAGCCCTTTATTTTATGTTGTATCATTTTCTGCGCTACAACTTGACTAACGTTGAGTATGGCGCGAACATTTATTGACATTGTTCTGAAATTAACGATAGTTAGGTAATTAGAAGAAAATGCGCATTTAGAACCAGGGATCGGATACCGGTATTATTTTCAAACCGGTTTCGGCCATTGACCCCAAACCGAAATGAATAGCGTTTGTGGTTTCGTTCTTGTTTCTGGTTTTCGGCACTCAAAACCGGTTAGTGAAGGAACTGTTCTGGGCCCAATTTCGTTTCCGTGGAACGAAATTAACCGGTTTTCGACGGAGACAACCAGTCTTAACTCGAATTTTTGACAGAGGCCGCCAAGGGTTACTATTATCCGCAGCGGGAGTGCGCTTACAATTAATTTAAAAGCTAATTTATAATTTGATATTAAATTTTACCACTAGACCTGATGTCGAGGGTCTGATGAGGCAGCCGGAAGAGAGCCACTGGAACTGCCTAACGGAAAGTGATAAAGTAGTCGAGTTTGCGCTTGATTGTTTTGTTGTCTTGAGTACCTACCAATGGACCTGATGTCGAGGGTCTGATGATGCAGTCGGAAGAGAGGTACTGGAACTGCCTAACGGAAAGTGCTACGATAGTCGAGTTTGGGCTTGTTTGTTTTGTTGTCTTGAGTACTTACTAATGGCCCTGATGTCGAGGGTCTGATGATGCAGCCAGAAGAGAGCCACTGGAACTGCCCAACGGAAAGTGATAAAGTAGTCGAGTTAGGGCTTGTTTGTTTTGTTGTCTTGAGTACTTACCACTGGACCTGATGTCGAGGGTCTGATGATGCAGCCGGAAGAGAGGCACTGGAACTGCCTAACGGAAAGTGATAAAGTTGTCAAGTTTGGGCTTGTTTGTTTTGTTGTCTTGAGTACTTACCAATGGACCTGATGTCGAGGGTCTGATGATGCAGCCAGAAGAGAGCCACTGGAACTGCCTAACGGAAAGTGATAAAGTAGTCGAGTTTGGGCTTGTTTGTTTTGTTGTCTTGAGTACTTACCCCTGGACCTGATGTCGAGGGTCTGATGATGCAGCCGGAAGAGAGGCACTGGAACTGCCTAACGGAAAGTGATAAAGTAATCGAGTTTGGGCTTGTTTGTTTTGTTGTCTTGGGTACATACCACTGGACCTAATGTCGAGGGTCTGATGATGCTGTCGGAAGAGAGCCACTGGAACTGCCTAAAGCACAGTGCTACGGTAGTCAAGTTTGGGCTTGTTTGTTTTGTTGTCTTGAGTACTTACCACTGGACCTGATGTCGAGGGTCTGATGATGCAGTCGGAAGAGAGGTACTGGAACTGCCTAACGGAAAGTGCTACGATAGTCGAGTTAGGGCTTGTTTGTTTTGTTGTCTTGAGTACTTACCGCTGGACCTGATGTCGAGGGTCTGATGATGCAGCCAGAAGAGAGCCACTGGAACTGCCCAGCGGAAAGTGATAAAGTAGTCGAGTTAGGGCTTGTTTGTTTTGTTGTCTTGAGTACTTACCGCTGGACCTGATGTCGAGGGTCTGATAATGCAGCCGGAAGAGAGGCACTGGAACTGCCTAACGGAAAGTGATAAAGTTGTCAAGTTTGGGCTTGTTTGTTTTGTTGTCTTGAGTACTTATCAATGGACCTGATGTCGAGGGTCTGATGATGCAGCCAGAAGAGAGCCACTGGAACTGCCTAACGGAAAGTGATAAAGTAGTCGAGTTTGGGCTTGTTTGTTTTGTTGTCTTGAGTACTTACCCCTGGACCTGATGTCGAGGGTCTGATGATGCAGCCGGAAGAGAGGCACTGGAACTGCCTAACGGAAAGTGATAAAGTAATCGAGTTTGGGCTTGTTTGTTTTGTTGTCTTGGGTACATACCACTGGACCTAATGTCGAGGGTCTGATGATGCTGTCGGAAGAGAGCCACTGGAACTGCCTAAAGGACAGTGCTACGGTAGTCGAGTTTGGGCTTGTTTGTTTTGTTGTCTTGAGTACTTACCACTGGACCTGATGTCGAGGGTCTGATGATGCAGTCGGAAGAGAGGTACTGGAACTGCCTAACGGAAAGTGCTACGATAGTCGAGTTAGGGCTTGTTTGTTTTGTTGTCTTGAGTACTAACCGCCGGACCTGATGTCGAGGGTCTGATGATGCAGCTAGAAGAGAGCCACTGGAACTGCCCAACGGAAAGTGATAAAGTAGTCGAGTTAGGGCTTGTTTGTTTTGTTGTCTTGAGTACTTACCGCTGGACCTGATGTCGAGGGTCTGATGATGCAGCCGGAAGAGAGGCACTGGAACTGCCTAACGGAAAGTGATGAAGTAATCGAGTTTGGGCTTGTTTGTTTTGTTGTCTTGGGTACATACCACTGGACCTAATGTCGAGGGTCTGATGATGCTGTCGGAAGAGAGCCACTGGAACTGCCTAAAGGACAGTGCTACGGTAGTCGAGTTTGGGCTTGTTTGTTTTGTTGTCTTGAGTACTTACCACTGGACCTGATGTCGAGGGTCTGATGATGCAATCGGAAGAGAGGTACTGGAACTGCCTAACGGAAAGTGATAAAGTAGTCGAGTTTGGGCTTGTTTGTTTTGTTGTTTTAAGTACTTACGAATGGACCTGATGTCGAGGGTCTGATGATGCAGTCAGAAGAGAGCCACTGGAACTGCCTAACGGAAAGTGATAAAGTAGTCTAGTTTGGGCTTGTTTGTTTTGTTGTCTTGATTACTTATCCCTGGACCTGATGTCGAGGGTCTGATGATGCAGCCGGAAGAGAGGCACTGGAACTGCCTAACGGAAAGTGATAAAGTAATCGAGTTTGGGCTTGTTTGTTTTGTTCTCTTGGGTACATACCACTGGACCTAATGTCGAGGGTCTGATGATGCTGCCGGAAGAGAGGCACTGGAACTGTCTAACGGAAAGTGATAAAGTAGTCGAGTTAGGGCTTGTTTGTTTTGTTGTCTTGAGTACTTACCACTGGACCTGATGTCGAGGGTCTGATGATGCAGCGGGAAGAGAGGCACTGGAACTGCCTAACGGAAAGTGATAAAGTAATCGAGTTTGGGCTTGTTTGTTTTGTTGTCTTGAGTACTTGCCACAGGAGCTGATGTCGAGGGTCTGATGATGCAGCCGGAAGAGAGGCACTGGAACTGTCTAACGGAAAGTGATAAAGTAGTCGAGTTAGGGCTTGTTTGTTTTGTTGTCTTGAGTACTTACCACTGGACCTGATGTCGAGGGTCTGATGATGCAGCGGGAAGAGAGGCACTGGAACTGCCTAACGGAAAGTGATAAAGTAATCGAGTTTGGGCTTGTTTGTTTTTTTGTCTTGAGTACTTACCACTGGACCTGATGTCGAGGGTCTGATGATGCAGCCGGAAGAGAGGCACTGGAACTGCCTAACGGAAAGTGACAAAGTATTCGAGTTTGAGCTTGTTTGTTTTGTTGTCTTGGGTACTCACCACTAGATCTGATGTCGAGGGTCTGATGATGCAGCCGGAAGAAAGGCACTGGAACTGCCTAACGGAAAGTGATAAAGTAGTCGAGTTTGGGCTTGTTTCTTTTGTTGTCTTGAGTACTTAGCACTAGACCTGATGTCGAGCGTCTGATGATGCAGCCGGAAGAGAGCCACCGGAACTGCCAAACGGACGGAACGGACTACTTTATCCCTTACCGTTAGGCAGTTCCAGTGGCTCTCTTCCGGCTGCATCATCAGACCCTCAACATCAGGTCCAGTGGTAAGTGCTCAAGATAACAAAACAAACAAGCCTAAACTCGACTACCGTAGCACTTTCCGTTTGGCAGTTCCGGTGGCTCTCTTCCGGCTGCATCATCAGACCCTCGACATCAGGTCTAGTGCTAAGTACTCAAGACAACAAAACAAACAAGCCCATACTCGACTACTTTATCACTTTCCGTTAGGCAGTTCCAGTGGCTCACTTCCGGCTGCATCATCAGACCCTCAACATCAGGTCCAGTGATAAGTACTCAAGATGACAAATCAAACAAGCCCAAACTCGACTACTTTATCACATTCCGTTAGGCAGTTCGAGTGGCTGTCTTCCGGCTGCATCAGCAGACCCTTGAAATCAGGTCTAGTGGTAAGTACTCAAGACAACAAAACAAACAAGCCCAAACTGGACCCCTTTATCACTTTCCGTTAGGCAGTTCCAGTGCCTCTCTTCCGGTTGCATCATCAGACCCTCAGCATCGGTCCAGTGGTAAGTACTCAAGACAACAAAACAAACAAGCCCAAACTCGACTACTTTATTACTTTCCGTTAGGCAGTTCCAGTGGCTCTTTTCCGGCTGCATCATCAGACCCTCGACATCAGGTCCAGTGGTAAGTACTCAAGACAACAAAACAAACAGGTCCAAATTCCACTCCTTTGTCACTTTCCGTTAGGCAGTTCCAGTGGTTCTTTTCCGGCTGCATCATCAGACCCTCGACATCAGGTCCAGTGGTAAGTACTCAAGACAACAAAACAAACAAGCCCAAACTCGACTACTTTATTACTTTCCGTTAGGCAGTTCCAGTTCGTCTCTTCCGGCTGCATCATCAGACCCTCGACATCGGTCCAGTGGTAAGTACTCAAGAGAACAAAACAAACAAGCCCAAACTCGATTACTTTATCACTTTCCGTTTGGCAGTTCCATTGCCTCTCTTCCGGCTGCATCATCAGACCCTCGACATCGGTCCAGTGGTAAGTACTCAAGACAATAAAACAAACAAGCCCAAACTCGACTACTTTATCACTTTCCGTTAGGCAGTTCCAGTGACTCGCTTCCGGCTGCATCATCAGACCCTCGATATCAGGTCCAGTGGTAAGTACTCAAGACAACAAAACAAACAAGCCCAAACTCGACTACTTTATCACTTTCCGTTAGGCAGTTCCAGTGACTCTCTTCCGGCTGCATCATCAGACCCTCGAAATCAGGTCCAGTGGTAAGTACTCGAGACAACAAAACAAACAAGCCCAAACTCGACTACTTTATCACTTTCCGTTAGGCAGTTCCAGTGACTCTCTTCCGGCTGCATCATCAGACCCTCGACATCAGGTCCAGTGGTAAGTACTCAAGACAACACAACAAACGAGCCCCATCTCGACTACCGTAGCACTTTCCGTTAGGAAGTTCCAGTGGCTGTCTTCCGTTCCGGCGGCATCATATAAATTAGCTTCTAATCTAAATATTATAAGCGCACACGCGCCGCGGGGCCCGCGGGTGATGGTATTACCTGACTACAAAGCCTTCAAAAGTGAGAAAGTGACAGTCGTGACATTTTAAACCGGTTTTATACAGTTCCACGGAACGTTAAAATTCCGTTCTCCTAGAATACTGATAACCGAAATAATTCGTTCTATCACTAACAGGTATTTTGATAAACCGGTATTATGTAAGAACGAAATCAAACCGGTTTAGGAACAGAATAATACCGGTATTTGGAAACCGGTTCCGATCCCTGTTTAGAACTTTGTCATGCTGATACCTTAACCTAAAACGCGATTATTGTCACTAGATGGCACACTTTCCAGAGCGCCTTTTATGTTTTACCTACGTATGAATGTAAGTAAGTAAAGTGCTTAACTATGTCGTGAGTTACTGAAACAAATTATCTATTGGGATTAGTTGCACTCACGCGGACCAACTATGCGGTATAGGTAGGTAATTTTAAGGTTGCCAGCAGCAAGAGAACATGGTAATCTGAATTATCTGATCAGCGCGACTTAGCCTTCATTTTTGAACTTAGGTACTAAGTACCTAGTACTAACTTGTCAAAGGAAGCCGATGAGCATTCTAGAAACGGCTCTATAATAGCGATACCCGCATTATTGACTAAGCCGTCGAACACGCCAAGCGAATCCACGGTATTCTTAGTCGCACTCCAATCGCACAAGTCGACACACGCCGTCTCAATAGCGGGGTACTCCGACTTAAGTCTCTGCAAATCTTCGGGCTGGTTTGAAATTGTTACCACGTTGGCGCCGAGCCTCCACAGTCCGATAGCAATTCCTTTGCCGATTCCTAAAAAAGATAGTTTACAACTTTACATCAACATTGGTACCTAATTATTACTGAACGAACTTAGGTAGGTACTCATACCAACGTCTTCACCCATATTTCGCTTATTAATTAGCTGTGCATAACTACTTCCAAATCATTCACTACAAGTTTATCGTAAATGGACAGAAGAATAAGACAGACAGGAAATACCCCCTGTACTTAGTGTAGAGATTAAACTAGGTACCACCTTATGGACAGTTTGCGGGTTTGCGTGTAACATGTGTGTGTACATTGTTCTCCAGTTTCAAACTGGGTGATCCGGTTTAGATCAAATAGTTAAATTGATCTCCTCTACCTACTTCCCTACCTTGTGAACCGCCAGTCACTAGAATCCTCTTTCCTTTGAATTTATCCATCACTTGAGATTGAGAATAAATAAGTAATAGACTGTTCGCACAAGTACCTATATAACACTTAGCTAACGAACTTACGTCTCCGTTGAATGTAAGCAACTCGTTTATCTCATTATTACTATGTGATAAGATAACATTGTTTAACCTTTCACATCAAACAATATAGATATCGCTATAATCTTATTTATTGTCAACGTTTCTTTTATAGGGTGTTCTTTCTTGTCCCATTCAATTGGTACCGATCTTGAACACAGGGATTGCTAAAGACGTGAATTACTTACCATTTTTGTGTTAAGTATATTTTATACATGTATATAATCCTCTGTATTTATTGTAGGTATGTTTATATTATTCGTTATCGAAAGGTTTGTTTAGGATATGTTCAGTTCATAATAATAATTTAATGAACTGGGCACATCGATTTAATATACCCTAGATACACTATCACCTACAAATTCAAGAAGAAAAAGTGTCCAGCCGTCATTGCGAGTGTGTGAGTGTCGGAGATACACTACACAAACATGAGTTAATTGGGATGAATTTCTTTTTTTTCGATAGTCAGCCTTATGTATCAAGCATACGATTGTATTTTAAATAGAGTGTTTGGCGGTTATAACATTACAGATTGCACGGTACAATTGTGGAAAATTTCTAAAAAACACCGAATTATTTTAAAAGATTGTACACCGTAAGTCCAATTCCGTTAAGTTCAATTTTGTCTACGATAATTTTCCACTCATTTTTGGACTGACAACACTGGACTTAGGGATGAAATTGGAACAGAGTCTGGATGGAGTCGAAAATGTTTTTTTTTTAACAGGTATTGCACCTGTGGTATACTAGCATTCGGTTGTAGGTTCTTTTTACAAGCTTTTATTTAACTTCCAATTAATGTATGTTATGTATGTAACTATGTTCGGGTGTAATCTTGCAGCTCAATTTTGAAGCAGATATCTTCAACCGATTGAGCTGAAATTTTGTATACACGTTTAATTTGGATGACAGTGTAATATTATGGTACCATCGAGCTGATCTGATGATGGAGAGACGAGGTGGCCATAGCAACTTCTAAACTACACAACTCGTCATGTTCGGGCTCATTGGAATGAAACGGTCTCTATAAGTAGTTAATGTGATGACTGTGAAAAAAAAAAGTAAGTACAGTCGGCAATAATAAATTTAAAGCAATAATATTTTTTTGACATTCTAATCATCATCATCATCATCAGCCTATATACGTCCCACTGCGGGGCACAGGCCTCTTCTCATAAATTGACATTATAATATATGTATTTATTTTTTAAAATACCTTATATTTATTTTTTACCTCAGAACTCAGCGTTAATGAACCGATTTGGAAAATTATTTCGTTGATTGATTGAAAGCTTACTTACTAATACCTTCTAATGATGGGAGCCATGAGGAATTGAGGGAACTCTTCAAAAATACAAGGGAAACAGCGATTATAGTATTTTCGGTAAAAAATCGAGCATTCAGAACTAGCATTTGGTGAACAGGAGCTGATGACGAAGATCATGGATCAGTGGCGGATTTACATATTTGCCGCCCCTAGGCTATTCAAATTTTGCCGCCCCTGCTGACCTCCACAATTCAATACCCTAGTTCACAAACCTATTAATACTTTTTCGTCGTAAAAAAAACGACTGTTTTTTGAAAAACTAAATTCTAAATGGTCGCAGAAAGCTGAATTTTGGCATGTGAGGAGATATGGGTCCGCTGATAATAAAAAAAAATAAAGTATCCAAAACGGCGGCCGTCAGAAACAAAACAATTTTCGAGTAATTTTTGCGAGGGCGAGCTTCAGGCCGCGAGCTGCGAGGCCGCAGGCCGAAGGCTCGGGGAGCCTCCATTCGAGAGGCTATGCCAACTCTCCTCCCCAAGTAAATTTTGAGACGCTGAAGGCGGGAGGAAGGTGTTGCCCAACTATTCATATGCCCCATGTATCTTAAAACTAACCTGAAGACCAGCGCCGGATCTAGAAATTTTAGAGGAGGGACAAAAACCACAAAATTCCGCCCCTGTGTGCTTGAAAACGCGAGCGCAGCGAGCGCGAAAATTTCAAGAAACTTCATACGCATTAAAACATAACAAATCTAGAAGAAAACGCGAGCGCAGCGCGCGCGAAAATTTTCTAACATTATAATGCAGATGCGGAAAATACTTCATAGGCATCAACTCGTAGCAAATCGAGAAATATTACAAATCATATGCATCAAGTCATAAAAAACGCGAGTGTAGCGAGCGCGGAATTTTTTGTTCTGTCAAGACGTATTTTGGCCTGTCAAGAAGTTCGAATTTGCCGCCCCCCTGCCGCCCCTAAATTTGCCGCCCCCTAAACTTGCCGCCCGGGGCATGGGGCCCCTGCTTGTCCCCCCTAGATCCGGCTCTGCTGAAGGCCGAAGGCCCGAAGCGTCCCATCAGAGCGCGCTCTCCATGCGAGCCTGAGGGCCGCTTGCGGCCCGAAGGGCGAGCCCATGCGGACACTCACTATTCCTGTCATTGTTACAAGCGAACTTGAAACCCAAGGCCCGAAGGTGAGCGGCAATACCACGCGAAGCCGAAGGCTCGAAGCTTATTGCCCGACGGGCGAGGCCACACGGACACTCGTCCAAATCTCAGACTCCCTCCTCCTTCTCTCCCATTCCTATATTCCCTCTCCCTCCTATACGACATAGAAGTCCAAAGTCAACTTAAGGGCAATCCAAGATCAACCCAAAGAATCCGGCGGGGTGCTTGCGTATGGGGCAAAAAAGTAGTTTATATTTTTTTTTCGCCAAAATTTGCCGCCCCCTAAAATCTGCCGCCCTAGGCTTCAGCCTACTCAGCCTTGGGGTAAATCCGCCACTGTCATGGATGGTTATCCAAAACTCCTAGTGTTTCATGGGTAGCTGAAGCGATGAAGAGGCCGATTTAAATGGTTCCGCTGTACTGCTAAATTACCAATGACCTGATCTGGTATTTGAGGCCGGAAGGTAGGCAACGGAAATCCGCAATAAAATAGTATAGCTTAGGAGTGTTTGAGCTTCCTACCTACATTCTTCAAAAAGAAGCGTAAATTCTATGAGCTACTAGTTATTGCCCGAGACTTCGTCCGCGTGGAACTCGTTCATCGCGATAGAATTTAAGTACTTAATTTAGTACTTTAATACTTGTCCATTTTGATTAAAAATGTGTCTCAGTCTGCGACTCCATTCATTCGAAATTTTACTAAAGGCCGATTCCACAATATTCCGTTTCGTTTCGATATACAGCTATTTAAACGCGGGGGAAAGAGACAGTAGCGTTGCTAGGTGTCTGCCTGTTATTTTCAAATTCTTTAAATAATATTTGTTATAAGCGTAATACAATTATATATTTATCAAAATATGAAACTTTAAAGAAATACTCATCGAAAATACGAAATTTCATGCGTTTTTAAAGTCGTTAAGGTGTTGTTTTTGCATTTTTTTACGGAGCACTTCGGCATGTTGACAAGACGGTGGCTGGCGCGCAACTCCGAGCGCAAGAGTGCTTACAAGGCATTTAAGCACTCTTGAGCGCGGACGTTTTTGACAGGCGGATAGTGTATCTAGGGTATATTAAATCGATGACTGGGCACAGTTAATGCGATTAAAACACAGATGTTTACCAAATTATTATTTGCATTTATTAACAAAACTATAAGTAATTGAACAATAATTTCGTAATACCTCTTGAAAACCAAACAGTCAATGGTTTCGTTTGGTATAGGTACCACAAAATGCACGGCAAACAATAAGCTCTTAAAAATATTTTTTTATGATACAGAGATTGCTATCATTTTAATTGAAAATCGTCACAACACAGTCAACATTAGGTAGTACCTACTTAACTATTTGGTTATTTTTACAAGTATAAAACCAGAGACTAGGAATTATATAGACTGCCAATGCCTATACATTGTGGCGTAATTTTAAAATAATGGGCCTGCTGTAGCTAGTTTCACTATGGAGAGATCACTTTACCCTTTAATTCGTATGCGACTAAGACCTCTGCTTAAAACATAGCGCCATCTATGAACACAACGTAGAAGCTCCCAACAGATGGCGCTATGTTTTAAGCAGAGGTCTTAGTCGCATACGAATTAAAGGGTAAAGTGATCTCTCCATAGTGAAACTAGCTACAGCAGGCCCATTATTTTAAAATTACGCCACAATGTATAGGCATTGGCAGTCTATATAATTCCTAGTCTCTGATAAAACTAAAGAAAAAAACAAAGAAAGAAGTTAACTTAAAGATGCTTTCGAACTCAAACTAAATGATAATACCTATCCTTAACCCGTGGAACGATATGTCAAAAAAATGTATACAAATTTCTACCTATAAATATATAAATTGTAGGTTCTGAATTCAAATTTCGTTAGTAACACACGTGTTCGCTTCACGGGTTAATAACTACTACAACTAGTAACATATTTGAGTGGTTCAACTATTTTGCTCCGTAGTCCGTACCTATTATTGTTCCAGTCAGTTGATCCACTCATTTATTGCTTAAATAAATTGAACAGTTCATAGCATAAGATGTACAAACGAGACAGGCACTTTAATTTTTAATAATCAATCTTAAGGAAGTAATTTTACTTTTACATATGTATAAATATATGTCAATGTCGTTCAGAAAAAAGAAATGTGTTACCTAAGTATAAATTTTTATTTAAACTTTATTGCACAAAACACATAATTGTACAAATGGCGGGCTTAATGCCAAATGGCATTCTCTACCAGCCAACCATTGGGCCCAATTTTATGTAGTATCAATAAACATAATTAAAGTATAGTAGAAATTATTTAAAATGTCCAACATTTTATAAAGATTGTCATTGGGCTTTGAATCTTCACGCTTGGACAGTAAAGTCGCTTTTTGAACGGCCTAATTTGATACAACTAGGACAGGTCAAATAATTTTAAGATTACTCACTTTAATCTTAGGTCAATTGATATGACTTGTACTATATATATATATATATATATATATATACTTCATCACATGACAAAATCACTTTTTTGGTTCCAATAATAAACCTTTAATTTCTTAGCAGCAGTGAAAGCATAAGTAATCATTTAAATAAATTATGATTCCTTCTTTAATTGATATCTATCACAAGTCTTTAGGAAACAATGCAATATGGCAACAATTATAAAACTTTTTCTTTGTATTTCTTTGGTACCTAATACATGTATTTAACTGGCTGATAGGAGATAGGATAATAACATTATGCAGTGTTTTATGTTGCCAAAAAGCCTCCATCAATTGGCAATTCAATACCATTTATCATACTGGATCTGTCACTTAGGAGAAATACTACTGCATTCACAACTTCGGTTACTTCTCCAAACCTGAAATTGAGATAATCATTAATTTATGAACATGTTTTCGGATACCCTCAAAAATATATTCAGCTAATAATTTCATCATTTTTTTGTCATGCATTAATATCTTATTTTTATTGCAGTGGGCGTAGTGGTCTTAGGAGGATTCATGCCCCCAAAATAATTTATGGGTCCACCCCATTTTTACGTGACGTTTTATAAGTTTAGTTTAGTTCAAGTTAGGTGGTGTATTCCAACATCTTGTATCTGTGAATAAACAATTAATTGTAACCCGATTACTGTTCTTCAGCCTATGCTTTAAAGACACATCACAGATACAAGATATTGGGTTATGATAGTACCTTCCCAGTGGAATTTTGGATTTCATTTCAGCAGCTTTCTTAGGGTCCGACCAGCCCACTTTAGCCATTTCAGTCATGATCACTGTAGGGTTGACAGCATTCACGCGAATACCATAGGGACCCAGCTCCAGGGCCATGGCTCTCGTGAGAGCATCTAAGGCAGCTTTAGAGGCGCTGTAGATCGCATGATCTTTTAACGCAGCCTGAAAATAAATAAGTCATGTGTTGCGTAACAACCATACCTCACTTTGTTATGTGTATGGGTAAATACTCCTAGGAACCTTGTATAGTTCGTACACAACTCTAAGGCCAAAGTCTGTCAAACGAACGCAAGCAAAACTCGACTTAGAGTTCTGTCTGAAAAGTAGATTTTTGCTTGCGTTAATTTGACGGCACTTGGCCTTACAGTTTTGTACGAACTATACCTCAGCAATGAAACGAAAAATGCTGAGTTACCTTATGACGTGACTCCGGCTGTCTGTTTGTTTTAAGGTTTCAAGTTGGATAAAGTTTGATATTACATTGAAAGGTTGCTAGCCCATCACCCCAAAATACTTCAACCCGGTTCCTATAGTCAACATGTGCAGCACTCAGGGGAACAGGTTGGTGGTACCGGTACACACAAGGCACAGTCATGATACATATGTTTAAAAGTATTTATGTAATATTTTTGCTAAGAATGTCAGTGGCCAGGCTAGGCTACAAATTAAATGCTCCAGCCAAAAATGGTTTTACTCACTTTTAGATAGGTAGTTTAAGAATAACAAATCAATTTTTAATTATTTTTGGAAATAGATAAAAATAAACATCTGTAATGCAAGTATTACAAGTATTAAGAGATTAGATAATCTTTCATCCTTAGGTAATTTTGTGATAATTGGATGTTCAAAATGCAATCAAAGACGGATGATGATAACATTATGGATACATATTTTTTATCTAATTTTTACCTGATAAATGCTAAATTAAAAAAAATTAAGAATGGAACATACATACCTACATCCAAACATCCGCACAAATTTTCATGTTTATCATATTAGGTATATTAGGATTTTCTGAAATCTTAATAAAACAAACAATCATGAGGTCTACAGCTCACAGAACAGAGCCACTAATTGCATAGTGATTAGAAAATAACTAGTAATGCTTACCTTAGAGGCCTGGGAAGAAATATTAACAATGGTTCCATGGATTTTATTTTCAATCATTTTCTTTGCAACAATTTGGCTAACATTGAGTACAGCTTTAACATTTACATCAAATGTCCTGTAACAAAATTATCAAACACAAAATTAGCTTGTTTGTATTATTACCAAACTTCCGGGTAACATTTGCAAGAAAAATTGTAACTGCTGCAATCAAAATATTATGAGTTCAGTGCAAGAGCCTTGTGTAGATAATCAATGCGCTCTTTCCGCCAGAAACGATAACATATTGGCACAAATACCATACCAGTCGTTGATAAATTAAACTCACTTGTCAAAGTCCTTTGGGGAGCACTCTAAGAATGGCTCACAAATAGCCACAGCAGCATTGTTAACTAGAGCATCGAAAGGCCCGAGAGAATCTATAACAGTTCTAGTTTTTTCCCAGTCAGCGATGTCTAACTCAACTATGTCGATCGATGGATATTCTCCTTGCAGCTTCTCCAAATGAGCTTTCGTTCGCGATACTGCTACGATATTGGCCCCGGCACGCCATAATTCTATCGCTATTCCTTTACCTATACCTAAAACATGTCGATTATGCCATTAGAGTATTATATTACACATGATGTACACGTTTAATTAAATAAACTCGCGTATGGTACAAACTAACCTTGTCCAGCGCCGGTTACTAAAATTCTCTTTCCTTTAAAAGCTAACTCCATTTTTATATTCTTTCAATATTACTATTAGAAGCTAAACAACACTGGAAAAAAGGAAAGCGTTTAAAATATAGTAATTCTAGAATATTTCACCGCGGGCAGTGTTTTGACAATACGCCTCGGTTTCGTCCAATGAGTATATAAACTAAACTCGTCTCGTCTCAACTCTCAAGTCAAATAAAAGTCATCCAATCATCAAGTCAAGTAAAGTGGGTGATAGACACACGATTTTTAAAACCGCGGTTTTAAAGTTCACGGTTTTACTCGGCTCGGCTTCTAGATAATACATACGATTTTAAAACTCTCAAACTTAAAAATCGAGACTCGACGTCGAGGACACACTACACGTGATGTTAGATGTGAATACATTTGAAAATCACTAATATTAATATATTAATAATGTAACACAAACGTCACAAACAAAATACGAAATGCCATAATGCCAACGAAATGCCACAAGCTACCCGCACCTAGAACGTAGTGGTTATATTCTCTTTGCCCGCACCCACAGACTGCACGAAGCCGCTGCTTGCGGCTCGCGTCCAAGGCTCGCGTCAGTGACTACGTGCAAAAATCAAATAAAACCTGTTGCCCCTGTTGGATCGCCGGCGAACTTACTCGGCGGTTTTTAAAGCTGCCTACACAAAGCCCTGCCCGCATGGCCCTGCTTGCAGTGCCACTGCCAAATCGTATTGTGTGTAGGCATGCAGGGCCGATTGTTAAATTTTTTTATCTGTTAGATAAAAAAATCGGCCCTGCATGCCTACACACAATACGATTTGGCAGTGGCACTGCAAGCAGGGCCCTGCATGCAGGGCTTTGTGTAGGCAGCTTAAGTTCGCGTACTTAGAGTGCTACATTGGCGAGTAAAGTCGACGAGCCGTAAAACCGCCAGACTTACTCGCCCGTCTATCACTACCTTAAGGCACCTTAAAAATCGTGTGTCTGTCACCCACTATAGCCTGGCCGCAGACGCACGGAATTCCGAACGGAAACGGAGGGGAGGGGAGTTGAAGCGTTGAAGCATCTCGCTAAGAGCCCTCTCTCTGAAACCGTATCGGAAAACCGTGCGTGTGCGGCCAGGCTTAAAAGTCACATATTTAATGACATAAAGGGGTGTTTAGATCATCCGACCCGATATCGCTGTCGGCTCGACATCCGCTATCGGATCGGATAGTGTGAACACTAAGCGGTTTTCTAAGTATTTTTATCGGTGTCGGATCCTACACCGATATTGTATCGGATGGTGGGAACTGGGCTGCTACCGCGAACGGCATTTAAATTTTCCGTCTCTGTCGCACATGCAAGTTTGTACATGAGTGCGACAGAGAGAGCTTCGTTTGTGGTTCGCGACAGGCCGTAAAGCGCTCGCTCCGAACCACCATTCGACCCGTTCAGACGGCCTACCAATAACCGAAAACGAACGAAGTTCGAATATCTCCCTCTCTGTCGCACTTGCTGATCCGAACGTTTGTTGTCGGTTCGCGGTAGCGCCTCAGTAATTGTACTGAGGAACCGACAACTGGTTATTTATTATGATAAGTTGATATAAGGTTAAGTATTGATTTAACCTTATATCAACTTATCATAAATAACCTTATTATATATTATATACTAAGCCTTACAATAACTCGTCTGCTCGTCTGTTGTTATATATGTCCCAAATATGTCCTGCCATTCGAATGAGATACCAGTACAGTACCTACCTAATTCACATTATCCGATATCGGATCCAATACCGATAAAAAAGTTATAAATAAAAAGAACTATTATTACTTAAACCTGATTATCAGGCCCTATTTTAAAAATTTGGCGCCGAATGTGACCAAAAAAAAAATTGGGAAAAAGACACAGAAATGCGCTAGGCTATCTAGGGAAAGTACAGCTATTGTACGGATTGTACGTCCTTGTTGATGTTTAAAGCACGGGCTAGACTGTTTAAAACCACTGCTCCTACCAAGGTGACCTTGGTAGAAAACGGTGGTTTAAAACAGTGTAGCCAGTGGTTTCCAACCAAATTTGGTATGCCCTCTATTGCCCTTGGTAGACAGGCGTGCCTGCGGGGCTATGACGATCGCTTATATGTCGGACATATAGCATTCGTCCGTTACTGCCAAGTATGTAAGCGCGAGAGGGACGAATCCTATATGTCCGACATATACGCGATCATCTTAGCCCCTAAACCACTGGCAGGCGTACTGAAGTTTTAAACAGTGTAGCCAGCAGTGCAACCCTCGTTGTCTACCAAGGTCACCTTGGCAGGAACAGTGGTTTTAAACAGTCTTGTCCGTGCTTAAGAGGGTAAAATGTCTCGAATAATGCCTTCCTTCTTTATTTTATAACTAGTAATTATAACAGTTATAACTACCACATAACTACCCATACGAATCACCAACTTATCAAGTGTGATGTCGAACCAACTGAATCGTGACCCACCGTGGAACCTTGTCATAGAAATGTCATACCTAGTGACGTCGTACTGCCTGACAAAGAAAATCATTATGAGACTTTCTGTGACAAGGTTCCACGGTTGGTCGCGATTCAGTTGGTTCGATAGTACCTTCGAATGGTAGCTACAACCCGGTTATTAAAAGAATGTGGAGAGGGAATGTGATTCCTCTCACGCGATGCTAAGAATATATATAGCATTCGTCTCTTACTGTCAAGTTCGTAAGTGCGAGAGGGACGAATGCTATATATCCGATTTAAGTATTAAGCGATCATCTACATCTTAGCCCCTCTGGTCCAAACATAAGATTTAAACGAGTGAATGAAACAATACTTAAATTGAATGCGTATATTTTTGATAAACAATGGTCTAAGGTCTAACTAATCTAACAGGCTAAGAATCCTCCGTCGATGGGCAGCTCGACGCCGTTGATCATGCTGGCCTTGTCGCTCAGCAAGAAACATACCGCGTTCACCACCTCTGATACTTCGCCGAACCTGCCAGTACGTTATTATTTAGATGTCTTTCCCGTTCACAAATGGTGTCCCGGACCTTTGGGAGGCATGCGCGGAGCCGAAGTACCGAGGTACCGATGTGCCATCGAGTACCACATAGCCAACACGTAGAGGCCCATTTGACAATTTAATGAAAGGCAAGGGATACACCGAGCGGATGCTGTCCCTGCCCGTGTCACGGGACGCACACAGAGACAGCACCCGCCAGGGTGTGCAGGGACTATTGTTGGTTGATGGAATCTAAAAGAACCGGGTTATTAGGTGAAGATGATGGACTAATGGCTGGGCTATTGGGTGAGACATCGGACGCCTGCCTAATAAAACAGTCTCTCATTTTAATTCCGGCAGGTGGTGACTTGCTCCCTGCTAAATGGGCCCCTATTAAACAGCGACATTAAAAAATGGCCTAGGGGCAACACCGGTCAGAAACCTGGGGGGTAGAGAAGTGGCACTGGACTTTAAACATATAGCCAACTCGTCACTTAGGTGACCACATCTACCCTCGAGCAACTTATTTAGATTATCGTTACTGATACTGAGTTACATCTGGGACGTGATAAGAAATTATTAGACTTAGTTAAGTATTGGAAGACAAATTTAGATGGCACGTCACACGGTAGCAAAATTATTTCCATCTTGTGCGTAAACACTTGAATCCCTCGCTACGCTCAGGATTCTATTGTAGAATCTTTCGCTTCACTCAGGATTCAATATACCGCCCTCGCCGTAAATATATCATTTTGCTCTCTTCAGTCAGACACAGCCTGCTATTGGCCACCCTGGGTCACCCTATACCACATGACTTTTTCTCATCGCCCATTGTATGTTACGGCGTGTGTCTAAACCTAAAGTAATAGGCCTAGGCCAGTCGCACATTGAACACGTTTTCGTACGAAATTACTCGCCCGAACACGCACAAAGCCGCGCGAACAATCCCGACCTTGAAAGTACTACGGGAGCGCGCTCACTGGATACGAATTGGTCGTATTCGCATATTTTTTTTAGATTATTGTCACTATATTCTATGTCTCATCTCAGTAGCTCTAAGGTCAAGTCCATAATTCGGCGGAGTAAACTGGCAGATGAGATGTTGCCAGGAGTAGAAAAAAATAAATAGTGACGGTATATATCGATAAAAATATGTCGATAAGTATGAAGTAACTAACTATACCCTGTTATTCACGGACAAAAATGTGCCAGCATTTTTCGGAATATTAAAATCGATATACTATTCGATAGGAAGTTTTTTCGATCAAGATTTAAGTCCTACTACTTTACTACCTAATTTAATCAATGTAAAAGTTTCTACTTTTCGGCAACTCAAGGCTTATTAAGGCGCAGGGTAGGGCAAGGCCTTCCCCATACAAACTTTGTGCACGTTTTATTCGTC
Source organism: Cenopis cana (assembly GCA_951800055.1). Classification (NCBI taxonomy): domain Eukaryota; kingdom Metazoa; phylum Arthropoda; class Insecta; order Lepidoptera; family Tortricidae; genus Cenopis; species Cenopis cana. Next base: position 11,071,458 of record OX637482.1, on the reverse strand, counting down.
GGTTTTGGCACTAACAAATAAAATATTTTTTTTGGTTGCAAATATTAGATATGCAAAGATCGTGATGTGAAAATTTTCCAATATTTCAAAAATATTCAAAATTAAAAAAATTAAAAAAAAATTAGTAAAAAAAAATTACATCACGAAATAGCTATCAGAAAAATAAGCATACTGACCAAAAATCATAACTTTAATGCAAACACAAACGAAGTAAATCCTGCACAAAGTTTGTATGGAGAGAGCTTGCCCTACCCCTCCTCTTAAGTGGACAAAAGTAAAATAAATATGAAAAAATATGAAAAAATCATAAAATTTACAAATCATTTTAATTTTTCAAATTGAGAGCATTTTAGATTGAGAGAAACACTACTAATTTCGATTTTCGATGATGTCGGCAAGCACCAAAGGGTACCCGATAAATAGGTCCGTAAGATCCGTACGTCTAGTAAGGCCTTAAATAATATCGATATGAACAGCACTGGCCGTACTGTGGCATCATTTGTGCATTTTGACTTGTCAAACAACTCCGCCGAATGGTGGACCAGAGTTTAATATAAGTTTTTTCGAAACATTTACTAATTCGAACGCGTTTGCGTTTTGTCTCAAAATGTATGAAAACGCTCTCACCGAGTTTGAAATACGCTCGTTCATCGGTTAGCAGCAAATGTTAAAGGCTTATCATACTACCCTATCGGTAGGGCCCTAACTCGGAGAGACGAGTTAAAGCATCTCACTCATTAGAGCGTTTAACTCCCCTCCCCCATGTAGGGCCCTACCGATAGAGTAGTGTGATAAGGCTTAAATACTCGCTGTTTTAGTTTCCACTAGTGACAGCAGTGACCACCAGAGGCGCTGTTCACGTTTTCATACCACTTTCATACATTTTGAGACAAAACGCAAACGCGTTGGAATTGGTTAATGTTTCGAAAAAACTTATACTAGAGCTAGTTACTATGGTTTTTAAAAAAGTTATTTTTTACCTTCCAAGGGGTATCTTCGAAAGCATGCCCTGAGCCTTGTCCGGGTCAGACCACCCGAGGCGGCCCATCTCGGTCATGATGACGGTGGGGTTGACCGCGTTGACGCGAATGTTGTGGGGGCCCAGTTCCAGGGCCATGACGCGGGTCATCGCGTCAATCGCGCCCTTTGTTGCGCTGTAGGTGACGTGCCCCCATAGAGCAGCCTTGTAGATGAATAAATTACTAGGTTAAACAAATCCATTTTCTAATAATTTTTTTCCTATATTCATTCTGAGTGCCCACTACTGGCCCACTACAGTTGGCACAGCGGACACTCAGTACTAAAGTAAAACTAGTTTTTATTATTCCGTGCTCAGTAGATATATACACTCATACAAAACTATCCAAATAAATGCCCTCACCGGAATTCGAACCCAGGCCCTCGGCTTCGTGGGCAACACCATGATCAACAGGCCTAAATCGTCAAAATCTCACGTAATTAGTACCTATTGACGTAATGTTATTGAGTAGGTAATAAATACGTACTTAACGTACTTGCCGAGATACTTAATGTAAAACATGGTAGGTATTGACAAGTGGATAATCATTCAGATATAAAAGTTACATAACACACACATTGAATTCTACCAACTATCTTTATCTCAAAGGCTGGCTAACATATACAATTTTACAAAAACCATTCTCTTAGGTAGAGGCACCTATGCTTGCAGAGCCCTAAAATAAATAACAAATGATAAATAAATCGACAAATGATAATGATAACAAAGGACAAATGATAATAAATGATAGAAATCGTTATGATTGTAGGTATTTCCTCCACTTTTATGAGAGTGTTGCTTAGAGGTGAAACATCAACATAACTAGTTACTTTAATTTCCTATATATATCTCATTATGTAATTATCGATAGCGTACTTACTTTAGACGCTTGTGAAGAAATGTTTACTATAGAACCCCCCGACTTGGCGTCGATCATTTTCTTTGCCACTACTTGGCTCACATTTAAGACGGATTTTACATTCACGTTCATCAACCTGGAAAATTCAGTAACATTTTATAAAACGGTGTCCCTTGCAAAATATCTACTAAAATAAGGACCAATTATTTCTATAAGGCAAGGCAAGGCTTGCGGCTTGAAATAAGTAAGTACCTAGTTAAAACTTGTTAAACCGGTCAAGACACTGTTGACAAGTGAGTACCTATGCGAATTCACTTCAATAAAGGACACTTGTCATTTATATATATGCGTGCCTAGAATGTCCTAGATGCTAAACTAAGATAATTGGTGGTCCTCCATAATTTAAGGAACGCTCAAATTGCTTAGAAATGGGATGAGCGAGTCGCCGCTGGGCCACGAGCACTCCTTCGAGGCGCGCTCGTGGGCCAGCGGCGCCTGCGTACCGCTTGCGGCATCTAAGGTCAAAGTCAAAGGTCATAGAAAGCTTTCTATGATCTTTGCTAAGGTTAAGCAACGTGGGCAGCGGTCAGGACTTGGATGGATGACCGCTTTGAGTGGTTACTAACTGAGCGCTCCCGTGCTTTGGAAGGCACGTTAAGGCGTTGATCCCGGTTGCTGTCTATGGCAGCAGTCGTTAAGCCAAGTTGGAGGCCTTCGGGCGGTTTGAGAACTTCTAACAGTCAAGTTGCCCACTCACTTGACAAAGCCTAATCCCAATACGGTCTAGTTCCCCTCGGGGTTGGAAGGTCAGATGGCAGTCCTTATCCGTACGCCAAATCTTGGGATTAGGTAGCGGACCCCAGGCATCCTTCAGGATGCAACTGTACTGGGATAACCCTAGAAGGATGATGATGATAGATGAGCGAGTCTTCCGTGAGCCCGATAGCTGCGTTGTTCACGAGAAATAATTCAAGTGTGGATGAGGCTATTGGCAGCAACGGAGATCTCTTGAGCTAAGTTTAAATAATAGGGGAATACTAACAGGTCGAAGTTCTCAGGAGTAGTTGTCAGGAAGTCTTCCGTAAGCCCAAGTGCCGCGTTGTTTACGAGGCAGTCGAAGTGGCCCAGCGTTTCAAGCACTTTGCGCGACGCGTCCCAGTCCGCTAGATCGAGTGCTACGGTCGTGATGGAGGGATACTCTTTCTGGAGGGAGTCCAGGTAAGATTTGGTGCGGGAAATAGCTACGACTTCGGCACCAGCCCGCCATAATTCGATGGCTATGCCTCTACCGATGCCTAGAAGATTATAAAATGGGTGGGAAACATTATACTTACCTACCTATAATAGTAACTAATATACAAACTTAACATACAAAATATAGCTTGCTTATGGCCTATTAATATACGAGTAGATTATATTTGTACTTATATTATATCAAATCTTAATCGATAATAAATAAAATCGTTAAATAGGAAGCTGCTGTATAATTTTATAGTTCACTATACCTAAGTGCATAAATTATATTAATGTATTCATGACTATATGGGTAGTTATATACTAGTATTATATACTATAGTTCCATTATGTTGTAGGTACTAAAATGAAAATTGTGTATAATGTATAGTGGATCGCTATAACTCCATCCAATCATTAGGTATATGAATAAAGCGTATCAATCATTCGATACTCTCTGTTTGCTGTTCATATTTTTATCAATCACTCACTTAAAACTTTTTAGTCATTTACTGTAGTGATGTATTAAAAACTAATGTTCTAAAGAAAAAAATTCTAGCTTGTAGAAAAAAATACTTACCTTGACCGGCTCCAGTAACCAAAACTCTCTTGTTCTTGAAAGAAATTTCCATTTTGTTTATCGAAACAACCCGCAACAACCCGACCAACGCTAGAGCACTACCGCGGCCGAGGATACCGCTCTCCTCACTGAGCGGAGACTAACTTGATAATATTTGTACGAGATAAACTGTGACACGATAAACAGATAAACAAGTGTGGTTGTGGTTTTACGGTGCTTTGTTTTGGAATGTTAATGTCACCGGATTTATCGTTTTATTTCAATGAACCTCTATCAGGGTCCGCAGATAACGTTTTAAAGTGAGCAAACTGCCTGATATTGATGGTGTGTGAATACGTTGTTGTTCGCTGTTTAACTAATTATAATTATATAATGAAATCATTAGTATGTTGTGTTGATGTTCAACGGCGTAATAAATCGCGATCTTTCGTTTGTCACGAAATAACAAGGGAGCTCATATTATCATAATTATTTGCCTATCACTCTTAGGGTTTTGTATTTCATCAGGATAGGCGAGGCTTGAGATTAGAGAATTTCAAGTTATTGGGGTAGGCAATATAATCCAAAGAAGATTGACTCAATCTGACTGATAATGGACTTCTGCATATATATGTGTAACCTGTTTTATTGCCAACCCAGTTGTTTATGGCAACGGCAGCGGCTACTGGGTTTTGGAAGTCCATTTTGATTACTTCTGTGAGGTACACTTTCTGTATTATCATCTCGTATTTTCTTTTTTTCGGTGTAACCTAGCAAAGCTTATTTAACCCTTTGACCGCCAAAGCGATAGTGTATCGTCGTGCCCAGTACGCCAAGCACTGTTTTTTTGGTGTAATGTCTAAACCAATAAGAACAAATTAGAACAGTTCATAAATGATTTTTTTCATGATCAAAGTACACCTTCACTCCGACCTTTTAAGTGGTTATTGCCGTGGTGGGCACGACGACACACAACCACTATAGGTTCTTGGCGGTCAAAGGGTTAATGCATTCACTGCCACCCTTTTATCCTGGACATTCGGCAGGTGCCGCACTTTGCTGTGTGCCCCAAACGCACATGTGAGTTCAACCGACTATTCTAAGTCTAAGGCACTAAGGCACAGGGTGCAAGTGTCAAATATTATGAACGCGTCTGTGCGTTTAAGGCACTGGGTGAAAGTAACGGAAACGCATATATGCGTTGGGGGCAGTGAATGCGTTAAAGACAAAGTGGTCCTTCGAGCCGGATTGACTGTCCTTTCTTTATTTGCGTACCGTGCCATAACTGTGTAAGTACCTATGATCTACGTTACGACGAGGCACTGTTGTATTAATTGAACGAGCGAGTGTAACGCGCACGTGGCGTCTCCGTTTCAGCTTGGACAAAAATACTATCGTATGTTAGGCGTATATACCTACGTATATCCGGCCGTTCTCCTATGAGTACAGGCCGCATTTCTCAACCGCTTCTCGTGAAATTTTCCGAGCAGGTTCGATAATTAAATGTTATTTTGTGGATTCAGTTTTTGACTTTTTTTATTCTGGAGCCATATGCGTTGCAAACCTAAAAAAATATAATTCACGAGGTCTGCTATTCACAGAGCCACTAGTTACAAGGTCCATTTTGTTAAATGGTAAATACTCGCAATACCTACCTAACACCTAACTACCTACATGTTCTAATAAAATTGCGTTAACACGTGTATTCGTAATCAAATCATTATAATGAAACAAATAAAGTGTAGCATTTATTACAACGTTTAATTAAAATTGTACTTTGTTATTATATTAAACACTTAATAAATAAGAAATAAGTTATTAACCTTAAAAACTATTCTTGTGTACATGCATAATATATCTTGTAAAAAATTACCAAGTTCAATCCAAGCCAAGTGGATCTTCGTAATTCATACAAATGTAGTTATATCGATATCGATAAAAGTGTGTTTGAACACACACGTCACTTTTTGAAGCTCTCAGTATTTCCTTTTTTGGCTACCACACGTACCACAATACTCACAATAAGGTAATCGCTAGCAACGTTTCCACAATCAATAAAAGGATCCACACTCATCTGTATCAAAAATGCTAACAGATGCATAAAGTAACTTTGATCTGGTGGTTTAGCGAGATTTACATTAATTTTCCTTAATTAATCGTTTTTATGCATGATTAAAATTGATGTATGGTTCCATCAAATTTCAGATCAACGATGAGTATTTTATTACTTAGGTTTTATTAATAAGTTTTCGCAACATTCATTATTAACTTTAGTCGGTTGGACATAAAGCTCCTATAAAATATATCCGAGAAAAATTTCTGGAAACGCAGCCTTTGCACTGACATTTTCATTTTCAACCAACATTATTGGTGCATTTTCGTTCGTGTCTTAGACATTCAATTAATTCACACATTTACTTTAAGCCAAGCACTCCTACAGTGTACAAATATCAATATAGGTATAATTAGGTATAATATAATTCACAAATTTGTGCAATAATAAAGTTTGCTCTTACGCTATGAGAAGGCACTTTACGTTTTGGGAACTTATTGATTATAGGTGAATTAAATCTTACTTGTACATTGTCTAGCGTTTAAACCGACTTCACAAGTTCACAACGAAATGGAATAATCAAATAATGCACGATCGTTTTTCTTCCTTCAGCATAAAAGTAGCAACCTTGAGAACAACTTGCTTCGCAGCAGTTTCAAGTACTTAGGTAAGTTTACTCGTGTCTTCTAGAAGTAGTGATATGACACAGGTACCATATCAAATGCAGAGTCCACATGCGAACGGGACTAGATTATGGCGACTGATACTTAATTAAGTTAATTATTAAAACGACATTCACATTCAGAGTTCAGATGTTAAGTTTTACAATTAAGTTATAACTAACTAGGTACCGTTCTTTTTCTCTATGGTCACAGAATAAGTTTTTGTACTTAATAGTACAAGTAAACTATGGCATTTGAATAAGTAGAGTTTGAAGTATCGTGTCGTCGCATGACTATTTTACGAGTACAATAGCCCGAATGTTACGTTTTCAGCGTTATGTTAATAAGTTCGTAGGATTTATCGTCTGTAGGGGCTCTTGCTGTATCGCCCCCGCTCCTCCTCATCACGCGTGTCCAAGTAGTGGCTGAACACCACCACCCACAAGTACAGGTATAGAACTGGAAAGAAAAAAAAACAAATACTATTACTAAATGGCGTTTATAACAAACACTATTATTAAATGGCGTTCAATAGCAGGGGGAAATGGTCCGTGAATTGACCTAGACTATGTGGGTCATATGCTTGATAAAATACGAGTATAATACCTACTTAAATACAAAGAAACACATTCGTGCCCTTGATGCCCGTGCCTAAAAATTTGCCCTTGCCTAGTTGAACCAAAGGCCCTTGCCGAATTTCGTGAACTTAAGGCCGCTAACCACGTAATCAGGAAATAGGCAAACCTATACAAATAAGTAATCAGAATTTAGAATAAGTTTTCTGTCTCAGAAAAACATCCAAAAATCGTTTCTGATACTTTTCCTTATCAATTACATGAAATAATGGTTAGGCCCCATTAAATAATGTTAATATAAGACCATCAACTGCTGAGCCAAGGTTGTATCAGCGCTTTTTCGTAACTTCCTTCCTAATTACTTCAGACCTTTAGAGTATATGGTGTCGACTTGCTAATCTAATCCCAAAAATGTGCAGTAATTGGTTTTTGTGGTAGTTGTGCATCCTACCTTTCGAACTACACACACTTGACTTCTATTAACCCACCGGCATTAGTTTTCTCAGAATGGTATAAGTATGCTTTAGTTGTTTTTGTCTATCCGTGTATACTTAAGTTATCGCTTGGCTCTATGTAGTTTTGCCTTGTATTTTGTCACGGGGGTGACACGCGAAGGAATCTAAGCGCTGTGGGTAAGTATACTGTGTGCGTACGCTGTCGGTACACGCGTCAATTGTTTGCGCGAGTGCGTAGCGCGTGGCGCGGACGAATCGCGAGACGCGACGGTAACCCGATCGTAACTGACCTCGGTGCGGGGGGGTTCGTGTCCGTTCTGTATGTAATACTATTATACTATTCTGTGATTTTGTTTGTGTCACTTACTTAGATAGATCAAGCCGCCCACTAGTATGCAAGTGGCCAACACCCAGTGGTCCTGGCCGTCCGTGTAGAGCACGATGGATGTATGCAGGATGCTAATCAGGAGCCCGATGGCTAGCACCAGCCCTAGCACCACGAACGGCAGCATCAGCCACGACCGCCGCTGGAACGTTACAAGTTACAACACTGCTATTAACACTTTCACTGGAAGTTACCATCGCGCACTTCTATCGCTTTGGGACCGGGCTAAAAAGCCACAGTTAGGTAAAAATAAATAAATGTATAAATGTTAAAATATTAACACAACACGCTTAATTGAAACCTGATCGTGCTCAAAGTCCATTACGTGAGACGTGATCTTTCTCATAAGTGCAAACACGACTATTATACGATATTCCATCATGGAATGCCAGTGCCTATCTTCCGGCTTCATCATCAGACCTTGAAACCTAACCGTGGTCAAAGTTCATTACAAGACTTTTCTAACAAATCCAAACACAGCTATGATACGATGTTCCATCATGAAGTTCCAGTTCATATCTTCCGGCTCCATCATCAGGTCAGTTCGACAGTACCATATTATTGTATTGTCATCAGAACTACATCCAGCTGCCAATTTTCATGACGCTACGATCCTTGGAAGATTTTTTTTTCAATTTTGTTTTATAGCACGTCGGTGGCAAGTAAGCGTGCGGCCCGCCTGATGGTAAGCGGTCAACGCAGCCTATGGACGCTTACAACCCCATGGGGGTCAGATCCGCGTTGCCGACCCTTTTAAAAATGTATAGGTAAACTCCTTCTTGAAGAGCCCCATATTGTAGTCCCTGGGGAAAACCTCAGCAGTCAATATTTTATTGTACCGTTTTGTGCCAAATTACAGCTTTTTAGTCCTAATGGTTACTGAGCAAAGCTGGCTACAGACGGACGGACGGACATGGCGAAACTATGATGGTTTTTTGTTTACTACGGAACCCTATTAAAAATCTATGTTTAGTAGATGCGGTGAAATGATCCGCTACCTATAACATCTTTGTTGCGTTGCGACTAGTATTCGCTTACTCACCGAATTTGACTTCTATGGGCAGCATGTTGTAAGGGAAACATTATTATGATAATTAATTTTTTGAGTAATGTATTTCTAAATACTTCGTAAGCTTGAGATCAGTCTGCTAATTAATCCATTAAACAATCGACTGTGCACTATAATTAAACCAAAGAGAATATAATCACTGCTACGTTCTACCTTAGACCTAAGTTAGTTATTTATTATATTATAGTTTCGTATAAAATTGACTTAAGTACCTTTTTAATTGCTATGATGAGGACGCTGCATATCAGTATCGTGAAGATTAAACTGATGGTCATGATGATTTTTGAAACTGTGAATGAAAAGAACATGATTAGTGGAACATTTTGCATTATAAATTAGTAGCTGCTTGCTTTTTGAAATGGGAAAAGAACTTCCAATGATTATTCTTTGCATAAAAACTTAGAAACTCATAGCGTTGATGATTGTAACAACGACTCGTGTCGTGACTCGTATATGTATGAGGCATATTTCATTTGCGCTGACAATGACACATATCATGAACTCTTATCTTATCGTGAACGATGTTACTTACTGATTTAAGTTTTAACTCAATCTTACTGTTTTAGTTAATAGTATACAGTATAATTATGCAACACTACTAAAAACAAATAGGGAAGGTGAAACAGGTCTAACGCATCTTCATAAAGACGAGCCTTAATGAGTGATAGACGGATAGTATTAGTATCAATCAATATAAACCTATTAATAGTGTCCGACTCAAAGGACCATATAATACAGCCATGAACAGGTGTTCAGTGTCTGGTAGTGGTATTAACCCACTCAAAATGGTACCATTGATAAAAAAATCAACGCACAGAGAAAAATTGTAACACTTTTAACTAACAGACCGGGGATTGTGCTCGAAGATAGATTGTTTATACTGGTTATACTTAATATCATAAATGGGCTACTTACTACTGTACTGTTTATCCTGTTCCTCAAAGAAGTATGAGTTGAATGAGACGAGGTGGCTGGGCGCCAGCCAGATGAACACGATGGTGGCGATGGACAGCAGGATGCCCAGCACGGCCACCACGATGGATCCATCCCGGGTGTTACAGCAACAACAGCATGATGTTAACCTCTTCATTTTGCTTTTTTTTCAAAGTTGTTGCTGGCAGGAAATTGTTAGTACCGCATTACCGCTGCAAAAGAGAAAAAAATGGTTAGGGAGTTTTCACAGTGGTAAACATGATGTAGAGTCGCTAGGCAGGTTACGCCAGCGTCTGCAGTTTGTGACCACCCGAAGGGCAAGGTTTTTCAGTTCATCAACTCATCCAAGTGGTCTCAAACCGGCATAACAAATAAGCTGGTCGATAACCGACCTCTCAACTACGAATACCTAATAACTAGGTACCTACATAAAATAGGTATACCTAAAAATCATTAGTAGATAGAGGTTTCGTTGTTTTTTTTACACTCAGTTAAGGGAATTTACTCAACAATTACGACATTCCGTCGTAGTTACGGCACGTTACGATTTTGTTATGGATGTACCAAATTATGATATCGGTATTAATAATAGCATGGACGGAGCGTGGGCGCCAGGTTTCGGTTAGCGTTATGTTTCCGCATTAAAAATGGGCGATCATGTGGGCTCCAAATATTTAGATAGCATCTAAAACGGGTACCTCGCCTTGTCTGACTCGTTTGCTACAATATAGCGTTGTCTATGGAGTATCTGAGTTGTGATAAAATTTTCTAACATTATGAATCATACAATTCATAAAACATTTCAATGACACAAATTAAATTCTTACTGTACCTACCAGTGTGATTAAATAAGCAGAGTATGCTACCAGATGTCCACATATTTATGATCAACGTTGTTTGTAAAGAAAGTGCGACAAAAATACCTAACTTAGGTCACTAAATATCTTAACTAACTAAGGTCACTACGAGCACTATAGGTACAGTCAAGGGCATAAATATGTATACATTTGAGTAAGGTGAAAAAGTGTATACATATTGGTGCCCTTGACTGTACATAGGTACTTTAGCATTATTATGCGTAATTAAAATAAATACTGTCAAGTGAAATTTTGTCGGTTCTATTAGGTTGTCCAAAAAAGCAAGTCTGAGGAAATCAAATAATTGACTCGAATTATCTCCTCCTGTTATTTTACTCGTAGGTTAAGTCTCATCTATGAGAGGAGGCTTGTGCCCAGCAGTGGGACGTATATAGGCTGATGATGATGATGAAGTCATGTTGGTGCCGTGGAGGCTAGGGAGAGCCCTTGAGGGCCGATTTTTGAGTGTCCAACGCTCGACTTTTCACTCGACATCTGTAAAAATATCATAGTTTTTTGACAGATATCGAGTGAAAAGTCGAGCGTTCGACACTCAAAAATCGGCCCCCTGGTGTGGGACGCCACATGTGTGGACACTTTTGCGCAGTCCCACATCCAGACAACTCACTCCCAGGCCGGCGCTGCAGTCGACCAGGCCCAAGTCATATGATATAAGCTGTGCCCATGTTCTGAAGCGCTGCAAATACTCATCCTTATTGGACAACTACGAGTTTGCGGGCTTGCTGTAGAGACACTGGGACCATCGTCGGCTGATATGAAAGCCTTTATGAGAGCTATCTCGTCGCGGCTGGTCGACGCCTCGGGTGACCCCCGGGGACCCTTCGCTTACCTCTCGCAGCGGGTTTCCCTCACCATACAGAGAGGTAACGCGGCCAGCGTCCTGGGCACCATGCCGCAAGCGGATTTGCTGGACGGGGATTTTCTTTTTATAATTGGTGTTTATTTTTTTATTTTAGCGTTAATTTGGGTACATTAAGTTATTATTTGTTTCGTTTGTGTTTCTATATGTTATTTGTTTATTTAAATAAAGATTCGTAATTTTTATCATAAAAAAATTGTTAAGTCATCAATCATCATTCCTTTTTTATCAAGCTCACATGATCGAAGTGTTTTGACAGCAAAGGAATATGCCAGTATTTTTGGTAAAATACATTTTCTAACCCTGCAGACTCAAGTGGAATGCACCTTATGTTAGATACATTTCCCGTACTGATATAATGACATCCATCAATCCACTGCAATAATGTATCGTTTCCCAACGTTTCAAAAAGCGGGTCGACTTCTAATTGGGGCGGTACATTGGCTAACGTGATCTAATTCTGGAGTAAGGAAAGCCAATAAATTGCGTATTGAATCGTTGCGAAACAAGAGCAATAGTAGGTTGATAAAGCGCATTATATTAACCCTTAATAAGGCGTCAGTCATACAGATATGATACGTGAAAGTTAAATACTCATAGGTACACTGTCATGTTAGCAATGTGCTGGGCATCGAGGGTAAAAAAACGAAATGAGAAAATGTGTGTAATGTTATATTACCTACACATATATGCCCTTCTGTTATTGCACTTGTTGAGTTTCAAGTAATCTCAATGGAAAAAAATATTGACGATAGCTTAGTTCCCTTGGCCACAGAATAGTATAATAGTATTACATACAGAATGGTCACGAACCCCCCGCACCGAGGTCAGTTACCTCGTCCCTGAGAGACCCGCCTGGTATCGATCGGGTGCCGTCGCGCCTCACGATTCGTCCGCGCCACGCGCTATGCACCCGCGCAAACAATTGACGCGTGTACCGACAGCGCACGCACACATACTTACCCACAGCGCTTACGTTCCTTCGCGTGTCACAGGTGTGCCTTGGCAGAATCGTTTTGTTAGAATACTTATATGAATTCATGTTTACGCAGCAACCTGGCTACACTAGTCGACTCCTACAGCCAGTTAATTATTCCTCCAAATGTGTCAACAAGTCTAAATAAATAAGTATCCTGTGTTGTTTTTGTAAACATGTCTTCAATTAGTCACTTGCTGCACAAAATTAATGAAATGAACAACAACCGTGACCACACCTGGCCATTAAGATAAAAGTAAACTGATCACCATTAGCGAATCACTGTTGTTCTACCCTTTACAGTTTACGTTTGGCATTGCCCTGACCCAGTTACCCAGGTACGGCCCCATTAGGCCGCTTTTACAAGCTAAGGACACACCTAGACATTTCCCGACCTAGCCAATTTAAAGCTTTTAGGTACTCTGTCTTCCAACATTCTCTGGAAAGCCTTTTGTTTGCGGCCTTCACCTTTGCGGTTTTGATTAATATTGTGATCTATTTCGATGCTAATATTCAACAATAGTGTGTGGAATGATACTGATATTCGCAGTGCGCAGTATAGTGACTTTAAAGGATGATTCACAGCAGACCGTTCCGTGTCCGGGCCGGCACGTTTTCTAATAGGACGCGCGACGGCCGTTGATTTCTTGTACTAGAAAACGGGGCGGCCCGGACACGGAACGGTGTAGCGTGTCATCCTTTAAAGGAAAATTATCACAGCTAAGTATACATTATTGAAATGTAAACTTTCGTACAATTTCCATTGATGCCTTAAATAATGTTGTTAATTCTGTCAAAAACATAGGTAGTAAATATAAGTTTGCAAACTTTTTAGTCCACATAATGTAACGGATGTTCAATCCCTACATTGAACGTGGCCCGATAGGCACGCACTTGGCCGGTTTTAAGAAAGGTTTTTTCTTTATGCTTCTCTACTGCTTATACTCAGTTTAAGAATAAACCTTATTCTTGTATGTATGGTCGAAACCGGCTATAAACATTGCTTTCAAAGGTATCCTTTCGTTACAGCTTATTTTTCAAGCTTATTTCTAATTAAAAGGTTAAGAAGATTGTGGATAATAATTCATATTTTAATACCGACGGCTGAATGCCATAATCTAGAGTACAATAAATCACAGAACAAGTTACCATATAGAGCGAGTCGGATAAGCAGTCAACGCAGCGTTATTGAGAGAAAGAAACAGTAGGCGGGATCTGCGGGGTAGATACTTACCAAGATGCCTACATTTTATACTTATATGTGAATATTCTGTTGTTTCATCAAGCTTCAGGATACAAGCAAAATCGACGAATCATTAATCATTTAAGTTTACCTTGAATGAGTAAAATCTTGCTGTCTTTGTAAGTAAAGAACAATGGCAAATCTGGAGCTCGTATCTGAAGCTACGAGTACATTAGCATTTAGTGATCCCGTCGTCTCAATTCAGAATTCCGTAACTAGGTATATATCGAAAAAAAAAGATTCATGTCTCAGAACCTAATTAAAATTTGTATGACAAACAACATGTGCATAATCGTGTTACTCGTATAAATACCTAATTTGGAAATAGATTAATAAGAATAATCCAGTTATAATCTGGGGGCCGATTTTTGAGTGTCAAACGCTCGACTTTTCACTCGACATCTGTCAAACATCATAGTTTTTTGACAAATCTCGAGTGAAAAGTCGAACGTTCGACACTCAAAAATCGCCCCCCTGGTGGTGATCGTCTACTCTGGTTGATTTAAGGTTCTTCTAAAATCGATTGTTATATACTGTGCGAACGAGACTTTATCTACTGTGTGATGGCATCTATTATGTCATTTCAAAGTTGCGTCACTCGACATGTGACGGCCGAAGCAGATGTCACTGCATAAAGAACATTCATTGTTTTAATTTTAAGAGAACGTATCGTCAAGTTTTGAAAGAGTAAGGGCCTCCATACACGGACCGCTTCAAGCAGATTTTTTCCTGATGCAATTTTTTTAAAGGTATACAGGGGCGAGACTTGAATTACGGTTTAATTTTAATTTTGACCGTTAAAGGGAGGCCGGGCCTATTAAAGCCTTGGAGGGTGGCCTGGGGAAAATCCAGGGGAAACCTCCGACACGACCACGCGGGCGGTTTAAACACTGGAATACTCTAAGAGTGTGCGCTCCAGTGAGCTTGGTTGAGCGGTTTCAACCGAATCTATAAAGTGTGTCGCTACTGGGAGTTTTCTTCAGACATCAAAAAAAAAGAGATTAGCACAAGTACCTACGTGTCGCCTCAGTTTGAACTATCTAATAATTATATTTTCATTCATCTCAGGAGTCTCAGGACAATTATACGTATTAAGTAATATCAAAAATTATAGTGTGATGTCAATTGTAGCTACTTCTTATCTTATATTTGAAATAATTATAGCGATTTTGTTACCTATTTAAAACACCTTACAGAGACATCAAAACCTTGGTCGCACTATGATTTACTTAAAACAATCTTTCTGAGCAGGACAAAGCTATAAGAGTGAAGGAGATCCATGTTACTCTTGTTGAATGCATTTTAACTTAATATCGCACTGTAAACATTAAACTCATATCTTTATTACCTGCTATAAACGAAGCACTTAACCACAGAATAAGTAATAGTACTTACGTACAGAAGTCTCACTGTTAACAAATCCGCGCGAGGCAAGCCAAACGTGCCGACGCTTGGCCATCTCCTTCTATCGCACGCGCATCACTCGCTACATCACTTTCTCTCGCATTGATAGTCACCCGACGTGGGACCTTTGAGCGGCGCGATGACGTCACGCGAGTGAGTCGCCCCTGACTTAACAAACAAAATGTAAAGGCACAAACGCAACTATTGTAAAACCTTGTTTTATTAAATGTGTCATTCATTTGAACATGTTGAGTTGTACGTGCCAAGACACGAAAATATCTGTAGGTAGGTTTGGGAGTCAATGACATTGTTAAGTAATACAAACTCGTAATTTAGCTCCATTGACCTTCGCATGGCAACGATGACATAATGATGATTGCTTATATGATACTTGATTTAAAATCAGTAATCATATCTTTAGTTGGAGCTGTTATTGATGAACAATTAAACAATTAACCTAATTACACATAAACAGAGACAACAGAACTAAACGTAGTATTTTTATGTACCTAAAACCTAGTAGGTACCCAGGTATCGGAAGATTAGTGGATTATGTAGTATTCGGAATATCCAATATCTGGGCGACCGAGCTTTGCCCGAGGGTTTTTTGACCGGGTAGGTATCTAGATCGATTGCTCGCCCCCGAAAACCCTCACCCTCACATACCAAATTTCATCAAAATCGTTAGAGCCGTTTCCGAGATCCCCGAAATAAATATACACTACACTCATCGGCAGAAAATTTGGACCAAAACTTTTCGTGATTTCAAACTATAAATTGAATAAATTAAATCATCTGCGCTATCATGCGGTCATGCGGAGGCGAGGAGTCCAGGATCTTATACTGAACGCGGTAGAGGGTTCTCACGCCTAGCCTTCTGGGGTAACATGTATTAAGTCTTGAAAATCCGCTGAAGTATATCATTGTGAACTGTTTTGTATTAAAAACCGGCCAAGTACGAGACGGAGTCGCGAAGGGTTCCGTACCATTATCTATAAAAACGGCAAATAAAAACACGTTTGTTGTATGGGAACCCCCTTAAATATTTTGTTCTGTTTTTTAGTATTTGTTGTTATACATTTTAACTGTCTAACTATCACAGTTCATGAGATACAATACAATACACCTGTCCGTCTGTAACATAAAATGGCGCCTATCTTAGAAACCAGAAGTCTTGGTATATAGCAAGTGTGGTCTAAAATGTGTAAAATGACCTCCTCTCTCATCCCTTAAAGGATTTGTACCTAGCTACCAAATACTATGTATACGTATATACGAGAAACCTGTGCCAAAGATAGTGTAATTAGTGGTAGTAACCTCGACAGTGCCAATGTGCCAGTGAGAGTGTGGTCGGCACGCACGCCGTAATCTTGGCCGCCATCGTTCCCGCCGGAATGAAGGTCAACTATATTTCGCTTTAGTAAATGGGTTAACTAGTAATTTTGTTTTGAATGAGTGGAGTGGTTAGGTTATACAAATTTAAAGATCCTTGTTTATACGTAACATCGCAAAGCATCCTAAATTTAGAAAGTTAAGCATTCGATCGATCCAGCCATGAATCTAAAATATCACGGTCTTCTTATATTTGAATATACCATTAACTAAAGAAGGATTATTTCTTATCATTTACTGTTGTCACTTATTAAAAACAGTTTCACTTTCATGTTTGGTCGGTTCGGTTTCCAGGCAAACGATTTTTTTGTGTTTTGAATCTTTAGAATAGTGGTAGGTATCGGTAAACAAAAATATCACGTCTTCATTATGACGTAAAAGGTGCGTTCGCTTTAAATCACATCGTAGGACATCCTGTATAAACTTTTATAATTTTTTTTTGTTTTTTGACAGAAGATATATTTTATTACAACACAACACAATATGATAATTTTTTCATCAATAATAACAAATATAATTCAACTGTCCTGTATCAAGATCGCCGGCGTAAGTACTCATTTCAATTGATGGTTCGTTTAAAAACTAACTTCAATGCTCTCCCTATGTTTATGAAGTTCAATAGTGATTTATCTAATTCATTTGAACGTAATCAAACAATCGCGTCCAATCACTTAATGCAGCAATTGAATAAATTGCTTGCGTAAGGGGTATCGCGGTGGTTTGGGACCATCTGTATGCAATTGAGCGCATTCCGTTCACAGTGAGTGCCCACATCAACGAGATTTACCCCAATCAATGGGCGCTTGCGTTTATCTATTTAACCCGACATAAACATAATGTTAACTAGCGTTTTGATAGGTTAAATCAGTTGTGTTTAACTAGCAAATTAGTGCGTTAACAATATTCGTGCATTTAAGCGGGTAAATATTACGTACCTTAGCGTGAATACAAAAAATACGTTCTTGAAAAAAGTTAAAGGGCGACTAAAAATGTATGAATCTAAAGCAAATAAGTAATAACACAATTTTCAGAATAATTTTCACATCATCAGAAATTCAGAATTACATGCTTAAATCTACCTCTCCTACCTACTTTTAATGTACCACCTACCTTACCAACCTTTATTTAACCATTTCATTATATTTTCAGTATAATATGTTATAATAACAATGTACCTATACGTTACATAAGGTCGTTTTCTTTACATGCATCAAAGTTATGTTTATATTTTAACACTTTATTCCACAAGGCAAAAAATGTATAAATAAATATCATCGACGTCGACTCTACCAATCAGATAAAAATTGCAGAGGTAGTTATTGACTAGGCTAGAATGCCCACATAGCCGGGCTACCAGATGCGATGCATTCGTTCACCACGCCCACACTGCTCTACTACTCCTTAGTTCTCACCGGCCAGTTATTCGTTAGATGTTCCGATAACGAATTCTTTTTGGCTTTAACTACCATAATTTCAACTAGGTACGTTATAATTTTCCTTATAGGTTGAACCGTAAGCACCTACAAGAACGTTGAATAAACAACTTAATTTTAACCCTGAGCTTTGATAACGTGAGCTGTTTTGGTCGACAAGTTAAGCAAATAAAAAAAAAGTTACAGGGTGAAATTCAATGATACACCTCAACATTGGTTATCATGTCAGATGTTGGTTTACTCGTATGATGGCTACTTATATGGCATTCGGGCAAATTCGGGCACCTTTTTGCTTATTTTTTGCCATATTGCTATATGAACTATGTAATGGTTTGGCGGCCGTGACAGAACTTGTACTATTACTTATCCTGTGGTGACAGGTTACTCAAAGGTGACAGGTCGGCATGTATTAATTGTACCTATATAAGTGATACCTACCTACCTAATGATAATGACATTAGCAGACGCCAAGCGAGCGACCTTGTTCAATTCGTTCTGCGCTTATCTCTGCTCCAATTCTAGTTACATTTGGTACTGCGCATTCTTAAAAAGGTCCATTAAAATACATTCGTAAACAGTTAAAAAATATATTCTTTGTTATAGGTACTTACTGTCAGTAATGACACTAAGTGGTTCGTTAACCATTTTTACATAGATAGGTAATTGCAATTACCTACTACTGGGTTTCCTACTGACAACTTGAATATTTTTAGGAATCAACGTCCAATGCAGTTTCTTGCAAATTTCTACAAGGTTACACAGAAACAGAACTTGCTAAATCTGTGCTATGACGTCAGCGTTTACATCGTACCGAACATCTTGCTATACGATACAGTCACCACTCCATACAAATTACGAACGGTACATTTGGGTACATATATGTAAATTAGTAAACAATACACGTTGAACCTCTAAGCAAACAGATAATAAAACTGGTTTTGTGTCAATAAGTAAACGTTCAACAGTACTGGGTATTGTTTCATTCCATGGTCGAGTTTAAGGCGAATCGTGACTGTGACAAGCGGATTTAATTTATAACTACTATTTTATACTAATTTCACCACACCAAAAACAGGTACCTACACAAACTTATATACATGTAAATGTTGAATGACTTGTAAACGTACCTAAACGTCGCACAAAATATTCCTAACTTCCTAATTAGGTATAAGAAGACCAAAATAAATTCGTCTGTTTAAATACATTGCCTACTTATCACCATGCTGTCGTTTTTTGGCTGAACCTGAAACAGTCTATCAATTAAAGGTAGGTTTAATTGATAGACCAAACTTTTTTTAAATATTATTACTAGGTACTACAAGTTTTGAAGATTTTCAATAGATCAACAGGGCATACCTTTCAAGCGGAGGTTATTCAAGCCCTCTGACTCATTATAAACTCATTCCAATGTCAAAGGATAACAATTCCTCGAAGAACAACTTTTCGCGCGCAGCTATTTATGGTCATGAACTTCAATGTTAAGCTGCGGGAAACTATCAAGGTGAACTAGCCGTGTAGTCATCTTCGACTTTTGTTTCTACGGATGTGTGTGAGTGTGCTTATGTAATAGTGTATTATTTGAAATGTCAATATGTGTCGTTCTGTTTGAACACCCCCAGTGTCAATTAACATTAATTACGAGTATATGATTTTATTACATAGACATCTATTAGACAATAAAAAAGAGATGAAGATAATACCTACTAATTTTGCGCGCATCTATATGTATAACTGCATGTCACACTTAAAAACTGTATTAGTCGTCAACGTCATCAAGTTATGAACAATACCTGTATGTTCCGTCGAGGTATAGTAGAAATTATTTAAAATGTCCGACATTTTATAAAACTTGTCATTGGACTTTGAATCTGCACGCTTGGACAGTATTAGTCGTTTTTTGAACGGCCTAATTTAATAAAACTCGGACAGTTCAAATAATTTTAAGTATACTTACGTGTCGTAGTGATATTAAAAGCAAATCATTTCTAACTGAATTAATAGGTAGGTACGTGATTTAACACATTTCAAGATCATTACAATGACGAACCTCAATGTTGTAATGAAACATAGTTACGTTTTAAAATTGTAAGTATTGAATAGATATATTTATTCTCTTTAAACTAACATAATATTAAAAACAGTATTTTAAAATAATGTGATATTTTTTCAGCTGTACGCATTGGCAGTGTCTAGACTAGACATTCACGATTAAAAAACTAGGTAGTTAGTTAAGTACATTAATTGCTAGAGTTAATGTACTTACCTAACTAGTTTTTTAATCGTGTGTGGGTAGGTGATAGGTATAGATATAGGTAGTATAATCAGGCAGACCATGAGGTCAAAATGATCCAGATTGGCACTAGACTTTAGCACGATTCAATAAGTCGATGACATCATCGCAGTAATCGCGCAGCGCAGCGCAATGCAACCCAATACTCACCCACGTGACTCAGTGCTGCGGTCGGCAACACAAGGCTTGGGCCACGCACAGGGCAGGCTTTGTGACTGTTAATCTGACACCAGCTCTCGTGGTCATTCATAAAATAACTCGCAGGCAGCATTGGAACGGAGTAAACAGGTGTCAGGTTAAGTTTAAACGTCCCTATTACAGTGTGGCTGTATCTTTCGTTACCCGCTGGGTTACATACCGAAATTTCATACCAAATTTTGAATGAAGAAGTCTCAGAACCATGCTCAGAGAGCCACGGTTCTTGAATTATTAAAGTTGTTAACTGCACATATATGACGACTGCTAAGTCTGTGATGGCTAGCAATAACCATTTTTACTTAGCTCAAGCTACAGTTTACAATTTTATATCATGGCCAATTTATTTTATGTGGTTTCCCGTTTTCTGGTGATGATAATACTTAATGGTAAAGATACAATAGGTACCTACATTAGGCAACTATGTATATGTGAGCTAATTAACACTGCGACCTATCAACGGATGGTTTCAAGCATAGATCAATTTAATTTTTAATTGCTATGACAATTATGCCTATTCTTAGCTGAACACTACAGTCTACAGTCAATGCCTGAATAATGCGATCATGCGATGAGTAATTTAACGTAGAAACGTCGTATTTTTTACACGTAGAAATATGAGTAAGCTGCCTAAGCCTATTTTGAAATGCTTATTACAAGAAATGATCTAGTTATACTAATTTATTAATTTGAATTTGTCATAGTTAATTCTAAGAAATACTTATTTCAGTTATTTATAAGTTTTCCTAAGGTCAGTTCTTATCAGCTTCTTGACCAAACATTAAAAGTTGATAAATGTGCATATGGCGTTTAACCGTTTAGAGCGGTACGGATACCTAAATATGTTATGCGGGTATTACACTGTCCTGAATTCAGAATCCTGACTAGGGGAGGGGAGTTGAAGCATCTAGCTCTAACATATAGGTACGTGTAACGCTCTAAACGTTCTGAATTCAGGCAGGACAGTGTAATACCCGCTTTAGAGCGGACATTACTGCCGAAATAAATTTCAATACAATAATTAGAGTATTAAATTGACGTAGGTACCTAGTTAAAAAGATAATAATAATAATAAATATTCTTTATTGCACCATAAATGAGTGATTAACAATTGTTAAAGATAATTATGTCCGGGTAAAAAATGTTCCATTTTGTATTGTTTTTTTAAAGTGTTCTTCAGTGCATGCCCAGTAGGTATATAGTATAGTATTTTGTTTGAACAAAAACAACATAAAGTAGTAAAAAAAAAGAAAACCTACATTTTTGTTTTTCTTTTGGATGTTAATAGCATTAACTGCGTTAATTGAGAAACTAAAACAGGGCCAGAAAGGCGAGCTAACACAGTGAGGTGCAATCGTTTCACCTATAATACAATGCTAATTAACTCATGTGCCGTTGACCGGTGTGGTACAGAAATCCTTTATTTGGGTCATTATTTGTTCAAATCACTTTCGTGGTCATTATTTTGTCGACTTCGTATAAAGACTTTAATGCCGTTTTCGATTATTTGGTAGAAGTACGGGACATCTACCAACTAAACTAACTAAGAAATGCCACCAAAATCTACAGCCAATTCGTCTAAATGAGGCGGTTGAAACGCGCGAATTACATTAGGTACCCATTTACACTTACCTATCGGCAATAAGTATCATAAAACCTTCAACTATCGGCACACATGCTAATGATACTGGTCTAATTCTGTTTTTTAGGTGAAGTGTTCTGTCTGAGGGCGTTTACAAAACTTATACCTACCTATTAAGTTTCTCTTCCGCACACAAAACTTATAAGTTTCGTCAAATGAGTCATAACCGGCATGTTATTCCAGGAACACAGAACACACTAATGTTGTTCCAACTATCGATCAGTCCGGATTAAGCCAGCGCGGGGCCTGTAGTAAATCCTATCAAGGGGCGCGAGCGCTTGGATTTACTTTAGGTTATCAATTATCAGGTTTATGGTATTAATTTTATTTTGGTGCGCGGGGCCCTCTTTATACTCTTGCTATGAGGCTAATAAACCGAACACGGTTATAAGTGGAAAACATATCCCACATGTGGGCTCGTCTTTCCATAGATATAATTTATGGCTGAGGGTTATCATATCACCAACAGTGAAAAAACATTTTGGGCCTCTTCATAATTTTCTCTTAATTTTATATGACTAGTCCCATATAAACAATCGGAAATATACCTATATCTAAAGGAAACCATTAAGTGAATACTTCTGGGTCGTTACTTAGAAAGCGTAGATGAACCATGTTCTAAGTGTTTACAACGCCTTATGAAGAGATGCCAAGTAAGGAGAGTCGGGAAGGGAACCGAGGCGAGGCCGCATATTCTCACAGGCATCAAGAATGTCAGACGCGCTCGGTATTGTGACTACTGTTTATGACCAATCGGTACCGTAACGCACTTGTTTACAACTTTAAAAATTCTGGTTTTCTTTATACGTTCAAGCGCAAGTTTTTGTTTCAACATTTGTACATTGATATATATGACTTCATATGACAGAAAATAAAATATTATAATCAGTGGTGATATGGTAGATATAATGGTAGATATTTTTTTCTTTTTTTTTAATATACTACGACGGTAGCAAACTAGGTTACGGTCTACCTGATGGTAAGCGGACACCGCAGCCTATAGCCGCTCGCAACTCCAAAAGAGTCACGTGCGCGTTGCCGACCCTTTATAAAATTTGTGTTGACAGCAGTCACAATGCATCAGTGCATCCTCGGGAGCTCT
The DNA here is from genome assembly GCA_951800055.1 of Cenopis cana. Taxonomy (NCBI): domain Eukaryota; kingdom Metazoa; phylum Arthropoda; class Insecta; order Lepidoptera; family Tortricidae; genus Cenopis; species Cenopis cana. The sequence continues at coordinate 11,048,243 of OX637482.1, read as the reverse complement.
GGTGAGCTACAAAGGGATCCACTCAACACGTCAGGATTCAGGATGTTCCTTTCTTTTGTTTAATATTCTTACGCGATAAAATTCGTTTAAGGCGATATATCGATTGAATGAGACACCCTTTGTTTTTCGCTCACGACAAAACGGGATGCAACCCTCTCAGAGAATGGCTTTATAGACAAATCTCGTTAAATATCTGACTGTGTGCAGGTTTATTAAATTTCCTCTTGTCAGTACCTAGATGAGGTAAAATACCATCATATTAACTTAATCGTGTCTTTTAATAATGCGTTGTTTTAGTAGGCTGAGGAAAAAAAGAAAAATATAGACTCGATTTTGGATTTATTTTCTATCGAGAAAATGTTAAGCAATCATGTTTCGCTATTGTCAGTACCACAATCATATAGTCAAGAATCATATATCTGAAAATCAGCCCCTACTGTTTGCTTTGCTAGTCTGGGCAGGACAGCGTTTCAAAGTCTCTAAATTTCTCATTGTAGCGCCTTCTTCACGGTATGAAATAAAAAAGGTTAAATATCTCGTTTTCTTTAAGTTAAGACGTCAATAGGTACTTATACTTTTTGTCCTCCTTTGACATTTTATCGCCAGCTTCACGGATGTAAACATTTTTTTCACGCGATACTTTTGGGGTTTCTCTCCGCTGGTGTTGGTACAAGTGTTTCCGGTGCCTCGTTATGCTTATTTAATTGTTTTGTAATACTAAAAGTTGAAATAACGGGCTCGTTGCCGTTAAAAATATGGTACCAACTTTATAAACGTTACAAAACTGTGTTGGTATTTTCCCTTAATTAATAATAATTAGTAATTACTTTCTTAATAAGAATTTAATTGGAATAATTAAATTGTAAACAACACGATACGCAATAAGTGTGACTCACAAGAATACTAGTAAGTATTTCTTCTGTGAGATTCCGATATTAACTGTTGAAAAAACGATTTGGGAAGTTTTTAACTGACAGGGATGAATTTCAAAAGTTGTTATCAGATCACTAATACATAGTCAGCATAAAATATATCTTCTTATTCTTCAGGGTGCTAGTTTCGATAATAATTAGTGAAGTTCAGATATTTTTGAGCATCTTTTTTTTTTGATATAAGTATTGGTTGGTGACTGTACCTACAATAAGCCCAAGAAGGTACGGTTGGTGCGTTTAAGGTGCAAAGCGATGTAGGTTGTTGTTTACCACCATGTTCGAAGCGCCGACGCTGCCCGCTGCCCACACAAATTCGTGTTTTCTGTCCAATACTGTTTAAAAATATTTCCCCTCGCATTTGTGTCAATGCTACGGTTAATAACGAGGCGGATGTCGCAAAAATAGATTCTAATGGCGCTCGTCGTCTCGGGTTTGTATACCCGCGCGAAACTAGCGTTACAGGTGTTTTTTTTTACTTTGGCAGAGTCCATAAATCCTTACCTTGGCAGTCGATAAAGTCGAAGTAAATCCTTACTTCCTTTTAACCCACCCACGTGCACGTGCTGCAGTTTACTATTTACAATATCTTTTAAACATCGTACCGAGAATGTCAGATTTCGTATAAGTAAAAAAAGCAGCACATGCCAGATATGGTCCAGATATCCACATAAATTACCTAATTATGGCCATAATTTCGTTTCTTTATTACCCGTTTCATAGAGTAATAAAATGTTTCATAGATAATTAAATTGTTATTCTCGGATACGCTTTACCTGCGTGGCGCAAGATGCTGCGTCTTTCAAGAATGATGATTAAAATATAAATAATCGACGACTCACGCCTTCCAAGGTAAGGACGTAACACAAATGTATTCTAACTGAATCAAGGCCTCGCTCAACGTAACAACACAAAGATGAATGTAAATCAGATCATGCTTATCTAAACTAAGTATGCATAAGTAATACATTAATTAATAGCTTACCGATACTTCCTAGTTAAAAACTTATACACTTCTCGTTGTTTACTGTCACTTTCGCACACTAGTTTTATCACTTCTCAATTCTAAAAGAAGTCAACAAACAAAGTTCGCGGCACTTTTAACAAAAAACCCGGGAAAAGATCGAGTAAGAACAAAACGTCGTAGTGTACTCCCGCCAAAGATCGTGTGTCGACTGTGTACGAGAGGCGAGAACCGTCAACAACTAGCGAGGCAATCGCACACCGTCCTGTGCCCGCTGCGCACTGACGCATGCGATGACGACGATGCTGACATAATACTGTGCTATTCATTCTCCGAATATGTGAGATACGCTGGTACTACTATCCAGTGCTTGAAGTCTTAAGACACATCTGGCTTTGCTTAACCGACGAGTGTAGGGAACTGTAGCAACCACATTCCTTGAATAGGGTTAGAGAGTCCGGAAGGGCCTGCTGTGAAACTCTATTATGATTTGTTTAAAATCTTCATTAATTTAGTTACCAAATTATAAATGCATTTTGGCATTTAGTTCGCCTTTTGTACTATGTTTACTTTTGTGCAATAAAGATTAATTAAATAAGTAAATGATTGCTTAGTTCAAGTACTGGTAACAATTGTTAAATTACGTAAGACGGTAATAAAGGGTGATTTACAAATAATTGTTTTTATGTCACACCTAGCCTAGTGGCCATTATCGCACGCTCCGCGCGCGAAAAAACCCACTTCCTGGCCAGGGGGTGACATAAAATTTTGTACTTACCACGGGCGATAATAAAGAAAGCCTCAGATCGCTTATTTATCGCCCTTGCCTTCGGCTCTTTGTTTTATCGCCCTTGGTAAGTAATGTACTATTTCACTTCTCATGCTCGAAAAGTTTATTAGACTTGTGAAGCGGGACTAAAGTAGTACATTTAAGCCCTAGGGAAAATATGTATACATATTTATGATTTACAAAACATTTTAATTTGACCAATCAAAATACTTCACCTATTAAATCCACCAATCACAGAACAGTAATTTGACAGATTAAAAAATATTTGGTAAAAATATCAACCAACCAGAACACAGCTGTACCTACTTAAATCGACCAATCAGGAAAGACGTTTTTCAGTTCTCTAAAGATTAAGCGGTGTCTATGGTCAAAGCAATTACTCCTCTTAAAAGAAAAAAAAGCGCATGTTGCATCTCTTTCTTTAATATAGCAAAAGAAAGGGAGGCGAATACGCAAAGCGAACACGCATAGCGAGGCATGGTGCTGGCTTTAGAAAAAAAACATGCTGTCAAATTAGACATACGCCCACCAAGAGTTAAATTATTCATTTAAGGTGGATAATTTGTGTTTATTTGTTTTCTCGCAATCGAAGTGAAAAGTAGAGTGTATAACTCGGGCCTAAAAGTCATATTACCACTCGAACAATTTTCCCTCACTACGTTCGGGTAAATAACCACCTCGTGCTAATATGGCTTACTTTAGACCCTTGTCAAACAATCTACTATTATTTCATTTGAATTCTACCTTCTACTGTGACATCATTTATAAGCAACATTTCGTAAAGCATGCGGGATCCCGCAAATACCGGGATCCCGCGGGATTGAGAATCCACAATCCCGTAAATACCGGGATTGAAATCGTCGTGCGGGATTGCATTCCCTAGTTCCACTCTATTTACAATTTATTTTAATATTTAAACAAAATAACTGTATGTTTCAAGGGAAACCGTAAGTACATATATTTTGTAGGTGTTTGAAAAAGTGACATGCAAAGAGAATTATAATCACTGACGTTTTACATGATCTTGTTGCATTCTTGTTATGACGTAGTCTGTCAAATCGCCGTGGTCGTGTAAAGCAATTATGTTTTGTTTTTCGATTATATTTGTTTATTTCTTTACTTTATACACTTTATTCAGCACAACACAAAATATATAAACATAAGAACTAAAATAATATTATAACTAAATTAAAAAAGGTCCCCGAGATCGGAGCCCTGTGGAAGGGTGGCCCATAAGGCTGGCTGCGTTCCCCCTTTGGATGGCTATTATATTAGGAACTTACGCCCCTATCCACTAGTTATTGTTACAATGCTTGAGTTTCCGTAAATTGCAATCTATTATTAAATTTATGGTCTATTTTATCAAGCAAACCCAAAAAATCATGCTTTAATATTTTTCCAATACGGTATTAAACTCATAGTCAAATCAGCAACTTTTTATTAAATGTCAAAAACGATTAGTTAATATGAAGTTTGTAGGGAAATACTGTCTTAGTGACGTCACTAAGACAGTGTGAATCGGTTTGTTCAAATCAACGTCCTTTTTAAATCTTTATGCTTATAAAATCTTTCAATTAGCTAAAATAAATTAATAATTGATGTTTTTCGAGTATTTTCGTTAGATCTTTTATTAGTTAAGTAAAAAATAATTTATTTTTACCTTAGTTTAATACTCTCCTGTTTGTAAAGAGTTCATAAGTAATTAAAAGTAAATAAAATATATTGCACCTATACATTAAAAGTTATGTTGACTGATTTTTTATCTATGTCATCACCACGTCATCACTCATCAGCAGTCAAACGTCAACCCAATAATAAAAACTGAATTATTTACACACATGATATTATAACCTGTTCAGCACAATGTTCTTGCATTTTTTCAGTGTCATCATGTAATTTCAAATGTAATACAGTATTAAAAAGTATCCTAATGATGATAAACATTCTCTCCTATGTGGGCATGAACTTGCAGTCCGAAGTGTGCCTATGGACGCTCCTCGGGCTCCTAAGAACTATCTTTGACGCGACTCTGTTCAAAGTAAACGCTAATTTAAAGCAGGTTAGTAACATTCAGCCAAAGTAATGCCAGTGAAGACATTCCAAGATCCCAAAATCTAGAAGTAGAGATGCATCGAATCTCAACGACTTTAGAACCACTGAGATGAAACTCTTCCTAGCAAGGGAACAGGCTAAATCTTGGTAGCTATACATTTTGCATCTGACTTGCGTGTTGAGCTAGACGTCGAGGTTGTTCCTGCACACGAACATTATACTTCCTGGCTTAAAAAGGTCTCGCCTTTAAAATGAAAATGACCACTGAACGATCTTAAGTTTTACGCGTTAGGTATGTAAGTAATTCACGTTAAAACAAATTATAATACAACCGGAAGTCTCTAATAAAAGGAGTTGGAATCCAAGCCTCGCAGCCTTTATGAAGTAGAAATTTGATGCTTTCTAAAATCACAAATGTAAAAGACGTGTTATTCAGGTATGGCAGATGGGTATGCCAGCAGAAATATCTATGCCGGTGCAAAGAGTGCTCCGCACCATGATCTCCGGCATCATGCTCGTGCAGTGCTTCACCGTCTACATCTACCTTGCTACGTATATCGTCTTGCTTTACCCTGCTTTCCTGGTACGTAAATGTAATTATTGTACTAGGCGCTAAAGAATTAATAACGCCCCTTTAATAACATACATTTGACGTTAGCATAGAAAATATATTTGTGGACAATCTTACACAAATCAACCTTAGTCCCTAACTAAGCAAAGCTTGTACAGTCAAGTGCAAAAATATGTATCGAATGAATCCTCTCATAAGTATGTACCAAAACCTTAATTCACCGACATAAGAGCTATGGGACATCTTTTTGAGCAAGTTGTATGCACCCATTATTTTTTTACTTGACTGTACTATGGCGTATAAGTACCTAGGTGACGATAGTATACACACTTGTAATAGCATAAAGGCGTAATACAAGAGACTCATATACAATTTCTACAATAATAAAGAATGAAACATCAATTCTGATGGCGTGTTTCACCAAACAAATTGAAAAACATATTAATCACCATTAATTACATCTTGTCAAGTATTTAAGAGTGCTTGAACGGGTCCACTAGCGCCACTCGTGAATAATTATGATAATATAAATTTAACGATAGATATTTATAAAAGGAGAACGCTATTTACTGTATTTTGTATTTCAGCTCGTCGTCTGTGGCTTTATACAATAAAACGACCTTTTTATTTTCGAGCTTATAGCTCAATGAATCTTGTTAAAATTAGTTTGATGTATTAAAAAATCGTGAAGTAGAGCTACATGATTATAAATGAAATGACTTATTATTTTTGATAAGCATTCAAGCATTATTTATGTTACGAGGTGGTTACCCGATTTGCATACTAGTTAGTTGCTGCAAAAAACGTTAATCTGGTAGATCCACTTATACAACTTAATCAGAAATCAGGCTGCGCTTATAGACGAGGGCTACGAGCAGGTCCAGGAGGTAGCGCGGCTTGAATCCTCGCCTATATCTCTAATAAAAAAAATGTGAGGAATATCATTTGATCTTGCTTGATCATACTATATGCGGTGAACTAAATCATGATAAAAAAATTGCTTAGTCATTTGCGCAATAATGAAAGAAATCTTTCTTACTCCACTGCGTATTTCTATTGTAGGATGTATGGAATGCTGCTGCTGCGGTTCAAACTTTTTATTTTATTTATTTACTATCAGGCAACAAGGCCCATATTTCGTTACCTTTTAGATTAATTACATACACTTCAACATAATAAAAAAATGATACTGCTGCGATTCATAAACGGTTTCATTTCAACTCATTTAAATTCCGATCTGTGTACGTAAGTACAACTTGAACCTAATGTTCTTATGAATTATCAGAAAGTCAGCCTTAGGCCTGCTTTTATTGGTAGGAGGAGCGTCCGACCCTAGTGCTACCGTGGCTGCTGCTAGCAGCAATCAGAAAGCTGCTGTGTGAGCTGCTGAGCCTGACGTTGGGCCTGGGCACTTGCGTGTTGGTGGGTGCGGCCCGCCCACCCTGCGTCAAGTTTGTGCTCGTCAAAATTGTCTCCATCATGCCCTCTGTATACATGTGGATGATTGTTCTCAAGTAAGCGGTTTCGTACCTCTCAAAAAATATTGCTATTAGTCGTCACTTATTATAGATCTATCTTCTATAGACCGACCGTCTTAATGAGTCCTCGCCTAGGATGACAGGGACAGGGGTAAGAAGCTCCTCTCTTATTCTTCCACGTCTTCACGTCAAAGGGTAGCGGACGGGTAGCGAGCGAAGGGTCCCTACCTCCCGCTAGTTCCGCGCGGTCTCAGTTAAGCGGTCGACCTGATTGAGTCCGTTCAGAAGTTATTTCCCAAAATGTGTGGTCCGGAGCTTGTGCTGGCTCCCGCGGCTATATAAGTGATTGGTACAGTCAGTATCAAAAGTAACTTGGCATATGAAAACTTCATCTTTATCTATACATACTCTCTATCTATACAAGGGAATAGGAACTTTTGACCTCTTCATATGCCAAGCTACTTTTGATGCTGACTGTACAAATTCATTGTTTTAGTTATTATTATACTCTAAAAGTCGCCTCGGTATTTCAATCGTACCCAAAGGCAGTGCCGACGAATGATCTCGACTACGGCCTCGAGCTGGCAATACGCAGGCGCCGGACCAAGTCTTTGCAGAACGAAGCGCAGCTACGGAGACGGTTATTATCGGATTGGTAAACAATTATTTTGTTTTTCGCTAGCATGAATAAATAGTCCCTGGGCCAGGAGCAAATGTCGTCAGTCGTTTACTGTTCTATTAAGAAGACTTGTGGACGTCAGATAAAAGCACTCCGTGGGCTAATAAATTTCTCAAACACGTTTTTTTAAATTATTTTTGTTATTTTCTCTCGATTGTTGCTCGAGAGGAACTTGGTCATTAGGTCTTGTTGCTGGCCCGCGGACTAAAACTAGTTTCGTCTCGATTAATACTGAAATTTGATAATATACCTACTTACAGGTACGATGAAAGACCACAGACTCAAAGTCAACCGGCACTCGTTACTCCTGTAAGCACTATTGATCAGCCATACACTTCACCGTCAGTATCGAATGTCGACACTGAGATAAAATCAGAAGCTGTCAATAATTTTGATTCCTACAGGTCTTCGTCAATTACAGGAAGTTACGAAGATTATTTTGGTAATGAAATAACTGTACCTCGCAACGCCGATCGCATTATAGAGCAGTTGGTACTAATGCTACTGCGAATAAGTACATATTTAAGAAAAACAAAATACGGTGATATAATCTTCGAGTCGCACCAAACTTTAGTCTCTCCTGCAAACGTTTTGAACCTTGAAACTTGCCCAGCTCTAACGAATCAAACCGAGGAGACCCCTCCTTTAGTTGGCAGTAGCAAAGAAAATACGGCCTCATATTTAAGACTTTATCCGCAAATATTCATGAAAGGCACACCTGATTATCAATCAATACGAAATTTTGAATCAATCAGAACGGTGCGGAGTTCGATTATTGGTAAATTTACTGAACCTTCAGAATGGCAACCACATGTATCTGCTGTCGCTAGAAAAAAAAACAAATTACCTGAAGAAAAGGCTACGAATAGAGCAAGGATGCCCGGTGTAGAAATTGATAAAGAACTGGATGCGCAAAATGAGTTAAAAAATATGACGCAACAACATCAATCAAGGTATGAATCCGAAATAAGTGTTGTGGATAAAGTGATTGAAATAAAGTCTCATGACAGAATATTGCCTAAAAGCAGTATATCCGTAAATTCAGATAAAAGTCTGAGTTCACTGATTTCTAAAATGCAGTTCCAACTGTCAGAAATTATAACTTTTAATCAAAACACTTTAATTAGTGAGGATTCAAACCAATGTCTTAATTCTCCACTTGAAGATTGTAATGACGGAGAGAATAATAGTAAAAACAAGGCATAAGTAAATAGTAAAACAATGAACAATATATTCTCACGTTTTATTATTAATTATCAAAATATACCTCAGGCTGAAGCTACACCCTCAGGCTGACAGATAGTATTTTCTACAGCTTTTGCCGGATCTAAATATAAGACTCGGTAATTATACTCATTCGGATCTATCAAATTAAATTGATACATTGGCAGTCTGTTTGTTATTATCCAGGCCATTTGCGGCACTTCATGATCTATTCGTAAGTCATTAGGAAATACTAAAGTGTTATTGTTTTGAGCCACAATTCCAATGTTATCGTTGTTGTACGGTTTTCGGGTATCCCAACATCCAATACTGTCTAAAGAAATCAGGTTGAAAATCATGACACCATTTCGATCGACGGCAGCCGCAGAAACTTGTCCTGCTGAGCCTCGGCTGGGACCTAGCAACTTAAATTCACTAAGTGCATTGTTGATACGCGACGGATCACGTATTACTGATGTCATGACTACAAATTCCAAAGAACTAGACATGGCATGATAGTACAGAGGTCTATCTCCTTGATGAAGTTTTCCTAAAGACATTCCAAAAAGACCATCTGACCACGGGAAATTTAATCCATGTAATGTGTAATTTGACAGCAATGGTTCCGGATAAAAAGTGTAATGACTAAATCTCCAGAATTGTGCATCAGAATTTCTGAATACGATAAGTCCAAAACGCCAAGCGTCAGCTATGTAAACGTGCAGATCTCTGCATAGAGCGTCTCTGGAGTCAACGACTATATTAGTAATCAGAGAGTTCTGAAGAACAAATTCTGCTGGAATTGTATGACGAGCTAACACTGTGTCAGTTTCGAGATCGATGGCGAACAAAGTAGGTGGGCAGAGTTGGCGAGGAGTCTCGAAGGCTTCAACTTGTCCAGAATCGAGAACCCACATGACGCCGCAGTGGTCGATGTTCATTCGGAATACGGAGGTAAATCCAGTACAGTTTTCTGAAACATTATAATAAAAAAATTGAGGCCCGTTTTTGAAATAATAAGTTGATGACTTATTTTGCGTATACTTAATAATCCTACTAATATTATAAATGCGAAAGTTTGTATGTTTGTGAGGATGTTTGTGACTCAATCACGCAAAAACGGCTGAACGGATTAAGACGAAACTTGGTATACAACGAGTTTATAGCCTGCATTAACATATAGGATACTTTTTATCCCTGAAATCATCCCTCAAATACAAGGTCACGCGAACGAAGTCGCGGGCAAAAGCTAATAACTATAACATAAAACCTGACTTGTTATGGGATGCGATAGATTACTTACTGTTAATATTTGTATTTACGTAAAAGGAGAGTTTTAAACCTAACATTTTATTTAACAAAAAAATTAAAAATAACTTCCTATTGAACTATCAAGTGTCACCTTCGGAACGATTAGAAGTCAACCAGGTATTGAATAATACCTACCTGTTTTAATATGGTTTCTGTGTTAGGTATATAATCGTATTTTTCCTCACATTCCGTGGTGATATGTTTACCTAAGTCTCTTCCAGTGTTTACGTTTACAGTCTTTTCATCCTTTCGTGTCCTATTATGTAAACAAACTCTTTTTGAAGACGTTAATTCATCGTCACACTTTTCTCTAGGATTACAATACTTTGTGAGCTTCTTTAAGTATACAACAACATTTTAAGTGATGATTATTGCATTTGTGTAATCCTAAAGAAAAGGGTGATATTGATTAATGTCTTCAAGAAGAGTTTGTTTCCATGATAGGACACGTTATGATATATAGACGATACGATAAAAAAAGATATAAATAAACGAAGTGTACAATTACAATCTGGGGGCCGCGGACAAAAAGCTATGATGTTTTGACGAGTCGTCGTTCGAAGTCGAGCGTTCGACATTTAAAAATCGGTCCCCAGGTAACGTTGGTTTCAGTGTTTCCATTTCCATACCTGCATTATGCCAGTCCCAGTTGGGATACGGCTTCAAAGGCGGCGATTCAGTCGCTGCCACGATAGGCACCGAGGACAGCGTAGCTGGCACGCCCTTCTTCCACCGAGGCGTGCTGACGAACACCCGGTCCTTCCACCGCTCGACGCCCAGGGTTATTACGTTTGTTTGGTTAAACAGCCTAGAAAATGTATGTCACTTGTTTTTAACTAGAACTAGTTTGGTTATGTGCTGGTTGCGTAAGTTTAAATCGGCTCGGTCTTAGTTCAAACAGGTAGGTATGGAAATCGAATTCGTTGGTTGAAATGTAGGATATCGTTGCCATACCGGTCTTAAAATTCAGTGGTTACTTGGTTCAGTACCCTTACCATGAGTCTGCAATGTTTGCATTACCGTAGGTACTCGCTAGCGACTGCGTAAACGATTCAGTATTAGTACAGCGCCTTTGGCGGTTACGCAATATAACTAAGAATCGCCATACAAAATCGTTTACGCAGTCGCTAGCGAGTCCGGTAATGCAAACATTGCAACTCATGGTAAGGGTACAGGATATATTACTGAGGCCGGTTTTACATATAAAGGTTCAGCCAAAATGTCACATCAAATTTTGGTAACTCATTAATCTCATATCTCATTACATTCTTTGGCATAACTTACCGACCTAAGATCTAACGGATTTCTTTATAAAACTGAGCTTGGTGGATATATAATACAGATATACGTTTGCGTTGCCACTTCCATATATTTATCACAATTTAACCATAGTCTATTTTATTTTAACGTTATATTACTCAAAACAGAGGTGGTAGAGAAGATTTAAATTTAGTTAGGTACTTATGTAAAGATAAGCGCAATAAACTATAGTTTATTTAAGCATGTCATTTCACAAATACCTATTAAATGATACAGAAGGAACACAGACGGGACATGCTACTCACGTCCCTGAAAAATGCGTGTGCCTCTGTTGGAGTATCAAATTAAAAAAAAAAAACATAGGTGAGGTGGTGTGCCCTGGCGAACGGTTCTGATAAACACGTTCCATAACATAAATTATAGGCGTTCTGTTTTACCAGCTCATAGCAGCATACTCGCGTTTACGCCGGATACGTCGATCTTGCACATAGGTACAATGCTTGATGGAAACATATGCTATATGTCCGATACTATAAGGTGATCACGATAAGTATAGGTAGCTTTCATATGTTCATTAAACTAGGTAGGTAAACACAACAGCACAAATGAATTGACTAAAAAATGAGGTGGGATGAGATAGCCGAGGAGGACGGCGTGTCTGAAATCGGTTGAAAACGACAAAGTACATCGGACGGAATGTAGGTACTCACCCGCTGTCAACAGCAGCTTGTCTTGCTTGTAGATTCTCATATTCGAAGTCGATTTGTTTCCACCGGTACAGAGTGCCTATCGCCTTCCTGTGAGGAGCCGGGCTACTGTGAATGTTACCGGCCACGCATGCCAGTCCTATTAAAAGCAGCGATAATGGTTCACTCATCTGGAAATGACAATAAGAATAATTCATTAAATAGAAATCTTCCGTGAGTTTTAGGCGTTAGAATATAATGAGACGGATCACTGGTGTCTCTAAGGTAGAACATCCTTAAAACGTTTGTTTTAACGGGTCTAACGCGATATTTAACTATGTATGTATTTACCTAAAACAAACCTTTTAAGTATGTTTACAAAACGCGAGAGTTTAAAGTGTTATAAATAAGGTAGAACATCGCTTGACATTTTTCGAATCGATCCGAGATTTTTAATTATGAATATTCGCGGCGTAAACTCGTCGATGATCGGCGATGACCGATGATGCCGGTGACCCGTTTCATTTACAAAAAAATACACACTGATACCCCTCGAACAACTCTCCGAATACGCTATTTGACTAATTTTTTTTATAATGCCAATCGAATCAGTTTTTAGAGACGATCAAATGTCTCTATGGGACCAACAACAATTAGAGCACAATAAAGGGCTAAAATTAGGGACAAACCTAGCTCAACGCTAGCGGACCTCAAAAAGGCTCCTACAAATTGGTCCTGGCAAATGACGTCACTTGCACAGCATTCGACCAACCGTTGTATGGGAAAATTAGTATTTCGCTGTTTTAGTCGTAAAATAATGCGTTTAGGTACATAGTTGCCATACAATTTATTTTTTATTTTTACATAAGCATTCTATTGATACCTTTTATTTGAATTTTGGACGGTAAAAAAAATTACATAATTTTCTGAGTTTTTGATGATTCGTATCTTTTTCTGATTTTGGTAAATTTTTATAATTTACGATTTATTGTGATATTTTGATGGCTAACAAAAAGTTACACTGTGTTATAAATTTTAACATGTGTCAAATACCCTATTACGTTATAATTTACTGTGTGACGTGTATGCAATCTCACCGTATAAACTATGTACCTACATTCAAGAGCAAATAAAATGGGTTCCCCATAAAAAAAAAACACTCCAATAAAAATGCATGAATGGCATCAATTTTTACTTTCCCATTATTATGAGTGGTTTTTTTTTATTGTAAGTAGTTAACTAGTTATATTTAATATGTTATTTAGATACTTACTACAAGTTTACTTTATACAACTGCTTCGCTAGTTGTTACTTGGGACCTACGCGTAATGCGATGGATAGTTACCTAGTAAGTAGGTAGTACTCATTTTCTTTTAACCGCAATTGCGTGCACCAAGATAATGATAACATTTAAATAAAAAACATGATAACCGGATTGCAAGTGGATCATTATCAGATCATTACTGAATAGATCCTTTATTTAATTATGTTTATCGAAAATCGGCATATTATGAGAGATATTTTCTGTTCAATTCTGTTTAGATAATAATATTTGTTTATTCCAAACAAAATAATATCTCTATTGCGAATATTGTCACCATAATAGTACCTAGGTACATTCGGAATATTTAATAAAATAACCAAATATTCCATTTCGTTAAAAACTAATTTTAACCTTCCAACTTAATTGATAGGAATACCAATTCATAAGGAAAGTCCTCCATGTAAAGGACAACCGGTGGGCAGGGGCACTCGCGGTAACGAATATGACAACATTGATCATCGACTTGATTAACCACTGATCTAAATACAGAGGTCATTTTCGGTTGCGGTCAAAGCATGAAACACAAATTCTAACACACAACACAAAGTTATTTGCAAAACATACTTTTACTTATGAAATTGCCTGGGCACGAAATCATCTATTCCTCATTAATTTTAATTTATCACTAAACATGGATGATTTCCGGTAGGTACGCATATTTAATATTTTATGATCATACACATTACACACACAGGGCCTGAATCTTGAGAAGGTAAACAACAAAAATAATGTGATAAATAGGTCTGGTCTTAATTAACAAAATAAACATGAGTATAAGATAGATACCTCAAAATTGATGTTTAAAAATTTTGCTTTTGGTGTTTTGATAAATGTGAGTTTAGTTTTAGTCGACTCTATGTAATAATATTAATTATTATTTCATGCATAATATCAATAATAGTTAAACGTAAAAATACACCTCTTTGTTGGAATAATAATTAGTTAATTAACAGAACAAAAATAATTATGAATTTGATGAAGGACATTCATTCATATCATGTTAATAGTAGCAGTGCAATTAATTAAGTATGAGTACCAAAGTTGTTCTCAAACTAACTACCTTGCGACTCTTTCTAATATCCCATTGAATATAATTTTAATGCAATTTATAGACATTTTCATGCATGTTTCTTACCTTGGTATATCCACCAGAGAACTGCTGGCACACGTCTGTCCATCAAGTGGCTCTTTTATGAATGCCGCGCCCACAGTCGACCGCATGTACATATAGCCGGTGGGTGGTTAATAATATACTCGTACATAGATTTGTAACTCCTTTGTAAGTTCATCGTTTATAAACTAAATTGTTAAAAGTAATGAACAATAGACAAGATGGTAGGTGTTTGAAGATAATAAGAATAATTATATTTTAAATGGCGTTGATAACAATACCGTGAATTTGTTATTGTTAGAATAAATCATGGTTATGGTTGGCGAATTATAAATATGCACCGATTCGCCATACTTTGTTCGAAGAATTGGTGCAAATGCAAATTATATTTCGACGACTTTACTTACAAACAATATATAATATGAAGTTTAAGTACTTTGGCGATGTTAAAGATTTTGACCAAGCAGCCCAGACAACAAAATATATTGTCTTTAGAATAAAGACAACATTTTTGTTCACGAGTCGGACTCGTACATTGTAACACGCGCGAGCTGAGTTTCACGACGATGTGCATCGGCTTGCCGCTCTTGATAGCGGGGCGTACACGGTGTATACTAACAATATCACTACGATTGATGCTGCATCGTATTTTCTCGCCTAAAGTTACAAGTAAATTTATAAGATTTTCATCTTTTTTTTTCAGGCTGGTTTTGAATTTCAAAATTGCACTGTCTTGCCTACTGCTCTAAGGCGTCAATCTTTAACTCAGACGTGGTTCTAAAGCTTTCATGTTGGCTAAAGTCTGTGGATTGGAGTGCTCAGTTACTATTCCCTTAAGTTCGTTGTGCTGGTCCGATATAAATTGGGTGCTCTGTTTAATATTTTCCAGCTCATTCCTAAGCAGCGAGTTTTCCTCTTTCACCACGGCCAACTCAGCCTGCCCAGCTGCGACCGTGCGCTCAATCGACTGAAATTTAATAGCCCAGGTCTTGTCTCGCTGCTCAATACGTTCCAGGGCTACCTGTCACTGTCTGATTAATCCTGTCAAAAAGTGACAGGTAGCTTATCTCGCGCGCGAGTAGATACGGAATGCATGTTGTGCTAGAGGGGCTGGTGGGCATCGGAGGTTTTCTGTGCCTGCACAAGTTCGTCGAGCCTTTCATGGCAGCGGTTTAGGGACGAGGACGACTCTTCCAGCCTAAATCCCGAATTTCTCGTGTTAATTTTTTTACCTCGGAAACCAGCTCCTTGATGTCATTCTGTGATGTATTACTAGATGTTTCTTTTTTACGCATGGGGTTGTTTTGGACCGGGGTCCCACTGTTGTCCCCTCCTTTCTTTTGCGCAGCACTGTAATCGGGGCATTTCCAACCCTTCTTCCGATCCAGTGACAGCAGGGCAGTTTCGACACATTCACGACAGAATACTTTCTCGCATGCTGAGACTTTACAGCGCATGCAATTTGCGACGGCGCACGCCTCAAGACACCCTGTGCAATTCATATTTGTAAAATGAAATAATAAAACACTTGTTAAGGGCGCAAAGTCTCCGAGTGGAAAAAGATGTGCGAGCAGACGTGCGCGCAGTCTATAATCTAATATTGTTTGGCGGCGCAATCGCAGAGCGGTCAGATATCAAATGTTCGACTTGAAGCGCGCGAATCTAGACCGTATATCGCTTCCGTTACTGCGAAGCTCGCGTGTGCATCGCTGCACTTAGATAAACATTGCACGGCACTACCCGTCCGTTAACACTGATTTTTGTTTAACTAATTGTCTTAAATCTTTGATATTTTATTGCAAATCACTGTCCAACTGTGTTCTTTTAGAGTTAATTTCACAACATGACTGCACCGAAAAACCGTGTTTTAGTATATATTTTATGAGAGTAACGACAACCTGATGTTGATTGTCCGAACCGGTCAGATGCTAAATGACATGAAAGACAGCTAAATGTACATATATATACATATATGATAATATTGATAATAGCATGTGGTACATATACTTACGCATAATATGCGGCGTAGCGGGGACTCTAAAGTAGGTAAATAAGGAAAATAATTATATCAGCTTTATTGATTTTTTTTCTTGTAGTTAGGTGCGCAACATAATTACAATGATAGGGATCCGTTAGGTAGGTACGTAGCTATAGTAATGTTTTCTACAGGAATTAAATATCAATTCAAAGAACTAGATTTGTTTCACGAAGATTTTAGTTATTTCGCTAGTTATAAACGTTTAAGTTTATTTTATTTCTTTCAATACATTCTAAGACAACTTAGTATTTACACATGTCACTATTAGGTACTAGGTGTACAGTCAGCGTCATATAGTATGTAGCAGCCACAGTGGGCAAATAGTTCAGTACACCATATATTTTGTATGGTGTACCGAACTATTTGGCCACTTTGACTACTACATACTATATGGAGCTGACTGTACTGTCAAGGCGAATTAGGACTTACAAATTGTACCGTCTAGTCTTGTATAGTCTATTCATCCTTACCTGTCTTATCATGTACTTAAACAATCTACATAGACGACGTAATGTCAGATAATTTTGAGTTTATGCGTTCGTTTCTTCTTAAATCTTACTAGAAATTATATTTTTCAGTGATAACTTGATTGAACTTATTGCTTGCTTAAATACTTACATTGTGAGCTTCTTTAACTATACTACAATATTTGAGTGATGATTAAGTACTTATTGTGAAATCCGAGAGAAGTGTGATAATGTGTTTGTTTACATGATACCTATTATATAATCTCGCAGAGGTAGGGCACAGCAAAATGTCATCTCGGAGAGGTAGGGCACAACAAAATGTCATCTTGCTCGAATTTGGAGCAGCCTAACTGGGGAAGTACCTCCGCCTTGCAGAAGACATTATATACTCAGGTATGTAGTGTTGTGTTCCTGGAGGTGAGCAAGGTTGCCAGAGCTCCCGAGGTTGCACTGTGTTGAGAGTGAGGGAGCTAAATTGGTCCCTTCTGCTGTCAACACAGTGCATCCTCAAATTTTATAAAGGGTCGGCAACGCGCACGTGACTCCTTTGGAGTTGCGAGCGTCTATAGGCTGCGGTGTCCGCTTACCATCAGGTGGACCGTATGCTTGTTCGCCACCGTCGTAGTATGAAAAAAATCTGTGATGATACCTAGGATACGTAAGGATGAATATACTCGGAAGGAACTGTTTCTGAAACAGGGCCGTAAACCACTTAGGGTTAAAGTACTTTCACAATAAACGCCGATAATCTAATCAGCTTGAAATTAATTTATATAATAGGCATTATTTTATTACATCTCATCCATTAGTTCTACACGCTTCTTGCAAACATGATCAAGAGGTTTTTAAAGCGCCTATTGCTTTATAGAAGCAATTGGTATAAACCGTATACATACACTCGCGGACAAAGAATACGGGTCAGTAAAATAACGTCATATTTTCTAAAATACTGCAAATATGTACAGTTTACTTAATCATGTTAGGATCTTTATTTAATTTTACACACAAACTGCAAAAATTACAGTAAAAAATTACGTTTCTAGGTTTTAAATGGGACTCGTAAAAACCCATGAAATTACACTCCTTTTTTTGGGCAGTCGTGTAAAAAACAACGTTAACGGACGGAGCGAGATATCTCAAAAATCGACATTTTTGGATATTGATATATTTATGATGATATTTTTATGATAGGATCCCGGAAATTTCTAGTACAGCTGGGCAATACGAAGAATAAATTATGTAAATAAAACTAGTGTTTTATATTTTAAAAAACCTATTGCAGCTATTTAAACTAGGGTAACCCGAAATTTTTGACCTCGAGTGTATTATTAAATTGCATTTTTAAACCTGAATCCACAACACAGGAGTAGCCAGTCAACATGGGACTTTAAGGCGCAGGGGTGGGTAAGGCATTTTCCATACAAACTCTGTGCACGTTTTATTCGTAGGTTTTAACACTAACGAATATAATTTTTTTTTTGGTTGTAAATATTAGATATGCGAAGAAAGTGATGTGAAAATTTTCAAATAATTCAAAAAACAATAAAAAAAATTACGTCACGAAATAGCTATCAGAAAAATAAGCATGCTGACCAAAAATCATAAATTGAATGCAAACACAAACGCAGTAAATCCTGCACAAAGTTTGTATGGAGAGAGCTTGCCCTAACCATCCTCTTAATCTGGCCGCTATAAAACAGGCTACTAAAACAAAACATGAAACCAAAATTTTGAATATTGGCTGCGATCCTGTGTACTATACCAATTAATGAGAGCCTAAGAACCATCTAGGTATCAAAGTCTTGTTTACACTTTCGATTTGAAACAAAACACTTAAATCGGTTCTTTTGTTTGGGAGCTACAATGCTACAGACAGACACACAAACACAGTAGTGTTACATGCATGTTAAATTTTTTAAAATCTTGCTTAGATTTATAGAAACGCCTGTTGCTTTTAAGAAGCATTTGGTAGAAAACTGTAGGTGCTATACGTTATGCGGTATTGAGCAATGTTATACAAAATGTTAATAAATATTGTAAACTAGCTGCCAGCGCGGCTACGCCCGCGTTCCAAAGCAAAAGTGATAAAAACGCAGACGACGTCATGGGAAAAAATATTTATTGCTTACATCATCATGTATCACTCGCAAGATTCAATGGTAACAACAATACATATCTGCTGAAAGATTTTTTAAAATTCGATGTTTACTTAGTTCCGGGGATTACCTCTCTACATAGAAACTTACAAGCTACAATCCGACAAACATAATAACACATACGACATATATAATATTAGTATAGATTCACCTATGTTGTCTATGGCTGAGCGCTGGTTGTTGCATGTCGGGATCGCAAACCGTCTGCTTCACCGCTTCTTCTGTGTCAGCGTATAATATGCGGTAATTGTAGTCATAAGGATCCAGGGGACCCGCTTGAAACATTGGCAATCGATTCGATATCACCCAAACGCTTTGATGTTTGTCTTGATCGATTTTTATATCGTTAGGGAAAATTAGAGTATCTTTATTCGTGGCTACCACACCCATCGACCTTTTCTCGTATGGTTTTTGTGTATCCCAGCAGCCGATACTGTCTCGGGTCACCAAACCGTGGAACATGACTCCGCGCCTATCTATGGCGGATGCTGACGACTGTCCGAACAGACCTCTGCTCTCGCCAACTAGGTGAAACTCTGACGAACTGTCGTTTACACGCACACTGTCCCGCAGTACTTTTGTAGATACGTAGAATTCTCTATAACTCGACATTGCGTGGAAAAATAATATTCGGTTCCCATAAGGGTCTAGAGGCGACAGTGCTAGACCAAAAATACCGTCTGCCCATTGAAAATTGAGACCATGGAGTGTATAGTTGGAAGCGAGTGGATCGGGATAAAAAAGGGGACTAGAAAATCTCCAGAAAGACGCATCTCTTTGTCTGAATACCAGCAGACCAAAGCGCCAAGTGTCTGCGATATAGACGTGGAGATCTGAACAATCGTCAGCGCGAGTATCCACGATGATATTAGAAAAGAGCGAGTCTTGAAGAACATATTTTTTTGGAATCGTATATCTGGCAATGAGCTTGTCTGTTCTCAAGTCGAAGACCACTATGCTCGGTGGACATAGTTGCTTTGGGCTGTCTTGAGAGTCGATTTGACCAGAGTCCATAACCCAGAGTCGGCCGCAAGGGTCTACGTTTATTCGGAATACTGAAGTCAATCCACTACAATTTTTGGATTCACCTGTAACAAAAGAAAGTCAATATGAATATGTCATCACCTGAAATTAGTTAAAAAAACCGGATAAGTGCGAGTCGGACTCGTTCCGTATTTGTAGGTCATACAATTCTGACCGCGCATACATTGATTACGTACTTTTAATAAATACTATATTTTTTATGATTTAATTATATTGCAGTTCAGATTTTCCCCTGTATATAGACAATATTACTTGCCAAATTTCATAGTTCAAGGTCAACATAATGTACCCTATAAATTTTGATTCCCTTGAGAGTATCGAGTTTTTCGGGTTAAACGGCCGTATCTTTTTTTACCTTAACTAGTTTGAATTAAATATTCTTAGATTCATGGGACTGCAAACTTGAGTACATGGTTTTCATTTCAACAAAGTGATCCTATAAGGGTTCCGTTTTTTTTCCTTTTGAGGTAAGGAACTCTAAAAATCGGTCGTACTTCTGTAAAGTTTTTTTAAGTTTTAATTGCTCTTGAGTGTGTAGTAACCTAACCAAATACGTGTCCGTCCAGGTACCTTTTAAGCGATAATTATCAACATTTAACTGCACACGAGTGCTTAGTTATTTGTGATCACCGAAGCATTGCAAAGCGAGTGCAGTGGCCGAGGTGGAATGAATGCTTTATAAAACTGGGACAATTCAAGAATCAGAAAAAGGACACTGTATTCGCTTACTTGTAAAGGCTCTGTGGAAGGACTAGTTGGTGTAAGGTCAGAGAAGCAGCAGGGTGACGCTGACACCGACTACCCGCGGTATGGTGAAGCAGACACTCTTTCAGACCAACGGCCAACGAATTATTGCCACTATGTAGTATTACAAGACTTACTAGAAAAGGCTCTGTGGAAAGACCAGTCAGGATAAGGCCGGAGGAGCGGCGAGGTGACGCCACCCGAGCGCGGCACCGTCGCCAGGGTGGCCGGGACTCCTCGCCGCCAGCTCGGAATAGTCACCCACACTCTTGAGCCGTAGACTTCTAGGCCTAGCGGTAATACGTTCGCCGGGATATATTTTCTGGAATAAACAACATAGAATGATTACTTTATGGAAATAACTGCGAGTGATAGAATGTTGTAATTAATGAATGCCTGAAATGGAGGTTCCGCATAGGTTGATTACTAGTTATGGAGAATTAAAGGTAGGTACTAAAGATACACGTTAAAATGCGAATTGGCCTAATGGGTCTTGCTCTGATTTGTGCAGAATTTTTACGATAAGCTAATTTTATGTTCAAATAAAGACAAGGATCTGGCTTATGAATATGAATTACTAACACGTGAGATGGCTCTGTTTTATTTAATCATAATACATAGCATGTAATTTTGTAAATTTTGTTTAGCACCCGAAATTACTCACCCGAAATTGCGGTCAAAAATTTCGGGTCACCCTAGTTTAAATAGCTTCAACAGATTTTGTTTACATCGTTTATACTCGTTTTATTTACTTACATAATATACAATTTTTCGTATTGCCCAACTGTATTAGCAATTTCCGGGATCCTATCATAAAAATATCAATGTCCAAAAATTACGATTTTCGCGATATCTCGCTCCGTTAACGGTGTTTTTTCATGGATTTTTACGAGTCCGATTTAAACTTGGAAACATTACTTTTTTTGGATGTTACTTTTGCAGTATAGATGTAAAATTAAATAAAGATAATGACATGATTAAAAAAACTTACAACCTCGCAGTATTTTAGGAAATATGACGGTTTTTAGTTTTACCGACCCGTATTTCTTTGTCCGCGAGTGTATTAGTTATGAGTTATGTTTATAATTACAATACGGAATTATGAAAGATTTCTTAATTTTTCATAACTACTGTAGCAGAGCAGAGCTAAGACATGTTGTGATTCAGAAGTGATCAATACTCAAAATAAATGTCATGTCCACTCTAATTATATTTGATCAACATGTGAGCATTACCCTGTAGTGATCGCGTGGTGGCGGTGTAGCATGGTGGGAAAGTCGAAGTCGACACGCTGCCACTTGTAGAGTGTGCTAAAGGGGGGCGTGTCTAGGTCCGCAGGGATGCTGTGCGCCCGCGCCAGTCCCAACATTGTGAGCCACAGCGTCAGGCCGACGGCTGGGTTCGCTCCTGGAAACGTCAAATTTGACCATATTTTATTTTATGTTCGAGAGATCATGGTAGTGCATGTTATCCACGGTGACGCGCCCCTCCACAGCGAATCTCATACTAATCTATGCGCAATTGTACGGATTGGGCTGTGGAGGGGCGCGCCTTCGTGGATGACACGTATAGAGTAAGGGAGTGAAATGAGATCCATTCCGTCAGATTTGACAAAAATGCTCGTATAGTGCATTCAGTACTGTCTAGCTATACTATACTAATAAAATCGAATCGAGGTGGGTACATTTTTTGAAAACGTTTCTACTAAAATTTAAAAGTATCAAGACATAATTATTTGATACAGAGAACAAATAAAAAAAAATTGAAACTTCCACGTTAAATTAACACGAATCAAGAACAATTTAACTAAATAATTTGATTCGTAAAAATAGTAGTATCAAGATGTGTTGGTTTGCACACAAAAAGATACAACCGAAACCGCTCCTTTAAAAAAAATGGTTTCTATGAGTTTGGTGTAATACCCGTATTGTTTGTGTTCAAGTGGAAACACGCCTGATTAACCGGCGGATTTTCGGTTGTTCTACTCTACAGGTAGCATTTCTCAACCGAATGTCGTGAAAGTTTGTGAGGTACCTAAACGAAGTTTCTCGTTTTTTAAATAATACCCATCAAAAACATTACATGCAAAAAGATGCAAGTCTCGCAACACTGGGGGCCGATTTTTGAGTTTCGAACGCTTTTCTCTCGAGATTGTCAAAAAACTATGATGATTTGACAGATGTCGAGTGTAATTTCGAGCGTTCGACACTCAAAAATCGGCCCCCAGTTCTTCCACAACAAAAAAGTAATGATATGTAATGTTAAACCAAGTCGGTTATATTTTAGTCAATAGTACCGGGGAGGGGTGTCCACAGAACAAGATTTCCACCGACTTGCATCGGCATTACTTTATGTTTTTAAATATATAAAATGGCTTGGCCATCGCACGGCACGGCTACATAATGTCAGCTGATTAAAATATTCCTAATTAAACATAGCGCTAGCCCTAATGACATGCAGCTGGGTCATTGTCAGTCGGAAAAACAAAAGTTGTCCATTCGGTGGTCAATAGTTAACGGCGTGTGTGCATGTAATTTACGTTTTTATTACATGGATTTATAGACACGGAATTACAGATTATGTGGGTTATCAGATCAATCGAAAATTAAGCTTTGTAGCCCTTAACTTTTGGCATGTCCACCGAAAAGACGCGCACCTAAATCTGACAATGACCCAGCTTGAGCGAGTTTGAGCAATACACATTGTATGTGAAAGCGTTGTGTCGTGGGACTTGGCGGGGGCAATGCCGTGTCTTTTTTTTTTTTTTTTTTTTTTTTTTTTTTTTTTTTTTTTTTATAGGTGTGCTCCTGTTTTGGCCTGCAAAGCGGCCAGTGACAGATATAGGTAGGGATACCTCTCCCTGCGGCCTGAAGGGCCAGCAGGGGGGAATGCAATGCCGTTCCCCCAGATTTACTCCCCTAACAAACCTTTTAACTTTTAACCTCCTTTTCTCTTCTTCAAATAGAGAATTTAAATTTATTTTTCAGTGTATTTTTTTCTCTTTTAATGCTTAGTCTAGTACAGTTAAGGGCACCAATATGTATACATTTTTTCACTTTACTCCATTGAAATAAGGTCCAAAAATGTATACATATTTATGCCCTTGACTGTACCTAGAGAAATTTCAAGCTCCTTTCTTATTTCAAAGTAAATTACTACTATAGCATATGTCTTATTCTGATGTCTAAAGAACAATATTGGAATGTTTCACATAAATCACTTCAGGCGATTTTAAGATTAAAAGGAACGTACATTGTACATCCATCCGCATGAGCTTTCACGTTTATAATAGGTATTATAATTATTAGGAATTTGTTTCGAGACATATTTTAGAAAAAAACACTCGCGAGGTCTAGTGCTCGCAGAGCAAAAAATAGTTCATATTTGGAGCAACCTAACTGGGGAAGTACCACGTTACAGTACATACGAGTATCAGCCATAATTGATCCACCACTTGCTCTGTAGGTTTGTGGTACTTATTGTGTTCGTAGTGGTAAAGTAAGGCCGGAGTGGAGTTAGCGTATCACCTGCCAGTTTCGTCATTCGCAAATTTCACTGATTCGCCAGTACACTTTCTAGGCATTTTCGCTAGGTTGACGATTTCATTAATTAATTAAGCAGTTTCAGTTCCCTGTTTTTTCGCCATTTTTGCTAGATTGTCAGTGTCGTAAATTTGCCAGTTTCCTAATCCGTTAGTTTCGTTATTTGCCAGCTTCGCTAAGTGAACGGTTTCCCTATCTGTCAGTTGTTGCGCTCGGTATAGAGGCTAGGTAGAGAATTAAAATCTAATCGCTATATCTAATCTAATAAATGTTTTCATTGATCTTTGGATGTTTCTCACTTTCATAAATTAGAAAACTATTTTTATGAAGCAATTAGTCCCGCGTTAAAGCCATAATCCACACGACTTGCATGCAGATTTGACTATACAGTCCCCCCAAGATAAGAAGTCAATCCTGACATCTATGTCAGGATTGACTTCTTATCTTGCGGGGACTATACATAGCACGGTTTTAAAGAGCAATTGAACTCGTTATACCTCAGTGACCCGCAGTGTAATGGAATCGCATGCGAGTCTCGTAGGTCTGTAAATCTTATGTCTTTAAACGAGCAATAAGGCTTTATGCTAGCAGTATACATATATCATAGATCCTACACAGATTTTGTGGTTTTCTTCTACAATTTGGGAACATATTGTACTAAGTATGTATAAGAAATACATTCCTACTAGTTACCGATATTTTTTGAACCTGGTGATCTCGAACTCGGAGCGCTCGTGGCCCAGCGGCGCCTGTGTACCGCTTGCGGTATCTAAGATTCTAAGGTTAAGCAACGTGGGCAGCGGTCAGGACTTGGATGGGTGACCGCTTTGAGTGGTTACTAGCTGAGCGCTCCCGTGCTTTGGAAGGCACGTTAAGCCGTTGATCCCGGTTGCTGTCTATGGCAGCAGTCGTTAAGCCAAGTTGGAGGCCTTCGGGCGGCTTGAGAACTTCTAACAGTCAAGTTGCCCACTCACTTGACAAAGCCTAATCCCAATAATCTAGTTTCCCCTCGGGGTTGGAAGGTCAGATGGCAGTCGCTTTCGTAAAAACTAGTGCCTACGCCAAATCTTGGGATTAGGTAGCGGACCCCAGGCATCCTTCAGGATGCAACTGTACCGGGATAATGTACGTGATACTACTACTATTTAGTTTTAGGAAATATAATGATATAATATGTAATATATGTATGTTAGTCTTTAAGATATTTGTATTATGGGCCACAGATGCCTGAAATAAATGATTAAATAAATAAATAACGCTAGGAGGATGATGGTGATCTCGAACTTATATCATCATTTTATTGAAATTGAAGAAAATATTTTCACTTACTTTTAAACATTGTTTTACTGTAATTTAAGTAGGTACTTATGTTAGGTAACTGTAGTTCACTTATATACTTGTTGACGCACTCACTAGCACCAAAAAGCGACTGATACGGGTATCACGAAGTACAGTTTATGAGTTTGGCAATTGTGTATATTATCATAAGGTCGAATTGCATTAGTGCTAACAAAAGCGGTATCGAAAATCAATAACTTTATATGAATCATTGTCACTGCTGCATAATATAACAACGTGTAATGAAGTTGGTTATTCACCGGCCATAGATGACACCTCGATAAGTATGACTAGTAAATACCTACCTACTTAAAGCTCTACCTCAACTGAAGCCACATGAGAAAAGACTGAAGCGATGCTGAGGTTTAAATAACTTATAAGAGTAAAGATAATGACTTAATGAATGACAGATTTGCTAGTGAGTTTTGGTTATCAGTCGACGATTTTGACGACCGCTTTAGCTTAGTTGGTAGTGACCCTGCCTACGAAGCTGGAGGTCCCGGGTTCGAATACCGGCCGGGGCATTTATTTGTGTGATGCTGATAGCACGAATATTTGTTCTTGGGTCTTGGATGTTTTCTATGTATAAGTATCTATTTATCTATATAAGTATGTATATCGTCGCTTAGTACCCATAGTACAAGCTTTGCTTAGTTTGGGACTAGGTTGATTTTTGTAGAATTGTCCACAAATATTTATTTATTTTTTATTTATTTATTTCTGTGTTCTCTACAACCTTAAACACCGCATTTGACATCATCGCAATGCCTTGATGATATCGGTTAGGCATTGGTTTTCATGATCATGTGTGTGCCTACACGCCTCATTAACTTTGAGGCGTTAATTTTCAACAGTTTACCTACATAAAAAAAATGGACCTTTCAGATCTCTATATTAATTTGCTGCTTCTACTTGGTTAGTTATACCAAACTGTGTTAAAATAATATTTATGTCACACCTGGCCATAAAGCGTCAATTACCGCACGCTCCGCGCGCGGGAAATCCCACTTCCTGGCCAGGGGGTGACATAAAATTTTGTACTTAACACGGGCGGTAATAAAGAAAGCCTCAGATCGTATATTTATCGCCCTTGCCTTCGGCTCGGGCGTCAAATACCTGCGATCTGAGACATTTTTTGTTCTACTAGCCTTGTTAAGTAATGTACTATTGTGCAGTGTATTTCCTACATGGTTTTTCTCATTTGTGTACACTGTGTGTAAGACACACTAATTAGGTTGCACATATTTATCATTTTGTTATATGTATCAGTTATTTTGAAACAGGTACCTACTTATTTATACATAATGTTACGAGCGTGGGGTACGGGATAGAGTTAAACACCTGTTAGGCGCAACTATGGTTTTATTTAGCGACTTAGAAACCGCCGGATAAGTTCACTGAGTCTACTCGCACTAGTACACTGACTCGACTTACGCACAAAGTCCACTGAGTCCGCGCCTGCTAGTACTGACACAGTATACTTCACTGACACTTGCACTACTAACACATCACTGTACTCACTACTATCACTTCACTTTTCCACTGTACTACTATTTCTCTCTCCGTTCCGCTCCGGTATTCACTCACTTTAATACTACCCTGCGCCGGGACCTTGTTCCCTTTATATACCCCTATCGAACATTCTAGACGATAATTTCGATCTTCATTTCGATAGTCATTACGGTTGTCTTTTCGTTATTCATCTGTTTCGAGTAGCGTTCACCATTCCCGAAACCTGTGCCTTAACGTCGATTCTCGAACGTTCCAATCCCATACATTTGTCGTTTAATTTTCTATAGCATGGAATTTTCTATTCAGCCCCTTCTTCTAGAACCTTCCATGCTACTCAGCCTAATTAAAATTATCACTTAACATTTTGAAATAACTTACAAAAAGTGCATCGCCGACGGGATTCGAACCGGGTCACTATGACTCCGTACCCAATGCGCTATACCACTGGGCCACGGAGACTGTTAGTAGAGTCGGCGAATATTCGAATCCCTTTATGACATGCCATCACCATGACAACCGAACTGTTTATACCCCTCCGTCGCAACATTGCCCTCCGCTAAGTCATGCTCGTCCCGAGCATGATCCAATCCAAATATCCGCATACCGTGCCAACCGTCGTATATGATCCCCCGAGAAAAGTTGAAGCCTCCGTCTACGTCGAACAGGGTGGTAAAGCCAGGCCATTGTTCCTTCCCCGAGCCTTCTTCCGTAGCGGTAGTACCGAGCCATCAACCTTCTTCCAAAGTTCTCCCGAAGATCCTTTCGTGGCTGGTTCGGCTTCAGACATCTGGTTCGAAGATGTCCAATGTTCTCTTTCAATATGCCATTATCGGTCCGAGTCTGGTTTGTCCTTCGAACCAGTATCGCAGCTTCGATTGCTAAATGCTGCCGTTTTCTATCGCCTCTGTGCTCACGCTCCTTCAACTGACCGTAATCTTCTTGCTGTTCTCCAGCCCAGGATGAACAGCCGTCGCACTGTAGCATTTCGAGCTTTTCTTCTGACGCCGAGATGGTTGGTACACTGACACCATTACTGGACTCCGAGTCGGTTATTTCCTCCTTTAACTGGTCCGTTACTGTCACTACCACTACGTTGTCCTCCTCACTGACAACGTCATCCGCTTCTCCAACGACATCATCTACCCCAGCAACAATAACGTCCTTCTCATCAACAACATCGACCGCATTTCCAGCAATGTCCTCCATCTCTCTAACAACGTCATTCTCCCTTCTAACAACGCCGACTTCTTCTGCCACCCGATCTGTTCTATTCGGCCGATCTGTTCTATTCGGCCGGATGCGTTCATTAAAAATAGCAAACTCTTGTTCTATGTCTGCAAGCACATTTTTACGTAATGAATTATAATACTCCTGGGACTGTTCATCCAATCGAACCGTTAGCCGTTCCTCTAGCTCCCGGTCCCGTTTGGCTTGCCGTTCCTCTTGTTGCTCTAACTGTAGTTCCAAAGAACGGCGAGTCTCTGCTTGTTCCTGGGCCCGGTTCGCTTCCTGTTGCGCTAGCCGTTCCGCTTGTTGCTCTAGCTGTAGTTCCAAAGAGCGGCGAGTCTCTGCTTGCTCTTGGGCCTGTTGCGCTATCATCAACTGCAATGACGCAAACATCGCCGCAACGTCAGTTTGCCCAGATGCTGTGCCGGCTTGTTGAGTCACTTCTTCTTCGACGGCACCTTGGCTAGACGTCGAAGCACCCGCTTGACTGCGCGTCTCACTCCTTTTCTGTCGTCACGTTCTATAACCATGTTGATTCTCTATCCCACTTCTGACACCAAATGTTACGAGCGTGGGGTACGGGATAGAGTTAAACACCTGTTAGGCGCAACTATGGTTTTATTTAGCGACTTAGAAACCGCCGGATAAGTTCACTGAGTCTACTCGCACTAGTACACTGACTCGACTTACGCACAAAGTCCACTGAGTCCGCGCCTGCTAGTACTGACACAGTATACTTCACTGACACTTGCACTACTAACACATCACTGTACTCACTACTATCACTTCACTTTTCCACTGTACTACTATTTCTCTCTCCGTTCCGCTCCGGTATTCACTCACTTTAATACTACCCTGCGCCGGGACCTTGTTCCCTTTATATACCCCTATCGAACATTCTAGACGATAATTTCGATCTTCATTTCGATAGTCATTACGGTTGTCTTTTCGTTATTCATCTGTTTCGAGTAGCGTTCACCATTCCCGAAACCTGTGCCTTAACGTCGATTCTCGAACGTTCCAATCCCATACATTTGTCGTTTAATTTTCTATAGCATGGAATTTTCTATTCAGCCCCTTCTTCTAGAACCTTCCATGCTACTCAGCCTAATTAAAATTATCACTTAACATTTTGAAATAACTTACAAAAAGTGCATCGCCGACGGGATTCGAACCGGGTCACTATGACTCCGTACCCAATGCGCTATACCACTGGGCCACGGAGACTGTTAGTAGAGTCGGCGAATATTCGAATCCCTTTATGACATGCCATCACCATGACAACCGAACTGTTTATACCCCTCCGTCGCAACAATAATGTATTTTATTTAATTGAATAGTTTTAATGTTATTTAAGTTATTCTTGTATTTTTGTATACATATAGTAAGTTATTTTTTACTTTAAAATTAATAAAAAAAATGTGAATAACCTATCAAGAAGCGTTACAGGTGAATGGACATCGGAAAATACTACGCTGCTTTGACGGTAGGCTGGCCGAGATAATTACAATCAGTGATCAGAACTTTCTAGAGATCCTTACCGCACAATAGTGCTTGTCTGTAATTAAAAGCTAATTACCTACGAAGAGTTATTGGTTAGGTACTGGCAGAACGTGTAATTCGCAACAATGTATGTGTACAACCAACTACACGCATGGAATTCATATTTGGAATATGCATCAGTTTGTTTCATGATGCCATTCAATTCGAACCAGTTCTTAGAGAGGACAAATGTTTATATGGAACAAATACAATTCAATTCAATTCAATCATTTATTCATAAAAGAAACTTTTACACAATTATAACAATACAAGATACAAAAATGGGTTTCAAAGTACATTAATAACGACCGAGCCCTGAAAACGTCCCATACTAATTGAGCGTGTTATGTTATGAGTCCCCTTTTCCTTTTTTTTTTTTTTTTTTTGTTTTGTGCCCTTTTTCAATTTAAATCTCGACATGGTATGAGTATTATCCTTGTTATCACTATTTGTACATCGGAATGTCTGTCAAATAAATTAAACCAGCTTGACAGGACTGGCTTCCCACGAGGCGGCTTGACCCGTATGTGACGTAACATACTACGTGCCCCCTACTACCATTGTATGAAAAAAAAACGAATAATTTAATTGCTATTTTGGGCGTGAAATATTGCGTTTGGTTGGGTACATAGTTGTTCTAAATTTTTTTGTGCTTATTAAACAAAAGAATCCTGATAGTGGATTCTCATTTACTTTTCCATAATTTTTAATTACATCAAAATTAATTTTTCATTAATTTGCTTTTTTGTGATTATTTGATGGTCTTACTGTACCTAACTATTGACATTTTATTACTATGCAATCCGCATGTTATCTTTTACTGAGATTGGTGTCACGTTCCGGATTGTTAGAACTCTTGTTTTCTTAGTCCATGGTTGCACCCGGACCTAAACTAGACAACCGCATTACCACAGAATAAGTACTTATCTAATAGTATTTAACTTCGTACCTACAGAAGTCCCACCGTTAACAAATCCCCCGTTTGAGCGGGTATTACACTGTCCTGAATCAGGCGTCCTAACTAGTGGAGGGGAGTTGAAGCATCTCGCTCTAACGTATAGGTCGGAACCCTTCTAAGTGTCCTGAATCCAGGACAGTGTAATACCCGCTTTAGATATGCCAAACGTGCCTAACTGTGGCCATCTCTTTTTATCGCAAGCAAAGCGCTCTTTCGAGGGCGGGGCCTTAGTGCTAGGGTTACCACCAGCGAGAACTTATTACTTTATACGTTAGTATAGTACCTAGCAGTGGCGGCGCGTCAAGAATATTCTTAGGGAAGCCGGAAATACTTGGCTTTTCCTATTCTTCATGAGCCGTAGTAAAAGAACTGGACTGGCTGGAAATTAGGCAAGCCGGTGGGAATCGAGTTGTATGGACGCTCCGCCACTGGTACCTAGTGTTATTTACAATACAATTACGAATAGTATTTTTATAGTTTATAGTTTTGTCTTGTCGCAGTCTACATCTTTTGTTTTAAATCTAGTAATTCAAGTAACGTCTTCAAAAATTTGCGAGTGAATCGGTAACCGATCTATCGGCAAATGGCTTCTGACCGATACAATGTTCAGCATTAAAAAAACGTATACCAAGTGTCGACGCGTTTGACGTAATTATACTGTGCGCTTTTCCACTTTCACTCGTTATATTTGTTTTCCGGTTACTCCCCGAAATCGCTATAAGTAATCGGTTAATGCGCCAATCGATTAGCAGAGCTTCATCACGTGTTTGTAATTTCACATACCGTGGAATGGGGTTACTTTGGTCAATTTCAAAATTAAAAAGTATTTATCTCCCCGAACGTAACTTCAAAAAAAGAAAAATATGCCAATATCGGTTTTTGTTCCCCTATCGATTTCATAAGTGGTGATCATTGTCATCAACCTTATACTGATATTGGGGTTACTTTGATACACCCTCTTTTTTTAACGGTATTTGATAGTAACCCCAATAAGGAACAAAACTCCTAAACATCAAAAAAATATCCGTTCGCAGGTTTAGGATTTAAAAATGTATGTGCCTTTGGGGTTAGTGCCTACGCCAAATCTTGGGATTAGGTAGCGGACCCCAGCAGGCATCCTTCAGGATGCAACTGTACTGGGATAACGCTAGGAGGATGATGATGTGCCTTTGGGGTTACTTTGACAAAGGGAATTACGGATTATATCTGTCATATTTTATCTGTATAAACTATTAAATAATACGAACAGTATGTAATTAACAGTCATATCATATATGAGCTTTGTTTACCCAATATAATTTTTGCGAAAATACTCTAATTTAGAAGTGGAATTAGGTAGCGGACCCCAGGCATCCTTCAGGATGCAACTGTACTGGGATAACGCTAGGAGGATGATGACTCTAATTTAGAAGTGATCAGTAGCAAATAGTTCCTTAATTTATGAGCGTTTCGAGTGACCCAAGCAGATCCGTCACCCCGCCGTCCGTATACTTAATGCTGTATTTTCCCTAGCATATACGGCTACTTGAAATATGAGAAATGACGACAGTGTCATGATGCCGAGCGCGATAAAATGCGGTCTGGCTTACGGTTCTAACAGCAAACGCTCTGTAGCTCTAGTATAAGTTTTTTTCGAAACATTAACTAATTCGAACGCGTTTGCGTTTTGTCTCAAAATGTATGAAAGTGGTATGAAAACGTGAACAGCGCCTCTGGTGGTCACTAGTGGAAAGTAAAACAGCGAGTATAACATTTGTTGCTAACCGATGAACGCGCGTATTTCAAACTCGGTGAGAGCGTTTTCATACATTTTGAGACAAAACGCAAACGCGTTCGAATTAGTTAATGTTTCGAAAAAACTTATACTAGAGCTACTGAAATTCCCGCTGATTAGTGTTGCGAAGTATGAAATGTAAAATCGCGATTTAGCCATCGATCATCTTGACTTACAATATTTCAGTTCGGTATTACTTATATAAGTAATCAATCATTTAGGCGCGCAAACGCTACAACTGAATAACTAATTATCTAAGTACCAACTTATTATTATTATTATTATTATCAAATATAAATAACCTTTTCGCACACTTAACTATAATGTTTGATTACACCATATACTCATCTATAGCAATATTGATTAAACTAAGACGGCTTTGAAATGATTAATTGTAAGAACTAGGCATCTCACCTAGTCTATCCCTATCTAAAATTGAGAGAAAACCGAAACATTGACTTGTACACGTTTGAAAATGAACCTTCACTATATAATACGACTCGATCTTGACCTGCTCTGGTTTTTAGTTGTTTTATTTATTTGTTTGAACAGCGGCGGCTTTGATGGCACCGTAGTCACAATGGCCCTTGTCAGAGCAGGTCGGCTGTCCACGCGTCATGCACACCACGGCACACAGACAACTGTTGCTGTGTAA
Source organism: Cenopis cana (assembly GCA_951800055.1). Lineage (NCBI taxonomy): Eukaryota > Metazoa > Arthropoda > Insecta > Lepidoptera > Tortricidae > Cenopis > Cenopis cana. The sequence goes on along the minus strand of OX637482.1, from coordinate 11,014,888 downwards.
CAAATCAAGCCACAATGCGCCTTTTCACGTCGAAATAGGGACTATAACATATTCCCATTAAATTTGTGTGTTGACGCTGGGTTGCCCATTTGAAAAGAGCTAAAATACTAGAGAGTTTAATCAATCGTACGCCATTCAGTATTAACGCGGCGAATTAACGTTCAATTATTCACGTAACGTAACGGATTGATTTAGAACGTGCTCTCTCTGGAATATAATAAACATTTATCGTTTCCGTATAATTTTATATGTACCTCAACTGTTATGTTCATATAAAATATGCTTCAAACTTTTATTACAACATATCTACTCGTCTTTATGCTTACTGTTTATCTTCCTGCACTAAAATTCGCTTGTTACAGGTACATGTAACTTATAATTTATAATGAGTTCTGGGGATATATTATAATGGTATATGAAAAGTCAAGATGCCTCTGAATATTACCGTATCCAGCAGTGGACGACTACAGGCTGAGGATGATGATGACGATGATGATGATTACCGTATCTTGAATTTCTCTATAGTCATAACCTCATAAGTCATAACCTATGACTGCCGTGCCGTGTATGATTTCGTGTGCAGAGTATTGGTGGACACTTGGATAGGTGCCTAATTTCAAATAGGGATAGGATGCAATATTAATCTAAATAATTATCGCTGATACACCGCGCTGGCACAAGGGCAATCCCTGATCAGTGTTAAGCAATTTATTCCATGCCACTCAAAATCCTAAATTATACCTTTCTATTGATTTTTTTCTCAGTCGGCATTTACCTAGGTGCAATTATATGATACGATATGATGGTGTATGATGATCTACTATAATAGTAGTTTATGCAACTGGTACATAATGAGGGGCATTAAAACACGAGTGTGTTTTATGAAACGAGCCGAAGGCGAGTTTCATAATAAGGTCACACGAGTGTTTTAATGCCTAATTATGTACAGTTGCATACATTACTTTATCTACACACATATTATAATTACTCTAAGATGGGTTCAGAAACCGTAGTAAATAAATACAATAATTGTGTTAATACAACCTTTTTTGCACGGTTGTGGAAATATCGAAATCAGAACTGGCAACCGATACCTGAATGTTATTTTAAAAAGTAAAGAGTCCTTATTCTGATGTGATCATGTCGTTCTAGCTCAAATTTCGTGCGATATATACTAAAAAAACATCGAGCTGACATTTCGCATCGACTGAATTTGAATTTTCAGTGATACTAGAATAGGGACATGTCAACTTTGACATTTAAATTTTGACAGTTTTGTTTGACGTAATATTTTAACATCATAATATATGAGATTAAAATGAAATATTTTATTACTGCTGTAGCCTTAGCCACAGTTAAGAAAATTGCCATAAATTCATTGAATGTTGAAATGAGAGTCATTTTCTACGGTTTCCGAACGCATATTAGAGGATTTATGATATGTGTGTAGATAAAAGTATTTTTAGTAACTAGATAGTAGTACTTACACTTTTTACTGTACACAACGAGCATAAAGTACCAATAGCAAAAGGAAAAATCATGTTCAAAGGCATATAAGTTCGCATTTGAATAGTTTGCTTTTGTTCCTCATCTTTTTGGTTTGATTTCTGATTCATGGGAACTTTTCATGACGGCGAATCACAGCAGCATATTAAATAAAATTGTAATACAATTACTATAAGGTTTACTATAAGGTAATTTCCTTAATGATGTGAGGTAGAATTAACTTGATAATTTACAGAACCCCAATGAAGTACTTTATTCATTAAATTGAAGTTAATATAAAAACTACTAAGTGTTATTGCTTTAAGCGTTAATGTTAATTTTCGATATTGAATGTGCCGTGGAACATTTTATATCGGTTACTTTCACCGTAGCACCCATATGGTCCATACTAAAATTGCACAAGAGCCATGTTAGGTATGTACATGTACTGCTTGCCTCGATATCATTTATTTATTTTGTTTCGGCTTGTTGCCTTATCAATTAAATCAATTGATTTTTGTACGCTATAAAAATATCCATTTTATGATCCATTGTATGGTGAGAATGATATTAGGGATTCAGAATTAACGACTAGGTAATCTCTTTAGGGTTCCGTAGTTAACAAGGAAACTGTACTTATTACGCGAAAAAAAACCGGCCAAGTGCGAGTCGGACTTCGCACATATAGGGTTCCGAACCGACCGCAAAGTTAAGTTGGTTTTTACAGGAAAAATAAGGAAATTTCATAGAAAAAATCTAATTTGTCAATATATTAGTATTTGTCGGTAAAATATACGTAATAACAAACATTATTACCAAATTTTAAGTTTATAGGTATTTGGGAAGTTAAAAAAATCTTCAGAACAAAATTTCGTAAAAAAAGCTGACTGGTGGCTTATCATTCCTTTGTTTTCCAATATATTTTTTTAAATTGAATATATAGTAAGTATCTACTCAATGAGCTCTATACAACGATACCCCACTCGGTAGGGTAAGATATATATTTTTTGCGCCCCCCTTTAGCTGTATGGGAGCCCCCTTTAAAAACATTTAAAAATAAGTTTTGACTATTTGTGTGGCTTCGGGCCAACAAGATGCTTATACTGTGTAAATTTTAAGCCTGTAGCAACAACCGTTTGGCTGTAAAACCTGTGTGACAGACGACGGACGGACATCTGGGCGTCACCAATGGGTTCCGTTTTGACCCTTCGGGTACGGAACCCTAAAAACGGTAGAATAATAAGTTACACTTGGCCATAAAGTCGCAATTACCGCACGCTATTTTGTACTTACCACGGTAATAAAGCTCGGTCGTCAAATACTTGCGATCTGACACATTCTTTGTTTTACCGGCCTAGGTAAGTAATGTACGATTTAGAATACCGCCCGTACGTAAAGTGGGGATACCATTATTTTTTCATTCAAACTCCAATTGATGCGTGGGATACAGTATCGTTTATCGTTTGGATAGCTCTATCAAAATTATTGTGGGGTTTCTAAAACCATTTTTCGATTCAGGACCACAATGACCGTTGGCATGATATTAAGTTTTAAAATGATATTTTTTGTTATTTCCATGTATGTACTGTGTCATTGCCAGCTAAAAATAATTAGGGTAGTAGTATATACAATTAATTTTATATACTTAAGGTTTTACCCGCGACTTCAACCGCGTAGAACTCGTTCATCGCGTTCAAATATAAATGCATTTTTTTTTATTTCATTCCCTTAACCTAGTTATCGGCCTTCCATAAAACCTTCCACCCCCTTAAGGGATGATATTCGGAATTAAAAGGTATCCTATGTTCTTTCCCGGGGCTCAAACTCTCTATACCCATCTTACAATCGGTTCAGCGGTTTAAGCTTTAAAAGGTAACAGACAGACAATCACACTGTCGCTTTTATAATATTACAATGGATTTAAAAACTAAAACTTTCAAAATTAAGTAGACATTATATTGAACGAGTAATAAATGTACTTATTAGTAAATACCTAAATAAGTTTGCGAACTTTTAAGTCCGCATATTGCAACGAGTGAATAAATACTGAACCCTACATTGCGCGTGGCCCAATACAGACCAGACTTCGTCGGTTCTTAAATATATTTTCCTTTTCTTTTACTTACTTAGGTACTTTAATAACTTGTATTTTATTATTTTGAAATAAACTCCTTTTGGAGACGATATTTAGACACTTTCAAATCAATTTTTGATTGGCCTATAATAAATTGAAAATTCTATTATCATTTTTTACTGTCCTATGGCTTTCCATAGAAGATTCCTTTGGCACGATTCGACTCTCAAACATGGTATGCCCCTAGCGTGTCTCAGAGACTTCGCCACCTTCATTTCACCATATTTGACAATGAGAATGATTACCGACACCGACCTTTTCAACACTCTCAATGAACGCACAAATCGCTCCGCTTTTTAGGGTTCCGTAGTAAACAAGGAACCCTGATAGTTTAGTCATGTCCGTCCGCCCGTCCGTCTGTCCCTCGCTTTTCTCAGTAACCGTTAGTATACATATCAATGACGCCGACAAAACGGTAGAATAAAATTAATTTTTTTTAGGGTAGCTCCCCTATGTAAAGTATGTAAAGTGGAGGTGCGATTTTTTTTCTTTCAAACTCATCGTGCGGGGTGTTTGGATAGCTCTTTCAAAAATATTTAAGATTTCTTAAACCATTTTCTAATTCAAGAATCCATTGGCGTAATATTAAGCTTTAAAGTGATATTTTTTGTAATGGTCAAGTGCCCCCTCCCCCCCCCCCCCCCTTCCAGCTAAACAGTGGCTACAAGGCATGTGAAAAAAATCATGGTAGTAGTCCATATAATGAATTTAAAAAGAAAACTTTCACAACTAAGTAGACATTACTAGTTATCGAGTAATAGTCGAACAACATAGTAAATATAAGTTCGCAAACTTTTTAGTCCACATAATGTAACGGGTGGACAACTACGGAACCCTACATTGTGCGTGGCCCGACACGCACTTGGCCGCTTTTTCTATATTTTATTGGTTCCTAATTAGTTTAACATTATTAAAGATCGATCATTGACAACATTTAAAATTTTCAAGTTGGCCATTTGAAGAAAAAAACTAAAAACTATTTTATTACGTTCAGGTAGTATATTTACCGAAATGGTTATAAAATGTTGTGAAATAATATGAATCAACCGATTGTTTCAGAAACCAAACCCTTTCACAAACCCAAAGAATGCAACATTCATGCAGAAGCTCAATTCTGGCACAGCCTATAAACAAATGCATGCAGGCTGAATGCACTGCACATGTCTTATATCTTTGATATTGAAAACAAACGTGTGTGCAAAGTGCAGTCACGCGGTACCCAGGTATCTACGTTTCAAGAAAAGAGGCTTACCATTTTTGCTTATTTCTTCGGTGTCAAATCCATCATAGTCACTGTATTCAGGTTCATAAACGGGTTTAGTTTGACTGTCACTATGTTTCACTTCCCACGGGCTAGTTATTTCGTGTTCAAAAGCATTAAATCGTTCATTTACATTCTTGTATTGACTAGTGATGTCCGCAAATATCATGGACGGCGGTGACCATTGTATGTACCATTGATGTGAAACTGCCATAGTTACAAGCTCATGTTAGGATCATTTGTTTTTTATTTCAGCGGGTTCCGCATTTCGAGTCTATGCTTTCGGCGCGCGTCAGCGCAAGTACCTGCGCACGAGTCGTTTGCGGGTGAAATGTGCGCGCGCGGCTGCAAAATCCCAGCCCCTCTCGAAAGCGCATCCATAAGCTTTCGTCACGTGCTAATCTAAACGACGCATCTTGTGTCATTCATTTAAGGCGAGGTTCTTCTATTGCAAATGTTCCGCTCTAACACGCGTGAGTTTGCAATTGACCATCCCACTCTCTACGGAACTGTGCGCGTAATTTTCGTAAATTTTTAGTACATTTTTGGGTAAGAAAACTACATGGCTTACTATATTAACAATATTAATCCCGACATCCCTCATACCATCAAATACGTTTATTTTAGTATTATTTTCTACTCATCATGTTACCTAAGATTGAAATAAAATGAGTTTTAAGATAGAAAATAGAGGTATGTTTGGAATTTTTTTCTATCGAACAAAGTTTTGCAAATTGTGTAACGGACATCCGACGGCACTAGATAAAGGTCTCAAATATAACATCGTATTTTTTTTTACATTTTTAATATGTAGTATTTCGAAATAAAACCGTTTACCAAATCAGATTTTTACTATAACCCGGCCTTAATTGACGGTGTTGGTGTACATATTAATTGACAGGTACTTAAATTGTTAGAGCCAAAAATAAAGCAACGTTTTACGAAAATCTTGATTAATGCCAATTAATTGCACGAAAAAAGCCGGGTACCTAAGTCAGACGGGGTCATTGGAACAGAATTATGAGTACCTTTTGACGCCACTGCTCGGAAATATGGCTATAGATGGCGGGAATTGGGGCGTCAAAATTGTCAATAGTAGTAGACTCATGAACAGGACAACTATGAACCTAAACCACACCTAAACCGCTACAACAATGTTAGGTATATTGTTGTAGCGGTTATAGTAGTGCTATCGTCCAATCAGAACACGCCCGTACTAGGGTTTGCTCCCGGGAAATACCGGAACCGAAAATACCGGGATTTCCCGGTTTTTTGAACCAAGGTAGGAATAGGAACCGGTACTACGAAATCGAAATCCCGGTATTTTCGGGATTTTCGGGAAAGGTAATTTGCGGCTTAAATTTAATACGCTAATCTAGAAATAATAGAGTAATGTCGATAAAATAACGCAAGCGATGTTTATAAACGGAAACTTCGCTCCAAGCAGCTAATTCAGGACCACGGCTGGCCATTACTCCGTCCCGCTTATACAAATCCATCAGCGCCATCACCTAACCAGTCCTCCACCCGCATTTTTACCGCAACGAGCGTGTTCATTGTTCTACAGCTACACTATCAGTAGGTAGTCGCCCAACTAGCACCCAACCAGCACGCTAGCGCGTTAGAGCATGCTATAACAACGATATAACCGCGAAAGAGGCCCAATATATAACAGGTAAAGGTTACAAAAGGCCTGTAGAGCAGTGTTATTTTTGTACACATAGAGTTAACCAACCCTCAACAAGCACAATAATACCGGTTGAACTTTTAGCTGAGAGGTAATTAACACTCTTGTGCAGGTAGTATTACAGGAACAGCAAGTGTTAATTTACCCTCAGCTAACACTTCCACCGGTATTACTGTGGTTGTAGAGGGTTTGTTAACGCTAAGGGTTATAGAAGCGCTTCGGCTGAGAACGATTTACCACTTTAGACTTTATTACACCTATCTAGTGAGAATCTTACTTCTTTCTTCTTATCCTACACGGTTACAAAAAATTTATGTGACAAACCGCTTACCGAATGGCGAAGGCATATTTGACAGGAGGAGATAAGCAATAACTAATTATTGAAATGATTTTTGTTAAAATATTAATGAACAAATTGTAAGCATTTAGTAAACTCTTTGATTTAATATTGAGTTTTTTTTATGAACCGCTAAGATAAAATAAGCAAATTTATTGTGATTTAAAGAATTAATGTGTATTTCGATAACAAAACACGTGTATTTTCTTTTTGCATCCCTGATATTATTACCATATTGCCCAAAAAAGGTATTAGGCTAAAACTACTCACGTCTCAAAACCACCACAAGTAATTTCCCGAAAGTACCGAAAATACCGGGAAATCCCGGTTCCTCTTCCAGCTAGTACCGAAAATCCCGGGACTGATAAAATGTACCGGTTCTGCATTCCCTAGCCCGTACTTCATATGACACAAAATCAACCAATCACAACTCGTAAAAATTAGATATTTTTTGGTGTTGCCGACTATGTTATGAAAAAGAAGGTTATTGATAGGCGTTTTTAAGACTATTATGTGCTTTGAAAGGTTTGCATTGAAGATTTATTACATAAAAACGCCTTTGAATTATCTAATAACACACTGGCCATTAAGAACGTACTCGAAAAAAAATGTAGGCGGAAGATTTAGTAAGGTAATTTATTTGGCGTTTTTAAGATTTTTAAATGTGCTTTGATAGGTTTGCATTGAACATTTATTACATAAAAACGCCTTTGAATTATCTAATAACATACTGGCCATTAAGAACGTAAGTACTGGAAAAAAAAGGCGGGAGATTGTCAAAAAGTTATTGTGTTGCTGCAACCAACAAACTATAAAAATGGATTTGATTTCCTCTCAGTAGACGTGAAAAGCACTATGTTAAGCCTCGGCCGAAAAGTGCAATAGATGGATCTCGTACTTTCGAGGGCCTCCGCTGCGCGTCGGCTCTCGAACTGGCTCGTCCATCTATTGCTCACTTTCTAGCCTCTACAACAATGTACTATTTCATTCCTCATACTCTGAAAGTGGGTCATATTTGACCTACGGAGCGGGTTGAAAGTGGGCCATTTCGCCCCACGGTACATGTATACATATTTTTGATTTCAAAACATTTTAAATTAACCAATCCAAATGCTTCACAACATTGAATCCACCAATCACAAAACACGTCGACAGCCAAATCAGCCAATGCCAACCAGGATTTCCTTATTTATTTATTTTTTTTTTTAAATTTGATTTAAAAAAAAGAACAAAGGAAAAAAAAATTTTTTGCTAATAATCATCATTATACTCGATTTCGACTAATTCGGGGATAAGGATTTCAAATTTTATATAGCACATTGTTTCATTTACACAGACTAGTACCAATGTGTCCGTTAATCAACAAAATAAGCTTTGTTCGTGCAAAATACGTTTTTTAGAAGATCGTACGGTTTTCTTATAAAATAATAATTAATATTGGACAAGTCTATTGTTGATAATTTTTTCTAAAATTTTAGAAACTGAAGGTAGTATCGAGATAGGTCTATAATTTGAGATCTATTCCTTATTACCAGATTTGTAGATTGGAACTATTATAAAAAAAATCCTTCTGGGAGGCAGTTTTGAAAAATGTAAGAGTATATGTCTAAATTGCTTGAGTATCTTATTGGATATACCATCCCAACCCTTAGCAGAGTCGTTTTTTAAGCCCAGTATTATCTGTTCCACCTCTTTGTCATCAGTATTTAAAAGCACAAATGATTTTAGTGTATCGTTGCGGTTAGTAAATTTGCTAGGAGGGGGGTGCAGGCAGGTTTCGCCGGACTCTTTCAGCCAAATTTTTTCCCGTGTTTACAAAAAAAAAATCATTTGCGTAATTAGCAGACTGTAACGGCGATGCGCGAACTTGTAACAAACCTGAATATGATTCTCGCTGTTTTGCTGTATAAGTAATGTCTTTAATACACTTCCAAACTTGTTTACTGTTAGTTCCAGCCAATTAGAGCTGTTTTTTATCATAGCTAATTTTAACTTTTTTTAGTAAATCGTTACTAAAATTTCGATATCTTTTATATGATAATTGCAGTACTAAATTGTCCGGGTTTTTGTCCCTGTGTTTCATGCAACGAATAAGACCGGGGAAAATCCACGGTTTAATATTATAGTTTTTACTACTAACACGTATGTTTACGGTATTACTCAATATTGCTTGCTGGACTATTTTTTTATTAATAATGGGATTGCTCTTGGCCAGCATCTAGCCAGGGGGCAAAGATGAGGCCGACGATGAAGCGAGCTCACCCAGAAAATGCCTATGCTTGCTGGACTTTTTGAATCAGGTATGATATGCTAGTATCTGCGTCTGCAGAATTGTAAACTGGGCCAAATTCTATGTCGCATAAATCGCGTTCGAGTTTGTTTACATTTAATTTAGAGATTATTGGCGTGCGTACTGTATTAGGTAATCTACGAAATAATATTGATGTTAATATCACCTATTAAAATACGATTTTAAATGATGATAAATTTCGTAGGTAACGTCTCGCCTAAAGGATCAATAAATATACTACTATTTCTAAAAGACGGAGGTCTGTATATTGCTAAAATTGCTAAATCTGTCCCAATTTTAATCAAAAGTCGATTGCACTCTAATATATTTGGTTCCTCAACACTGATTTTTAAATTATTTCTGGCATATACGACTACTCCGTCATTTTGGTTGTGATTAAACTTAGTTACATAGATATATTATACCCGGCCATGTTCGGTAAGTTAGAACAATGACATCACAGCTTATTCCAAATTTTTAAATATACTTCGTATGTTTTGTGTTAGTATGGGTAACGGGACGAGTTAATATATTGTTTGCAGTTTTCAACCTCGCAGAATTTAGAATCAGATATAGAAAAGTTATCGAGGTCAGAAATTAAACTATGGCTCATTAACATTATAATTATATCTAGGCTAACCTAATACAATAGGGTACTGCGGGAAAAAAAACTTTAAGGTGGCGCTCTGAGGCGCCTTCATAATCTTTAGAGTTGAGATACCTTTTTTCGGCTAATTTTCTAGCTGGGCATTCGGCCTCGCCCGTCGTGTGGTCACATGGTTTTTTTGAAGTACAGTAATGCATATCGCGCATTTTGGTGACTCGGTTTTCTTTGTGCATTCCTTTATTGAGTGCAGTGCAACGCCGCAATGCCCGCAGATGTTGACCTTCATCTTGCACGATTTTGCTGCATTTTTTTTTATACCACGTCGGTGGCAAACAAGCGTGCGGCCCGCCTGATGGTAAGCGGTCACCGCAGCCTATGGACGCTTGCAACCCCAAGGGAGTCACACGCGCGTTGCCGACCCTTGTAAAAATTTATACACTCCTTTCTTGAAGACCCCCATATTGTAGTCCCTCGGGAAAACCTCGGCAGGGAGCTCATTCCACAACCGGAGCGTGCGAGGGAGGAAATTCCTCTTAAACCGCATGACCGTACTGCTGGCACTTGAAACACCTCGTCAGTAGAGTAAAGTCTTTGACGGGACACGACGACCAATTTACAAAGACTCTGTCGTTCGAAATCAAAGCCTTCCGTATAAGAGCAGGGACTTCGATTATGTGGTTGCAGGTCTCGGCGTTCTTCTTTTCTGATTTGTGGCTTAACTTAGTTGAGGTCAAGAAGGCTTCCAGTGACATATTTTGCATTTTATCGGCCAGGTTTTGATTGTAGGTTTAAAGACTTCCGCTTCCTGCATGGTCGCGCGCACACCGATGACCACAATTCTGGGCTTGCGTTTTTGCGGCTCGTCCACAGTGAGTCCAGATGTTGTCAACTGCTGGGATAGTTTTGATTTTTGTACTTATGACGACTCCCCCGTTCTTAATTTTGCGTAACCCTCTTACGTGCAGTTTCATTTCGTCAGGCCTAATTAATTTTTGAACAAGGGATTTGGTCTCTTCACTAGATTTTTGTTTATCGGTGGAGTATATTGCCACAGAGCTAATGTTGGAGGGCTGGATATAACGAGGATTATTTTTCTTAAGCATGTCTGCAAAGGTGGCTGATTCCGGGCTCGACTTTGTGGACACTTCTACACATTTTTTTTATTCTTGGAAGCGCATTGATAGGTCGCGTTTCTCCTGAAGAAATTTGCATGAGTTGTAGTTCTGGATAGCTTTTTGTTTTAGTGCCTGGTATTCAACAGCTATTTGAGATGTGCAATGAGCCACTTTGCGGCATAAGGTACTCACTTTGATTTTTTGGTCCGAGTTTAACTTCCCTTCACAGGCACACTTCGTTTAAGTACTGCTCGATAGCAGTCATCCATCCCTAGAGGTCGGCAGTAGGTATCACATTTGGAGGTTGCTTTTCCTGTAGAGAGGGCTCCGGTGCAGGTGAGGGCTGCGGATTGGGTGTGGACGGAGGGCTGCGGCGCGTGAGCCCGCTTCGATTAAATGGGCTATTTTCGTCAGACATTTTTCTTAAGTTTTAAAACAAACCAGCGGCACTTAACATTTTAAAAAGAGTACTAACTACTACTTGTCAATAACCGTGACACAGATATTTCGCTAACGCTTAATGAACTGTGCTAGGTCACAATTTTTCAAATAAATATTATTTTATGCTGAGAGACACGTCCGATCTCGTTGACGATGAGATTGATAATCCTAGGTATAGGCATTGACGATGGATGATATGATAGGTAAATACTCGTAGACGGCTTTACAAATACATCAAATTATTGATAACCCTTGTTGTTTTTAATTGGAGCTGTTTAGAAGGTTTTATGTTGTGAGCGGCAATAACGCGAACTCCGAAGAAAATATAGAAAATTCACGTTTTCTCTATTCGGGTTAATGTTACCGTGCACCGTAATGACTATTATAGGACCACAACATTATTACGTCACGTTTAATAACGCTGATTGACCACGTTCTTAGCATTACCTATAACAATACGTTTATGACAGTAAAAACGCGATTGGTGTACTAACTTTCACCAAGGTTATAGGCTTAACTTTTGATATTAGCAATTTGTGAGCATATTTTAGTTCAATGGGCTGTGTTGAACTACCAAGTTAATGTTGACAAATCAAGTAATTTTTAACTTTAAGTCAATTATATAAGAAACTTGAGAAATATTTTATTTACGTGGTGCACTAAGATTTTACTAAGCTAACGACCCAGTTTCCAATTTATAGAGCTGACGTATTGGGCTCACCCAATCAATGCTTTCCGTGTGGCTCTTATACGTGTTACCAAAGATTACAAGCACCACCAATCGCCAGTAGCAATCAACATGCTTGTTAAATATATCGTCATTTTCGCTACTCTAAAAATAGCTACGGCTATTTACCCTTACTTTGATACTCAAGACTTTATCTACAATGTGCCCAAAGTGTATAGGATCTCTATAACGCTGGATAAATTGCTGGAATATTATGAGAACAAACCCTCGAAGGATCCGGAATGGTATATCTCTTTGGGCATAGCTAGAGGTAAGAATATACGCGTTTAAAAAAAAAAGTAGGATTGCTCTTGGCCAGCATCTAGCCAGGGGCAAAGATGACTGATGATGATGGTTTTAAATTTAGGTAAGCTTTCCTACACCAATATAATACAGAAAAATGAATTGATGAAGATGCTGTTGTTATTCCGCAGATATTTACCTATTTAGTAGCAAAGTAACGATGTCCATGTTGTTATTATGTCTGTTTTAATCCTTATACAATTCCTACAGCTCTCAGAAAGTGATCAGACACATAAAGGTGGATCTTTTACTTTTGTATAGGTATACATTTTGAATACATATGAGATTTTATATCATATAATTCTCGCCCTAACCCGTTATCTTATATTACTTCTTGTAGGCCAACTGGAGTACACGATAAACGAATTGGATAAATCCGTACCGCCGAAACTGAAAGAAAATTTGCAGAATATTACTAGAAAGATGGACCGCATCCGCAACAATACGGACATCTCAAAGCTGGTTTATCGCAGCAAGGATTACGAATATGGTCAGTTAATCATATAATAGTATACATGTACATTCCTCCATTTGACCAGCGCACAGCGAGCAGTGTCACTAATGAGTTATGCATATGACCAAAATTCTAGCCATTGCATCATCTATGTTTTACTAGTTGGTATGTTTTCAAATTTTCTGTTTTTTTCTTGTGACACGGCTCGTTAATCTACAAATGGAAATGGGCCAGATACGGAATCTTAGAGCCTAATGAGTGTATTCATAATTATTAATTCCATTTTTGTAAAACCGGCCAACTGAGGCAGGCGTCTACACTCTACTTATCATCCCGCCATCTACGTCTTCCATAGCCTGCGTCTTGCGGCATTTATTTGGTGGCTATACTAACCCACATTGGATAGATGCGACAGACATTACCGGGTCCCACTTCAGCTTGCCAGTTTCTTCACCAGCGGGGTAATCCCGTAACGATATGTACTACCGTTGGTACGTATTTAATGTCAGTTTTAGTATGGGATTTGACATTTAAATCTATCGTAGGTACTAACGGTCGAAAACGTTACGTGATTACCGCGCTGTATCACCTATGCGTGTTTCGGTGCGTAACGTGGTGACTCTTAACTCCTAAAATGCTGCGCTTCATAAACCGATGGAAATTTAAGTATCCATTTGGACATTTGACTCTCCGTGAGAGCCTTGAACCAGTAGCTCTTCCAGGCGTAATTGGTGAAGCGCACGACTACCTAGTGTTATCTGTTACTAAACAAAAAACAAATTAGATCAAGTAAATATACTCATCGACATAGTCCAGGAGCCCGCTTTGCGTGATTCATTTTCAGTCTCACTTGTAGAAATCTGCCTCGGTCAGAACTTTGAGCACTTGTAGCTTGGTTGCGGGCGAAGCAAATATCTTATCGTTACACACAAAATCCTCCACCGTTTAAAATTTTGTTAGATTTTTTTTCCTCCAAAAAGCCGCCGCAAGTTTGCATGCCGTCCGTCCATGTCGTCCATAATTTTATATACTCAGTATCTCACGTCACGCCCTGGAGTTGGATGTCCGTGAAACTTTTTTATAGCGTTTTTTTTTTGTAGATGCACCACTTTTCTTCTTACCATCCCGGGTTCAAAATCCCATAGGCCCCTTCGACGCTTGAGTACTACTCGTAAATCCACGTTTATAGTTATCATCGTGGCTTCCCCGACTATAACTAGATAGATCAAATTAAATGAGTAATTACGACTGTAGTACCTACTCAATACTATCATTATGCAAATAAGTAGTTATTAATGATCTGCTTTTTAAGTCCTAACTAGTCTTGATGTTCTGTTTCTTAAAGCGAGATTGCGAAAGACGTGATGAGATTAAAAACTTAACGCACGTTTTTTTACCCAACAATAAGTACGTAACGTGGTCGTGTGCGTATTTAACATTCAGAGTATTCCTACAGTCGAAATCTCAAAACGGAATTGGAGCTCCATGTTGTTGGTGAAGAAAGTACCTAGGCAGTTATTTTTGGGATGATTAGTAAACACAACACGTAGTTGTCAGGTTCAAGTAGGTAATTTTATGATTTTGTTGTCGAATGCATGTTTAGTTTCAAGCTAGTATGTTTTCAAGGTGCTTATTAGGGTTCCGTAGGTAGCTAAAACGGCAAAAACGTAACCCTAATAGTAGTAACCCTTCGAAACTTTGATAAAGTGAATGCCTGCCTAAGTATTTCATTCTTATTTTTATATGCATTGTATTCGAAACCTATACGATGCTTATTAATGACATTTGAATTATAAACATAATTCAAATGTCATTAATAAGCACCGTTTCTAGTACTAACTTTTACTGCATGGCGAAACTATAAGAATACCTTGTTCATTCAGTACGAAACCCTAAAAATGATTGCCATTATTCACCATTATTTGATGAAGTGCATTTCTTCGGCGACATTCGTTCCAATAGTCACAGCATTTCCGCCCCTTCTCTAACTTTCTCACCGTGGAATCATAAAATATGAAATATACCGCGGACAAAACTAGTGTTCATTCAAAACTTTCAAATTATTTTTAACAAAATCATTGCAAAGGTTTAGAGTTACCGCTGAATATTGGCCTTTCCTAAACAAAGGCACGTAGGTACTTAAGTACCGTGAGTTTCCTATGTAGATAAGATGTTGTGTTACGGAACACTTCATGAAATATGAAAATACGAGTACCTAGGTACCTAGTTATGTTATACAGATAAAAATAAATGGATCCGCGCCGGGGAGTGCACTGCTTGTTCATTAAACGTAGTCTTATTGTACCTAACACCTAACCCTGTCGACTTAAACATTATGTGATGAAACTTAATACTTCAAGCTTACACATCTTCGCTGCTGGCCTATTTCTGATGTCTGCCTCGAGTTAGACAGGTAGGTTCAATTAGTTCCTGTTTAACTACCAAAATTAGTTACGATCACTTATATTTAATTTAAACACTAGTGTCTCTGTAGACCTCGTGTGTTTATTTTTAATTTCAAAAAACTATATTATTGAACCTACTCATAATATTTCACAAGAATCGGTTGAGAAATGCGACTTGTTATGTAGGTGTAGAGGAGAACAAACAAATGAAAAAAAAAAAAAAAAAAAATCTGAAAAAATACTCGTCAAAAAATTTTATGCAATCATAGAAACTGCTCACAGCATTTCACGAGAATCGTTTGAGAAATGCGACCTGTAGAGGAGAACAAACGGATTACATACGAAAGCATTTTTATCGAACCTGAAGCAGAGACCTTCGTTTTACTCGGTAAATTAATCAAGATGATGCTCAATAAATCGATTTATGTAATAAAACACATGCGAACCAATTAAATTATCTTCCTAATTTTTAAGGAAAGAGAACCTTATTAGTGTAAACATTTCGCACTAACGATGTAGCAGTATACGCCAGCCTTATTTGGTACAGTCGTGACGGTGACTTGAATAGCATGGGAACTCACTATTGCCTGTATTGCGCCATGAATGATGAGATAGATATTGTAATTTCTGTGCGGTATATAAATAGACCCAATTTAAATGATCGAGTAATCATTAATAAAAAGATAACCTTCAAATAACGAAAGTTGCACTGCTGTAGGTACAATTTCGCAAAATTAACTCATGTCTGCCCCAAAATGTGGCAAGGCCTTTTATTCAGACAGATACGCCTCTCGTCACTTTAAAAAACTTAATTTTAAATAATATATTGTTAGGGATCCGTACCTAAAAGACGACCCTTTTTGTGGGACTCCGGATGACCGTCTCTCAGTTCTGACTTTGAATCTAGATAATTACTTATGTTACCTATCGCTTCTCATCACTTGTCGATTTGGAATAGCTGTGAACAAGGCCAGCAGTTAAACTTTATTGAAAGGTCCATATTGAAACATGTACCTATCTTTTTTTCTTTTAAATATTACCGACAATATTAAGCGCGATAAAATTCAAATTCTATGTTACCTATTCTTTGCCTTTGTAAAGGGAAATGAAAAAAATATATTCGCCGAATATATTCGAGGTTTACTTACAAAGAAATTTTAAATTATGATTCGTGATCAATATTGATGTAAATATTTCAGGAAAAGTATAATTTTATCATCAAGATACCTTTATTAACTTTATCAACTTTTAGTACGGAACCGAATTCGGGTCGCGCGTATCAAGCTCGCACTTGACCGGTTTTATGAAAAACTTTGATTAAAGTTTTAAGACATAACATTCTATGCGAGGAGTGTATGCATTCTATCTTATGTACATGAGCGATACTATTGAGTACCTATAATCGAAACTTCTTTTCAACAGCAATTATCTTTTGGGTTCATGCATTAGGAATGGACTGTCATGACACTCATGAAAGTGCTTATGTATAATGGTGGACACAATGACGATGATTTCATATCCAATTAAGAATTATTGTCAGCACCTTACATTACATCGAAATGTGATTTATACCTTTGTTCTGCGGATGTGACCTGTGAAATCTAATTTCATCGAACCGACCGACGATCCAAATTGATCCCGCAGGTTTCCTTTCTAGCAAGAGGCACAAACACTAGTCGTCGTAGGACGTAGGACGTAACTACTCATTTAATTTGATATGTCTAGTTATAGTAGGGGAAGCCACGATGCTAACTATAAACGTGGATTTACTCAAGTGTCATTGGGACAAGTTATGTTATTAACGACCGTAGAAAATCTGTTACTTTAGTGGCCAAGGCGATATTCGAGAATCTGGACGTACTTGCCAGCGTCATGGAACCCATCACTCTTGGGACGATGGGTACACAAAAGCCCTACCGTTTCAACTTCGAGCAGTACGTTCAGGACGCCAGGACTAAAATGCCGGGAAGGAAGGCTGCAGGTACTTTTATTTGCATAATGTTTTATTTGAACAAAGCCGAAGTAATCGAGGCATGTAGAATTGTTTACTATTTTCTTGTGGCACAGCGAAATATGTTTTAGGATTTTGATTAGAATGAATATAAATGCAACCTTCTTCTAAATAATCGTAGTCAAACATCAAACACATAACATACCTACCTACTGCACAATTTTGTAAATTAACTGATAGTTCAAATTCAATATCTTATGCTGTTTTTAAATTATAGACGCCTGCACAATGCAGCTTCTCATATCAGCCATGGAGACTCAAACAACGCAGTCGGACGGTGCCTGCGAGCTGACTCCCGAATGCAACCTGCAGATCATGCAGGGCTCCGGCCTCGCCTTCCAACAGACCAGCCGCCTCCGAGCCGCCACCCTCGCCCGCCTGTTCGACTGCATGGACGGGGTCGACCTCAACGCACATATATACAAGCTATGCATACAGATCTATAAGGAAACGAAGTCATTGGAAGCTTGGGACCATCCGGCGGGCACTAGGACCATTTTCATGCAACAAAGTAAGTTTTATAACGTCAAAATCAAGTTAATAGCAGGTATTTCAAAAGCAATGCTTTTAAACATTGCTATATTTTTGTTGCTCAATTCGTTTATTAGTTATTTGTAATCATTTTTTATGAGTCTTCCTCTTCTGATGAATTAGTGCAGAGTAGACTGTAATAACTGGCACATTACATCAAAATTTATTCGGAGCACAATGTTAGAGAGTTAGAGCACTTGATGATGAGCATCATTGCATAATACCACTACAATAATGTTACAACCAACTATCAACATACACGTATACGCACTGTAACCGTCGAAGTCGAGTCGGCGGTATGAACGAGTATGGTGTATATACGTATATACCGTCAGG
This sequence comes from Cenopis cana, assembly GCA_951800055.1. Taxonomy (NCBI): domain Eukaryota; kingdom Metazoa; phylum Arthropoda; class Insecta; order Lepidoptera; family Tortricidae; genus Cenopis; species Cenopis cana. Next base: position 10,996,764 of record OX637482.1, on the reverse strand, counting down.
GGGCCGATTTTTGAGTTTCGAACGCCCGATTTTACACTCGAGATCTGTTAAAAAAACTATGATGTTTTGACAGATCTCGAGTGTAAAATCGAGCCTTCGAAACTCAAAAATCGCCCCCCTGTTCTCTATTTCTGTCAAGGAAATATCTAAAGGTCCCTGGTTCATTCCCTGGTTTCGGCACCATGTCTAGGAAACGATTGTGTATGATTTTATAGAAGCAATATATTTACAGAGCGATACATTATGATAGAAGTATGAAAAGGAAGAGAGCTATAGTTGTCATACTCACACCATAGACAACCATAGCAAGCATATATAAACTATGTCTCCGACAATTTCAACATTCACTTCGAAGTTACATAGCGACGTTTCTCCCTAATTGACAATACGAAGAATATAGGTAGCCAACTGAAGTAAAAATAAGCTAATACCGTACAAACCGCCCGCATGGTCATGTCGGAGGTTTCCCCTGGATTTTCCCCAGGCCACTCTCCAACCGCGCACTTTAATGGGCCCAGCCTATAAAGCCAGGTTAAAAAAAATCCTGCCGTAGGTACTGCACTTGTTTGATTTACTTGCAACCCTTGCAGGTAGAGTAAAACCAATTTAAATTTAACGTCCCTCTAGTATGCTTACGAACAGTCATTAAAAGTAAAGTATACAGGCGCAATACACAGGAACTCACATATTGAAACAACATCGATTAGAAAATAGTAAATAGTACGGCGTTAATTTTTAAAAAATTGGTTTGACTCTTCACCGGATTTTATTCCAACGTAGCGTTTGCGTAAACCAATCTCAGTATCAGATAAGTTTTTCAATCGGAACGACTTCTCATGGGTCAAAATTAAAAATAACGTTTGCAGTATGTATGTATGTATGTAATAACTTTATTGTACACAAAAAAAACACAAAAAATACAAACAAATAAGGACATTTCAGGCAGGGGCAGTCGTTTTCGTATACAAAAAAATTGTTAGAAAATACGGCTTCCTCCTTCCTCGGTCAACAAATAGGTATCGCTATCCAGCGAGGAAATGTCGCCAGCCTTATACTATTACCTGGTACTATTCCCAAGGACAGCGACCTTGGGGGGATAATGTATATGTCGCAGGCAAATCGTATAATCCGCCGTATTACATTATGGCTAGGCGTTTTACAAAACAGAGCTGTTTTGTATTACGGCGGGTGAACGATTAGGCGGATTGAATATCCGCCGAAAGGTGTTCGGCGCTTTGCGTTCTTCAATTCGCCTAGTCGTAATGTAAAAAAGCGGTTCAGTCAGACTCTATAATTCGCCGTACTACATTACGGCTAGCCTTTTCACAAAATAGCGTCGTTTTAGCTGTCACCTCTTTCACAGCTTTTAGTTTCCATTTTTAACACTCGCAGCGCTGTTTAGGAATGACAATCCGGCCATTTCGTAAAACGGCTAGCCATAACGGCAACCCGGCAAGTACAATCCGGCTAAACGTGAGCCGCCATATTGTAGAACGTATTGTAACGTTGAACTAATCGTTAACCCGCCGTAACACAAAACGGCTCTGTTTTGTAAAACGGCTAGCCGTAATGTAAAACGGCGGATTATACAATCCGGCTGCGACATATGCACTCGCTGACAAAAAGTTCGGGTCACCCTAGTTTAGATAGCCTCAATAGGTTTTGTTAAATATTCTACACTCGTTTAATTTACATATATACTATTCTTCGTATTGCCCAACTGTATTAGCAATTTCCGGGATCCTATCATAAAAATATCAATTTCCAAAAATTACGATTTTCGCGATATCTCGCTCCGTTAACGTGGTTTTTTTCATGGATTTTTACGAGTCCGATTTAAACCTGGAAACTTTACTTTTTTGGCTGTTACTTTTGCAGTATAGATGTAAAATTAAATAAAGATAACGATATGATTTAAAAAAATTACAACCTCGCAGTATTTTAGGAAATATGACGGTTTTTTACCGACCCCCCAACAAGCAAAATCAGTACTTATAGTGTTTGTCAAGCCTATTTTTTATTGTACTTATAAGGTACTTGTAGTATAATACACACACGGATTTGGGCGCAGTTATAGGAGCATTGCTTTCTTCACTTGTATTTGCACTTGAAGCACCAGGTTCACTTTCTAATAACTGATTTAGCAAAAAAAATACCAAACGTTCTAGTAAGGTGTTTGATCTAATCATTTATAAGATTGTTTCATCTAATAAGGCTCTTACCAAGTACAATTTCACTTATAAGAACATTGGACAAGACTAATAGCGATGTAGACTTGTAATCACCTCAGCTTAGTATATTATAAGATCTTTTTCTCTTACAAAATGCTATTATAGGATCAAATATTATTCAGGAGTATTTGATCTTTCTGCAAACTATTATAGGAGACTTAAACCTATAACTGTCTTATAAGACGATCTTGTAGCTAACTAGAAGTCTGTAAATTAAAACCAAATGATCTTAAGACTATCTAGGCTTGGGAAATGTTACTATAAGTAAAAGTATCCTATAAGTCCTATAACTGTTCTGAGCGCTCGTGGCCCAGCGGCGCTTGCGAACCGCTTGCGCTTGCTAAGGTTAAGCAACGTGGGCAGCGGTCAGGACTTGGATGGGTGACCGCTTTGAGTGGTTACTAACTGAGCGCTCCCGTGCTTTGGAAGGCACGTTAAGCCGTTGATCCCGGTTGCTGTCTATGGCAGCAGTCGTTAAGCCGAGTTGGAGGCCTTCGGGCGGTTTGAGAACTTCTAACAGTCAAGTTGCCCACTCACTTGACAAAGCCTAATCCCAATAAGGTCTAGTTTCCCCTTGGGGTTGGAAGGTCAGATGGCAGTCGCTTTCGTAAAAACTAGTGCCTACGCCAAATCTTGGGATTAGGTAGCGGACCCCAGGCATCCTTCAGGATGCAACTGTACTGGGATAACGCTAGGAGGATGATGACTGTATTTTTTGTCCGTGAGTGTATATTAGTTAAGTTTATATCGTCTGTTAGTGTTTGTTTTTTGATAAATAAATTTTTTAGTCCTTTTCTGTGCTCTACACGGCTATGGCGAGTTCATCAAGCCGCGCTGGATGAACAAGATCGTGTCCTGGCAGGAACCGAGGGGCTGCTACTCGGACGACCGGCAGCCGTTCATGAGACTCACAGGCTTTGTGAGCGCCGCCACGCCAGCGACGAAGGAACGAGCGGTATATATGCTTTATTTATTTATTTATTTAATTCAGACTGAGGTCCATATAAAAGTTAGTACAATATGCTTATACTCTAGGGTAGGGGCTTTACCCCCTTATTCATCACTAGTTTTTGCCTGCGACTTCGTCCCCTTCCCAACTAGCACGCTAGCGTTAAGAATACCTGTATATCATTCTTATGTCGGTTCCATTCGAGTATTAAACTGTTAGCAGCTTAGCACATGCCTGTATGAAGGTGTTAGATAATGTTCTAACACCAATATAACCGCGAAAGAGGCCCACGATCTTACAGGTAAAGGTTATAGAAGGCCTGTAGAGCAGTGTTATCTTTATATTCATAGTGTTAAACAACTCTCTACAACCACAGTAATACCGGTTGAAGCGTTAGCTGAGAGTGAATGAACACTCTTGTGCAAGTATTCTCGTGCGTTGTGTGAGAGCAAGAGTGTTGATTTACCCTCAGCTAACACTTCAACCGGTATTATTGCAGTTGTAGAGAGTTGGTTGACACTATGGGCGTCGGCTGAGAACTATTTACCACTTTAGGCTTTATTAAACCTATTAAAGAGTTTAAAGTGAGAATCTTAAGGATGTTTACAATAAAATTGTGTGACAAACAGCAAATGGCGATTATGCCATGTTTGACAGGAGGAGATTATTAAGCGATAACGAATTATTGAAATGATTTTTGTTTGTGAAGTGTAAATAATCTGCCCTCGTGATTTTACGGTTATTGTATACCATGTTTCTCATCTCAATTTAACGCGCCCGGGATTTATTAAAGATTTCTAATAAAACTTATGAAGAATAATAAAAAAAGAAAAAAAAATAAGAAGAAAAAAAGAAAAAGTAATAATAAGAATAATAAAAATCCGCTGACATTGACGGACGTGTCATTGATTTATTTTATTTGTAAATATGTTTTTTTAGCACTTTTAACGCCGTAAATACTGTTAGGATATTACTTTAGGCACTGATGTTGGCCAACCCCTAAACAGTATAAGAGTAATCCAGTATTGCCAACATCATGCGTTACGTTATAGCATACGGAGGTTATCTATACTATTGTCTTCTCTGTGTGTATGATATGTCAAATTACTATTCGGAATATATTCTACCAAGATGGACTAGTGTTTTTATATATTTTATGAAGTTAATTATATTGTTCTCAGCTTCATCTTTAGTTTTTAATAATCGTACCACAAGGTAGTGTGAATAATCATCAATAAGTACCTGGAAATATTTAAATCCATAAATACTTGTCGGCTCTATTGGTCCACATAGGTCGGAATGTATTAAGTCTCCAATTTGTTTGCTGTTACTCTTTTGATAATAGAAACTTCTTCTTGTGCTTTTACCTTGAATGCAGGTTTCACAGACCTTGTCAGGAACAGGTAAGTTCAGTGTTTTCAAATCATTGTAGTTAATATGTCCAAGTCTTTTGTGCCATAAATCATTACTATCTTTTGCAACATGAGCTTCTTGAATGTTTAAGTCTAGTTTTAATACATAAAGGTTACTGTATTTGTCACCTGTGATATATAATTTCTCCTTTTGAATTATAACATGTTTTTGGTTGAATATGACATTAAAGCCTTTTTCTGTCAATTTATTTATGGAGAGTAAGTTGTGTTTTAATCCTTCTACCATTAGGACTTCCATATCTAGTTCCAAGGGACGTGATCCTGGTCTGTTGTAGTCAGCTGTCAAAATTCCTTTGTTTCGAGCTGTCAAAACTTCTCCATTGGCTATTTGAATTTTTATTGGAACTGGTAGTTGTGTCACATTTGTCACATATTGCTCACATTCTCTTTTTATCATATGATTAGTAGCTCCCGAATCGAGAATAAAGTGATCTGTATTTTCTATAGCGGCCATTGCTATGAACGATGATTTGTCCTTCGAATAATATTGGTCTTGGCTTTGACTTTGACCTTGACCTCTGTACGTTCCTCTTGATGTGCTTCTATATGGCCTTCCTCTATTTATACTCTGTCCTCTATATGTATTCTGACCTCTAGTGCTCTGACCTCTATATGAGCTATAGCCTCTATAAGAGCTAGGACCTCGTTGAGGGGCTCTGCCTCTTTGTTGAGTAAAATCGTTGTTGTAATAACAGTCTGTTGTCTTATGGCCTTTTTTGCCACACTTAAAACAAGCTAAAAATGTTACCTCCGACATTGAATTATTTTCTTTGCCACTGTTTTTGAGTTCGGCATCTAATAATCGGGCTTTAACAAAATCTTCACTCAATTCCTTGTCTACACTCATAGTTTCAAGAGTAGTTATGACTGTTTCGTAAGAATCTGGTAATGTCAGTAGTAAATGGGCCACTTTATCGCTTTCGTCAAGCTTGCAACCTGCAGCTTCCATTTCACATATAATTGAATTGAATTTCAAGAAATGGTCTTGTAAATTTCCTGTACATTTGAGTGACAACAGTTTCTTTTTGAGATACAGTTTGTTAAACACACTTTTCCTTTCAAATATTTCTTCTAGCTTGGAAATCATTTCTCTGCTCGTATCAGCTTTTTTAATTATATCTATATACTTATCCGAGGTGTATTGCACTATAACTGACTTTGCTTTAGCGTCTTTTTGTTTAAATAAACTAAGTAACTTTGTGTCCTCTGGGGGATCCACCAGCAATGCATCTGCGACTCCTCTTTCTTCTAATATTATCTTTATTCTGAATTTCCAATTGGAAAAATTCTGTTTTTCATCAAGTTGGGACATTACAACGGAAGCCATTTTTTTGTTTTACAAGATCGTCAATTTTTTTGCTGAAAAATGCTGAAAATAATACTAAATAATTTGGACTTCACTATTTAATTATGCCATCTGGCTGACTGCTTTTAATATAAACTTGTCCCCATCACCGTATAATTATTTCATTTGCCCATAACCTTTTATATTTGTATAATTAATTGTATAAGTAAACACTAGTCCATCTTGGTAAAACACAATTTGGATTAAAAACAAAAAGATTGAGACTCGACAATGGTGGTGAATTCAGCTCAAACCGATTCAAAAACTACTGTACTAATAAAGGAATACAAATCGAATATGGTACACCGTACTCACCTCAACAATGTGGAACTTCAGAGAGAATGAACCGAACATTGCTGAATAAAGTCAGAACAAAATTAATAGAAACAAAATTACCAAAAGAACTGTGGAGCGAAGCAGTAATGACTTCCGCTTATGAAATAAATAGATGTCCAACAACAGCTTTAGATGGACAAACACCATCAATGATTTGGTATGGTAACAGCAATCTGACAAAACTGAGAGTCTTTGGTAGCGCAGCCTATGCTGTAATATTACCAAAACCAGCAAAGTTAGAACAAAGAGCCAAGAAATGTATAATGGTTGGATATTGTGGCTCTGGATATAGACTCTATGACCCTGAACAACATAAAATTATAATATCCACAGATGTCAAATTTAATGAGAATGATATCCTATTCAAAAAGGAAAATACAGAAGAAAAACATTTAAAATTTAAACCCTATATAACTTTTGAAGAAGATGAGGAAGAATTAGAAAATAACAATACAGAAATAACTGAAAAAGATGAAAATACGAGAATACAGAATGAAAATATTCAAGCATGTGAAAATGAAGAAAATGATGATGATAAAGGAAATGACACAATTACAGATAATGAAGATGATATATTCCATATGAGTAATACATATACACGCTCAGGAAGAGAAATAAACAAACCTAAAAATTTAAATGACTATGAATTATATATGGCATACTGTTTAGTAAGTGCCGAAGATCCTGTAACTTTTAATGAAGCAATAAAAGACAAAGAATGGGAAGAAGCTATTGGAAAAGAAATAAACTCATTAGAAAAGTTGCAAACTTGGGAAATAGTAGACGCAAAAGGCAAAAAGGCTATTGATACAAAATGGGTTTTTAAAACAAAAGAAAGTGGCTTAAAGAAAGCCAGACTAGTGGCAAAAGGATTCCAGCAAAAGGAAAGTTATTTTGGAAACAATTATTCACCAGTGGCTCGCATGAATACAATTAGAATGTTTTTAGCTCATGCAGTCAAATATAATTATGAGATAAGCCAACTAGACATACCCACAGCATTCCTGAATGGAATATTAGAAAATGAAGTTTATATCAAAATACCAGAAGGAGTAAAACTTGAGAAAAACAAAGTATTAAAGTTGAAAAGAAGTCTATATGGATTGAAAGAAAGCCCAAAATGTTGGAACGAAAGGCTGAACAATTTTCTAATAAATGATGTTGGATTACAACGATCACAGCATGATTTCTGCCTATATTATAGCAGCAAACTATGGTTCTTAGTATTTGTGGACGACATTTTACTTACAGGAGAAAGAGAAGAAATAAATAAAATAAAGACATTATTGTATAAAGAGTTTCAGGCAAAAGACCTAGGAACAATCAGTAAATTTCTTGGAATGGAAATTACTAGAAGTCAAGATGGAATGAAAATATGTCAAACGAAACAAATAGAGAAAATGTTAGAAAAATTCAATATGCGAGAATGCAATGGAGTAAAGACACCAATGGATAAAAGTTTACAGATAAAAACTACAAATGATGTCATAGATGTACCTTTTAGAGAAATAATTGGAAGTTTGATGTTTTTGGCAACTGTAACAAGGCCAGATGTGAGCTTTGCAGTATCATACTTAAGCCAGTTTTTAGATAAACCTGATCTACAATGTTGGAAACAAGCAAAAAGAATAGTGAGATATATAAAAGAAACCAAAGATTTTGGACTGAACTATAAGAAAGAAAATGGAAGTTGTGCAATAGAGGCTTTCTCAGATGCCGACTGGGCAGGCCAGAAGATTGACAGAAAAAGTATGAGTGGAAGTGTTATAATGTACAACGGAAATGTCATCGGGTGGTTCTCCAGGAAGCAGAACTGCGTTTCACTTTCTACAGCGGAGTCGGAGTACATAGCGCTTGCAACTACATGTAGTGAGGTAATCAATATTAAAGGACTTGCAAACGACTTTGGTGAGTGTTTAATTCCAGTTATATATGTGGACAATATGGGCGCTATTGCCATGTCAAACAGCTATGAAAATAGCAAACGTGCAAAGCACATAGACATTAAATATCACTTTGTGAAAGACTTAGTTAGGAAAAAGACTATATCGCTGCACCATGTTGATTCTTACAACAATGCAGCGGACATGTTTACTAAAATATTGTCTGTAGACAAGTTTACTCATAATAGAGACTTGTTAAATGTCTATTAATATAATATTAGTATTTAGTTTCATATTATTTTCAATATGTGTCTTAGAACTCAGGAGGAGTTAATTTCATCAATGTGTTCATGATTAACACTGTTTGTTTCTCAATGTTTATCTTGTATTGACATGTTATTATTATTGTGTTATTTTATGTTGCGATTATGGATGTTCCTGATCACAGTCATTACATTCATAATCGAGGAGGAGTGTTAGGATATTACTTTAGGCACTGATGTTGGCCAACCCCTAAACAGTATAAGAGTAATCCAGTATTGCCAACATCATGCGTTACGTTATAGCATACGGAGGTTATCTATACTATTGTCTTCTCTGTGTGTATGATATGTCAAATTACTATTCGGAATATATTCTACCAAGATGGACTAGTGTTTACTTATACAATTTATTATACAAATATAAAAAATACACGTTTTGATCAGTTTTTCAAGTGACAACTGTCAAACGGCTAAGCGGGCTAAGTATGCTAAAAGGATGTTAAAATAGAATGATCACGAGGCAACGTTCAAGAGCGGCCCACGAACAACGCGCACGACCTCCACCACCGCCCGTCTCGTCGTCGTCGTCACCCAGCGACTCATCATCGGGCGACGAATTTGCGACCGCGCCCGACACCGCCAGCGGCTCGAGCGACGACTGCGGTCCGCCGCCGCCGCCGCCACGACCACCTGCGCGACGCGGGCGGCCACCGCTGCCGGCATGCTTGGGGCCTGCAGGGCATCCTGCCCCGCCTACGGCTCCCGCTACCGGTGGTATAGTGCGCCGCATGCAGTGGACGCGTTCTATCAACGAAAACTGCATGCGTGCCTACTATGGGGCGACAGAGGGGGGAACTAATTTATCAGCGTGTCACAGTCTTTGGGTATTGAGTGTGAGGACGTAAAGCGGGCGGTGAAGGAGCGTTTCTTCTGTCGCCTGACAAAAGTATATAATAGCTTTTTGTCAGGCGGCAACAAGGTGCGCGCCTTCAACGCCTGGGTGATGCCCTTACTCATATACTCCTTTGGCATACTAAGATGGACTCAGACCGAGTTGGACGCCCTGGACCGTAGGGTGCGTGTACTGCTTACTGCGCACCGCATGCTACACCCGCGCTCGTCTGTTATGAGACTGTACATCCCGCGGAAGTGCGGAGGACGCGGCTTTTTAAACGCGAAAGACCTCCACAACCGCGAGGTGTGCAGTCTCAGGGATTATTTCCTAAACAGCGAGTGCGGGATGCATCGGGACGTAGTTGCGGTAGACGCATCTTACACCCCGCTTTCCATGGCAAAAGAGAACTGGCGCAGACTTAAAGTAATGAGTACCGAGGACCGCAAGGCCGTATGGAAGAGTAAGGAGCTACACGGGAGGTTCTACAGGGCCCTTACGGGACCCGATGTAGACCTGCTCGCGTCGGTGAACTGGCTACGTTTCGGGGATCTCTTCGGGGAAACCGAAGGTTTTGTCTGTGCAATTGCTGACGAAGTTATCATGACGAACAACTACCGGAGGTATATCCTGAAGGACGGTACGGTCGACATTTGTCGGGCATGCCGCCGTCCCGGAGAGTCACTCAGGCATATTATTTCCGGCTGTGGTCATCTTGCTAACGGCGAGTACTTGCACAGACATAACCTTGTAGCCAGGATCATTCACCAGCAACTTGCCCTTCTATACGGTCTTGTGGACGTCGAAGTGCCGTACTATAAGTACACACCTGCGCCAGTTCTGGAAAATGGTCGTGCCACGCTCTATTGGGATCGATCTGTCATCACGGACAGGACTATTGTAGCCAATAAGCCTGATATCGTGCTGATAGATCGATCGAAACGCCAGGCAGTGCTCGTTGACATCACCATCCCCCATGACGAGAACCTCGTGAAGGCCGAGAAGGACAAACTCAGCAAGTACCTAGACTTGGCCCATGAGATAACCGCCATGTGGGATGTTGATTCAACGACCATTGTCCCGATAGTCGTTTCTGCGAACGGTCTAATAGCGAAGAGTCTCGACCAACACCTCAAGAGACTCTCGCTAGATGGCTGGGTCAAGGGTCAGATTCAGAAGGCGGTACTCCTGGACACGGCGCGGATTGTCAGGAGGTTCCTCTCTCTGTCGCCCTGACCACCGGTAGCTTAGGCCCTGCCCCGCTGCCGGCGGCACCCTAGGTTAGGTTTTTATAATAGTTTTATGTTTTGTAAATGTATTTTTATATTTTACTTTTTATAGAAATATTATAAAATCTAACCTAAGAAAGACAATAAATAAAGAGAGAATAATAAATTATAGGCTTTATGAGGCACATCGAGTTTTTATATTTTTTTATTCTTGCTTCTTGGTCAGCGGCATGTTAAATAAAAAGGCATCCATAATAAAACAATAGTAACATAAATAATGAAGTATTCTGTTGTCAAATATTGAACAACTTAATCAATTTATAGGTTAGATATCACCAAAACAATGGCGAACTTAGATTAAAGCTTTTTGAATTTAGCTTATTGAGTTACAATACCCTTGGTCAAGAATATTGTACAGGCTTTGTCTTCATATTAGTGTTACATAACGTTGTAATAATTACACTTACTTATACTCTTAAAAAACTCTGTTTTACAACCTTAAGTTGTATAAGACACTCCACGGCAGCAACTAAACAACAATAAGAGTTAACGAGTGTCAGCGAACACTCTTTTAAAGATTTAATTGCTATAAACAGGCTAAATCTATAACCTCTTAAGTATACTTGCTTTGATTGACACCATTCTAACGCTAAAACCTGTTTAACATCGTTCTTTAACGCTCTAGTGCCACTTTAGTGTTACTTTCGTTTTTCAACTCCTTTATATCACTATTAGTTTCAACAGAGATAAATATAACTCACTTAAATAGTTTAAGGTTATAATAATGCCTGTATCTAACGCTAAAATGTTAGTTGGGTTGGAACTCTTTCATCGCGATAGAATTTAATTGCATTTTTGTATATTAGGTATAGGGTCCTATATTTATAAGAAATAGGTACCTATATGTAGTCATCTTATCTCATTGTAGGCAAACATGTATATAATTGCATAACATCTGCATTCCTTGCATATTTCGACGTCTTTTGCTAGAAAAACAATTCTCTGAATATACATACCATTCCTTATATGAACTTCCCGACCGCGCGACACCATATTAATGCTTATTGTATTATATTTACAGAAATGTACATTGTACACGTTAGAATGTGTACAAGGTGTTTCTATGCTACTTTAACATGTTTTACGTGTTGATGCCATTATAGTTTATCATTAAGTACCTACAATATTCTTCTTTATGCTGTAGGAGGAGTACCGTGTGAAGAAGGCAGCCGAATCAGAAGGCGGTGCCTGCAATTCGCTGACGTCAGCAATGGCGCTGGGTTCCATGGTCATTTACATCAGAGCCTTGTTGGAAACGGATCAGGCTTTCCAGTACGATGTATTGGAATAACATGACCTGATTTTTAAGCCTTTGGACGCCTAAAGGCGTTGTGTGTTGTGCCCAAAACGCCAGTGACGATTATAAATGTTTATGACTTACGTTGTCAAAATCACCTTCATGCATTTTCAACGTTCCTATTCAGGTTGGCGCGAGCCATCTGTCGTATACTTGTATGTGAAAAATAACGTCCAAAGGCTTAAGATGCCCTACTTCTTAAGTTACATCTTCAAGTGTCGTATCAGAAAGCGAAGTGTAGTGTGCAGCGCGAGGTTGGCAATAAATTTCAATGTAAGATTGTCTATGCGCTTGACCCATGTGTTGATTGCGTTGTGTTTGGAAACCAAGAATTCATTATTGATGTAGGTTATATGAAATAAATATAGAAACATATGTTTTATGTGTTTATGCAATACTTGACTATTTTTAACAATAAACTATTTCATACAGTTTGGTCACTCAACTAATAGGTACCTAATTGGGCCATTTTATGGAAAGTTCACTCGACTTTTTTTTAATTCAGATAAAATCTGATTTTTTCTACTCGGAATCGAAAGCACTTTCGAATGATATAGGGGAAAAAAGTGTCCCAAATTTTTTTATTCCACACCGTTACCGTTTTCATACTATGCTTGTAATGTTTGTATGGTGGTAACGGAATGGAAAAACTGGAAATTGTATGAAAAATTTGGGACACTTTTTTTCTCCTATTAGGTTCGAAAGTGCTTTCGATTGCGAGTAGAAAAAATCCGTTTTTATCCAAATTAAAAAAAAAGTCGAGTGTACAACTTTCCGTAAAATTATTTATGGCCATCTACAATATTCTTTAATGGGAAAATATATGAGACTATATTTGAATTTTAACATGTTCTAATACGTTTCTTCGTTTATGTAGAATATTAGAGAGATTTTCAATATCATATGGGAATAATACTTTTAGAATATAATAATAATACAAAATAATATCCGAAAAATAATAATAGAGCTTAGGCACTTATAGAGTTGGAAAACATAATTTATCTACACACATATCATAAATCCTCTAATATGCGTTCGGAAACCGTAGAAAATGACTCTCATTTCAACATTCAATGAATTTATGGCAATTTTCTTATCTGTGGCTAAGGCTACAGCAGTAATAAAATATTTCATTTTAATCTCGTATATGATGTTAAAATATTACGTCAAACAAAACTGTCAAAATTTAAATGTCAAAGTTGACATGTAACTATTCTAGTATCACTGAAAATTCAAATTCAGTCGATGCGAAATGTCAGCTCGATGTTTTTTTAGTATATATCGCACGAAATTTGAGCTAGAACGACATGATCACATCAGAATAAGGACTCTTTACTTTTTAAAATAACATTCAGGTATCGGTTGCCAGTTCTGATTTCGATATTTCCGCAACCGTGCAAAAAAGGTTGTATTAACACAATTATTGTATTTATTTACTACGGTTTCTGAACCCATCTTAGAGTAATTATAATATGTGTGTAGATAAAGTAATGTATGCAACTGTACATAATTAGGCATTAAAACACTCGTGTGACCTTATTATGAAACTCGCCTTCAGCTCGTTTCATAAAACACACTCGTGTTTTAATGCCCCTCATTATGTACCAGTTCCATAAACTACTATTACTAAACTACGTATCCAATGCTAATTTGTAGAGAAATGAAAAGCTGTAAAAAGCCTCTTTGGCGTAGCACTAATAAAAAAACTTAAATAAAAAAGCTGAGTAATAAATACGTTCTAAAACACATTGTAATGTCATCTCATTGTCATTTGTTGTCAATTTAATAAAATAATGCAAGGTACTACATTACATTATAAACCTTTAAATAACAAATAAACAATTCATATATAACATATCTACTCTCAGCATAAATTACAATGCTGCGGTTGTTTGTGAGGCACATGAGCTCAGCGCCTCAACCCAAAAGGCCACCAATACCTGTTTTCGGTAAGTTTCCTATTTACCTATCCACCCAGCAACATATTTTTTATACGAACTGATTCCTAAAAAGAGAAGTGAAGACTTCTAGTAACTGAACCTATAGATACCATATTATAATATGACACATAGGTACGTATGTGTTGGTTAATAACTTACCTAAGTATAAGCAATTTAGTTGATGACTCCTCAACTTCCACTCATAAAAGTATAATTAGAGCCTAACAAAGAATCGCGACGCTAATAAATACAGTCTGTTCATCCTTACGTGTCCTATCTATCATGTAAACAAACTATCTTTGAATACATTAATCATTATCACAATTTTCTCTAGGATATCAATACTGTGAGCTTCTTTAAGTATTTTCATTCATCATAACAACATTTTAAGTGGTGATTATTGTGTAATCCTAGAGAAAAGGGTGATAATCAAGAGAGTTTGTTTAAATAATATAGGAAACGTAAGGTTGAAGAGATTGTACTTAGTTACTCGTATTATTCAGGATTAGAAGGACGCTACGTCACTGCGCTGTACAGCGCTGCCAGCCAAAAGGGACAACTGGATGAAGTAGATAAACATTTGAGGAAGTTCGAGAAGGAGCTCTCCAATCCAAAGATGATCGAGTTTATAGAAACCATTGTGGTGTCGCGCACCCAAAAAGCTAAAGCCATTCAAGAGGCCGCTAAACAAGTTGGTATGTGATATTGCTTATACTTTTTGTGTAGGCGCTTTTCCGTAACACATTCATTATATATGCTTAGGTATTATTCGTCAGAATTACATGAAAATTGGGCTCCTGATTCTGTACCCTAATTTTAATTTGTACCCTAATAATTTTTTGGGTTCCGTAGCCAGAATGGCTAAAACGGAACCCTTATAGTTTCGTCATGACTGTCTGTCTGTCTGTCCGTATGTCACAAAAGCGATTTACTCGGAGACTATAAGTACTACAATTATGAAATTTGGTAGGAAGATGTAGTCTATAAACCGCTACATAAAAGTAATGTGAAATTAGGAAAAATAAATATTTTAGGGTTGGGGTGGGGGGGGGGGGGGCACCCCATACATGTAACCGGGGGATGAATTTGTTTTTTCAATGCAGCTAGTTGTGAGGGGTATTTTTAGATAGGCCTTTAAAAATAATATACAGGTTACTAGAAAGTTTTCCATTTAAGTCAATCGTTGTTGGTGAGATATTAGCTGCCAAAGTCGTACAAAATGTGTCCCCCCACTAATTTCCAAACTATGAAGATTAGAATTCTGAAAAAAATTGAGGTGGTGTACAATAATAAATAAGTACAACGATTTTTAGTTGGAACAAGATGGGATTAAGGGTTTTTGAGTTATCACTGAAAAACTGTTTTGCCCAAACAAAAGTTTTTAAAAGTGGACTGCTAGGTGCCGGTACGGAACCCTTCGTTGTACGTACAGATGTATTGCAAAATGATTTTCTTTCGGGAAAACTCGGATCTCAATCGGATACGATGGCACCCGAACTGTTAATCAATGATTGTATTAAATGAGTGACGTTTTCATATCCATTTTTTGGAACTTTATTGTTTAGTGTCAAAGTTACCCCTACGACTGTAGGATGGGTACTGATGCTAATTGAGAGAGATAAAGAACGAAGGAAAATCATTTTGCACTACATCTGTAATCCAACACGCACTTGGCCGTTTTTTTTCTCATACATTTTGTTAACTGAGTTACGAAAATCCTATACGATTTGTCAAACAATGGAAAAAAATGTGGGACACTGTAGGAAATTGTGCATATATTGTTCAGAATAAGGAACTCAATCTACCCACCAATTTTCAGCGTAATCTTAAAACAAAAAAAAAACTGCAGCACCTAAAAAATTTACTCAGGTACCGAATATTATTTTAAAAACTGGATCACAATAATCGACGATACTGTTATCGCAATCAACCAAAGAGGATATAAAATACAGACACCTATACCTACCTACTCGTAAATATTAAAAAATAATAAGTATATATATTTTCTCTAATACTTAGGCGGTTGTCACACTTCTGCGGTTTCCACACGACGGTGCGGTGTGCGCGAGGCAGCTATACATGACAATAGGACAATAGGGGTGTCCCGCTCACCGCACCACCTTTCGGAATCCGCATCAGTGTGACAACTGCGTAACCTATCATGTCATTCACATACATTTGTTTATACATAGATTATCTTAATTGCTTAGAAGAATTACGTAATAAAAATATGTGGGGCGCTTCTTCGTAGATGGAACGATTCACATTAAAGAACATTTTTAGGTATGCCCGATACTGCGGCTAACTTCCTAGGATTAGTTGCCGAAAACGGGCGACTCAAAAAACTCAAACGCATGATATCCATGTTTTTGAGGGTCATGGTTGCGCACAACAACAAAGCGCTCTGTGAAGTGATCACGGCATCGCCGCTCGACGATGGCACCCGAAAGTCCCTCATGGAAGCCCTTCTGAAGTTCGTCAAGGGAGACAAGAAGATAGAACTCACTGAGAAGGTGGACCCGTCGATCATCGGCGGGATGATAGTGGGTGTTGAGGACAAACACATTGACATGAGCATTTCTAGGAAAATCCAGATGTATACCGACATACTGAAAGAATCTGTTTAGAATTTCTTCATAGTTTGGTCAATAATCAAGGTCCTTAATAGTTTATTATCTTTGTTGGCGACGCGTTCACCAACCTCAGTGGTCCACGCGCGCTGACTGGCTGGCTGGCGGCGCTGTACCAGCACTGGGGTGGGGAATGTTGGCCGCGCCGCCAGCCAGCCAGTCAGCGCGCGTGGACCACTGAGGTTGGTGAACGCGTCGCCAACATTCCCCACCCCAGTGCTGGTACAGCACTCAATTTCAAAAGGTGCCTCTAAAGAACCAGCGGAACTTACGTGGGGCAACTCAACCACATTCACTCGAAATGTTTAATACGGTTGATCAACCTTATTAAACATTTTTGCATGCCCCACCCCAATGAGGCTTGTCGGGTGGAATGCGCTTCTTCCGTACTCTTTGACACGGTGCGCCGTAAGTGTGCCGCGGAGCGAGTGCAGCACTGTGATGGTCCGAAGGCAGTGACAGCGTAGGTACCCATGCTGACACGCATGACGATTCCTCGTCGATCTCGTAAGACTTAACAACAGTAGTCGCCGGCTCACGTGGATTACTCGAATACAGTGACATTGAACTATTACGAGTACATTTGGTTCGCCCAATATTACACGACCATTTGTTCGTGAATCCTTCAGCGTGAGGGTACCTATCGCTATTTACAATCGTCTGTACAGGCAAATTTACACAGTTATTGCTACAAACCTTAGAACTAAGCACCACACTATCTGCACCCGACATATTTACACATAACACTGTAGTGTCACACACACATCTAACACAATGTGTCGCGCCGTGCGAATTGTCGCGGTTCACAAGCTGACTGGTGTCGCGGCTAGCTAGCGATGCCGTCGTCGCGTCGACGATGTCTGTGGTTATGTGCGGCACAAGCTTCTCGATGGGTGACGGTGGCGGCGATGATGCATTGACAGAATGGATGCTTGGTTTGTTACTAACGGAGGCTTCGGCTGAACATTTAGTAGCGCTTTCTAATGGCGGTGGTTCCAGCCTGATCGAGTAGTGACCAAAATCGTGATCAGACTGGAGCTCTCTGTAGTACACGCTCACGAACGAAACATCAATGCCAGCGGGACGGTCGGAGGCACTCGACGGCTGGCGCAGCTCCGCCGCTTGGTTTTCATAATCGTGCTCGTCCTCCAACTCGCTGTAGTTTCTAGAGGAGATGACGGCGGCTAAATCTGTGTCTGCGCACTGTACCGACCCATTGGTGCTGGCGGGAGTGTCGGTGGTAACAACAGACTGAAGCATCCTGACCGGGTGATTAACAGTAACGTGGTCAGACTGCTGTCCCTCGTAGTTCCTTGTAAAGGCGGCTGCTAAAACTTTGCGTGCGCTGAGATTCGACCCACTAGTGCTGGCGGGAGTGTCGGCGGCAACAACCGACTGATGCAGCCTGACTGAGAGATTACCAGTAACGTGATCAGACTGCCGCTCCAATTGTTTCCGCCGCGGCGTGTTGTCGAGCCACCCCTCTACGTGGCTAGTAGAGCGCGCGCATGACTTGTGTGGACTGTATAATGCATCTAGCTCAGCTAAGTCCGCCTTTAGTTGCTTGTCAATAAGCTCCATTTGTATCCTGGCCTTTTCTTTAGCTGCCTCATATTCTAACCGTTTTCGTCTAGCCGATACAGATGACGCCTTAGCCTTACTGTGCGGAAGTAGCGGTAGGCGAGTGTCGTCGTCCACGCGACGCATTTCTAATTGTTTCGCCTGAGTGCTACTGACCACGATATAAGACGTGTCTAACATTTGTACCTGATCGGCTGGTAGAAGCATGTTCGGTTGTCTTGTACCTTCAAGTTCCTTACGCGTGGCACTGCGTGTTTTCACCATGGCGGCAGGCGGTGTATTGAACATTTTCGATCCGGCTCGAAGGACCAATTTGTAAACTGCAGGCCGCCGTCGGTGAATAAAACGCGAAGGAACTTATGTACACTTTATATATATTTACACAACTATGAAAAAAGGCACAGAATATATACAAGTAACTCACAAAGATCTCAAAGATTACTATTTACATTTTAAAAAATAACATAGGAACGCACAAGGAAGCATTTTCTTCGAGAGAGAGAAAAATCAATAATAACAAAAACAAAACACTCGCGATGACCTGGTTGGCCGCGCCGCCAGCCAGCCAGTCAGCGCGCGTGGACCACTGAGGTTGGTGAACGCGTCGCCAACATGTTTGATGTTTGTATCAATGTTTATGTATTACTTACACGTAAAACATTATATGTCCAATCCTGAGAAAGAGTTTAATTCCATATTTTGGGTTGTTAGTTTTCATGAAACCTTTTGGTTGGCTGTTATTTGTCAAAGTGTAGAATTGTATTGTAAAGTAGGTATTCGAATAAAATGTTGCCGTTATTTTCAGTATCGTAATAATTTATTTAAATAATTATAAAACAACTTTAAAAGTAATCGCCCCTATATGGCCAGTTGTACCACATAAAAGTACTGAGCAAATGTTCAGACACTGCACTTAGTTCTAAAGATGTGATACAGCGCCATATCTGGGAGTAATACGCTTGTATCCCGTAGGCGTTATAAGATTCGCATGGTAGCCATGGTTCCGATCCTTTGGGGGACTCCTGCAGGCTGAACCGTCCAGAAGCCGAGAGGTGCTTTGGGCGTGTATTCTAAAGTTTACTCTATCGGACCTCAGGGATCCTGTCATGACTCTTTGGAAGCTGGAAGTCAAGATCCAGAGTTCTTGTTCGCCTTTCAGATTGTTAACAATTTTCATTCCACTGGCGAACTGTAATGTCTCCCTATCCAAAGCAATTTGATGGAAGTTTCGAGGGGAAAATTCGGTAGCGGAGTTCCAGCACCATATACTAGGAGGGTCCATTAGGCCGAAAAACAAAATGCCGTCTCGGTCCATGGCTTCGGCAGCCGACTGCGACGTGCGCTCTTCTGGGAAAACCTGAAATGTAATCAACTTAATTAGTTACGCATTCATTCAACATTTCACATCAACATTTTGTTCCAAATTAAAAGAACAAGTACTGTACTTAGGTCAATGATTCGCTCGCTAAAAATAGTTGGACTTAGATATGTTCGATGACGATAGAGTTAGATACATTTTAATTTATTTGTTTTTGTTACACTTAATTTTATTCACGATCGTTCCAAGGTGTGTGGGTAACTAGGGTTGCATAGTTAATTTGATAATGGCGAAAATACTTAGTTATTTTTGCCTTGCATGGAGAGCTTGGTTCTATTCTATTTTTTTATTGTAATTTATAGGAAATTCTTTCGCCGAATGATTGCCAGCGACGCCATGTCGTAATTCCATATTTAGCCAGAAAAATCTATTTGTTATATCAGTAACATGTGGTAGTGGTAGGTATCTTCTTCGATGTGTTAGTTGTAGGAAAGTAGGTGGAGCTCGTTTTTACGAAGGGTCAACGGAACCCTATTGGTGACGCCCAGACGTCCGTCCGTCCGTCCGTCGTCTGTCACACAGGTTTTACAGCCAAACGGTTGGAGCTACAGGCTTCAAATTTACACAGTATAAGCATCTCGTTGGCCGGATCCGAAATGTTTTATACAGCTAAACAGGGAGGCGCAAAAAAATTTTTTTTATCCTACCATATCGAGTGGGATATCATTGTTTAGAGCTTATTGAGTAGATACTTACTATATTTTTATTTTTAATTTAATATTGGAAAACAAAGGAATGCGAAGCCACCAAATTCAGCTTTTTTACGAAATTTTGTTCCGAAGAATTTTTTATTTTCCCAAATACCTATAAACTTAGAATTTGGTAATAATGTTTGTTATTACGTATATTTTACCAACAAATACTAATATATTGATAAATTAGATTTTTGCTTTGAAATTTCCTTATTTTTCCTATAAAAACCAACTTAACTTTGCGGTCGGTTCGGAACCCTAAATGTGCGAATTCCGACTCCTACTTGGCCGGTGCTTTTTTTAACTTAAGAGTTACGAGTATACTCACGTTCATCGAGCGCGGGTCGGCGTTGGAGTCTTCAATAAAAGAGTCGTTGCGCAGGATGCCAGTGCGCACAACGTTTTCGGTGGTGGAGGCGAGGGAATGGAAGTAGAGATAGCGGTCGCGCCCGCGCCGCTGCGGCGACAGCGCCATTCCAAGCACGCCGTCCATCAGGTCGAAGCTCTCACCTGGAAACAAATCACTTTTATTAGTATAAGCTATTTTTTAACCAGCCGGCGTTGGAGCACAGCATATTAGGTGTAAATTTAATAGATCGTATCTGTACCACCATGCTGCGCTCCAAGACCCAATTGGTCGACGTAGCTCGGATAGCGGCGGCTAAGTTAAAATGGGAGTGGGCTACTCATCTCTCGCGCATGCCGTGTGAGCTGTGGGCCAAGATCATCAGTGCTTGGCAGCTCAACAGCTCGAAACGGAGATACGGCAGACGTCACCGGCGACGGCGGGATGAGCTAGACTCTTTTTCACAGGAGTGGCCAGAGGATTCTCAGGGGGGAGGCGTTTGCCTAGCAGTGATACTTCAGGGTTTCTAGAATGATATTAATAACTAAAGGACACTACCATCAATGGTGAAGGTCCCTCTCGAGGGGAAGGGGAACATGAGCCTGTGAGTGACGCGCCAGGAGCGGTCGCGCGCCACGTCAACCACCAGCAAACCGAAGCCGGTCACATCCGCCACGTACACGAACGTGTCCGCGCCACAGTTCCCGGGGCTGGTCTGACGGATGTCTATCACCTAGAAAGATTATATGTATGTCATCATTAGGCCTACTACATCATGACAGATGATTTAAATAGCGACTGCACGTGAGAAACCAACTCCTCTCGTGACTATATAATTCAATCCGGGATCGAAAGCAGCGTCCACATTTCTGACACGTGAACTGAGGATCTGTGTCACCAGCATTCTCTTGTCGGTTATGCCTTTTACCGCGCTTGTGGGCACATATATGATTTATTACCACGGAAAACAAAACAACGCGAAAAATCGCATTATATAGGGATTCCCTCATCCGCGGCAGCCTTCACGTCCATTACATATCAGAGAGTCACCTCCGTTGATCCGTTTTGAATAGAACATGACAATGCATCATCCATTCTCCGGTCCGAAATCGTTTTAAAACATTCCTGTGTATGGATATTTGGCGTATTGCTAAAATTGCTAATAGGTTTTTGCTTCTTATACCAAAGATGTTCAAAGAGTTGAAAATACCTGCAAGTTACAATGAAGAATATTGAGGAAAAATTAAAATGTCTACTTACGGGTGTAATAAAGAGCGAGGACTGGACGTAGTTGGAGGCATTGACGCGGTGTCGGTAGACGAGATTGTCGGTGCTCAGGTCGAAGGCCAGCAGCTGCGGCGGGCACAGCTGGTCGTCTCCGATCTTGCCCGCGTCCATCACCCATAGCCGGTTGCATTCGTCAATCTGCAACAATCGATTAAGTAAAATTTGTGATAGATAACTTTTAGAGTACCTAAACGATCAAAGTAAACTTGAGTTATTATAAAGTTTTTTTAAACGCGAGGAATGCGATAAAGTGTCGTATGTTGTCGTGTTTACGACGCTACATGATTATAGAAACGAAAATAATGTCCTAACATAAATAAAACACAGTTTTTAACGGTAACTATTTTGAGAGAATTACTGATTAAAAAATAAGAACAAGTTTCAGATGTTTACTAAGATCCAGATTCATAGAGATTTGAAATTGTGAAAGTCTTTTTACAACTAAAGATTGTTTTCGAAGTTGACGCAATAAAGGGCATAAAAACGTAAAACGATTTGGACTTTTTGTGAAGCATCCGGCATCAGGAACGAATGTGATTTGTTACACATCATGTCCAGTTGTCCACGCTATGCTATGTCGCAACTGAGCGCAATGTTGTCTTTAAACCTTAATGATTCAAATTATTTTACCTTAAAAGGGTGCTCTCGTGGGTCCGTTATATTCTAAGTATTGATCTAGTTAGGTAATTAAACAACAAACTGTCCCTTTGTTATTCAGGGCAGGCAAAATACCTACGCGTAATGATAATTTGTAAGTACATTATTATCACTTATGCTAATGACTAATGATCGAACTAGTAGAGCCCAAAAATATGTGTCAACCGTAGTAAATTAAATACACCACGTTAATTATAGCCATTTAGAAAATACATTTTCAATATTAGAATAATTATATTTGAATAACATGGTTTTAATACATGGTCAAATATAAGTAAAAAAGGTATTTGTGAATCCGCACTATCAGGTCAGTGAAGGGCACTACCAGTAGCTCTAGTATAAGTTTTTTCGAAACATTTACTGATTCGAACGCGTTTGCGTTTTGTCTCAAAATGTATGAAAACGCTCTCACCGAGTTTGAAATACGCGCGTTCATCGGTTAGCAACAAATGTTATACTCGCTGTTTTAGTTTCCACTAGTGGCCACCAGAGGCGTTGTTCACGTTTTCATACCACTTTCATACATTTTGAGACAAAACGCAAACGCGTTCGAATTAGTTAATGTTTCGAAAAAAACTTATACTAGAGCTACAGAGCGTTTGCTGTTAGAACCGTAAGCCAGACCGCATTTTATCGCGCTCGGCATCATGACACTGTCGAATTAGTTAATGTTTCGAAAAAACTTATACTAGAGCTACAGATATTGCATGTTACTAAATGTTGGAAGAGCGGGGCATCCTAACACAGGCTATAAGCTTAAAGGGAGGCCCCAGTAACTGTAAATCTATATACTTTGTTAATAGTAATAAAGATATTTTGATTTTTGATTTGATGTTGGTCTTTTTAATGACTTCAAAAAACGAGGAGGTCAATATGTTCGTCTGTATGTATTTTTATTTGGATTGTATCTACCTTAATAGGTACCTTCATAACTTCGCCAATGGAAGACCGATTTTGAAAATAATTTTTTTCTTCTTTGTGTAAGTATTTCAAAATCTTTTAAATAGCATAAACAGGTTGAAGTTTGATGTTTTTCAAGTATTTTCATAAGTTTCACTTAAGTACTTATTGGTAACATGAAATACATTGTCTTACTGCTGATTAATCCCGTATTATGCTGGTGCTCGGGAGGTACTCACGGCTACTCTGAAGACTGAGGTCATGCCATCGCAGTTCTGCCCCTGGTTGTCGTGCCAGGTGTAGTCCGGGTAGGGGTAAATGCGCGCGTTTTCGTCCACCGTACCCAGCGTCATCGGGCGCCCCTCGTCGAAGCGGGGGATCGTAACGAAGATGCGCGATTGCGAATTACCTGTTTAATAAAATGCCAATGTCAAATGAAGAAAGATTATATTATTATTTTGTAGGGCAAGGACGCAGCTATGCTTTAAAGGGAGAAAGACACACTTTTATCTCATTCCAACGCATATCACGGCCCTGTATTAAAGGCCAGCAGGTTGGCCAACGGTAAAAATAACATTTATTATATTAATAATAGAAAATATACCTGTAAAAGAAACCATAAAATATATCTTTTGACGAGCGGAGCGCGTTTTGAATTTTTTGCTAGGATAGTTTGGCCTCGCTCAATATTAGAGGTACAGTGAAAGGCACCAATATGTATACACTTTTTCACCTTATTCCATTGAAATAAGGTCCAAAAATATATACATATTTATGCCCTCGACTGTAGGATAGGATAGGTACTTAGTTACCTACTAATAGTTTTCCATCATGCGGCCAAACTTTATCATGACTGTAACTCACACTTAAGGAAGTAGTATGAATACTACATATTATTCTGTGAAAATTTGACGACTTATGCTGCAACCGTTTGGCTGTAAAACCTCGGACGCCTGTGTGACACTGACAGCAATAACGTCTTTGGTAGCAGTCTAAAAGATGCGATTAAGTTAATACTTTTATGTTACTTTGCAACGATATTGCGTTGTCTATTTCAGTTATGTTTAGCTCCAACTCACATTTAAGTTATAAAATCAATAAAACAATAATGTTATAATGTAGTAAATACTACTATACAATACACAAACATGATAATTGTGAGACAAATAATCCCATAAGAACGTAATACATAGTTATAGCGCATAAAATTAACTCGTGCCAGGCTCGATAGACATGATAAGATGCGAACCTCGTCTATCTTGCACGTCGACATCAATGGGCACCGAGTTCCCCGGGACGCAGAGGGCCTCTGCCCCGCGACCTGATAGACATGCTAAAATGCGAACCTCGTCTATGTTGCACGTCGACATCAATGGGCACCGAGTTCCCCGGGACGCAGAAGGCCTCTGCCCCGCAACCTGATAGACATGCTAAAATGCGAACCTCATCTATGTTGCACGTCGAGATCAATTGGGCACCGAGTTCCCCGGGACGCAGAGGGCCTCTGCCCCGCGACCTGATAGACATGCTAAAATGCGAACCTCGTCTATGTTGCACGTCGACATCAATGGGCACCGAGTTCCCCGGGACGCAGAAGGCCTCTGCCCCGCAACCTGATAGACATGCTAAAATGCGAACCTCATCTATGTTGCACGTCGAGATCAATTGGGCACCGAGTTCCCCGGGACGCAGAGGGCCTCTGCCCCACAACCTGATAGACATGCTAAAATGCGAACCTCGTCTATGTTGCACGTCGACCTGCCTGGCGGCCTCCTCGTGCGGCCTGGCGGGTCGCCTCCGACGGCAACTGGAAGTCGAGCTCGGCCCACTGGCGCACCATGCGCATGCCGGCCCGGGAACTCTTCCCCGCCACCTGATAGACATGCTAAAATGCGAACCTCGTCTATGTTGCACGTCGACCTGCCTGGCGGCCTCCTCGTGCGGCCTGGCGGGTCGCCTCCGACGGCAACTGGAAGTCGAGCTCGGCCCACTGGCGCACCATGCGCATGCCGGCCCGGGAACTCTTCCCCGCCACCTGATAGACATGCTAAAATGCGAACCTCGTCTATGTTGCACGTCGACCTGCCTGGCGGCCTCCTCGTGCGGCCTGGCGGGTCGCCTCCGACGGCAACTGGAAGTCGAGCTCGGCCCACTGGCGCACCATGCGCATGCCGGCCCGGGAACTCTTCCCCGCCACCTGATAGACATGCTAAAATGCGAACCTCGTCTATGTTGCACGTCGACATCAATGGGCACCGAGTTCCCCGGGACGTAGTGACGGCTGGCCAGTGCAGCCTGGCGGGCCGTCTCCGACGGGAACTGGAAGTCGAGCTCGGCCCACTGGCGCACCGTGCGCAGGCCGGCCCAGGGCCCCTGCCCCGCCACCTGCAGCTGCGGCCAGCAGCATGCCAGGCAGTACGACAGGAAAAAGAACCGCTCGATGCCGTACGCCATCTCCAATTTGAATACGTTTAGGAGTGCGGGGTCTGAGGAGAGAAGAATTAATTGATTTTGTATTAAACAGTAACGTCTGCTGACGCAAATTATACATTTCAAATAAAAAAAACAATTGTTGAGACGAGCATGATTGATGCCCCATACATGTAACCGGGGAAATAACAATTTTTTCAATACAATTAGTTGAGGGGTATTTTTACACGACTGCCCAAAAAAGGAGTGTAATGTTTTCAGATTTCATGTATGCATGTATGTGTTTTTTTGTGTTCCCCAGAACTTCTCAACGCCTTAACCGATTTAGATGTGTGAGTTATCGTTGGAATCCTTACGTCATCCCGGGTAACATAGGATATTGACGTTGCAATAAAAACAATATGGCGGACTATAGACTCCATCTTGAGTGTTCCGTAAAAAAAAAATTCTATCCTAGCAAGTGGGGTATCAAAATGAAGCATTTGAAGAGACGATTCCAATTACACTCCTTTTTTTGCAGTCGTGTAAATATATATATAATGTATGTGTTTCAAGCAAAAAAATATATTTCCTTGAGTTCTTTATTAGGAAACTTGTTTTTATCTTTTTAATGCAGTCGTGTTTTTAATTTTTATAATTATTATTTTATTGGATGGGGCTTTAAAAATAATATAGAGGTTGCTGATGATAACAGAGAAAAGTTTTCCATTTCAATCAATCGTTGGTGAGATATTAGCTGTCAAAGTCGCACAAAATATGCCCCCCCCCCCCCCCTCAATTTCCAAACTATGCAGTTTAAAATTCTGAAAAAAATTGAGGCGGAGTACATTAATAATTACATTCAACGATTTTTGGTTCAATTCAACAAGATAATATTAAGGGTTTTTGAGTTATCACTGAAAAACTATCTTGTTCAAACAAAAGGACGTAAGTGCCGTAACTTCCCTTTGAAGATACTTACGACCTTTTTTAGGAGATAAATAGTGTTTTTAAATCTGGACTAAGTAGTAGGTGTCGGTACGGAACCCTTCGTTGTGGGTGATCCGACACGCACTTCGCCGATTTATCAGTTTTTGGAATGGAAGTAGGTAGTCGCCTTTAATCTATCCTATCATTATCAGCTTATATTATACATCCTACTGCTGGGCTCAAGCTTCCTATCATGGGGCGACCGTGAATATTAGATATTCGATTGTTGTGGGCCTTCTGGAGTTCAGCACCAGGTCAGGTGGCCTCCTTATATTTATTTGCTAAGGTTACATATATTTTCTAGGAATTCCCAGACATCATTTGATTAATATGTAACAAAAAATAAAATAACAATATAATACATATACATACAACTTGCGTTGCCAATCCCAAGCAATAACTAACTTAATCATCAATTACCATAGTGGCTGAGAAGAGGTTCACAAAACCGGGCCTGTGGATTCTCGTACTCCATCGTGAGCATTGTACAACTGAGCACAAATAAGTCTTTCACGTCACCCACGGCACAAAATAATGTCCTTAATTATTCTAAATAAAAAAATAAGTATTTCACACACAAGAGTTCGTTCAATTTGACTACCTAAAAGATTATACTTAAGTTACGACTCGCGCCTGCGGCAGTTGGCATATCAGAAGTAACGGAAATCTCCTGAGCCATAGAGCTTTATATCGATATGTCAAACACATACCTTGCATACGTGCAAGTGTAAATATTTAGGTCGTATAAGCATTACAAATTAAATTTATTACATTACGTATGAAAAAAAAATAACAATCAAAAATTTGCTGGGAATTGGATCACATAAGCACCGAAGGTAAACACTTCTTAGAATCTAGGGCCAGTAGGTAATCCGGAGCAGCATTCGTGGACACCATATATGTTTACCATGTTTTGACTTGCATACTTTACCATATTAAATCGTATTTTCTCGTTTTAATATTACTCGGGATGAAATATACATATTTGAATTAATACGTGATTTGATTAGTAAGTTTGTTGACTGATGGCTAGTTACAATATAACTACAGTAATAAATATTAAACTTTTTAAATAATCACGCACTTAAAATCTCAATTTTTTTTACGTCGTATCGTTAAGAATATGGACAATATTGGTCAGAACGGCCACCGGTCGAAGACTAAACCGATCGAGCTCCTTTTCTACGTATCATGCGCGTTTTAAACTGGCCCAATACTCGTATTTACTAACGGTCTATACCATACCAGGCCTTTAAAAATATGTAAATTAGTCGAACGTGCCTACTCGTACAGGTAAATATATTTATTTTCGAGCTAAATTTTTACCAGCATCAAATCGATTTCTGTGGCAAAGAGAAGTAGCAGATGTGTATGTAATAGATCCAGCATAAAACTGGCATACCTATCTATTTACCAAAGCATAACAAACAGGTGGGCAAGAACAGGTCATGTTCCTTTCGTTACGATTCGTTGGTACATCCTTAAAGTTCAAAGTTCAAATGTTTATTCGTGATAAATAATACAAAAAGGACAACCACATAATACAATAAAACCAAACAAACAAACAACATCACAGCATACCTGCGTCTTGTTACACGATGATTATATAACTAATTTAAAGCTTATCATTACAATAAATAACCAGTTCTTTTGCAACTCCACGAGAAAAAATAGGTGAGCTCATCTGCCGAATGCTATCAATAGCGATTTAATAAAAGTAATTTGAAATAATATTCACCATAAGGTGTTCCAAAATATCGAAAATTTTATTACTTATTTCCAAAGTAGTTAAGTGATAGTTTTGCAGTGCACATTGCTATTAAGTAGTAAGTAGTTTTATTAGTTATTTAATAAGTTAACGTAAACAATTAACAATGTCTTTATGGAATAGGGAATAGGGGCAATCAAATACGCGGTTGCGTTGCGACACCGTAGCCTTTGGACGCTTGCGAACTGCAGAACACCGCAGAACCTTTAAGATATATCACAAGCATCCCGCTGATCCTTTAAGATATATTTATCGCAACCACTTGATCCCAGAATTCACAGAATTAAAAATTAAAAAAATTATTTGACTTGGCCAAATTGAATCAAATACAATAATTATATAGGAATGCAATGAAGTTTACACTTTAGTACGACATCATTTTTAAATACGTGACACGCAAACACATAGATTGAGCACTAGCAGTAACAATTGGAACACGACTGAAACTAGAATCCTTTAGCCACGGGCGTTTTCAATATGAGGAAAATCGTCACAAAGATATTGTGAAACAATTAAGACGGAAACGACTTCCTATGTCGCGGTAAAGATATGAAACTAGGGGTTTCTTGGAAAATCTAGGGAAATTGTGAGTGTGTGTGTGTAAGTAATTATTACTGCAGCTAGTTTTAACTGAATATTAATTAACACTAATATTTCCCTTTACACGACATACATCTAAATCTAACCAACACCTTAACATTTTCAATGCCATGTCAAATACAAAAGCTGGCACTCACACGGACAAACTCACTGCACGCCGCGCCGTGATAATGGATATACCTCTAATTACCTACCTATCCTTCCTTGGCGTTGAACCTACGGTACGGATATTTTCGTCGTTGGGCTTCGAAAAGGTTGAATAGGTCGTGTTACATAGGGCGCACATGCACAACTGCTTAATCGAATATAGATTTTAGCGATGAGTACATACCTATTACATATTGGTGTCAACAAAATAAGCCATTAATTCATACGACACAACCTTTCGAAACCTGTTACAATAAATTCCTAATTTTCAAAACTAGGTACCATGTTCCTAAGTTTTTATAACTATGCGTGACATCAACGAGCTATTGCGGCAAATAATTATGAATGAAAAATACCTAATGATTGATGGATGAACAATAACAGCTATTACGAGTTACGAGTCAAGCCTTATGACCGCGAGATCACGAATGATTACGATAGCTGACATTGACCTTGGTTCGTGTTTGGTTCTGATCATGACCATGCAAGTTTGATGACCCTGCCTTACTAGTGTACATTATGTGTATCTACTTACATGTATTTGCTCATTACGATTTCTGGTGGCAAAAGTCGGCAAAATAACTGGTTGACTTCAATCAAACTAATAAATCGTGCTGCCAACAGTAAAACTTGGATATTGCTTGGATATATTCAATGTCGCGTCATGGACCATTTTTTTCAGAAACCGTTATCATTTGGCGGAAAGTAATTTTAGTTTAATGTGACACGCGAATAACAACTTATAGAAATGAATCATTCATTTATACACTAAATACATAATTTCATCATGCTACGTCATAATGAGAAAAGTAGTACGACCAGTAAGATAATGTAACTTTTTTTTTAATTTTTCATTATGATACTGGTGCGTGCTTTGAAAAGATATCAACGCGCACTACTTTTGTATTGAACAGGAACTATTGCTTGAAACGCAATAGTTCCTGAACACAAACATGATAGAAGATTTATGGATATGCATGTCATGTTATTCATAATTAGGTCTTAAAACACGGGTGTTTTTTTAAGAACCCTCATTATGTAACAGTTGCATAAACTACAATTATTACTCCTTTGCAATAATGGTAATGGCTGGTTCAGGTCCTAGCATATGGATTTAAAAAAACACCTGTCAAGTATCAAGTGTGAGTCGGCCTCGCGCATATAAGCGTGTAGGTATATAAATAGTTCTTCCAACAAATTTGTGTCTCGAAATTTTTCTCCTTAATTGAGGAACAAACAACTTTGCCGTTAGAAAACGTTTATAGGTATATATGTTTGTAAAACTGTTGTCCCCATTAATAGACGTAATGTACGTACATCGTGATAATTTTATCAATTAACACAATTGTAATTTACCTATTCTTCTATGTTTCGACATGTAAATTACGCAGTTCAATATGAGAGTGGCAAAATAGATATGGGTAGGTATACAATATGTGAGATGATACATGGGTAGGGTTTGCAATCCGGATCCTAATTGTATGAAATTATCCGGGTCCGGATCCGAATTATCCGGATCTTCCATAAATTTTGGATCCGGATTGCAAACCCTATACATGGGATTTGTTTTTAGCCTAGGTAGTTGATACCTGGAAGTATGGTGCCAGTAAAAACCAGCACGATCTGTCTGGTCACGATTTTAGTATAAACCGCAGGTATGTAGTTTTATAATTGCTTTTTCAACAATTATATTATTACAGACATAGACGTAGTTACCGTATAAGTATGCAATAATCCGCACCTATACGTATTAGGCCTATGCCCGAGCAGCCCGAGCTTATACCGAGCGACGTCAAAGGCTAGACGTCGCCCCTTTTTAATGGCAGACTCCTTCTTAAAGAGGGACAAGGAATGGCATCTAATAGCTTGACAGTAGACCAAAACTACAAAATTTCAATTAGGTATCTGCTGCCAATGTATAAAAGCGGAACTCCTCTAAGTTTCCGGTAATTTGATTATTAAAATTGAATTCTTTTTAAAATTGCCTTACAATCTACAATTAAATTTATTTTCATTGCTAGAGAGAGATCTAGAAAAAAAACTTTCTACCACAGCTATTGACCTATGCAAATCGAAATTAAAGTCATAAAAAGAAAATGGCTTTGTGGCTAATTCATTATGCTTAACAGAGCATTTCGTGGCAAAAAGTAGATTTTCTATCTGCTGTAGTAGGGCTTTCTAAAAAGAGAACGAAGGTATGGTATTTGTGAGCGTTCGATTCAATTCTTACAAAAAAAACTCAAGGCCGGCTATAATTAAACTTTAGTCTATAATTATTCCCCTAAACATGCTAATCAGAAACTCTGCTATAGGAATACCTAGAAATCTGTGGGTGGAGTCCTAACTAACCTAGTACTAATTGTACAATTTACATGAAATCAGATATAGATGCCCTAGATATAGTTTGTCCATGTCATTTGTCATATGAAATAAAATGTTTAATGTGAAAAATGTCGTTTAGATCAACACTGCACTTTTGACAACGTTAGTTAGGTACGAGTATTCACCCTGCTAGATTAAAACAAAGGCTACGTTTTATCCCAAAGACCTCGACCAGGATGGAATCGGAAATCTATTTATTAATTTAGGCAAGGTAACAAAATTTAAACTATTTCAAAAATATTTAAAAGAGCTTAATGAAGACAGTATTGACATTTCAATGACAACCAAGCACAACATGTTAAATAGCAATCATAACATTTAAAAATAAATGTGAGTTGATACGGGAGTCAGCACCAAAATGCTTTATTATTATTATTTATTACACATAATGTCATTTACAGTATAAACCAAACATGACACAGTAATACATTGAAAATATCTTAGAATTATAAATAATATTATCATGGTCAATAGGTAGGTACTATAATTATGTAGTAGTTATGGTAGTTGGGGCTAGATTAGCCTCCAGGTAGCGCCCGGCCGCGGCTAAAAATCTCGGTTCAGAAGTCGAGAAGATAGACTTTATTATCATCCTCGTCCTCCTCACAGGGGTCGGCAACTTTGAGAGTTTCAGTAAAAATATCAATTTTTGGGAGCCTCAGAGAGCCAAAAATATCTATCTGTCTCGCGTGAAATGAACCGCAATTGGCCCTGTAGCTAGTCTTTGCCGACCCCTGGCCGGTCGTATCCTAAAGAAGCCCGGTGGTCACTTTAGTACCTAAAGATTTGGCATAGGCACTAATTTTACGAAAGCGACTGCCATCTGACCTTCCAACCCACAGGGAAAACTAAACCGGATTCCTCAAGATGTTTTTTCACCTAAAAGCTAGATGGAGTTATATGTATGAGAAACTCGCTTATGTAGGAACCCCCTTTTTTGAAACGATTGGCATTGTTCTTACAAATTACTAGCCTGGGACAAAGTAAGTACTCGTACCGCATTTATTTCAGCTAATTCATTTATTAGTCAGCGTACCAATCGTACCATAATACTTCGCTCCATTTAACATTGGAATATTAACTTCGTTTATCTACAGTATGAAAGAGTAATTTGGCATTAAGTAGTTTTACTTATTTCGATTATGACTTTTCGAACATAATACTATTATTTTATTTAAGTTTCAAAGAAGTTTTCCTTCAGATCATATTATGAGATTAGGTATGTGTGTGTATAGTGAAATTGTAAATAGTGGTGTGTGTGTGTGTAGCATAGGTGGACATTAAGTCGTTAATCCGTTAATCGTTAATTAACGAAGTTATCAAAATGCTTAACGGATTAACTTTTAAGTTAACTCCGAAAATAGTTAACGGACTATTTAACTTCCGTTAACTTTCCATAAATCCTTTAATCGTTAATGGAGTACCTGTTATTTGCCAAGAGAATAGGTAGGTAGGTATTGACTGTGCCACCAACACTTCCTGACTTGGACGGACGTCCATCGGGTGATGAAAATCCGCGGTCGATTTGTGTGACTTTGTTAATTTTGTATCAAAATCAGGAAACTAATTAATTTATGCATTTATTGTGCTTATCTGAGCCTATACATTAGCCGACTAGTTCATGAGTACAACTCCCAAATATGAGGTCATGGATTTGACGAAGCTGCTAACTAAATCAAAGTCTTCTTTGGATTAAATTTCAAAGGTCCAATGGCAGTTAATTACTTCTCAAAAAGCTAGTGCCTACGCCAATAGTGGGAATTAGATACTAGGTAGGCCCGTGCTCATTTAAGATGAAATTGGGATATCGTTAAGATGACAATGTCTTATAGATGAGTATGTCATTCTGGTTATGTTATACATATTCCTTCTATGACCCACAGCTACCAATATTTATTATAATTAGTTAGTAACCCAAAGGCGTCTAAATGCAATTTCAATAACGCGAATAACGTTAACTTCCGTTAAGTCTTTTAAAATGTAATGCTTTATCGTTTAACGAAGTTATTAACAGATTAACGATTAACGAAGTTAACAAAATGATTGACGGTGCCCACCTCTGCTAGTAGTCCTTGGTACAAAATGACGCCTTTATTTCAGTTAATTCATCCATTAGTTAGCATTCTAGCTAGGAAAACCTTCATGTTATCATTGTTTTGCGTAACGCTAACGCACTAACCTTGTGGTCCCTTTATAGGTATTGCTTAGAACGTGACTCGTACACATTAAAATATTATAACGACCTCTATTAAATAAGTAATTTAATCGTTGAATTTTCTTTAAAAATTTTACAGAAAAAAAACCAACAGCCAACATACAGGCGAATTGAGAACCTCCTCCTTTTTTTAAAGTCGGTTAAAAATAGGTTTTGAAAGCTGTCAGAGCGGTATTGTTGTATTCTATTATGTTAATTTAACATAATAACTTAAGATTTAACATTGAGGTGTTCCACTTTCCATCTGGTGGTTCCATTATCAGACTATCTTGATGACACCAAATAATCACAAAACATTGTAAAGACTGAGCATGCAAAGCTCCAAGTTGATTTGCAAGATTTGATTAAGTAGGTACAGTCAAGTGCAAAAATATGTATCGAATGAATCCTCTCATAAATATGTACCACAACCTTAATTCACCGACATAACAGCTATGGGACATCTTTTTGAGCAAGTTGTATGCACCCATATTTTTTCACTTGACTGTACTAATTACTTAAATATTTATAACACTCAAAACATTTGTTTTTCAACTAGAATCCATTCGCTAGCTCGTGTTTCAATTCCACACTCGCGACACACATACAACTTTGTACATAAATAAATCGTGCATTGGTTCCAAGTTCGAGTATTTGGCGTGCGCTTTTCCGCACTCTCGGCAGCCGCAGCCGCTCCGGCTATGAGCACAGTGTTGTTGAGATGCGATGCGACGGTGCCAACACGTGGAACCAATACTGAACTGAATTAAATGTTAATATTTTACCATAGTTACCTATATACCATTAATTGTTCAGCTGATTCTGTTTCTCTCTTCATTTCCTTTATGCATGCACTGTCTTTATACAGTCATTCGTCGTTGTATAGTCAAGGGCATCAATAATGTATACATATTTTTAGCGTATTCCATTGTAATAAAGTCCAAAAATGTATATATATTTATACCCTCGACTTTACCTTACTTAACACAACAATCTGTATGTCACACCTGGCCATAAAGTGGCAATTACCGCACGCTCCGCGCACGGGAAATCCCACTTCCTGGCCAGGGGGTGACATAAAATTTTGTGCTTAACACGGGCGGTAATAAAGAAAGCCTCAGATCGCATATTTATCGCCCTTGCCTTCGGCTCGGGCGTCAATTACCTGCGATCTGATACATTCTTTGTTTTACCGCCCTTGTTAAGTAATGTACTATAACGTTTCTGTATAATTACATGATTAATAATTAGAGTGCAAACGTACATAGACATTGCTCGCAAATACGCACTTATTATAGTTTGTCTATCACTTCTATCAGTTCTTACTTGAATGCTCGCATATCAATATTTACCTAATTTGTGTTCGTTATTCTTGTGCGCGGATACTGCTGATAGCAAGATCACATTTATGTCTGACATATGTTAGTTATATGTATGGCATTCGTCCTCTTCGCACTTACAAGTTACAGTCATAGTATACGCTAATGAACTTTACGTCCGTCTGACAATAAACACAATCATGCTGGCGTGGCTAACTTTACTGTAGGTACATACATATGTATATGAAACCACGCTTTTATGTGTGAATATCATATTTCGTGTTTTGCACTTGTCTATCCATGTTAACTTTATGAATTTTAAACTACAAGAGTTAAAAAGGGTTTTAGTGAAGATCATTCATGAATTGCCATAATTCAAAACAAATATTATGTCAAATTTCCATTCGGAAAGTTTTTTTTTTTACTGAAAAACATAAGCTCTTTGGCGCGTCCACTGTGTTTCATTTTTGTAACTATAATAACTTTATTTATTTTTGCCAAATTTACGTGCGTAACGGTTGTACCTCTATTTATAAATGTTGAATTACGCGTTATTAAGCCGCAAGTTATTTAAATAATTTAATAAAAAAATATCAATAATTTAATTTTGTCCATCCAAAAAACGGCTAATTTTGCGTAAATGTTCAAGATCAAGTAACTAAGTCCTTTGCTTATTATAATTTTCTCACTAAGATATCTAAATAAATGTCAAATGTAAACTAGTATAGTTTAGTATGTAAATCTTTTGCTGTTAATTAAATTTAATTATAGTAAAATAATTTATACCTTATCTTATAACTAATGGCAACATAAAGTGGAAGAGCGGTGTTCTCTTAACACAAGTATCTAGAATACTTAAAAAGAGACACCCAGCACAGTCTTTGTAACTAAACCTAAGATACTGAATAAATTATTTTTGATTTTTTTGATTTTTTTGAAGTTCAAGTTCAATTATTTATTTGCTTTTGAAACAATTAGATGCATGCAAATACAATATAATTCAATAATAAAAAAGGAAGTTTCAATTTAAATTCAATTCATAATACATTATATCAGTAGTTCAGTCTTGCATAACGTTATCTTGATATCGAGGCAATCCCCACCTCGTGTCCACTGTCTCTGCTTCCTTTCGTTCCCATCTAACGCCTGACGGGTACAGACTTATGTCAAAAGGAACGTGTTTCTCGAGAATAATTCTTATATATTACTCATCACGGACTTTTTTCCGCCTAAGTAACTAATTTCTTCGGTACCTACCTACCTACCTATGGTATATATGGTGGAGCGTCCATACAACTCGATTCCCACCGGCTTGCCTTATTTTCAGCCAGCCCAGTTATTTTACTACGGCTCATGAAGAATAAGGTAGGCAAATTATTTCCGACTTCCCTTAGAATATTTTTGACGCGCCGCCACTGTAGGGTATGCACCTACCTACGGATAAGTTTTAATTTTGTCCTGTGTAAAATTAGGGACAGTTTTATGCGATAAAAACAAATGCATGTAAAAGTAATGTTTCACCTTGAACTGCAGACCAGCCAGCACAGAAAATAAATGTTCACGGATGAAGAGTCACATACCTCATTTGGCTTATTTTTTTAGAAACATGCTTTCATAAATATGGATAAATAATATCTTATGCTATACGTAGTTAGCAAAATAGTAGTAATTTTCAGGAAAGTTTATAGTAAATGCACATTTATTGCTAAATCTGACTACCAGGTATTCATAACTTACTTACCTTTACCTACCACGCACTTGCGTGGTTGAGTACTTACGCACGATACTTACTGCTATAATCCAGCCAGTAAAGTTGCTTTGAATTTTGAGTTGAACTTATTTATTCTCTTTTAAGGGTGGCCTACACCAAAAGCTATGTGACTGAGTACAAAGCTTAGGTACATATCTGGGTGCAGTTTTTTACAAGTATATATACCTACCAACATATGAAAATGTTAAAGTACTCAGCCACGTATTTATAATATTAAAGTCAAATGTAAAGTAAATAGAAAGAAAATAGTCAACTGCTAAGTGTGAGAATTAATTACCTAGGAAGGACCTATTCTGGAATTGTTGTACCTAATAAGCCTACTCGGTTATTTATATTTGGTGAACACCAATGTTTAAGTTACTGTTGCCATTGATATAAAACCTGATTTCTACAAAAAACAGTATTACCGGTTTTGCTCAAATTAGTTAAAAATAGTTAAAAGGAGTAACTATTTAATTAAATTTAACGGCCTACAATTAAAGGAACTGACGCATTTTCTTAGTTCTTATTTAAAAACGTACCTTTGACGATGGGATATTGTCCTCAATATGAAAAAAATATCTTTTCAAGCCGTGGCAATGTCCGTTACCCACAAATGTTCGCGTGAATATTTTTTGGCAGCGATGGTAATTCTACGCGTGGCCGGTCGGAGCCCCGCGGACACACTGCTTGTGAAACTCGACACCATCCTCTTATCATTACGGTCGCGTCACAAATAATTATTGTATTTCCATATTCTGACACAAACCAATTTGTTTTTTTTTAATGAATATATTAGTAGAAAAATACGCGAAGTCGTTATGATTCTTAGATTTATGTATATAATGACGCGCAGATTTTTTCGATTAGTGAACAGGATTATCTTTGAATTCTGAGCTTAATAAAATCAGTATGAATCTTCTGTGGATCGTCCGTCCGTCCCCGGCTTAGCTCAGTAACCGTTAGTACTAGAAAGCTGTAATTTGGCATGAGTATAATATCAATGACGCCTAAAATACAGTAGAATAAAATCTTGAAAAAAAAAAGTTTTAACCCTACATGATCGTGGTGCATTTTTTCCTTCGAACCCCATCGTATGCAGTGTCGTTGGATAGCTCTTTCAAAAATATTGTAGGGTTTAAAGATTTTTTTTTTGATTCAAGAATCTGTTGGCGTGCTACGTCATATGTCCACCCGCCCCCTCCCCCTTGCACAGCTAAACGGTGGCTACAGCACTTTCGAAAAATCGGCCAAGTGCGTGTCGGGCCACGCAGCCACGCACAATGTAGGGTTCCGTAGTTGTCCACCGGTTACATGGACTAAAAATTTGGCGAACTTATATTTAAGAGTACTGATGTAATTTTTGACAGAATTAACAACATTATCTAATGTATCAATGGAAATTGTACGAAAGTTTGCTTTTGCAAACTACATTTCTTAAGCTCGACTATTATCGTATATACTACCACCATGTTTTTTTTTCACATGCCTAGTAGCCACCGTTTAGCTGGCAGGGGTGGGGGGACACTTGACCAGGATAACAAAAATTATCACTTCAAAGCTTAATATCACGCCAACCGATTCTTGAATCAAAAAATGCTTTTAGAAACCTTATAATATTAAAAGAGCTATCCAACGACACCCCACACGATGGGGTTTGAAAAAAAAATGCACCACCACTTTACATGTAGGCAAATGTAGGGGAGGGGAGGTACCCTAAAAATTTTTTTTACCCTACTGCAAGGCAGGGTTATTCGAGAATTTATTCTACCGTTTTTTCGGCGTCACATTGCCAAATTACAGCTTTATAGTAGGTACTAACGGTTACTGAGAAAAGCGGGGGACAGACGGACGGACGGACATTTTTTTTAAATATTTTTGGGGACAATCTTACACAAATCAACCTAGTCCCAAACTAAGCAAAGCTTGTACTATGGGTACTAAGCGACGATATACATACTTATATAGATAAATAAATACTTAAATACATAGAAAACATCCAAGACCCAAGAACAAATATTCGTGCTCATCACACAAATAAATGCCCCGGCCGGGATTCGAACCCGGGACCTCCAGCTTCGTAGGCAGGGTCACTACCAACATTACATTCTTATTTATGCTACCAACTAAGCTAAAGCGGTCGTCATGGCGAAACTATAAGGGTTAAGGGTTCCTTGTTTACTATATAATGAATTTTAAAAGGAAAACTATCACAGCTCCGTAGACATTACTCGGTAACGAGTACTCGTCAAACGTAAGAAATGTAATTTGAACAGCAAACTTTCGTACAATTTCCACTGATACTTTAGATAATGTTGTAAGTTGTATCAAAATCATAGTACCTAAAATATACAAGTGGGCTTTAGGCCCACACAATGTACTTAACGGATGGATAACTACGGAACCCTACATTGCACGTGGTGCGACACGCACTTGGCCGGTTTTTTTATTCATATTGATGTTGTTATTCATTATAGAGGGTGTGTCACCGGTCACGTTGCATAATTCAATGAATCACATCGTAAGATTACGATACACTGATAATCTAGGGATGTTGTTATTCCAAGTTGTATCTTGATGGACATAATAATAGTTGCTCGCTTAAGGCGAGGTTCTTCCATTGCAAATGTCCCGCTCTAACACGCGTGAGTTTGCAATTGACCATCCCACTCTCTACGGAACTGTGCGCGTAATTTTCGTAAATTTTTAGTACATTTTTGGGTGAGAAAAATACATGGCTTACTATATTAACAATATTAATCCCGACATCCCTCATACCATCAAATACGTTTATTTTAGTATTATTTTCTACTCATCCTGTTACCTAAGATTGAAATAAAATTAGTTTTAAGATAGAAAATAGAGGTATGTTTGGAATTTTTTTCTATCGAACAAAGTTTTGCAAATTGTGTAACGGACATCCGACGGCACTAGATAAAGGTCTCAAATATAACATCGTATTTTTTTTACATTTTTAATATGTAGTATTTCGAAATAAAACCGTTTACCAAATCAGATTTTTACTATAACCCGGCCTTAAGTCACTCGGGTATTGCTGGACCAAGCAAATGAGCCCTCACCGCGTGTGGATTCGCCGCTACAGGCGCTAGTGTGACGTCAGTCCTCCGAAATGTTAAATTTCATAGTTTGTGGGTGGGTTACGCGGGTTTATTTCTAATTAGATTAATATGATGATTTTTTTGCAATATCTGAGATTTATAATGGCGAATATGAGTTACGGGTCAACGAATTTCAGTGCTTTGCGACAATTTTATCGTCAGTAAACTTATGTCATACTTTTTTCCGTACAAAACGGGAGTGCGCTACAATACGGAATGTTCGATAAAAATATTTATCTACACACATATCATAAATCCTCTAATATGCGTTCGGAAACCGTAGAAAATGACTCTCATTTCAACATTCAATGAATTTATGGCAATTTTCTTATCTGTGGCTAAGGCTACAGCAGTAATAAAATATTTCATTTTAATCTCATATATGATGTTAAAATATTACGTCAAACAAAACTGTCAAAATTTAAATGTCAAAGTTGACATGTCCCTATTCTAGTATCACTGAAAATTCAAATTCAGTCGATGCGAAATGTCAGCTCGATGTTTTTTTAGTATATATCGCACGAAATTTGAGCTAGAACGACATGATCACATCAGAATAAGGACTCTTTACTTTTTAAAAAAACATTCAGGTATCTGTTGCCAGTTCTGATTTCGATATTTCCGCAACCGTGCAAAAAAGGTTGTATTAACACAATTATTGTATTTATTTACTACGGTTTCTGAACCCATCTTAGAGTAATTATAATATGTGTGTAGATAAAGTAATGTATGCAACTGTACATAATTAGGCATTAAAACACTCGTGTGACCTTATTATGAAACTCGCCTTCGGCTCGTTTCATAAAACACACTCGTGTTTTAATGCCCCTCATTATGTACCAGTTGCATAAACTACTATTACGGTGCGGTTTTATTGTATAAAATGCGATTTCAACGTGAATTTAGTTTTTACGCCCATAATAACCAATAACAAACTGACAGCTGGACTGACAGCACGGTGGCGCCAACTGGTGAGCACAAAACGGTAGCCCTCATTGAGGGAACGCCGCGCAAATGGACAGAAAAACAAACTCCCGTGGAACGATATGTCAAAAAAATGTTTTCCAATTTCTACCTATAATAACTATATAAATTGTAGGTTCTGAATTCAAATTTCGTTAGTATCACACGTGTGATACTAAATCGCTTCACGGAACATAAATTGACTAATACAATAGGTACATAAAACCACACACCACCACACATGTATATTAGATACTTAGGAGTTTTTTTGGATAATTTTGTAATTGTGATTCGATGAATTGACACTATCAGAACTAAACAAACGTAACTTTACTGCAGTAACTGCAGGCCACTTCTACCCTTACCATGAGTTTACAATGATTGAATTACCGTACTCGCTAGCAACTGCATGAACGATTCTTAATTCTATTGCAGTAACCGCCAGAGGCGCTGTACTTTTGTCCATACTAAATCGTTTACGCAGTCGCTACGCTAGCGAGTACGGTAGCTCTAGTATAAGTTTTTTCGAAAGATTAACTAATTCGAACGTGTTTGCGTTTTGTCTCAAAATGTATGAAAACGTGAACAGCGCCTCTGGTGGTCACTAGTGGAAACTAAAGCAGCGAGTATAAAGTATAACATTTGTTGCTAACCGATGACGCGCGTATTTCAAACTCGGTGAGAGCGTTTTCATACATTTTGAGACAAAACGCAAACGCGTTGGAATTAGTTAATGTTTCGAAAAAACTTATACTAGAGCTACGGTAATGCAAACATGCCAAACTCATGGTAAGGGTACAGGGAATAGGTATTGTAAAGAGAAGTTTTTAATAATTTTCGACTTTCAAATCAAGTTTTACATCATTATTATAATGTACACGAGCCTTTTTGGACCTGCAGTTATACACCGTTGCATACAATACTTTTTCTACGACCAGTTTGCTTTTCAGGCGCCATTATACCTATTTTCCCTTATTTTTAGATATGAGATTTTCGAGATATGAGATTTTCAACCAATTTCACGCAATTACTTCGACAAAATAATCAATGATTAGAGATATTTCAATACATATACGTGTGCCCTTTGTTTGACTTTTCTCGAATCATCATTGGCTTAATATGTAAAATCTACGGTCATTAAAATAGTTTGGATCGTGGTGTTTAACCGTCACTGTCACTTCTAGACATGCGCAAAATGTGTCACTAAAAAGAAAAGAGTGATATACAATCCTTCACTGTGAAGTATATCACTCATTTAGTTCACTAGTTCAGTTTAGTTCACTAGTTCAGTAGCTCAACCGATTCAACTAATCATATTGATCAGTCATTCGTTGCGTCGCGTTTCTCTCATTCTAAGGCTAATTCGGAGATAATGATATCAAATTTTATATATTTTTTGAATAATTTAAGTAAAAATAACTATATTGTTTATGAAAAATTCGTCATTATACTCGATTTCGACTAATTCGGGGATAAGGATTTCAAATTTTACATTTATTTTGAATTTTAAGACGAAAATATTTTTTTGTAAAAAACGTCATGAGATGATTGAAACGACGACACATGAACTGAAGTACTGAACTAAGTGAACTATTGAAGTATATAGATCCGAACTGAACTAAGTGAATGAATGAAGGACACCAAGTGAAGTACTTCAATTGAATCATTCATTCGTGAACTACACATGTCTAGACACTTCCATATCACTTCCTTCACTTATAAATTAATGTTAGGTTAGGTTAGGTTGTTTATTTCGTCAATATCACTTAAAATAAAATATGTAAAAATATATGAAATGTTTTGTTCCTACGTGTTAAAATGCATCGAGAGTATAGACTTTTCTGCAGACTTACTTCATAGGTATGTCTTTACATTAGTCGTCACTATGTAAATGACAGGTAAAAGTATAGGAGTGGAAAAAAAATTGAATAGGTACTCTCCACAAGTTACAATGTAGGTGTACTGAACATGGTGTGACATGGTGTCATTATGACGAAATAAATTGTATAACAACTAAACCACAGTATTTCACGAGTATTCACACCAATACACCAATTTACTCATTTTCTAATATCTTGTGTGACGTCATTGAAGCCGTTTCTGGGGCCGGTAGCGTCGAGCTGTTGTTATAGTTTTCGCCTTTTCTGTTTTGTTCTAATTGTAATTGGTCCCATATAGCCATTTAACTCTCTAAAAACCGGTTCGCCAGTTTGTGAATTAGGTAGCCAATTCAGTCATCAAATTAATTGTACCTAATGTTTAAATTTGCTTGCTACTCTTTCTGTGTTTATGTAAAGTAATTATTTTGATCTTTTTAAATCAGTCTCTAACTTGTGTCACAAACATGATCGCGGATTTACACAAACACACACACAATTTACAGTTTCACAGAATACCGGTGTGCTAGCAACATGCCGTGAACACCCAAACTGACCGGGCCCGGGTTCCCGCACAGGCGGTCAAGTGCGTTGTTGAGTTGACGTTTTCGACAATGACCGGAAGCAGGCCTTATGAAACAGCAAAATCCTATTTGTACCTGTTTGGGCACTGACATAGATTTTCGTATACACTGGCCACTTTATTGCTCAGCTGCATTATTACCTATCTTCCACCCCGTATAAGAGGCCTGTGCCCTGCGGAGTAATCACGTATATTTTCGATCGTACGGTAGGCATATTTTAATGTCATTTTTAGTGTGGGATTTCTACGGCAGATCTATCGTACCGACGGTCGAAAACGTTCCGTAATCGCATCGCACCGCCTGCTATTACGAATAAGGAGGTTCCGTTCCGTTCCATACATTTTCATGTAAGAATTATTGTTTCATTCGTAAAATCTGTATTCGAGAAAAAAGGTCTTAGATGGCATTAACTTTATGTATTGTTTATTAATTTAAACGGTATTTATTTCAAATTTCAACAGGGCAATGCCCTTGTGTAAGGATCAGGCTAACCTGCAAAAGTTCTTTTATTGTATTTCATTAATTCAGCGCTAGTACTAGCGATTTAAAAGTATACGCCAATTTTCAGAATTTCGTGCGGGACCGCCTTAACAAACCGACTCGTCCTCGCCTGTCACCTCACAGATAGATAGATAG
Source organism: Cenopis cana (assembly GCA_951800055.1). Taxonomy (NCBI): domain Eukaryota; kingdom Metazoa; phylum Arthropoda; class Insecta; order Lepidoptera; family Tortricidae; genus Cenopis; species Cenopis cana. The sequence goes on along the minus strand of OX637482.1, from coordinate 10,952,697 downwards.
ATATAAAAGAGAAATGGCAGCCTCATTTAAGGGCCTTTGCCAATGACACACGAAGGGATAAATTAGTTAGTTAGATATAAAAGAGAAATGGCAGCCTCAAGGACTTTTGCCAATGACACACGAAGGGATAATTAAGTAAAATTGAATAAAACCACTTCGTCACCTCACAGCTCACCCGTTTTTATATGGAAATTGTCAAATGTCATTTGTTACTTTTTGACAATTTCCATATAAAAACGGGTGAGGGATGAATAGTACGGGAAGTAGGGTCACCCAATGTATGAGAGGTCCACATTTTGGTATCGGATGAATTCACTATGCACAGATGTCATATGGGTAAATCTAAGTTAATTTAGCCCGGTAGCCATCCGCCACCCCCTGGGGGGTACGAGGGGGGGCATTGAAAGTCCCATTTTTAAAACAAAGGATTTAATAGCCACTTAAATTTTCATATAATTTTACATTTACACTAATTTCACACCCTTTAAAATCTCATTTAAATATTAATCCTAGCGACAAAGTGTATGGAACCTTTTATGTAGATAATTTTATTTAGATTACTTATGCCTAAAAACGTTTTTCGCTATGGGTCACCGTTTATGAGTTTTTCATGAAAAACCGTAAAATGGGACTTTCAACGCCGCCGCCCCCCCCCCCCCCCCTTCCTACCCCCAGGGGGTGGCGGATGGCTACCGGGCTAAATTAACTTTATGACAGGCTGATGATGGTAGTGTGTGATACTGATAAGATAAAGAAATCGTTGGTGCTTAATTTAATTAGATATTCATATATGTCTCGGATTTCATTTCTATGTTTATATATATTTTTTGTCGAGTAACTTTTTGGAAATTTACAAAAACATATTTTTATAATTGATTTTGTATGTTTCTGCGGTCGGATTTCGGTTTGCTTTCCTCTGGAGGTCGCATTCCTCAACCGATTTTCGTGAAATTTTATGAGAAGGTGCGATAAATATATTTTTTGGAAATTCTGAAGAAAAACGCGAGCTGTAGTCACAGAGCCACTAGTACGTTTAAATAATATAATACCTACTGACTATTCACAAAATATAAGTTCCAAATTAAAATTAATAAATGCTCCGAGCAGGATTCAGATTCCCTCTTAAATGCTTCAGGAAGACGTACAGACAGACAATTATTTATTTTATACAAACAGTTGGATTTCACAGCATTACAGTAGTACCAAAGCACTGAGAAATAAATTCAGAAATACTAACAAAACATAAATAACAATTACACAGAAATACTTAACAATTAGGTACAAGAAGAAGGTCGTGCATCCATCTTCTCGCACAACTTCAGGCATTCATCACACACATCTATCCATCTACTCGCAAATATGTCGCAGTTTGGTACTGATTCAAGCAACGAGTTTATGAGGTGCAAAGCACGCACAAGCGAGGATTTTCTGCGAGACAAGGTCCTCGCAGCTGGCGCACCTAGGAGATGGCGACAACGAGGTCGAAAATTCAATCTAGTTGGCGAGGGAACATACAGACGCACTAACTGAGCGACTAATTCAGGACAATCAGAATTACCGCGTAAAGTCCTTACAGCTACGGTAAGGAGTCCCAGGTTTCGTCTCCCCTCTACGTAGAGAGTTAAAGCCTAAAACGCCCAGCAAAAATTTTGTAGGGTACAGGAAGAAAACGCAGGAACGCTTTTTGTACTCTCTATAGAAGCAAGATTACCTAGAAGACTCGACTACCTTAACAAAACCAACTAAAACATCATATTATGTTCTTCGAACTCGTTTCTCATCACCATGATCTTGCCGTTATACCATTTAGTTGGGGTCAGCGCAGCATGTTTTTTTCTTCCATGACTCTCTATCGCTCGTCATCTCGGTACTCACATCCTTCCTCTCCATATCGTCTTTCACTCAGTTCATCCACCTTTTCCCTGACCTACCCCCTTACATCGCTCAACATTCATACCTAATACCCTTCTTGTTAAATTATTTTTTTCCCTCCGCATAACATGACCGCATACCAACGCATGTGATGAGCTCTCAACTTATTGCGTCGCATATTGTTCCCGAGACCTGTCGCCCTTTCATCCATCCTGCTTCACAGATTATATAATAGTTATTTAGTTATTAATTTATTCGGTTATTAATGTCACGGTCAATATCGCCATTACCTTCTAACTCCAAATTTCTAAATAAAGGAAAAATTGAAATGAATAGAATTGATATTTCCCTTATTTAGACATCTGTAGTTTGCGTTAGCAGCGTTACAACAATTAATCTCCAAACTCGTTTCTAATTAGTCAAATTTCCTGAGCCAATATGGACTTGTTTGCCAAGCAACAGTACATTCAATCACTAACTTAACTGGAAACTTAACTACGGCACGTGCGTCATCTAACTGGCCGTTAATTCACAAACCTCAACAAATGCGAACTTGCAATATGCTACCCAGTATAAAGTAGACCTCCGATAACGCAGAGTTGCTACGAATCTATGATCAAATAGCACCAGCAACAGCTCTGTCGACGTGTTTTTGTGATTAATGATTAGACCATTAGTCATGTAGAAATTCCCCAGTGCCCTTAGTTCCCTTAGGTATTTCCATCACACCTAACCTTGACAAGAACCTTGTGAAGACAACCTAGATAAATAATAAGTGATACCATTGAAAGACTTTTTATATTTTCCTGTTTTGAAATAATATAACTAATAATATTAAATGTACGAAAACGTGTCCAATGTGCGACCGGCCTTAGGATTCACGCTTTGGGAGCATTTCCGTGAACCATGTTCTAAATTCAAACAACAAAAACAAATAAACTTTTTTCCTTTAAAAAATGACTTAACATTCTACTAAATGATTTTGTTCTTTTTATAGGAACCATGGTCTCAATCAGAAATATTATTCCTATGAAGAAAACTTTTAACTTTTTAACTATACCATTAACATACGTACAGTCAGCAAAATTAATAACTCTGCCAAAACAAAGGCGGCGTAAATATGTGACACGAGTTACTTAATTGTATTTTTAAAATTCATAATAGTATTTTACTAGCTTTTGTCAGCGGCTTCGTCCGCGTAAAAGGGATGATTTTCGGGATAAAAAGTATCCTATATATGTTAATCCAAGCTATAATCTCGTTGTATACCAAGTTTCATCATAATCCGTTCAGCCGTTTTTGCGTGATTGAGTCACAAACATCCAAACACACTAACTTTCGCATTTATAATATTAGTAAGATAGACTGAATAAATAATTGTGTCTCCTGCATTTTTACCGCTTGCAAAAATCTTTTGGAGATGCCCATCATAAGTTGCTTACCTTTGATTTATGACTGTCTATAAGCCGCTAATTCCAACGATACCTCACACATCTATCACGCCGGCTGCTTGTTTGCGGGAGTGTTTCGTGCGGGGAGCGGGGAGCGTTAAATACCTACTCTCGCAGTAATACCTAGCCTTAAGACGTTGAGAAGTTCTGGGGGATCAAAGAAACTCACATACATGAAACCTCAAAACATTACACACGTTTTTAAGATTCCGTTACGCTCGGGAGTATAACTCATTCCGTTCAGGATTCAATATCGCACCCGTGACATAAAATAGTGCTTTATCTTTATCCCCTTGATGTATACTTAGGCTGGGTTGCACCAAACCGTCTGTAATCGTAAGCGGTGTTCGTCAAATCTGATTGTATGAAAAGTTTGACAAGTTTCTATGGGATGACAGCTGCCGGCGCCATATTTGACGATGACGGGTCTGTGTTCGTACGTTGGTGCAACCGACCCTTAATCTACTATAAATTCCGATTGAGATACGTTTGTAATGTAACTCTCAGCAAGGCAACCAGCAAACCGGAATTATGGTGTTGTTTTTTAGGATTCAAACAACATTCACAACACACCGTTAATAACCGCCTAGGTGTTTCTAAATACGGAACCCTAAAAACTGCTACAGGTATGTGCGTACTTTTCAATAAGATATAGTGCTTGTCATCCACGAAGGCGCGCCCCTCCACAGCCAAATCCGTACAATTGCGCAATTCGCTGGTTGCGCGATGACAGCGCCAACTAGCGGTCACAATTACGGCGGACTTAGAAATATCCAATGGCTGGCTATCATTACGAAAAGAAGTAAACAAACAAATAATTTCAATGAAATATCGTAATTTTCATATATTCTATTCGATCACGTAAATCTATAGTGTCTATTTCACGCCTAAAATGGCTAAATCAATCAATTTCAGGTAGTACACACGGACTTTCTCATGACTGACCTCACGAGAAATAAGTAAAGAAATAAACAAATATCAAATATAATTGAATAACATATATATTTGAGACGATCATTTATGACTGTAGTGTCGTAAATAATGCAGACTTTTTGTGTATTTTCAGTTAAACATTGCTAAATTAATTATAAAAACTCCAATGAAGTGCGCACTGCAAATCCTGTCATGTGGCTTTGGGTACCATGGCGATCGATTGGCACTGAAATAAAGCAACAAATAAATTATAGTAACTTAACCGTTACTTCATACAGCATACAAAATATAATATTAAAAATGTTGGTTTATGTACTTAGGTTAGCTTTCTTACTTTTTCCTCGACAACGATTGTCCATTTCATTTGTTGTGCTCGATTCCAACTTGCTTGTGGAAATTTATAGAATTAGTGATCAATGTTTGTGCCATTCTTCTTGCAGTTAACTACATAACTACCTACGCAGCTGGTTTAGTAACGCATGTTTATTTATTTTTACTTCAAATGCACGGATATGTAAATTTCGCTAGTAAAAAGTGACAGTTGGTCCGCCGAAAGTTCCTTTTTTGCCACGGTGCGCGCTGCGCTACAATCGCACTTCGCACCCAGCGATTTGCTGTGCTCGTCGTCGTGGACGATACACACAAGTATACATACGATACAATATAACACATTACTCTTTTAGGCTCACTACAAAAATACACCAAGCTTAACCTATATATTTATTATAGTAGACAATAGGAGGGTTTATCGATAAAGAAATACTAATACTTAATGTTATAAATGCGAAAGTGTGTCTGTCTGTCTGCTGAAACAATTTAGATGAAATTTGCCATGGAGATAGTTTGACTCCCGGGGAAGGATATAGGATAGTTTTTGTCCCGGAAATCATCCCCTAAGGCAGTGGAAGTTTGTGTGGAAGAGTGATATAAAAAATAGCAATTAAATTATATCGCAATAAACGAGTTTTACGCGAACGAAGTCGCGGGAAATACTAGTACATCATAAATTAAACTAAGATCCGTGTTACTAACTATACGCAATTTTCTACGGCAAGCATAATGAATGTTTCGGGTTTTCCCAGCTTCATTTAAGCAAAAGTAAAAGTGTTTTGGAGAGATGGATCTGTGTTTCCTTAACCTTACTACTTAGTTCGACTGTTTGGACGAAGGGCTTCCCCAAACCACACCGTGTATCAAATGAAATGCGGGTAGGGTCGAGCATCACGCCATGGTATAATCCCTGGGGGCCGATTTTTGAGTGTCGAACGCTCGACTTTTTACTGGACATCTTAATTCATATCAAGACGTCATAATTTTTTGATAGATTTTGAGTGAAAAGTCGAGCGTTCGACACTCAAAAATCGGTCCCCTGAACAGATTAGAGTCACTTCGTTGGAAGCAGTAGAAAGAAGTTGTTACGTAGTTTTTTATTTATTTAGGTATACATGCTCGTGTTAGCAATTAATTCTTAAGTACTCAATGGGGAAGTTCAATCCATCACATTTATCAACAACTTTCCTTATATGAACGGTAGTGCAAAGTGCACATAGACGTACGTCGTAACTAAAGTAAAGTAATACTCTAAAGTTCCAGACTTTTCCAGAGACTTATGTAATACTAGTTATTGCCCGCGACTTCGTCCGCGGTTTAAGCGTGAAGAGGTAACAGAGAGACAGATAGACAGACAGACAGACACACTTTACTTTACCCTAGTATGGATGGGCAACTATAAACAGTGTCCCAAAACTTTTTCACACCAATATGATTTTTTACTGAAAGAAGGCTAATTTTGTTTTTAAAATTAATTGGAACTGCATTCCAACATTTTTGAAATTTCTCATACAATACGTAATAATTCAAATTTAAATTGTCAATTTCATCATCTTCCTTTTGTTTAAGATGCTATGTTATTCAAGAAAAATTAATCATAATGGGTATCTCTTTCGATCGGTAGCGTAAAACTATTTATTTTCCATAATTGGTGTTCTTTTCTTTTTTTTGACGTGAAAACTTCTTTAGCGGCGCTGTGCACTTTTTATGAAGGGGAAAAAATGTTAAACTCGCGTCAGGGTCACGTGACCGTCAGATCGTAAGACCAGCTAAGTTGACCCCTCCTGATATCGTAAGATGGACACGTGACCTATAGAAGATGGATATTGGTAACAGCGCCACCCATGAACAAACATGCGACGTTTCTCACAGTGCAGGTTTACCGTGTTAAGCTACAACCAACAGCAGCGTTCTGTATAGTTAGTGCCTTGTATTGTTCGTAGGTGGCGCTGTTATCAAAAATGTATAAAGTGAAAACTTCTTTATCAAGTCGTTGAGTTTTCACTTCTGCCGGCACTCCCGGAGTGCAACCCGTTATTTTTTTTATTGTAATGAAGTCTTCTTTTACTCCCTCCATGTGGCAAAGTTTTGGGACACTCGATATATTATATCTATGGCCTACTTGCGTTTGCAGGATATGTAAAGCTCTGCTATCTACTCGTATGATATGCCTACTTCTAGACCATTTTATATGATTTGACTACAGAAGTGTCTTTGATATTGATGAAGCGTCAGCGTCTGCGTCGTTGGATTCCAAAGAGTGCAATTCCGAAATTAAACTACCACAAGTCATCAATCAGTACTTTATTATATACAAAAATGTTGATAAAAGCTGTACATTATTTACTTATAAATAAGTTGAACATAATATTATGATAATGTGGTAACTATTTAACGCAAGCATTGGTCGCTGGATGGGCTTGCAGACAAAATATCGGTGGTAAAACTATTAGGTATTTGACATCAGGCATATTTACAAGGATTTTGAATACATTTTTGGAACATTAAATATGTAAAATTTACTAAAATAGAAAGAGCGAGCTACTTACGTAAATAAGTAGGCATAAATGAAATACCTAAGAACCAATTTGACCAATTTAAATTATAATAAGTATATATGTAAATGGCACAAAATTCGTTTTTGTCTGCAATGTATAATTTGAAGCTCTCTATAATTTTATATTGTATTTCTGTGGCATTTTGGTTCATAGTTAACATGTTCTTATACAGACTTAAATATGATGCAGTTTATTAAGATAGACTAGGTTCTAAAGAAGTGGGTAAGTTCGGTATACTCAGTTCACCTTTTCAAAATTTTCATATATATGAGAATTGAAAAAACAATCCAAACATATAAGAGTTGGCATTAAATAATAAATGAATTACCTAATGAAAGAATGACGGAATGACACTGGAAAAGTTAGATCTTACAGATACAGACTAATAATTTATTTTATGTCACACCTGGCCATAAAGTGGCCATTATCGCACGCTCCGCGCGCGAAAAAACCCACTTCCTGGCCAGGGGGTGACATAAAATTTTGTACTTACCACGGGCGATAATAAAGAAAGCCTCAGATCGCATATTTATCGCCCTTGCCTTCGGCTCGGGCGTAAAATACCTGCGATCTGAGACATTCTTTGTTTTATCGCCCTTGGTAAGTAATGTACTATTATATCTATGCTTGAAGTATTGTGAAGCGGCGCTTCGAAAAATTTGAGATACCTACCTACACATTTGACATCGATGTTTATAGAATTAAGGTATATTATAGAAATAAATACTGATTTTACTGAGCTATTTATATCAATACTACTAGGGGTACTAGTTTTTGTAGTTTATTTTAAGAGGATTCCTATTCCTTTTCGAGATTGTTCAATATTATCAAATGGTAGTATTATTTACATTTAATGACCAATACAGTCCAGTCATGCTATATTTTGAAGATAAACCACACATGACACATCACACTTTTGGTTACGCGGAGCTAGAACTTTGTTAGCAATTTAATCCACCGCCTTATAATTTCATGTAGTTACATCAATTGTGTGGGAGTAAGTACATATGTAACATGATACGTATTCACCACCCACCCAAATAGACAATACCTAATACCTACATACAGTACCCGGCAATATAGTGCACGTCGGTCTTTGGAAAGAGATAATTAGCTGTTTACGACGATGTCCGAACACCGGCGAACGTCCATCAATTATATTATTTATTAATTGACTCGTCATATCAAATAAATACTGCACTTTATGGACTTTATTAGTTTACTTCAAATCAGTGACATGTTAACTTTGGATATCTATAGAGATCTGTTACAACTACTAGAAAAAGTAGGTATTGTCAAACAATCATACGTATGGAACAATTTGGAGTTGGGGGGTTGCAAAAACTCTATATTATATATTTTGACGACGACTGACAAACGTCACATAGGTAGTGTGAGACAACGCTATGACGCCGAAATTAGCCGAATCTCTTTCCAAAGGCCGACGTGCTATATACATATATTGCCGGGTACTGTACTTTTGGTTTGATTTTTTTTCACAATGCTGTTTAAGGCCAAATTCTTAAGATGAAACTATACAACGCTTCCTAAGGCGACTTCCTGACTTGGCGGGGCGGGATCGATATGTGAAATTTTCTTCTTTCTCGTAAACTTACTGACGTCGCAAAAATACCCGCTTGACGGAATACTGTCAGTATTGCATTAGCGCAGTAGTAATATCATGCGCAGAAGGGGACCAGTACCGCCTTCGCATCGTCCCGCTTCCGCGCATCCCGCGCCAGTCAGGAAGCACTCATTTAAATGTAGGGGCGCAGTACTGACAGTTGACACTGATATTTGACAGTTTTCTCATATCGTACCGCCTCCGCACCGACAAAGCACCCACTGCATTTAACACCCTGTAAAACACATGTAAGCAATTAAATAAATGAAATGAAATGAAAGCAGGAAGTCGCCTTAGTCTGCAGCGGAATCACATAATTAAACAAATGTGTGCACAGGAATGCAACCGCCAAGTAAATTTCTGTGTAGATATTCTAGAGGTTGCTTGCACTTCTGTCATACAGCAAGGCAAGACCAACACGATACCGTCTCGTACCGACCGTCCCGTATCCTGCTAGTGCGTAACACATAATAGGTATTAGAGTTAGTTGTTGGGGACGGTTATGAGTGCCGGGTGGCGTTGAAGTTTCTTTGTAGACGAGCGGAGCGACGCAAAACGTGCGGCTGCAAAGAGGGGAAGCCCCCTTCGACGACGCGGACGACACGGACGTGTATCTGAAAAAAAAAATGTTGCGGATATATTTGGGGAAGACCTGAATCCTGCTCAGTTATTAAATAACTGACAGCTAGAACGACTTTGACATGATCAAATTGTATATTGATTTAAACTTACGCGATTTTAATACGTGTATGATTAAATAATAATACGTGTATGATTCTCTGCAAAGAAGTTGCTATGTGATTGTACCTATACAGAGAAATTTAACTCAAAATATATATTTTTGGTTTATACATTTCCTCGGTTGAAACTTGAACCCATGATTGGTAAAATTAGGCTAAATAACTTCGATACAATTGAACTTTATAATTCTTAATAAATTAGATAGTAAATAATAATTTTAATACAATTTTTTTCACTTCTGACGGCACTCCCGGAGTGCAACCCGTTTTTCTAATCAAATTATCAGCATATCTATGTATTATTGGTATTTCAAAATTCCATGGGAATTAGACAAAAATGCCCGTTTGGTGAAATTCACTCAAGTATTTATTTCATTCGTTAAGATTATCTAACTTGTCTTGTTTAAATAACAATTATTATGCCTTGACTTATTATCAGTAACCTATTATTATAGATCAATGAATTAGGTTTAATAGCCGTTAACTCACAATAACTACCGCTCAATAGATATTGAAATAAGCCTGTTTTTTCCTTTTAAAATTCCGTATTTGATATGTAAAAATATTATATTTATTTAGTTGTCACTATACCTATTGATACAGCCGACGAAAGTTGATAAAAGTGACATCATCGTTACTGGCTGGAAGTTGTTTAATGCATAGTTAAAAACTAAAAACTTGTATCTTTTTGCGAATAGGTAATTCACCATAGACTGAGTGCACGCTTGACGGGGTGTGGGCGATGGAACATCTCAGTAGGTATCTGATTTTTTTTACGAGAATATAATTTTTCGCTCCACCCTCTCGTACATACACGTTATGCTAGCCCGTGATTGTGTTGTCGATCTCGTGTGTTTACCTCGTGCTTGTTGACTTGTCTCCGGAAGTACTTGTGGAAGCGCGTGGAGAGCGCCCACACGGCGCCGTTGTCTCGCTCGGCCCACCGCACCTCCGCGCAGAACTGCAGCTTCTCGGGATCTTGAGCCAGCACTCTGCAATATGCATTATACAATCAACAACACAGAAATTTAAACTTTCGTGAGACATGTTATAACTTTATTTTACTAAACGGTTAAAACTCACGTATTAATTGTCACTTCGGGCGACATGTTTCGAACTCTTCGGGAGTTCTTCCTCAGGATGAGTGCGTCTGCGACCCGCGCCGATGCAATCAGTTCGGTTCGGTTCAGTTTGGTTAGTGCAATCGGCGCGGGTCGCAGACGCACTCATCCTGAGGAAGAACTCCCGAAGAGTCCGAAACATGTCGCCCGAAGTGACAATTAATACGTGAGTTTTGACCGTTTAGTAAAATAAAGTAACAACACATAAGTTAAATCTCCATGACAGTAATAAGTTGCTCGTATTCGCAAATTGATATCATGAATTCAATAGGAATTACCTACTGCTGCTGTCCCCTTTCTATCAATATGGCTCTTGCTCGTTTTCTGTTCCGAGAACATTGACTTAGGTACCAGTGGCGGCGCGTCAACAATATATTTGGGGAAGCCGGAAATAATTTGGCTTCATGAGCCGTAGTAAAAGAACTGGACTGGCTGAAAATTAGGCAAGCCGGTGGGAATCGAGTTCTATAGACGCACCGCCACTAGGTACATGGTTCATTTTACTACAATAACCACCAAGGTTATAAATTTCATACAATCAGAAGATACGTTGCCAATCATTTCTAATGGAAATTTTAATAAGCTATACCAGGACCAGGGAGCCGGTTTTTGATTGTCGAACGCTCGACTTTTCACACGAGATCTGTCAAAAAACTATGATGTTTTGACATATATGTCGAGTTAAAATTCGAGCGTTCGACATTCAAAAATCGGCCCCCAGGTCTTAGATCAGGGGTCAAGTCCCGTAAGCTGTACATACCTGTGCGAGTTGCTGATAGGATTCCAAGCAGCGATGGCCGTCTCGGCGATGGGACTGAAGAGGATGGTGTCGTCGCGGGGGTCGACGGCGATGCCGAGGCCCTGCGAAGACTTGCGGCCCACGAGGTTCACTGGTAGGTCGGTCCCCTCGGCCGGGGGACCGGCCGCCAGAACCGCAGTGGACACACTGAATAATCTGAAAAGGAATAGTTGAACATACTTATTTCTAGAAAAAGGATCAGCATCGATTAAATATCCCATTTACTTCGTCATTTGAAACTTGATAATGTTAATTAATTATGGCACAGTCCTATTTTACATGATTTTCAAGAACCTATGAAGCGAAAGCGGAATCTAATAATTTCTGGTAAGGAGAATGTGCATACTGCTCATTTTAACTAGTATCGGATGCTTTCTGTCTTCTTATCTCAAGCATATAAACCTATATCGATCTGAGAACGTCATGCCAATCCAGATATTGAAAGCTGTACGCCTATGCGGGTTCAAAGCAAAACAGAATTATTAAAAAGTAGGTACAAAGTGCTCTCAGGATATTAAGTATCACCTCTTTGAAAGATACAACAGTCATCACCACAATCCGACCGACGCTAACGACTGGTTATAGAACAGAATACAGAATCTAGCCAGCGATATACTAGGTCGATCGATGGCCTGCAGATCAGTTACCAACCTGTCAGTCGCCAACGGCTGGTAGTAGAGCAGGCCCTGGGCCGGCGAGTGCGCCAAGCCGACGATGCCGTCCATAAGAGTGAACCTTTCGCCGTTGATATCGTACTCGCCCATGTCGGGGTCGGGGTACATGGAGGCGTGGGTCACGCGCCACGCGTTGTCCCGGTGACCGTCGTATACGATGATACCTGGGAAATTGGATGTTGATACAAGAGTTAGGTTTATATCTCTAAGCCTTGACGGACAGGCTCTGCTAACGGTACAAGCCCCTCATACATCGTACATCTAAATTGGCACTATGGATATTATTATTGTAAGGAGGCAGAGGAGTTGAGGAAATTATGATGGGCAAGAGTCGTAGGTCGCAGGGCAGTTAAAAAACTTCGCAAATAGGTAGATAACATAGAATAGAAGCCGCACAATAGATTTTGATGCGGTTTTCACCACAATTTTAATATTAAATGAATGCCCTTTGTCAAACTCAAACAAGTTCTAACTCACACGATATAAATTCATGCATAATGCGTGATATGGTAACGTCGAAGATACCTTTGATCACATCTCTGCATACCAATGTCATGCGTTTCCAGGTGCATCGAGCAACGTGAACAAACACATCTTAATGCAATTGGCGAAGTGAAATTTTTTAATTTACACCGTATTTTTAGGGTTCCGTACCAAAAAGGTAAAAAAGGAACCCTATTGGTTTCACTTTGTCTGTCTGTCTGTCTGTCTGTCTGTCACATCGCTAAATATCTCAGGAACTACTTATCCTATCGATTTGAAATTTGGAATAGTTATAAACAAGGCTAACCCAGATACATAGAAGATGGTTTTTTAAATTATTTTATTTTGTTTTCTGTGAATAATGACAGATAAAAGGGGGTTCAAAATTTCAAAGTCTGGCAACTATGTCAAGTGGGGTATCATATGAAAGGGCTTGACTTGTACATTCTGAAACAATTTTTAGTTTTTTTTTTTCGTTGGGGAAATTTCGATTTACGAGGGAAAATGTAAAAAAAAATACCATTCCCCCCCCTTATCTCCGAAGTTTACGAAGAAAAAAATTTGAAATTATTACACAACATTAATATGCATGTATATTTTACAGGAAAAATATAGCCATAGCCCTATCTAGTTTTTCTTTTTTTTAATCATCAAAAAACTCTTCTATACTAAGTTTGTAATTTAATCACCTTTGTATATATTTTTGTTTTATATTTAAATTTACAAAATTACGTTGAAAATACCTTCTTTCAAATAAAAAAACAATTATTGAAATCGGTTGATGTGATAAAGAATTATCCTTGAAAAACCAACATACGTACTAAGTTATTCAGTCGCGCAAATTAGTAACACAATGCGCCGATAGATGGTGCTGTCATGTTTTTTTTAAAATTGTTCCTGAATTAATGGGGTCGGGACGGGTACACAACTACATATACAAGAACTGTGTACGGAACCCTCGGTGCGCGAGTCGGACTCGCACTTGACCGGTTTTTTTCAGTTGGACTTAATTTGTTTTGCTTCAATAAATGGATCTCCATTAATCTCCTGATTATTTAATATTACAAAACTTATAACGTCTTTGAAAGGGACAACGTATTAAAGTTTTGATGTTGGCTACACGATACAGGACGTCACGTAGCAAGTTACAAAGTATGTTTACCCTTGAGGGAGTTATTCATTCATTTTTACCATGCAGCGAAGTAATAATTCTCCCAGTATTTCAAAATAACTGATCCCTCATTGGGAATTCGCTAAGACGAATTTTACCGATGTCACCCAATCGATTTACTCATTAGGTTTTACCAAAACTTTTCCAGGATAATAAATACTAGTTCACCATTCTTAAAAGTTGTTATTGTTTGCCATTCGCAAATATGCTTTGGCACATTTCACAAGAAAGATGACGAATGTGTTTATCGTGAATTTTACAAACTTACAAACATTTGCGAGTCTGATGAACTTACGTTCTGTCTATAATGGCGCATTAGAAACAATACAAACATCTATTATTTATTAATAGTTATTGAGACATTTTGATTTGCAATTTAACCATGATTTTAATTAGGTGTAGATACCATATATACTTTAATCGGAAAAAACCCAGAACTATAATTTCTCTTCGCGACTCTACTTAGATACCATGCACGTTTCAAATTATGTTCATATCTTAACACATGTGACACAGATAAATGTTTAGGTACACTGTTTGGTGAAATTAAAAGATTTTAAGTGTACCATCAATGAAAATAAAACCATCTCAGGCTCACTTACGACGCAGAATGGCCATTCCCTTTGCGACCTTACACCCGCTAACGCACAAAATTCGCAATGCAAAATGTTACAATTTCACTCGCTCCCCATTGCCTAGATACCACAGTTTAATTACGGTTTACAGCGTTACGTCTGCTCGGAGAAAGCATTCCGGTGACACACCGATGAGCTCGGTGCCGAGTTATTGAACACCGATAGGTACCTAGCTTTAAACATCGGTCAAGAGCGAATGCTTCCATGCACTGAGAATTCCCTGCCACGCCACGCCCAATAATTATAATTATAATATTAAGTACCTACTATAATTACCTACATAAAAAACAAGATGTTTCCTTGCACTAATGCTAAATCTCTTAACACAGGAGGTGTGTCAAGTATCATTAAAGGCATAATACTACCTTCATATAACTTTATTATCAATACTTTATCTATTTCATTGTTACAATTGTAGATAGTTTATAAACTTGCCTAACTAATATATACATTCCCCAAGGTCGCTGCCCTTGGGGATGGTGCCCATAAGGCTGGCCACATTTCCTCGTTGAATAGCTATCTATACCTATACGTCGACCGAGGAAGTAGCCAGCCCTATCGTCAGCCGAATTATCTAACAATTTTTTTAAATACCTTTTTAAAGATTACGGGACGCCCGGCCCGGCTACTTAATTACCTATTACCTTGGGATTTTTATTATTATTTTAACAGATACCAGAGTTATAATGTGACGGAAAAATGTATTATTGACATACGCTACACCAGTGTTTTTCAAACTTTTTGGTACCGCGGCCGTTAATGACATCAAAATTTCTTCGCGACCCCCTTATAACCAGATTTCTAAAATAACCCAAGAACCCTGTTTATAATGAACAGATTTGGAACGCACCACCCTCAACCAACGATCAACGTGCAATGTAACTATGCGTTTTAGAATGCAACCTATATATTTTATCGGACTGTTTCACCACCAACCGGGGTTTTCATATTTAAGAAACAAATCCTTTTCAACATTAAAGCTGTGTGACTGTTATCGTTTAACAACGAAATTGATAAGTTTTTAAAAAGAACATCTATTCTGGATTAACGTCTGGAACTGAGCCTAAGAAGAAAAGGAAATATGACGAAGAATTTTTAAAATACCGGTTTACTATTATGAACGATAAACCAAAATGTGTTATTTGTTGTGAAGTGCTATCTCGTGAAAGTTTGAAGCCATCTAAACTGCTTCGGCATCTTACCACTAAACACGAAAATTTCAAAGAAAAACCGTTGGATTTTTTTGAGCGAACATTAAAGGCGCTTCAGCATCAACAAGCTAATTTTGTTCAGGTAAGCAACATGAGTCATAAACTCATAAGTAAACGTACTTTATTTAATATTATTTTTGTTATCGTCAAATACTTACATCCAAAAAATATTTTTGTTTTTTAAACATCCTTTTGTAATTATGTAGCCTAGAACAAAATTTCTGTGCTACGAAGTCACAGGATTCTTAAACATCTCGCGACCCCCCTGGATAAGTGCCACGACCCCCCTGGGGGTCGCGACCCACACTTTGAAAAACACTGCGCTACACCATAGAAGGGTCATTAAATTTCATCTTAGACAGTTATCTAACATTGTTACATTGTTGTTGTTGTATCTAACATTGTTAGCAAACATATCATAAACCTGAAATAACAGATTGAGAACAAGGCAATGTAATCAAACGTTTAATTTGTGCTTAGTTGCAGAACTCGATACTTGTACAGTTGAAAGTTTGAGACTCTGAATCAGGAACTACCTAGTCATTAGGAAGTTACAAACAAAAGTAGGTAGGTAGGTGTAGGTTAGCGTTAGTTAACTACCGGTAAATATTTTTGAATTAACTATTATAGGTACTTAGTTATCTTTTACCTTTTAATTCACATTATAAATAATAATTTACAATACCTATAGATTAACAGTATGTTTAGCATGATATTTACCTAAGATTCAACAATATAATGTTTGATTTGCCATTAGTTATTATCTAGACTTCTAGAGGTTAGAGATATTTAAAACTGCAGTGAAGCGGAGATCTCTACATGTATTCGTTGATAATGTTTAAATATGTTATTCGTACCGTCCATTAAAATGATTTGAACTAATTTATGTGTGGGAAATAAAAAAAGTTTACTTAAAAAAAAGTTAAAGTATATAACTGTCCCAAATACAAGTAAGTAATTAAGATAATTAAAACATCACTGTATGCAATTGTAGATTACAGAAAAAAACTGTAACAGAACGTCGGCAATATTTTGCGCCTAGTTTCTTAACAACGATAAGTTTTTCAATCGGAGTTGATCGTAATCAAAATGATTTGGTCGCAGTTCGTGGCCTCACACCTCGCATTATTAACTTTTTGTGCTCGGCTGATATCACAGTACATGCGTTATAATCAGTATTTTGAGTTCAAATAAATCCATTTGACCGATTAACTAACGCATATTGACATTGACACGAGTACAGTACCTACCTACACTGAAATTGTTGTTTGTATTTAAAGGTAGGTGGGTTATTTTTAAAGCCAGGCTTCCTGACGCATGTAAGCATATAATATAATTTAAATGTGACGTGCCTACACTATTTGCGATGCGTATTGGGGATCGTATGGTCAGCTGCAGAGAAACTGGACCCCCCGTGATATAAATTTCTATCCAGGGGATCCCTTTTCTCTGCAGCTGACTGTACATTAATCACGTAGTGCATTTTAGCAATTTTTAGGGTTCCGTACCTCGAAAGGAAAAAACGGAACCCTTATTTTATACGTGATGAGTTTTAGACTATCCATCTAACATCACGTGTACATCTTTGGTTTGGTAAAGATATTTATTTAGCATGCTATTTTTTTTTTCAAAATATAGTTTTTCCAAAATAATAACCTACGTATATATATACTGTCCAGGCAGGAAACGCAATAAATTATTTGACAGCCATTGCGTTTGCGTGTTTCTGTTGCAATTTCAATGAAGCCTTACAGAAATCGCGTTCAACGAAAAATAAATGAACTTGATATCTTCTTTGTGACATTTGGTGATTATTTATGGTCTTCCCGCGCTCTGCCCCTTTCGAGCCTTACGTAATTAATGTACAATCCCTTAACAGAAACAGGCTAAATTGGCCGGTAGTAGACCTTATCTCGTTGCAATAAACAGTTTGAGCGATAAGTTAACTGTTTTGTCGACGGCACAACACTGATGGCTAGCGACGTTTTGTACAGAGTCAACGTACTGATTATATTATTACACTGTGACTTACAATTCCGTGACTACCGCAGAACAGTTGCTCCATTTGACGAAATTTGATTTGTTTAAATGATATTTTGTGAGATTATAGAATCTAATAAGTGTCAAATTGACACGTGTGTCACGGTCACCTTGGTCTTATTGTATTAAAAAATAATATCTAGGTGACCGAGCTTTGCTCGGCGTTTTCCCGGCCATGAGACCTAGCTAGATCGATTGCTCGTCTCCGAAACCCCCCACATACCAAATTTCATCTAAATCGTTAAAGCCGTTTCCGAGATCCCCGAAATATATAAATAAATAAATATACAAGAATTGCTCGTTTAAAGATATAAGATATCTGGGCGACCGAGCTTTGCTCGGCGTTTTCTCGGGCATGAGACCTAGCTAGATCGATTGCTCGTCCCCGAAAACCCCCACATAGGTACCAAATTTCATCAAAATCGTTACAGCCGTTTCCGAGATCCCCGAAATAAATAAATAAATAAGTAGATAAATAAATAAATATACAAGAATTGCTCGTTTAAAGGCTGTACACGAATATTTGGCAAATACAGCCAAGTGGAATGCCACCATAATAGTTAGGTTACCCACAGTTACCTGCTTTGGGAGGTCCTATCTAAAATCCGTTTTATTCTATTAATAACTATACTATGCTAACTATTATATGACACAAATAACAAAATAAATGATAAGATAACAATTGGCGTTATTGAGTCTTTGATATGTTGTGTAAAAAGGCCTAGGTAGATAGTCGACAATGGTTGATAATAAAGTGCCTTCAATTAACATCTAGTTAAAGTTTTAACGTTACAAAACTCATCAGAAAACTATCAGGCGCCAAGCTAAAATTGTATAGCTAGTTTAGGTCTTAAATAATAATAAAAGACCTCCTGTTAATAATAAAAAGCCAGGCTTATTTAAAACAATCAAAGGAGATCATTTATTTACCTAGAATTCGACTAATCCTGTTTGATTAAGTTACCTACAATAACTAAGTACATTACGCTTAAATTTTATAGTGATATTTTTAAGTGCAATTTTGATGCAACAACCCTTATCTTCATTGATCATCATCATCATCATCAAACTCGTCGTCGGTGGAGAGGTGGAGAGATCGCCAGTCTTCTCGGTTCTCTGCCAATCTTTTAGCGTCCTGATACGACGCGGCACCAATTTTCTCCTTCACTTGATTGAAGTACGTCAATCTGGGTCTACCTCTTCCCCTTCTTCCTTCAATTTTCCCTTCCAAAATGTTCACAAAAAAGGTGTCGTGCCGTATCAGGTGTCCAAACATTCGTCCTCTCCTGTTCTGTATGGTTTTAAGCATAGTCCTCTTCTCTTTCACAATACTTAAAACCTCTTCATTCGTTTTTCGCTCCGTCCAACTAATCCTTTCCATTCTCCTCCAACACACCACATTTCATATGCCTCCAGTCTTTCTCTATCCCTCTGAGTCAGTGTCCAGGTCTCAGATGCATATAACGCAATGCTCCAGATGTATACCATAATTAGTTATTTTTTAGCTTTCTTGGATATCTTAGCTTTTAGTAGATGCTTCTTGTTATTGATATCATTGCTTAATAAAGTAGTTGCGACACACCAAGCGACTTAGTTACCCTCATTTCTTTACTGTGAGAACTTATAACTATATGCTTTGTTACGTCACACAAAAGCGTGACAAACAAATCATGTCATTCGGATTGAAAATAATAGCGCACCTACGCGATTAGGTAATGATATCTTAATGGTCTAAATTAAAATTGATCGACCTTTTAGCAATAGATCGCTATTGAAACTACACCTATATTATCAATCATTACTCGTCAAAATTACTGTGATGATTGCCTATTTACACCATATAAGTACTAAACTCTAACCTTACCATAAATACACAGTTGATCTATAGTTGTCTAATTTTAGTAAAACAGTAACAATTAGTGCCGTAGTTAGGTTGCTAGCTTGGTACCTAATAAAACTGCAGTTGGTTGCATCAGCTCATCGAAAAACGCATCGGGAAATCGATGGTAATGACAATGCCATAATGAATGGTTTTCATCTGGCATCGTTTAAAATGATCGCTTCGTTATTGGTCGTTTGGTAATGGAGTGGAATGCGAAAAACAGATTGTTTAAGTACAGACGAGGAAAATAAGATTGATAGATACTGATAAAGTGAGTAAATGTTAGTCTTTGGTTTTTCAATGATATTGATATAAGATTAAATTTCGTGTGAGCTAAGGAAACGTTTTTCTTCTACTACGGAGTCGACGGACTGAAAAAACATACCTGGCGCAACCGTGTCGCTGATGTAGGCAAAGATGTTGTCACAGTTGGAAGCTAGGCGTGCGCTGGAGCGGGTCTCATCGAGAACCAGGTTGGTGAGCAGGGAGCTCGGCCGCAGCAGCTCACGAGGGAAGTACACGCTTCGCACCTGCAACCGACAAAGCGAAGATTTTGACGTTGAATATTTGTAGCGAGCCGTTTAAACTCTCTGTTAAGCAACGGCCAAGTGGCCTGCCCTGCCTATCTTATATAAACTTAACGAGTCTTAAGGCAAATATGGTTTTAGAACTAGAATCTGAACCGTAGGTACCAAAATACCTACCCCTGATGTGATATTCAACCTCACCTAGTTTCTTACGCTGATTATTGTTGAGATAGAGGATTATTTTCCGAACCGGTGGTAGATATTGACATTCATATGTGGATGTTATATGTCCTAATTGATTAATAAATAACATTGATGTACGGACAAGTAATGAAATATTTTAATCAATAGGGATGTTGACTCAAAATTTATTATTACCCCATACGAAAGAATACATAAAACTATTCCAAATAGTGAAAATCCTATTCAAATATGTCAAAAAATAACGAAACTACAACAGTTAGAATGTCTTTAGTTCGAGAGAGAAAGCGCTACAGATCAGTGACGTCACTGACCTCGAGCGCCATAGTAAATGACGATCGTTCAATACAGAGGTGCGTTTTGCGGAACAGGGACAGAAAATGCCCCTCCTAAAACTTTGAAGACTTATAATTATGTAATTATTTATTCTTTTGAATTACTTTTTTCGCTATTTGATTGAGAATTTGATCCTTTTTCGAGAAAAATCGGATTCATTGATTTTCTCATTTGGTGTCAACATCCCTATTCTACCTTAATCATCTAAACAACTCAAGTGATTTTTACATACATAAGTTTCGAGAGGCACAAGTCATTTTACACTCAAGTTTGTACATGTAACTTCAAACACGGTGATAGTGACTCCTTGGACTCAAGGGTAATAAATTTTATTTCTCATTAGTTTAAGAGACTTTATTAAATCTATTCGTTTGAATATAGTATATACCTAAACATAAACCACAACGATTTTCCAATAAGCCTGCACCTGCTGCAATACCCCAAAGCCACTAATCTGTTCGACATGGTTCAATCAAATTCAGACACAATGTTCTCGGAATGCTTATAATGACGGGTACCGGTCACTGCAATACGATCCAAACCGCCACGCCCTGCAGATAATAAGAGAATGACCTCGCCGGCCGTGAGCTGTCGATCGTAGGACGACCGAGTGACCAGCGCTTTCAGTCAACACATTCACATCCGTATTTTAATTAAAAATACTAGTAAGCCGAAGACTTTGTTCTTGTAGGATATAAATAGTGCAACAGAACAGATACCTCGCGCCGAGTCTAATGTCGTGTTTATGGGCAAACAGGGCGTTCGATGGCGCGAAGTCGCGTGTTGACAGGCGAGTATGGGAAAACATACATAATTGTACATCAAGGGCAACAATGTTTTATGTAGCGGGCGCTATATTGAATCCTGAACGTAACGAAGGACTCTCGATTTTATTCCCGTGCGGAGCGAGGGTGTTATAAGTTAATTAAAGTTGAGTCCTGAGTGCAGTGAGGGATGTAAGTGCGCCCCAGACAAAAACAGCTTTATCCTCGAGGAGTATTACTCTACTTTTCTCACCTCTGGCGAGACAATAAAACAAGTGCGTGTCGGGCCACGCGCAAGGTAGGGTTCCGTAGTCGTCTACCCTTTACATTATGTGGACTAAAAAGTTCGAAAACTTATATTTACTATGTTTTTGAAAGAATTAACAACATTATCTAAGGTATCAATGGAAATTATACGAACGTTTGCTTTTGCAAAGTACATTTCTGAAGTTCGACTATTACTCGTTAACTAGTAATGTCTACTTAGCTGTGATAGTTTTCCTTTTAAATTCATCGTATATACTACTACCATGATTTTTTTCACATGCCTAGTAGCCACCGTTTAGCTGGCAGGGGGGGGGGACACTTGACCATAGCAAAAATTATCACTTCAAAGCTTAATATCACGCTAACCAATTCTTTAATCAAAAAATGCTTTTAGAAACCTTATAATATTTGAAAGAGCTATCCAACGATACCCCAAACGATGGGGTTTGGCAGAAAAAAAATTTGCACCACCACTTTACATGTAGGGGAGGTACCCTAAAAAAAATTTTTTTTAAAGATTTTATTCTACCGTTTTGTCGGCGTCATTGATATGTATACTCATGCCAAATTACAGCTTTCTAGTACTAACGGTTACTGAGAAAAACGGGGGTCGGACGGACGGACGGACGGACATGGCGAAACTATAAGGGTTCCTTGTTTACTACGGAACCCTAAAAAACCAAGGCTACCAGAACCAGACACAATCAAATCACTCAGTCAATGACAAATCACTTTCGTCACTCTATACCTAATTTATATATATAGAATTTGATCTTCAATCTTAATAGAATCTACAGTTTTAATCCCGTACACGACAGCGTCTTGTCAAAACTCGTGGCTTTTGTTTTTAAAATGAAAATTCTATTCAGCATTCTGCTTGTAGTGGCCAGACCAAATAAGTTCGATTTTCAAATTAGTTCAGCGCGCGGGGCCAGCCTCGCGAACTCTCTTGAAATCAGACTTTAACGACATAACAATAAGAACTATGAAAAGTGAAATCACATTATTACCCAGCGGGTTGTAATGTAATTGAGTACACTATTACTATTACGACCCGGCTAAAGCTACTAGGGCTATATTGTTTTGCTTTCGGTAAGATTTGTTTGATAGTTAGGTACATAATTCAGCATTTGTCGAGCAGGTGGTGTGTAAGTACTGCAACTGTTTGTGTTTTCGCGTACTGGGAGCCGATTTTTGAGTTTC
The DNA here is from genome assembly GCA_951800055.1 of Cenopis cana. NCBI lineage: Eukaryota > Metazoa > Arthropoda > Insecta > Lepidoptera > Tortricidae > Cenopis > Cenopis cana. The sequence continues at coordinate 10,929,875 of OX637482.1, read as the reverse complement.
GAACGCTCGACTTTTTACTCGAGATCTATCAAAATACTATGACGTTTTGACAGATGTCGAGTGAAAATTCGAGCGTTCGAAACTCAAAAATCGGCCCCCTGTTCTAACACTATCCTTCTGTCGCCAATCGCCCTTCTTGTCCGTTAACATGGATTAAAGTGTCATTAACGATTGCGCGCTATACATATGATATCAAACCAATACATGAAATCAAATAGACCACAAAATAGAGAAGCGAGAAAAACAATTGTAAGCAGCTAGTGATTTCCCAATGCGTGCCCTCTTCTACATACATCTCAGCATACTACGGTACGGAATAGAATAAGCGATTCTTACAAGGTTGCAGTGGCGGAGCGTCCATACAACTCGATTCCCACCGGCTTGCCTAATTTTCAGCCAGTGCAGTTCTTTTACTATGGCTCATGAAGAATAAGAAAGGCAATTTTTTCCGGCTTCCCTAAGAATAATTTTGACGAGCCGCCACTGCAAGGTTGATTCAATTATTAGGTTCACAAAACTTCTCAGCTTTATGATGACATTTTGACGATGGTTGAAAGCTATCTAAGAAATAAAGTTACTTAATTAATTAATTGCGTAGCCACGCACGGTTCACAACTTATAATAATTATAGATTGTCTGACACACCCAGCTCATTACTTAGTCATATGGGCCTACACTCACATTAATTACCTATTAGGAATAAGCACCGGCGGCGGCACGCGTGAGGTTGCGAATTGCGAATGTTGCGGTCACCTTCAATTCCTTCAAAGTATGCGATAATCTACACAGATCTACTTCTACTTCAAACTACATACTCGTACATTTTGAGACTAGCAAATAAGAATATTGAGATTCGACGTCGCACGAAAGTGCGTGTGACGACGGAGACGTCATTTACCAAACTCAAGTAGAGTTGGGAAGGATACCATGACGATATCAGGATTGATAGATGGGTTGACGATATTACTCTTGGATAAGAGTAGGTTAGGACCGGGATGAGTCGCGTACTCGAAGAGAGGCCTCGAGGCCTATGCTCAGCAGTGGATAACGGGCTGAAAATGATGATGATGATTAAGTAAGAATGACGAATTATTAGACACGTATCTGTAGATTTTTAAATACAATCCCCATCATTCTCAGCATAATGCCACGGTTGATGTCACTGTTTTACTGTAAGTACCTAAACTAACCTGCAACCATACAACAAAAAGTAGCATTAAGGGCCTACGCTAGCTTACGCGGGTGCACGGAGCGGGTCATACTAAACTGCGCCCGCGGCGGGCAGTTTAGTATGACCCGCCCCGCTCCGTGCACCCGCGTAAGCTAGCGTCGGCCCTTAAGGCTTGGTCACACCGGTTGCGCGACGCAAGCGGGACGCTGCGCTGCGCGCCAAAATGTATGAAACCGTCCCGCTCGCGTCGCGCAACCGGTGTGACGTCGCTAACCTGTTAGCATACGTTCCGGCGCGCAGCGGTCGCGTCGCGCGGACGTCGCGCAACGCAGTGTGACCAAGCCTTTACCTCTACGTTGCGGTTTAGGTAATAATTCAGGTATCAATCGAAACGGTTAATCAGGGTTATTAATTAGGTACCTATTATTAAGTAATTTAATGAATGCTAACAAATCATTCATCATTATATGTAAAATTGTTTAAACCACTCCCGGCGTCGTTTACGCCTCTATCAATTCGGTACGCTGCAACGAACAAGCTATTTTTAACTTTTCTTTAAATACAACAACGATTGTAATAAAAAACAACTACTGATAAACTGGCAATCAGCCTACCCTAACTTGCCCAACCTAACCTAGCCCGTACAACTCCTGCGTATTCTCACACCACCGACAAATTAGCACGATAAAACACAATGATTACATTATGATTACGATAAGATTACAAAGCAATGTCAACATCACTGGAACAATCTTCTCAATTAACTGACCTTAGGTCTTGGTACCCTTCAATTGTCCTTCTTGATGAATCTGTGTTATTTAGTGATAAGGTCAGAAATGATATTGATCTAATTTATGTTCGCAAAGAAATGAGGAAATTGTGCAACAAAAAGAAAATTAATGATTCAGTACCTAAACGACAAAAATTATGATAAATTTCTCAAATACGTAAAATACAATTCATGTCTGTTATGATTTAATTTTATGTTACCCATTTTTTTATTTTCATGTATTGATCGCATTCTATTCTAATAATTAATTTAGAATCCACCTACACAAGAACGTCCATTATATTTATCAACTCTACTCTATAATACATACCTTGAGATTAGAGGCATTTCCTCTAACATTGTTGGTAACTAAGTACTACTTAGAGCGGCAGAAATACTAACCTAAATACTTAACTCACAATACTAAGCATATATTTCGATTTACGAACTTTTAAACATAGGGTGACACCACCAGTAATGGACAAGGGCCCAATGATGTACATTGACTCTTATGTAAAAGAAAATAAGAGTCATGCATTTTTTATAGTACAATCAATTTAAAACCGTATGCTCTTTAAATTAAGATTGAAGTGTCCATTACTGGTGCTTGTCAGCTTAAAGTGTCCATCATTAGTGGTGTCACCCGACGTTAATATTTATAATTAGCTTCAAGACAAATTTGTATGCTAAATTCAAATAACACTAATAAAGTCGTTTGAATAATCTAAATTAGTATAAATGACATAACTTATAATATTTAGAACCAAAGGTATAAAATTTTGATTAGGTACAAGCAATGAATTCTAGTAAAACAAGTTCAATTGTATCTAGATGTCCAATGATATTCAAAAGAACATGATATTATCATTCATGTCCCCCGTAACAGTTGCAGTCACGATCTTTCCTTTTCCTGCTCTTGAGTCTACACTTACCAGAAGTCGTTACAACAATGAATGATTAATAGATAATGGTAACAGGATTCTAACGGCGCAAGCGGTGCCTTTCACCTAGGCGTTGAAGTAAATCCACAGCAAGCCCTTCTGCCATCCATTCCGGCTTTACAATAGAGTATTTGACAGTTTGTAACATGATGTCACTTTATGGATAGTCAACCATCAAAATATCACATTGAAATGAAAATTATAAACTTTTACCAAAATAGAAAAAAGATATTTTTAACATCGAAAATTCGGAAAATTATGTTTTTTTTTGTCATCCAAAAGTCAAACAAAAGGTATCAATAGAATACTTAAGTAAAAATAAAAAAAAAAATGTACGGCTACTATGCCCTAAACGCATTATTTTACGACCAAAACAGCAAAATACTTATTTTCCCATACAACAGTTGGTTCGATACCAGGCGTGTGACGTCATCTGCCCGTGCCAATTTGTAGGAGCCGTTTGGGCGGCGAGCTAGGCTCATCTCTATTTTTTGCCCTTTATTGTGGTCTAATAGTAGTTGGTCCCATATAGACATTTGATCGTCTATGAAAACTGGTTCGAATGGCTCCATAAAAAAGTTTTAGTCAAATAGTGTATTACGATTAATAACGGGATATTTACCATGATTATATATTTTTATATGTGAGTTTCCGATTATTAATCGTTAATCTAATATATATGACCATGTGAGCTTAAAATCTTATATTATTCTGGTTTTACCAGACCTACTTCCTATTCCTGCAGTATTTGGAATTTGGAGGCCTATTGACTAAATAGGTTGAGATCAGATATAAATTTCTATCCCCTAGTACACAATTAAGGTAAATGCTTATTAAGTATGCAATGCAATACGTTTATAGGAATAGGCCCTTGATAAATTAAACCGCAAATCTACTACCTACTACCTATGACACGGCATTTTTTAACCAAAAGTCAATGCATTGTTTATACGGCAATAGTTTCTCGTAACACCCCTTTAACTGTATAAGTAGATACTAATACAGTTAATACAATTACTTAAATCACGACCAAAATTAGTCATGCCACAAGACGGAATTATTTGGTCACGAACTAACCATTCCGCCTTTTTCGCTAACGTAAGTGATATGGCCCTGTGTTATTAAGGGGAGGTATCCCCAACGCAACTGTCCCGCTCTAACATGCGTGAGTTTACAATTAACCATCCCGCTCTCTAAGCAAGCTCTGCGCGCAGTTTTGTAAATATTTAGCTATAGTCATCAAGCCAGTCATTTTATCAAAGCAAACCCTGCGAAAATGTCTATAACTATTTACGATCTTTAATTGAGTACAAAAATTAAATGTTAAATATCAGTAATATAGCCGTAGTATTGAAAAAACATTCCAAAAAGGGGTAACTTCGCGATTTTTTTCTATCGAGTGAAATTCATCAGGTCATGTAACTGACTGCGATTTTGAATAGACAATATCCTTATGTAACACATATATTTTTTTTAGATTTTAAGACACTATATTCTATGTCTCAGATGGTTTTTAAAAACTCAAAAGTGGTAATACACGGCCTTAACTAAACCTAGCAAATTAGATTAAAACGTAACTTAGAATGAACTAGTAGATATCATACAACGGAAGCATCAAATTATAACCAACAAGAAATAGAATTACCTAAACCCATGTTTGTCTATAAAATATGAAACATAGATAATGCAATACTAAAAATTAACGACCATTAAATTAACCATTCAGAACGCCATTGTGCGTTGTGCGTAACAACGCGAGTAAAATAAAACGAGTGCGCCGACCTTGACAGTACTAAAGTCGCGTTTGATCTTGAACGAGATGAAAGAGGTGCATGCAAGCTAGCCTACTTTGATAACATCGCGTCGTGCCAGATAATTAATAAAGCAATTTACATACCATAATTATAACGAGCTACATGTATACGATATAGTTTTACTAGTAAACTACAGCGAATTCGCAGCTTTCTAAAAACGCCCTTCAAAATAACTGGTTCATTGTTATCACACGCGTTGCGTAAACTCACCAGGCGGTCGGTAGCCATGTCGAAGATGAGTATCTTGGGGGGGCAGACCCGGCGGAAGTCGTCGAGGCTGGTGACGACCCCGGCGTCGAGGACCCAGAGCCGGTTGCAGCGGTCCGCCCTGATGCGGTACACCGACACCAGGCCAGTGCAGTTGATGTCGCCGCGACCCGCCGTGTGCCAGGACCAGTCCGGGTACGCCTGTCAATATAACAAAATAATACATTTCTAATACTTCCTTTACTTTCCAAGCTGTTCGGCTTTGAAATTCCTTATCTCCTGATTTGAGGCCTGCTAAATCTCTTGCTGTTTCAAAAACAACTTAAAGACCAATATTTGTCTCTCCCATGACATATAAATTTAGACTCGGCTCCTTTAGACTTTGTGGCTGACTCTGACTGTATATGTGTATTGTGTATATGTTTATGTATATATATTTATTTCTATATAATATTTATGTATGCATAAACTACTATACCTTCAAGTTCAAGACTGGTTGTTTGACGTAGAAGTAGATACCTATACTCCACTTTTTTCAGATGAGAAAAATCGTGCGATTGTCGTCAAGCGATTTCAGGGAAAACAATCTTGAAACGGGAAAATATGCGGCGTCCGGGATGCGGGCAGGCGTGAGGCGCGCGGGAGCGGGCGTGAGGCGAGCGGGAGCGGGCGGGAGGCGGGCGGGCGCGGGCGGGAGGCGGGCGGGCGCGTGTCAACGCGCTGCAGTGTGAAACTCCCGCCCGCTCCCGCCGGCCTCACGCCCGCTCCCGCGCGCCTCACGCCTGCCCGCCTCCCGCCCGCCTCGCGCCCGCTCTGTGTGTGGCTTAAGCTTTAGGTCGCCTCCCTACAGCGTCATCTAAATAGAAGACTCAGGCTTATTTAATGACAGTCTCAAATTATGTTGAGAATTCGTCAGAAATCATGGTACAATGATATACTGCGCCATTTATATGGCAATCCGGTACATCGATTAGTAGTGTGGGTGACACAAGCTACGGCATCAGCCTATCGATGGTATGCGGACGTAAGTGTGAGTGTGTCGTTGACAGTGACGTCACCAGTGCCAGCACAATCCGGATTGTCAGACCTTGTTTTCTTAGACCGTTGTCAGTAACAAGCGGTGCGATTACGGAACGTTTTAGACCGTTCGTAGGATCTAAATGTCACATCCCATACTAAAAAGGACATTAAAATATGCCTACCTTAGGTTCGAAAAGTTACGTGATTACCCCGCAGATCGCGTATGCCATAAGGTCGCGGGTCAAATCCTCTACGGAGCCTAAATTTTACAAAAATTCCTTTTATTAGAAATCTGTATGCCTCAAATAACTGTGTAGATTCAATGTTTAATTGTTTGTGTTCTGACCCATATTCAGTTGACATAATTTCGACAGTTCAAGCAATTTAATTTACCCGCTCCAATGCGCCTCTTTATTGAGTACCTTAGTATGCCGACATACCTATATGTCGGCATACTACTCAATAAAGAGGCAATGAAAATCCTTATGTGCGTATTGTAATATGCACTCTTAGGGTAGAGGGGATAATCCATCCACTTGAGCGATTGCACTGCAATTGCAGTGAAAATGAAGAAACAGAGTAATTAAATAAGAGGTTTTAGTCAATAGTTTCGTTTCACAATATTATCGGATTCAGGGGACCGATTTTTGAGTGTCGAACGCTCGACTTTTCACTCGAGATCTGTCAAAATACTATGATGTTTTGACAGATGTTGAGTGAGAAGTCGAGCGTTCGACACTCAAAAATCGGGCCCCTGATCGGATTTTATTAGACGTAGCAATCTTAGGTCAAAATACCTGGCGCTTAATATCTGTGTCATTCTCAGCCAAAAGGGGACCTTTTGGCCCTTTGGTTGTCGATGTCAAAAACGATTTCAAATTGCGCCGTTACGGAAATAGCGCCATATTGACATTGCCAGACGGTTTTACACTGGTTCCTTGGACGAAAGGGCGGAGTCTGTAGTGGGATGCGACTTGTGTAAGCACTTTCACAGCGTCGCATCTTGCGCATACAAGCGCGGGCAGCTGGAGGTGCTGCGGACAATGCGGCTAGGTTCACGCCAAGTAACTGTAACCTCTGTATTTACTGTACAGTCGACGCTATGGATACGTTTGCGCTTCTGCACCTTATTGCAAGGGAATAGGATACAAATCGTTCATTGGATACAAACGTGTAAATGTATCTATGACATCGACCCTACTGGATCACACAGACAAACTGTTCCGACGGTTTTGTGAGACCCTGTTAATTTTATGTTTTTATACCCTGATTATTAAATAAATAAATAATAATAATAATAAAACCAGTGTATGACTTCGTCCCTATTGCTGATGTGGAGACGGCAGGATCTTGGTGTTCAGAAGCCAACCATTTCGTACAGGCCTTAGGGAAACGTTTGCGGGATTGGGGATGTGATCCAAGATCTGGTGCGTACCTGGTTCAACGTATCTCATTGGCTATCCAGCGCGGGAACGCGGCCAGTGTTCTTGGGTTGTTTGAACCAGGTAGGTACTCATCAGGGTGGACTTTAATTACTATTGATATTATTTTTTCTTTTTCTAAATATGTTTGACGATGCGTGTTGCGGATGCGTAATTGCGTATTGCTGTTATGTTGTTTTGCTGTTGTTTTTTGACGAAACCTGTGGCGAGTACTTATTCTGTGTATTCTTCGTTGTGGATCTTAACGGTTATGTACCTACATAATAATAAAGTTGTTTTTTTTTCGTGTCAAATAAAGATTTAAAAGCCAAGGTTTTCTTCGAATACGGAAACTACGAGTACGAGTTCGGAATCCCGGTTAGGTTTCAGACTCATAGTTAAGGATGATTCACGCTAGACCGTTCCGTGTCCGGGCCGCCCCGTTTTCTAGTACAAAAAATCGACGGACGCGCGACGGCCGTCGATTTCTTGTACTAGAAAACGGGCCGGGAATCATCCTTTACCTTAGTTATTACACTTATTATACACACGAAAAGTTAATTCGAACAAATTCCCTGTCTTGTGTCAAAAATGATTAGCGCCGTAAGTTAAATTACCTGCGTCTTTTTGCGTAGACGTAATTAGTGCTCTGTGTTACTAGAGCGTGACAATTAGTCACTGGTCAATATGAACGCACCTGCACAATCGAGCCTTCGCAGGTAAAATCACACCTTATGATTTTTATTAGCACGGCACCTTACAACACTGTCATTTAAGTCATTTTTGTAGTTCTATGTTCTGGAGTTTCACTCCACTTTCTTACCATGATGGCTGGGTCGTTTTATGCTATGTTGATAAAACTATGTTGATGTACTATTTATTTATTATTGTTTTTTTTTTCATATTTATAGGCGCATAGTCGAGCCAGAAAGTGCTCTAAGACACTTCACTTTCACATTTGGACCTTATTAGTTACTACACAAATAATGGTCGAAAAGGAGTAGACACTGTTTTGGCTGACTGTACATACTCGTATCTATGTATGATCTTTTTGTATAGCTAGAGGTACAACTCAGAGCTAGGTAGTTAATTTTTAGGTTCCGTAGCCGAAGGGTCCAAACGGAACCCTATTGCTGTCACTCACGCAACCGTCCGCCCATCCGTCCGTCCGTCACATAGATTTTTCAGCAAAGCGGTTGGAGCTACGCTACAGTCTTAATTTTTTTCTGTTTCAACTACACAAGCCACTCTTCACTACCTACCCAAAGATTATCTGAAAGAGACCGCTTTTTCTTTACCAGTATTTATTGTTTAATCTAATTTTGTTTTCATTTGTTTAGGTATTACTTTTGGTTAGTTATAAAGAATTTATGTACCTAATGACTGCAGTTGTCACTACAACTAAATACTTATTCCGTTTAGTCTTCAGATTTATGCCTGCCTCTATTAAACTCCGTCATACTATGGAATCCTTCGTAAAAATTGACGGAGTTTAGGTTGACCGCAGGTATATTAATGACCAATTTAATGTAACCCTTTTTGTGACTAAGACCATCGAGGTTTCACAACGCGGGGTCATACAAAGATAAGCTGAGATTTTCTACATGGGGCAATAGATAACTAGATAAATACCCTCAAATTTAACTCAATTTGAAGACAGGACAAAACTACGCAAGTAAACAACCATCCTGGGTAGAGCAAGTACCGAGCACGCCTCTTGGATTTTACTGACCTCGTGAATCTCGTGATCCAACGAAAGGTTACTGTGTCCTCTGTCTATCTAATAACATAACCTACTAAAGCTACTTCGAATACTTCACACAATTGGCTAAAGACATTTTATAAGAGCCACCACCATAATATAGGATGTCCGCCAAGTAATAACACAAAATAAATACCTATTGTGACGTAATTTTTTTGTAAATCACTAAGCAACAACAAAAGAATATTTGATGAATGATGTTTGACGTCCTTCTAAGCATTTAAGACGTGATTGCATTAGAAAATCGTCTGCAGCGCATTTTTCGAACTCTGCATACAAAGTAGCCTTAAGGGAAAATAAAACAAAAGACATACCTAAATGAAATAAAAATCCTTATACTCATAGCTTGTTATGTGTAATGCATAAAATGTTAATATGTCATTGTGTGAAATATTTTCATTGTAGGTATGTATTTATGTCCACGTAGATATACTAAAATAAAACAACGTGAGAATTTATCGTAAATGCTCAATTCGTAACTGGGACACGTAGAATACTAGATATGTACTTGGTTTATGTGATCAAGCCTCTTTGGCTGAGAATGGATTATAAAAGCTTTATGATGATGATGAGTAGAAAAAACCAGCCAAGTGCGAGTCGGCCTCGCGCACGAAGGATTCCGTACCATTAATAAAAACTGCAAAAAAATCATGTCTGTTGTATGGGAGCCCCCATAAATATTTATTTTATTCTAATTTTTAGTTTTAGCTGCAACAGAAATACATCATCTGTAAAAATTTCAACTGACAGTCAGACGGACGGACAGACGGACAGCGGAGTCTTAGTAATTGGGTCCCGTTTTACCCTTTGGGTACGGAACCCTAAAAAGAATCGATGAAGACTGTTTAAGAGTAAAACTAAAACATTACAAAGAGCAAATCTAACGATGTTGAACGTTTTCCCGGGCATGAGACCTAGCTAGATCGATTGCACGTCCCCGAAAACCCCTACATACCAAATTTAATCAAAATCGTGAGAGCCGTTTCCGAGATCCCGGAAATATAGATAATAGATACAGGGACGTATATGTGGGGGGGGTTTAGGGGGTTCAAACCCCCCCCTTAGGGCTCGATGGTCCACTGATCATTCCTAGAGCCAGAAAAAAATATCAGTGTAATCCCAATTTTTTTCCCTTTCAATAAATATGTTTATACGTAGCCAGTATCTGGTGTACTGTTCTAAAAGTCATAAACTTTGCGTTTTCCTTCAGCAAAATGTATAAAATACATACTTTTTTGATGTAATTAATTTGAAACAATTTAAGCAAAACCGTTCAAATTTTCAAATTTATGTTCTCGTGTTTCGTAACGAAGTCAAGTTTTTCGAAGTTGCAAATTTGGATGAACATTAAACTAGCCTAACTGATCCATGGAACCGAAAAACTGGCCTAGAGCGTGTCGGACTTCGCACATTTAGGGTATTTGTTAGTAAAATATACCTAATATTAAACATTAAGCAGGTATGACCAAATTCGAAGTTCATAGGCCGATAGGAAGCAAAAAAATATATACGGAACAAAATATCGCAAAAAAACTTAGTTTGGCAGCTGGTCTTTGGCTGGGGTGGTGGCTTCTCATTCAGAGCGATACAAAACGGAATATCTCTCTAACTATCTCCTTCCTGACAGAAAGTCACTTCTCAGGAGCAACCAGGGTCAGTGCGCTATTGAATGCGCTAATAAAAAAAAAAAAAAAAAAATAACCTACTCCTCCTAACCTACGCCTCTACTCGACCGAACTCGATGGGTTTCCAATATTTTTTAAATAAAAATACAGGATTCATTTATTCCACGAGCTCTAAATGATCAATATTTTCCCCACTTAAAACATAAAAATAAAAATTGCATGACTTTGGGTCAACAACATCCTTATACTATGAAAATTTGAAAACGGAAGCTCCAACAGTTTGGCTGGCAAAAACCTGTAACTGGCGACGCGCCTGTCAGGTGTGCGTCTACTCTATACGCACACATGAGAGACAGCAATAGGAGTCCATTTGGATCCTTTGGGCACGACACCCTAAAAATATGTAGATTTACTTACATTGGGCTTTGGGATGTTAGTTTTTTAGTGTCGATTTCCACAGGGTATTTATTTTTTCGGAGAATCAAAAGCTATCTTTACATTAAATTAATTATGTATGGTATTTTCCGCACCTGCATTATAATGTCCGAAAAATTTTGCGCTCGCTGCGCTCGCGTTTTCATCCTAGACGTCTAGACGACGACGACGTCGGTCGTCGTTCTAGACGTCTTGATGCGTATGAAGTATTTTCCGCACCCGCGTCATAATGTTCGAAAAATTTCGCGTTCGCGTTTTCATCTAGATGTGTTATGACTTGATGCGTGTGAAGTTTTCCGCACCTGCATCATAATGTTCGAAAAATTTCGCGCTCGCTACGCTCGCGTTCCTCATCTAGGTATGTTATGACTTGATGTTGATGCGTATGAAGGTTTTTGCGGAACTGCATCATAATGTTCGAAAAATTTCGCGCTCGCTACGCTCGCGTTCCTCATCCAGGTATGTTATGAGTTTATGACTTGATGTTGATGCGTATGAAGGTTTTTGCGCATTTGCATAATACTGTTCGAAAAATTTCGCGCTCGCTGCGCTCGCGTTTTTCATCTAGGTATATTATGACTTGCCGTTGATGCGTAACATGAAGTATTTTCCGCATTTTGCATCATAATGTTCGAAAAATTTCGCGCTCGCTACGCTCGCGTTTTCGTCGTGGATGTGTACTGAATTTATGACCCGTCCCCCCCCTTACAGTTTCTATATCTACGTGCTTGAATAGATATATAGAAATATATACAGATATAAACAAGAATTGCTCGTTTAAAGATATAAGATAAATGGCTTTTTTTTTATAAACAACGACGGTGGCAAACCAGCGCACACCGCAGCCTATAGACACTCACAACTCCAAACGAGTCACGTGCGCGTTGCCGACCCTTTATAACATTTGAAGATTGACTGTGTTGACAGCAGAAGTAACAAATTTAGGACCCTCGCTCTCAACACAGTGCATCCTCGGGAGCTCTGGCAACGTAGCTCACCTCCAGGAACACAACACTAAATACTTGTATAGTACCTACTAAATAATATTATTACTTATGGCTGTGGTCTTCTGCAAGGCTTGGTAAAACAATGCAGTTATTGTGGAATATGCACATGATCTTTGGATATCGATTAGTATCATACTTCGGATTCAGGTTTCATATAATTGATTCATGTTAAGTAATTCAAAAAACGTTATAAGGGTTTTCACCCATGAACGCAGTAGCTGACCAAATGTGAAATAAATCGGAGTAGAGTAATTAAATTCCAATTAACTGCGAGCATACAGCACACGAGCGTAACACAATAGGTCACGATCAGCTGCGTTACTGGCAGTTATAATTTATGATCTAATTCATAACATATCAGCCGAGTGTGTTATTCGCACATCGTAAAAGACAACATAATGACCGTACAAAAAAATTAACAAAGAATGCGAATATAATGTGTCAAAATAAGAGAGGGCAGCATTGGCACTTGCCAGCTTGCCAGTAAGTACATTTAAGAATGCCATGGCCCGACTCTCGAGACGGTTTGCCAAGGCCGCTTCACGATTCTGCCTCGCCGGATCCTTTAAATAGCTTTTCCGAATAAGTAAGCAAACTATAGCAACACGAACATGCGGGCTCGGCTGTAATCTTGCATAACAGTGAAATCGCGGTACTATAGAGTTTGTTAGATAGAGCTTTCACAAGAAACGCGAGCAATTTTACATGAGAATACTTAATGTTGATATTATACTCCTAAGGCCCCTGTTAGCTCCCTGTAGTTTTGTCTTGAATGATTATTATGGAATTCATATCGTTAAAATTGTTAATAAATGATATAGGTACCAATATTTTGGTTCTTGATTAAATATTATTTGAACCGTGAATATTGGCACTTCTGGGCTGTTATTCACAAAGTGACTCGTTCTCACTTGGCAGCTCACCTCTCACCCGTTATTATATGGAAGCCGCCAAAAAATGACAAATGACATTTGACAGTAGGTATCCATATAAAAAACGGGTGAGAAGACGGTGCTTAGTGAATCGCATATATAGCTGGTTTAAAAGAAATAGCAAATTTTAAGCCAAATTCAAGTTTTTTTTGTTTTCCAAGTATCTAATGTTTTACACGACGTTGAAACGGTCGAATTATTAATAAGAATTCAAATATTAAAGTACCTCTAACATATATTTTCAGAATTATTCGCTTACTTATGAACCTTAGAAAGAAGTTAAGATTAAGACAGATGATCTTTAAGGATGATTGACGCTAGACCGTTCCGTGCCCGGGCCGGTCCGTTTTCTAGTACAAAAAATTGACGGCCGTCGCGCGTCCGTCTTGTACTACAAAACGGGCCGGCCCGGGCACGGAACGGTCTACCGTGAATCATCCTTTATCTGTCTTTACTACTCCTCTTAACATTATAGGACTGTTTGGCGCCTACACCCAATCCGTAAGTACCTACCTGAAGGCGAGCTGCTATCGAACATCTGTGGTGCGACTTAAAACTGACCTGCGACTGTTAAAGACTGGACGTGACAAATGTAAAAAGTTTCCTTGCTGCAATCAACAATACCCACACTTTGCGTCACTCCAACATCACATTAAATGGGTTTTGGTAGAAAGCGACCGGTAATCTGACGACGTACAGCTTCGCTTTTACGTCGTTTTAATTCGTCGTCATTTGATATAAGTAAGTAAGTACGTAAGTACACAGTGTCCTTATATACCGGCGACTGTTAACGACGTACATACCTACGTTAAACAACACCCTTTAGAACTCAACCGGAGGCATAGCATTATGCTGGCGGCGTCAGAACTCATGACCTTTCATAAAGCTCAATTAGAATTTAAACACTACAAATGGCATTTACTCGCATTTACCTAATGCTAGACTAGAATTTTATAGACTTGTTCAACGGTCACAGGAAATGAGTAAAGTGGAACTTACACGTCAATAGTCAATTATTTACGCTAACTTTGTCCAAATACGGCAATGGAATTCTAAAATTTACTTCTTAGCACATGTAATAAAGTCGACTGAGGTGCCAGCTTGGCCAACGAATTTACCGAAAAGGTTCCGAAACGAAATATGCAGTTTCAGTGCAAACCAGTTGAACACAAATGGACTTTAGGCGTGCGTCAGGCTTGTAGGTAAGTTGAGCAATCTAGAGCTGTTGTAATTCGCCCGTTATAGCGATAACGCTTGGCACGCCACTGATTTAACACTGCGACAAATTGATATGCCTTAATAATAGGCACGATATTAATAATAGGCAGGTTTTAACTTTTAACAATGTTCACAGGCCGGTGCTAAAGGATCAGATTCAGAGGACATTTGGGTTATAACCTATTGTGATATAGGTACATGCCATAATTATCTGCTCCTTTTAAAATATTTATGACGGCATCGAAACGGAGGTCGTGTGGTAAGAAACTGTTACATTTTGTCAAAAGGAATCATCAAGGCTGTGCTATCTACCATACTCGTAATTATAGAACCCGCAATATAATAAAGCGTAAGATACAAGTGACTTTTAGGTTATAAAATGTGTGGAAATGACAAGAATTATCTTGCGGGGACTATCTCACCACCACACTCAATCCTGGTTTTTTAGTAAACATACACTCCAAATAGCTGAACAGCTTCAATTAAGATAAAATAAAGTAGTTTGTTGTGTCCCCAGCACTTATGCAGTAGTATAAATATATATATTTATATATTATATATGTATATATATAACTATTATTTATATATTTATGTATATATTGCTAAATAAGGAATGTTTGTTTAATCCTTTTGAAATTATTTAAGTTATCATAGATTATTTTTTTCTCACTGCACCCACATTGCAAGTTTCTGTTTGGCCCTACGGTTGACTGGTAGAGAATGCCTCATGGCATTTAGTCCGCCCTTTGTACTATTTTTTTTATGTGCAATAAAGTTTAAAATAAATAAATAAATAAAAATGCCTCCTTATTCAATACGACTGTTTTGTTACGAGTTCGATCAAACGTAGCAAATTCCGGATAAATCGAACCTATTTATAAACACTTTGTTGCCAAATGCGGAACTACTCGCTTTCAAATGTTTTAGCATAGCATTTAAATACCTACTGTCGCAGACTTTTCCTTTCTGCGGATCGTAAGTTGTTTTATTTCAATAAATAAATATGAGACTTATGAGAGGGACAATCATTATTGCTTCGGCAATCGGTACTGGACCAAACGGGTAGATTTAATCAGGTATAAACAAAACATTCGACAAAACAACTTTGCGTTTAGCATGTAGGAACAAGTTAATGGAAAAAAGACGTTACCTATACAAAAATTAACCGTTATATTAACATGTCAAAAAGAATGACAACATCACCGCTAAACAAAGAAATAAAAGCAGTGATGTGAGTGATATAAATTGAGTAATAACCTATTATGATATAGGTATGCCATTTCTCTTTCTGGTCAATTAAATACTTCAAGGTTCGGAAATAACTATTCCAGCGAATAAACTTGAAATTACGAGCGCCTGCTTCGGTAATCTAATAAATCATGAATATTGACGAGATCACTGGCCACGAATACAAACTAGGTATTACTCGTATGATCCGGCTAACAGCCGTTAATTATATAAAAACTTGTGATATTGATAGGCACTGCAACATTTTTTAAGGTTCCGTAGTAAATCTGGAACCCTTATAGTTTCGCCATGTCCGTCCGTCCGCAACTTAGCTCAGTAACAGTTAGTACTAGAAAGCTATAATTTGACATGAGTACCCATAGCGGTTGTCACACTGATCAGTGTGATAAGTGTGAAAACGGCACACATCAATTACGTCAACAAAACGGTAGATTAAAATCTTACAAAAAAGTTTAGGGTGCCTCCCCTTCACGTAAAGTGCGGGTGCAATAATTTTTTCGAGCAAGTCCCATATCGTGTGGAGTATCGTTAGATTGATATTAGTTCAAAATGATTGTGTTCATTAAATAATAATCTACATTAGTTGCGCCAATAACTACGGAACCAGTACTTTGCGCGCGGCCCAACACGCACTTGTTTTTTTGTAAAATAAAAACATAGAAAGCCTTTAACAGCGTAACGTTTTTCATACAAAATTCATAAAGTGAATTCTTTGTTGTATGCTGGTATGTAAATATACTTAGGTACTTTATTGTACACAAGATAGAAAGAAGTAACTGCTACTGCTGTGAGGTGATAGGTGAGAACGACACGGTTTGTGAATAACAGACCTTCTTTCTTTTTTGACAGTTTCAGAAAACGGGCCGATCCGGACACGGAACGGTCTAGCGTGAATCATCCTTTACGCGGCTTACGTCCGTTTGCGGCCGCCTGAAGAACGAAGTTTTTTCAGTTAAAGATTGAAGATAGTTAATTTTTTGCCTTAAAGAAACAGTGAGTCGTATGCATTTTAATTGGTAGGTAGCTATTAAAGAGGAATATATCAAAAAAACGAGATAATATCCTTTCAGTTCATCAACTCATCCAAGTGGCCGCAAACCGGCGCATCAAATTAGCTGGCCGCAAACCCACCTATCGACCATATGCAAATGCATGTATTGTTTCTTTCAAGTTTAAAATTCTACTAAGCATTGTTAGTCTGCGCGTTAAGAATTTCTCATTGTACTTATTATTACAATCACGGGATAGATCGTATATACGAGTATTATGATTATTTTGAAATTTAATAACGAGATAATCAGGATCCGTTCGTCACAGACAATAGCGGAATACATTGTGAAGAAGGCGATGGACTAAGTACAGTTTGATCGAAACCGCACTAAGGTTAAAAAAAATTATGTTAGGTTAGGTCAAGTTAGGTTAATTTATGGTAGGTAGGTATTTACCTGAAGAACGGGGCTAACGCCCGGGGGCAGGCTTCTAGGTATCCAAGCTAGCGTAGCGGGTACACCTGCCCGCAAGCGCGGGATACCCAGGTAGATCCTGTCCCATCCGATTTCCAGGCCCGTCGGCACTGTGTTCTCAGGCTGGAACTTCTCCAGCAGCACGGGATCCGGTGGGAAATCAAACTGCATCACGTTCCACTGGCTCACAACTTCCAGTATAGCGCTGGCCGAGCCTAGCCACGCGCATAGCACCAACACCTGGAACCCCATACTTCTGAAACAAAAGATTATCGATTGTGAATAGAAAAGATTATTTGAAGATTCTGAACAAAAGAAAAAAACAAAAGATTATATAAGTTTTTGCGGCAATGACCCGGCCGCGACTCACGACCGACTTTTACTTATAGTTCAAGGACGCTTCCGACTAGCTGCGAGTTCATAGAATGCTATATTATATACATGTAGATCACATTCTGTGGATCAACAGTTTGATCGCGTAGCTAACCGCAGTCTGTACCATTGTCATTTTTGTACTTATGGTACTAACTAATATAATTGACAATGATTTTGTGTGATAACTGACCTGTTAAAAAATACTTGTCTAACTTTTCTAGTCATTTTTTATTGGTTGCCGTATTTTATTAAATGCATTTACATTTTGCCACAGATTATATAATAGTGATTTTGGTACTTGGTAGAAAACAGGATAGAGTGATCGACGGGTATTAAGGTCAATGTCCCAGTGCTCGACACTGATCCAATACTTGACACTGTCAATCTTATATCATAGTGACACAGATGAAGAACATAGGTTCACCTTATAAGCTTATAAGCCGACCAAGGACTCCTAATAGGAGATACTACGTTCCTACAACAACTAAAACTGCACCACCGAAGAAAAAGCTTAAACAATGATTAGATATCGAGTTTGCAAACGAACATGCTGGCTTATCTTGCAAGTAAATTACAAGTACCTATTATTAAATATATCCTATTGAATATCATAATGGCTTACGTAAAGGTATGATGTGTATAATAGGCCCAAAACTCGATTATTAATTATCGTTTCTAGCGATCAATAACAAGACAGTGTTCCAAAATAAACATGTATTCGCCATAAAGTTGGTTATTACATAAGTGAAGCAAACCAGTTGTTTTACATTATATCATAGTTAAGTTTGTGGGTAACTGGTCTACAATAATTAGAAACCGGAAGTGCGTTAGCTGTAGGTACTGATGTCAATTCTGGTTTGATAAGGAATCTTTCGCTCCCAATTTATCATAAACTAAAACTCAAGCTCTTATTGTTGGTTATATTTATAAATAGATTTTATAGGACATATAGTTCAATATAACCTGCCATAATGCCATTACAGCATAATTTTTTTTTTAAATGCCTATTATTTAAAAAGGGATTTACTCGCGTATCAAAACAACTGACTGCGCATCCAAAAAATACTGATTTTCATAGCAAAAATAAATTGCACGTCAAAACCGGGCTTTGATGAGCAATTATCAGGTGATTTGTGCCATTTGTGGTCAAGCGCAAACCTATAATGAATAAAAAAAAAATTAGTCGGTTAGCTTGGAAATCAGTAGTTTCAGGTTGTTAGATTTTTTCTTGATGTGCCTTCAAATAGTAACCAATTTCATACATGCGATAATAAATAGCAATTTTACATCCAATTATTAGACAAAACAATTGTATAAAATCCATCAAATCATTAAACTATAATAAACATTAGACTATACCGTGGGTCGTCTCGTGATAGGGATCCCCGGATCCACAAAACAATGGTTTGTTTCGTTTTTTTTTCGCCGAGAGAGGACGGGTTGTTAATATTACAGCTACAATTTATTGTCGAAATTCATCTAGGTAATGGTTATATGACTAAAAGGGACGTCAGTCGGCTTGGAAGACGTTTATAACTGAGTGATCGCTGCCATCAAGGGCTCAATTAATTAGGTTCACATTTTTTGTAACCATATCGCATTTTAATATATTTCGGCCGTTTGTCCTGAAAATAGCACAGCGCGCGTGGAAGCGAGCGCGCCAAACGGATCGGATGTGAATAACAAAAATATACCGCCAATGTAACATACCATACCCAGCAAGGAAAGAGACCAGCTTTATCCCGGTCAGGCCATTCATTAGTGGGTAATTTTTTATAAGATTGTCCATAAATATTTATACCAATTTACAAGTATTCCTTAATGTATACGTATATTACTTATAGGTAGGTAGTAGGTAGTATGGATGATATAAAAAAATAGAGTTGGGCCATAGCAACTAGGCAATAATATTAAAATCTAATTGTAGAGTTTTCAGTGCCAGTCGTTTTATAGTACATGCTCCGAATCTCTTGACTTCGAAACCGAATTTCTTGTCAACCGTATTTAAACATACCAAATAAAAAGTATAGGTATCCACGTGTATTTCAAGATCGGTATGCGAATGACATTGATTTGTATTTTTTTGCCTACTCAGATTTCCTGATCTGAACTTTAACTACCTATTATTCTACAGTGCCTGCAGATTTACAGCGATTTAGCATTAAGTACATTGCAGGCTTAGCTCCTGAACCAACAGCAGAACAAATTGAACCTGATGTTTTATTTATCTTTTCGTAGACTATTTGGCTAAAGTGAACTAAGTTGAGTTTAAATGTCAACATGGTAAACCATAATCGAATAGACACTTCGCCTCACCGATCCAGGACTAAGAAGAAGGTTATAGAGGTTTATGAATGATTATATTTTTGTAGTATTCCACCATTCATACATTTCCAGCTAGAAATATAAGAGCCGACAATGTTGAATACATCTGAGTATAGAGTGTGTGGCTTAACGGGTAATGTAATACTCAAGTCGACATAATGCTTGCTCAATGTTATGTTATGATCATTTTATTACGACCATAATTGTTCGTACCACTGTAGCAGTCTTCTGTCTGAGAAGAATGGGCAATTTTTCTGTCAACGCCACCCAAGTTGACGACAGATGAGCAAGCCAGGCTCTGTATGTCTCTTATTGCTAACAATATCTCTGAAAAACTTAATATTACAGCGAATTATATTGCTGCTTTTCCTAGCTTTTATGATATTTAATATTTTCAGTTTGGCTTATTGTCTATTTTACTACTCTACTTTTTGTTTATAAAAAAAATCGTCTTCCTATTTCACACCTGGCCATGTGGCCATAAAGTGGTAATTACCGCACGCTACACGCGCGGAAAATCCCACTTTCTGGCCAGGGGGAGAAATAAAATTTTGTACTTACCACAGGCGGTAATAAAGGAGGCCTAAATATATATCGTTCGCGGTAGCCCCCTTGGTTGATACCCAATACCATTTTTTAAAAAGAGTTTTGTATAGATTACATTACTTACCAAGGACGATAAAACAAAAATGTCTCAGATCGCAGGTATTTGATGCCCGAGCCGAAGGCAAGGGCAATAAATTTGTGATCTTTTTCTTCTTCTACCTCGGTCCCTCACTTCTGAGGATCGGGACCACATATGGCTTGTTTCCAAATGGTGCGGGTGTAAGCTGTGTAAACCGCGTGGTGCATGTCACCACCCAGTGCCTTCTTAATAGGATCAGACCACCTACCGGGTGCCCTGCCTTGAGCTCTTCTGCCATTTGGCGTCGCGCGTCCTTCGATTTCTTAAACTACAAAACGGGCCGGCCCGGACACGGAACGGTCTAGCGTGAATCATCCTTTACACGTATGTTCGCCGTGGAATTTGTTGCTCGTTTTGGGTGGATAATCTTTGTTTATTTATTTTCTCGCAATTGAAGTGAAAAGTAGAATGTACATGACTCTGGTCTTAAAGCCATATTATTACCCCTCGAACTATTTCCCCTCACTCCGTTCGGGAAAATAACCTTACGTGGCATGCTTGAGTTAGACCCTTGTCAGCCAATCTACTATTAAAAATATGTTAGAATTTAGGTACCTACGTTAACTGACACCGCGAAGTTATAACAAAATTTATCGCATGTTTATTTGTGCTAATTTTTAAGTTATACTTTTTGTACCTATGTATGTCAATAGGGTCTGTGGCCCTTTGTTGCCTGAAAATAAATAATCCAAGTAAGTATTACTTGACACTGGGTGCTGGGAATTGCAAAATCAACAACAGTCTGAAGGCCAACCTCTTACCAGCCCTCTAGGGAAGTTCGATCGAAATAAGTAGTGTTTAATCGTATTCGTAAACCAAGTGCGTGTCGGGCCACGCGCAAGGTAGGGTTCCGTAGTCGTCTACCCTTTACATTATGTGGACTAAAAAGTTCGAAAACTTATATTTACTATGTTTTTGAAAGAATTAACAACATTATCTAAGGTATCAATGGAAATTGTACGAACGTTTGCTTTTGCAAAGTACATTTCTGAAGTTCGACTATTACTCGTTAACTAGTAATGTCTACTTAGCTGTGATAGTTTTCCTTTTAAATTCATCGTATATACTACTACCATGATTTTTTTCACATGCCTAGTAGCCACCGTTTAGCTGGCAGGGGGGGGGGGGGCACTTGACCATAGCAAAAATTATCACTTCAAAGCTTAATATCACGCTAACCAATTCTTTAATCAAAAAATGCTTTTAGAAACCTTATAATATTTTTAAAAGAGCTATCCAACGATACCCCACACGATGGGGTTTGGCAGAAAAAAAATTTGCACCACCACTTTACATGTAGGGGAGGTACCCTAAAAAAAATTTTTTTTAAAGATTTTATTCTACCGTTTTGTCGGCGTCATTGATATGTATACTCATGCCAAATTACAGCTTTCTAGTACTAACGGTTACTGAGAAAAACGGGGGTCGGACGGACGGACGGACGGACATGGCGAAACTATAAGGGTTCCTTGTTTACTACGGAACCCTAAAAATCACTGTTTATGTTTCTCAGGTCCGAAATCATACATTTACCCAGCTCGATGCCAAATTTCACCTTGCTAGGGCACCTGGAACTGGGTAAGGTTTTTGATTATTCCTTCCCCAATATCCATCAGAAAAAAAACCTATTTTTAGATGTTTGTATCTTAATAACCGATTGAGCTATATTCATGAAATTTGGGAATCTGGTTAGCCTTGAGGATCTTAATAAACATACCAAATTTCATATGTGTCCGTTCAATAGATTTTGAGTTACGTAGGGGTCAAAAGTGCCACCAAATGGTTAGTGTAATATAACACACGGCCGCTGCGTCGCCAGTTCTTTTTTTTTAACTTTGGCTTGACACGCTGCCGCGTGTCTAGAACTTGATCAAAATTCAACGTTCGCTCTGCAAATGTGTCAAAATGTTTAATAATTATGAATTAGGGCTTAGTGTTTCCTGCGGACACATTCAATGTTTTAAAGCCATATTTGAAGCCTACATTTTAATTTCAACCCTGGATCCGTTAGATTGGCAGTGTACATTTTGGAGTTGGTTCGTCACAGCTCTATGTACCTTATATACCTACATAAGATCAAAGTGTGCATAATAGTAATGGCCCATTATATATACATTATAATAGTAATAAACCCCCTTAATACGTAGATATACCAAAAAATTTGTTTTTTATTCTTTTCAATAGAAATATTTTTCCCACGAACACGTTATAAATAATATCGATTAAAAAGCGTTACAACTCTTACGATATCGTAATGGAAAATTTTAGATGGAGCTAAAACTAAAAAGCAACTTTAGCTGTTAGGTATTGTTTTAATTTAAACTCAGTAATTTAACTTATCTAATTTACTTAATAGGCTTTATAAAAATACCAGATGAAGTTTACACCTGGGCAATGTATACCTAGGAGTCGGCCTTCTCGTATCGCCTAAAATTGCTCAGGCATTGCATAGCATTTCCGCATTTCGCTCGTTGTTCAATAACCTGTAAACTTTGATAAATATGTACCTACCCAGGTGTTGTATTCATATACATACTTCAACTCAAGTAGACTGAAGTGTCACAATTATTTCAAAAGACAAATTATATTTTTTACACATTGCAAAAAAACTTTGAAAATAAACGACTCACGTTTTGCGTGGGTAATTTATACCGTGGGTACCTAATAAATATCATATCTGCTGATATCCGATAAAGTCACCTTTACACAGAATCCCCACATTTCGCATACCTAGAACTGGGGCATTCGCATGCCTTTCATCACATTCTTGTAGGTAGGTACTATTTACATAACATTACAGATGTTTCTGGTGGAATCACACGCAACGAGCAAGGTCGTAAAGAGAGAAACTGGTCGCGAGCCTTTAGGCAACGTGCGTGTGCGCGATGAGACTAAAAAACATAAAGGAACAAGATAATATGCAGTCATTTGCAATTTATAAAGGTATAACTTGCAAATGACTGCATATTATCTTAAAGATAGGAGATTATCCTTTTTTTGTAGACATTATGTAAACTTAATGTTACATTAGTTACAGTAGTTGCTTCGGTTAGCAGTAAAATTACTATTCTAGCTTATTGGCCTTGTTCCTTATAAATAGGTACAGACGACAACATACATAGGTAGGTAGTTAGCTTACTTGCTGTACGAACTAAATTGAATTGTTATTACAACATCGCCAGCCGTCAGGTTAACGTATTAGGTATTAAATTAGGGAATTTTATACACATATGGAAAGGCTTCAATTTCAGTGTAAATAATATAATTTTCACACCATCTGCTCGACAATGCCAAATTATCATGCAAACCTTACCGAAAGCAAATCATTATATCCCTTGGCTTAACCGGATCGTGATGTCGTACTCAACTTCATTGTATCCCGCTGGTTAATAATGTGATTTCACTTCTCATAGTCCTCCTTAAAGTCTAATATCGAGACTCGAGAGGCCCGCAGACCGCCCGCGGGCCGAGACCCGAACTGATTTGAAAATCGAACTTATTCGTGCTGGCCACCACAAGGTGAATGGAACACATTTTAAAAACAAAAGCCGCGAATTTACAAGACTAAAATGGAATCGAAAATCAAAATTTCCAATTAAAATCCCACTGTCACGTTGAATTTTTCAATTATTTTTTACCTTAATTGGAAATTGTAATTTCGTTAGCGGACGCATCCGCTTGACAAATTTAATTTGAGTATGGGGTAGTACATTGTTATTAACGATTCACAATATAATTTGAGACTTTAGTGCCGTAAAAAGTTGTAATAACTTCGCGATAGATGTCGCCACGAGCATCCCTGGCTTAATTAGCAGAGTGTAATCATTGAAAAATTCACCATCACAAGGGATTACCACGGTGGCTCAGTTGGTTAGAGCAATGGACGGATAGGTCGTGGGTTCAAATCCCACCTGTGGCTTATTGTAATTTCGTTACCCGCCGCATATGCTTGACAAATTTTATTTATATTAAAAGATAAAATTTTAATAAAATGTCGAGTGACGAGAGTGATTTGGCTTTGACCAACTGATTTTATTCGATCTCTAGTAGCCTTGGATTTTTAGGGTTCCGTATCCAAAGGATAAAACGGGACCCTATTACTTAGACTCCGCTGTTAGTCTGTCCGTCTGTCACCAGGCTGTATCTCATGAACCGTGATAGTAAGACAGTTGAAATTTTCACAGATGATGTATATTTCTGATGCCGCTATAACAACAAATACTAAAAAACAGAATAAAATTAATATTTAAGGAGGCTCCCATACAGCAGACATGATTTTTTTGCTGTTTTTATAGATAGTACGGAACCCTTCGTGCGCGAGTCCGACTCGCACTTAGCCGGTTTTTTATTGTCGCACTAGACTAGAGTATAGAGAAAAGTAGAGTATACTCCTCGGGAATAAAGCTATTTTTGTCTTGGGCTTAAATTATTAATATCTGGGCGGCCGAGCTTTGATCGGCGTTTTCCCGGGCATGAGACCTAGCTAGATCGGTTGCTCGTCCCCGAAAACCCCTACATACCAAATTTCATCAAAATCGTTAGAGCCGTTTCCGAGATCCCGGAAATATAGATATATAGATATATATATAGATATAAACAAGAATTGCTCGTTTAAAGATATAAGATTTTTCTATCTTTTTAGTAGAACTAACATAGTTTGTAAGATACCTATTCTTAAGTTAACTAACCACAATATGGATCAAAATGGTCTTAATAAATGATTTTTATTTTATTATTTTTATTTAAATCCCTTCCCACACTCAGGACTTCCCTGCCCCCTGGCTCTTTGCTCGATTAACTCATCGTTACGTTCAGGATTCAATATCGCGCCTGAGACATACCTAAACAGTGCATTACCCCTCTGGTATACAATCTTCTATAATGAATTTGTCCTAACTAGTAAAATTCTAAGTAGTTAGAATAGTGCAATAATCCCGAGCTTGCGAATACGATCATAACTGTAACAAGGTTAGATTAATTTAAACTTATATTGACCTTGCTATGCTTATAGAAAACAATAGTACCGTATATTGTTATACATGACTGCTCTGCTAGTTATATTTGACACTTAACACATAATAATAAGTTGTATGGAGTGACAAGTGACATTCTAACACCTTCGACACAATCCATCATAATTTGTGCCATATGTTTATGTACGTACTTTATCACAGTTGACAGGGCGCATTTGTTTACAGGCTCATTAGGTGTCGTTGTCTCCATAGGTTTAATGTATAAGTTTTTTAACTATGATTCAAACATGATGTATGATAGTTGTATACAATGTTTGACACTGTAATACCCATTAGTGATGATACCTATAGCCTAAATATATAGGACAAATGTCCCACGACATGTGTCGGCGACATGTCAAGCGAAGCCGGCCGATTTCGCCTGACATATCTGGCGACATCGCACGACTTATGTCCGTAGCGGCGTCAGGCGAAATCGTGTGACTTCGCGAAACTTCGCCTGACATATCTGGCGACATCGCGCGACTTATTTCCGTAGCGACGTCATGTCGCGCGACTCGCGCGATGTTGCCAGACATGTCGAGCGAAGTCCGGCAACGTCGCGCTATATCTCCCGACGTCGCTGGCGACACGTGTCGCAGGACATTTGTCCCCTAGTGTATCCCCGGCTTATAGTTCACCTCTATCGATCGTTATTAAGTTAAATTGACAGTGTCAACGTATTGGGCCTCTGTCGATGGAACATTTACTTAACCGATCTTTATTTCATCCAACACGCGCAATATGTGATTACAGAAAACATTAGCTAAATCTAGAACACTCAAAACAAAATAGAAGAGCAGTCAATTTGCACTATGAACAGTATGAAACATTGCGTACAATACGAGTATTTGGATTATTTCATAACTACCTACGAGTAGGTACTCTTATTACTTAGATCTTGTAAAATAACATGAGGTTTAAAGAAGAGTGTAGAGTAATCAGTGGGGAGAGATATATATGCCTACTCTTCGGCATACTAAACTCGTGAATTACGAGTATTATGATCTGCATCGCCACTTTTATAGTTTACTACTGACATATATACAGTTAGGTGTGGGGCATAGCAACAGGATGGAATGTAACGATCTAAATACTTATTGTGCAAGCAGCCACCACAATTATGGATTAAATTGAAACGATTTTCAATGACTATACGAACTACGTACCTACCTACGGTACAAATACGTACGACCGTACCGTACGACACTGGAAGGTTGCAAAATAGGTAAAGGCCTAAAGAAGCGGCTAGCAACAGAAGTTTAAGTTTTCTGGATAAATGATGTATAATATGTGTAATACTTTTTTAATCACAGTAATTATCCAACCTTCATGAGCATAAGGAAAGACCATAAAGCATACAGTGAGTGAAATAACAAAAGTCGTTTTTCCTGTGGTAAATACGTACATATTAGTGAACAGTTTCGATTCAGATTCTTCGGTCACATGGTCAGGCGGATGCGCTAGAAAGGCACATAATTACTGGGCGTGTCGATGGTAAGAGGTGCATAGGACGTGCACCCAGGAGATGGACAGATGTGATCCAAGAAGTTACCGGGTCCACCTTACAGGCAACTGTACAAACAAATGGCACAAGACCGAACAGCCTGGAGAGCAGTAGTCGAGTGAGTCGCCCATAGTCGTCAGTCGTCACGTCCCTCACACATAAGGTTACGACAGTTTTGTGTTTTAAAGTTGTAATTCAATCATGATTTAAGATAGGTAAGTCGAAGTGCCGTTTTTTGAATCCTGAACAAAAATTGGCGTTACCTATATATAGTTTTTCATGTTGGCTATGTCCACAGTAAAGTCAGGATCTGAATGACTATTTAGAAAGTACCTAGATGAAGATAATGTGATTAATAATAATGGAAAATAATAAAGTCTTCTAAATCATTTCATTTCAGGGTTCAATCACATCGTTTTATACAGATTAAACCCAAAAAGGTTAGATACACAGCGATTTGACTATTTACGGGAACATAAGAGATAATAATAATTTTGATTTTCCGTCTCTGCATCTCTCTTGCCCACCTTACAGGAGGCCGCAGCCATAATAACAACGCTATTTCTTTTATAAGTAAGTGTTGTGACTTTGTGACTATTGTGTTCCTTATGGCATGTAAGGTCAGGGCCTGCCTTTCCCTCTAGATTATAACACAACGAATTCTCAAATCAATAAAGGTTGCCAATTCTTCTATACTTCCAAACGTCCATAGGCTACGGCGTCAGCTTACCATTAGACAGGCTGTTGTTTGCCACCACCGTCGGAAATAAAGAAACTCTTCACTCTGCGACTGTAATTAACTAACACCATACGACTAGATATTTATTTATTTATCGTATGGCATTTATTTCGAACCGTGAGATCTTCGAGAAGACAGTACGGTTGCCAGTTTTTTTGCACTAGATAAATAAATGCACATAGATAATCTATAGCTTCCGTATCATCCGCATGGTAACAATAACAACGCCGGAAACCAATTGCCGTAACCTCATCAAATCAGCACGTGCTATATTAGCTTCATAGCTTGTCAATCAAATCGAAACGATACACATTACTAGTGTTCGGAGTTTCGGTGGCAAATTTCACACAGTGGGTAATGGAGTCGTTTTTATGAGTAACTTTTTAAGATTTGAATAAATAAATTATTCATTTACCTGAAGTACTTAGTATGACATTAAATGGCGGCAGGTACAAACATTATACTGTCCCGACTGTTTAGGTGACATGTTTGTACGTATGTAATAAGTAAAAATAATAGTAGATTGTTTGACAAGGGTCTAAAGTAAGCCATATTACCACGAGATAGTTATTTTCCCGAACGCAGTGAGGGGAAATTGTTCGAGTGGTAATATGGCTTTTAGGCCCGAGTTATACACTGTACTTTTCACTTCAATTGCGAGAAAACACATAAACACAAATTATCTACCTAAAATGAATAATTTAACGCATTGGCGGGCGTATGTCTAATTTGACAGCTTGTTTTTTTTTCTAAGGGCAACACCATGCCTCGCTATGCGTGTTCGCTTTGCGTATTCGCCTCCCTTTCTTTTGCTATATTAAAGAAAGAGAAGCAACATGCGCTTTTTTTTCTTTTAAGAGGAGTAATTGCTTTGACCATAAACACCGCTTAATCTTTAGACAACTGAAAAACGTCTTTCCTGATTGGTCAATTTTAGTACAGCTGTGTTCTGGTTGGTTGATATTTTTACCAAATAATTTTTAATCTGTCAAATTACTGTCCTGTGATTGGTGGATTTAATAGGTGAAGTATTTTGATTGGTCAAATTAAAATGTTTTGTAAATCATAAATATGTATACATATTTTCCCTAGGGCTTAAATGTACTACTTTAGCCCCGCTTCACAAGTCTAATATGACACACTTTTCGAGCATGAGAAGTGAAAATTAATTTATTAAACAATGTTTACCTACATACTTGTGTTATTAGTAGTTCTGTGTTATTGTGGTATAAGTAGGTAGTGCTCGCAAGATAATTTAAAAGGAGTATTATGCAAAATTAATCATTTAATTGTTATTCGTTTAATCAAAAAAATAGTTAGGCGACTCCATTTACCTCTGTGAAATTTGCCACCGAAACTCCGAACACTACCTACACATTACACGCAAGATACGATTAGATGAACTGTTGAAAAATATTAGTGGTAACGCAAGAAAACCGCATAGGAAGCATGTAACACTTCGAATCGAACGATATGTCAACCCGTGTACTTGATTACTTACCCCCTGTTGTTATATCATTATTGATAATGTTATTTAATAAATGTATCAATGCAGGTATTTACCCTGACATTCTAAAACTTGTTAAAGTCCAACCAATTTATAAAGGTAAAGGTGACATAAACCTGCCCAAACACTATCGACCGATATCACTGATTCCAATCATATCGAAGGTTTTTGAAAACCTAATGAGCAGCAGGATGATGAAACACATTATCTCTAACAACTTTTTAAACCATCATCAATATGCGTATCAAGTCGGCCGATCGACGACGGACGCAGCTCGTGACGTGGTCTCACGGGTGCTGGCACACCTTGAGAGCGGGCGACAGGTTGCCGCCATCTTTTGTGACCTGTCCCGTGCCTTCGAGATGATAGATCACTCCCTGCTCCTCAAAAAGTTAATGTGCTACGGTTTTAAAGGTTGCTTTCATAGTACCATTGCTTCCTTCTTAAAAAATCGTAGGCAAAGCACATGTGTCCTTAATGTAAGATCGAACCTTGAGTCGGTGGGTGTTTGTGCGGTACCCCAAGGGTCCAGCATGGGAAACAACCTCTTTCTCATGCTGGTTAATGATATTACCTCATCTTCACCTCAATCCGAGTACATAATTTACGCTGACGACACCTGTATCATAGTACACGCGGACAATATCAACGCTCTCAAATCGAAACTCAGCTTAGTAATGTCAGAAATTAACAGGTGGTTCTCAGCAAACGGAATGCTTCTTAATCCAGAAAAAACAAACATCATACACTTCCAGTTAAAGAACACCAATAAAAACCAACTGAACATCACTATTAATAATGTCCCCGTCCCGCAAGTAGAAAGCACTAAATATCTGGGCTTCGTTATCGACTCTGGGCTGACTTGGTCCCCGCACATTGATTACATATGTAATAAGCTGTCATCCGCTTGTTTTGCCTTATCAAGACTTGCCCCTAGCCTGTCCGAAATTAACCTAATAAAAGCATACTATGGCTATTTCAACTCAATTTTGATCCAAGGCGTTGATCTCTGGGGATTGGCTGCTCATCGGGACAGGGCATTTATATTACAAAAGCGAGCAATACGAATAATTGCCAAGAAACCACTTGACCACCCTGCGCGGGAGCTATTTAAGAAATATAAAATACTGACGCTGCCTTCAGTTTATATATTGTCTGCATGCCATTATGTTAGAAATAATCTCACAAACTATAAAACTACTTGTACCCGCAAAGATCATAACCGCAGGCAACCCTTGCTGGTAGCCCCAGTAAAACGACTTGCCAAACTGCGAAAGTCGCTTAGCAACATTGGGCCCAAAATCTACAATAAGATCCCAAATGTTATAAAATCGGATGAAAACGACGTCGCATTCTTCAAAAAACTAAAATTGATGCTTATTGAACAAGGATCCTATAGTGTTGATGAGTTTCTCCAGGGAAATTGTTGATCAGGCGTCTTATTATTACCTGCATGTCTCATAAAGACATAAATATTTTTATTTATTTTTTACATTGTAATTATATGAATTGTTTTATTGTGTTTGTTTGTTGTTGTTGTGACTCATATATTAATTATTATTTTATTAAGGATTTAATATGTATTGACATCTGAATTCAGATTACCTTGACATTTATTTATAATTCAATTTTAATTATAATTGTATATTTAAGCTGATTTACAACGTAGATCGTTGATATTTATTATTTTTTCAGTTTATTTTAAATGTTAATGCTAATATTTACTGTATGTAACTTTGACTTGTAAAAACATTTTTATTTTTTACCAATAAAAGTGAACTGAACTGAACTGAACTGAACTAATCTCATTTGTCCATATCTAATCGTTATACCTACTTGCCTACCAGTGTAAAATTGCAATTCAAACAAAGGTTGACCTAATTGCTAATTGCCAAGTAGTCTAAAGTAGAAATAATCCTTGGATAAGCTCTAGTGTTATGGCCGAATTGACAGTATTAGTAAGATTTTTTAATTTTATCTAATGCCTGCAATAAACGATATTGAATTGAATTGAATTAGGCTGCATTCGCGTGTCGCGTAGGTAGGCGTAGCCAGAAGCGTATTTACCCTAGGGCCAAGGGGGCCATGGCCCAGGGCGGCAGGCTGAGAGGGGCGGCAAAGCCGCCTTCGCAGTACCTTCACAGCATTTTTTGGGCGGCCTTTTCTTGAGTTCTGGGGCGGCGAAACTTATTGGCCCGGGGCGCCAAATTACAAAATACGCCCCTGGGCGTAGCACACGGAACATCCACGCGATGCCTTACGTGGTTGTTAGAATTTAGATATACATACAAGTCCTTAGCGTTTGACAAATCCATAGCCTTTAACAAGCGCGTATAATACGCTATAAAGTAGGTATACCCAGCGTATAAGTCAGAGAAGTGGTCTTGTTTAAATTAAACGTGTTCAATAATACCAGTTCGTGAAAGGGCATTCATCTGCGATAATCTGACCTTTATATTTCAAAAGTTATTATACGTTAAGAATTTTTATTAAAATAAAAAGAAAAGCAAAACGCTTTGTGAAGGCAATCGACTTATCAGAAAAACTTACGAAGGTGATAAACTGGAAAATGAAAATCGGACCCATGATGATGGCATGTAGGTGTAACAAAGTACATGCATGTATAGTTCGGACACAACTCTAAGGCCAAATTCTGTCAAACTAACGCATGCAAAACTCGACTTAGAGCTCTGACTGTTAGGTAGATTTTTTGCTTGCGTTAATTTGACAGCTCTTGGCCTTACAGTTGTGTACGATCTATACTTTGTTACAACGGAATAACAGAATTTATAAAAAAAAAAATTCTACTCATTATCATGCGTATCATGATCGTGACATTAAGAGAGCTGGTAATGTGAGTAAAAGAAAAAGAAAGAAGAAGATATAACTAACTCTGAAATTTTCAGTCAGCTGCAAAAATTACGTTATCAATGAAAGAAAGAGAGAAAATAAAAAAGATTTCGGTACCTAATCATTCGTGACAAACGCAAGACATAATTTTTTCCAAATGGACTTACATTTCACCTATTGTTTCTTACCTTACCGCGGTTGAAATTTCGAAATTTGCTAACTAACCTATAAAAAAAATCGAATTCCTTTCTCTGGTTCCTAGGCTAAATCGTCATATAATAGACTTCAACGCAGTATTTTATTTATCATATGGCATTTATTTCGAACCGTAATATCTTCGAGAAAACAGTACGGTTGTCAGTTTTTGTTGCACTTTTAGAACAACCCAGGGGTCACGTGTAGTGTAGGGTAGCTGTGGGTACTTTCCCTACGGACGTGGTGCAACTTCGACCCCCCTTTGTCAAGTGAGTGGGCAACTTGACTGTTAGAAGTTCTCAAGCCGCCCAAACCAAAGGCCTCCAACTTGGCTTAACGACTGCTGCCATAGACAGCAGCCGGGATCAACGGCTTAACGTGCCTTCCAAAGCACGGGAGCGCTCAGTTAGTAACCACTCAAAGCGGTCACCCATCCATGTACTGACCCCACCCGACATTGCTTAACCTTGCATACCGGTTGAGGTACGCAGGCGCCGCTGGGCCACGAGCGCTCCTCATCGGAGTAACAAGTTATAATACAAAAGGGGCAGCCACTTAAACGTATGTACCTAATTTGTAAACACATTTGTCACTACTAAAGTCACGGCACGAATAATAGAGGCAACGTAACATGTACTTTAGATACGATCTAATTACTTGGCTGATGTAATCAGGGGACGCCCTACTTGAAACTATAACGAGAGTCAGGGACCGTTTTTGAAGAAGTACGAGTAGCATGCAAGAAGCAAATCATGTAACAGTTGGAGTGACAACGTCATCAGAGAGTTTATTTAGACCCTGAAGAATACGGATCTGCCTGTCTCCATCCCCAAAATTGAGCCGGAAGTATGTTGTACCAGAAAATGTGCAGCCCATACAAATTTTTACGTTGTACATTTGGTAAATCGTTGTTTCAGTACCCTAACTATGGTCCGATTGTTATAGGATTTGATATGCTGTAAAGGACAATCCCATCAAAAAAGATGCAAGTCTCGCAACACAGTTCTTCAACAACAAAAAAGTAATGATATGCAATGTTAAACCAAGTCGCTATTATATTTTAGTCAATAGTACCGGAGGGGTGTCCACAGAACAAGATTTCCACCGACTTGTACCGGCATTGCTTTATTTTTTCTAAATATATAGAATGACTTGGCCATCGCATACAACGCTTTATTCATACATATGTATTGCTCAAACTCGCTCAAGCTGCATGTCATTAGGGCTAGCGCTATATGTTTAATTAGGAATATTTTAATCAGCTGACGATTAATCTTTTGCCATTATGTAGGCGTGCGATGGCCAAGTCATTCTATATATTTAACGAACATTCAAACTGCAAAAGTAACTTTGTAATCGAATGTACTTTGTATAAGATTACAAACTTACTTGCAGTTTATATATATATCTGATACGTGACTGAGATTGCAATATTTTTTTGATTTTCTAGCAATTAGTAGGCTAAAAACTACTTATGTTTAAAATTTGGGGCTTGTGGGTATGCTAGAAGTACCTTAGACTTTTGATGATCTGTCAGTATGTCAGTGACAAAACTAAGAACTTTGAGGGACAGTAGTTCTTAAAACAAAAGTTCAAATTGAATGTTGTTGAGAATATATCTAACCCATATCATGCCGAACATTTTACTAAAAATTCAGGGTTCTAGCTTTAGCTAGGACAAAATTACAGGATGTTGAAAATGGCCTGAATGGCTTCGAGAAAAGGATGGTACGGCCGTGCACCTTTTTGCTCGACTTGGCGGGGGCACTGAATCATATTTAGCACTAAAATGAACTTTAACGACAGTACAAGCAAAAACCTGAAAAAAGTGTCAGATTTTCCAAGATGGCGGAGAAAGATATATGGAGCTGGAGGGTCGAAAATTTCGGGATACGATGATAAACATTGTTCTTTACGGCATATCAAAAACCCATAACAATCGGATCATAGTTAGGGTACCAGAACAACGATTTACCAAATGTACAACGAAAACATTTGTATGGGCTGCGCCTTTTCCAGTATAACATACTTCGGCTCAAATTTGGATTATTCTACAGGGTCTAAACCCTCCAATAACGTTGTCACCCCAACTGTTACAAGATTTGCCGCTTAATTGCACTGTTTAGAGAGGCGTTTTCTAGTTCTGGGCCTATATACTACTGTTACTATGGGTCTATCTTGATAATGTTCTAGACGACATGTGATACAATCAAGTGGCGAATCTAATTTTAACATACTACATTTTGTTTTTTTTTTCCTTACATACATACCTATTACGTAGGCAAAGGAAAGGAGTACATTCTTAACCCTTATCGTCATTGTAACAAGAGCGATTTCTTTAAGGCCGTGTATTACCACTTTTGAGTTTTTAAAAACCATCTGAGACATAGAATATAGTGTCTAAAAATCTAAAAAAAATATATGTGTTACATAAGGATCTTTTCTGGTCAAAATCGCAGTCAGTCCCATGACCTGATGAATTTCACTCGATAGAAAAAAATCGCGAAGTTACCCCTTTTTGGAATGTATTTTCAATACTACGGCTATATTACTGATATTTAACATTTAATTCTTGCACTCAATTAAAGATCGTAAATAGTTATAGACAAATTCGCAGGGTTTACTTTGATAAAATGATTGGCTTAATGACTATAGCTAAATATTTACAAAACTGAGCGCAGCGCGTGCGTAGAGAGCGGGATGGTTAATTGTAAACTCACGCGTGTTAGAGCGGGACATTTGCGTTGGAGATACCTCCCCTTAACTGTGGTATGTAGTAGGTTGTATACCAATGTTTCAAATGCAACTGTTTTAGGTTAGGAAAGGTTTTAGTTAGGAAAACAATTGCTGTACTATTTGGTGTGGGTCCAATAGAGTGATTTCTTATGTAAACTGACCGGGCTATGTTAATTTTATTATCGTATCAATTACTGTTTTAGGAAGTGCAGTTGTTGGGTATAATTACAGCGCGATAGTGGCACGTGATAGAATCAGTTTTTTACAAATTAGGCCTAGCACGTGTTGCGCTCGAGTTTGTCGGCGTGTCTCGAGCTATCCGTCACTTTCTAATAGCGCCAATCAGAAAAAGACACGTGGCTCGAGATAAGTCGAGAAACTCTCGAGCGCAACATGTGCTACGGGCGCTGTTAGACCTTAAGTCGATACCAAAGTTGTAATGAGTTATCATATCAAAAATGTAATGAGTTACCAAAATGTTATCAAACATTTATTCTAAAGGATCTTTATTTAACCTGGCCGTAATTTATAGAAAACAGCGCACTTCGCAGTTGCCGCTGTAAAAATATCGATTCAAATCTATACTAGTTTACATAACGTACCTACGGGAACTGTATAACCCACTAACTTCTCACACTCGTAGGACACACCTACACGACCTAACTCATAATTATCCCTCGCTAATTTCAATGGCCCTATGCAATAGACAATATCGTGGAATGCGATGTAGCAAGACATAGGTAAGTTTTGGAAACAACGGCCCAAGACAATAGGCGATTCTATGCATGGGAATTGTTAACTGCAAATTGTTTGTAATAAATACCCTAAGTGTCTGTCAATTATCTGATAAGCTTCAATATGATGAAGTTGAACGCTTCTCATTGCTAATTTGACGAAAACTACATTGATATTATAAAAGGTACCTAATGTTCCTGACTTTGTATATTTGTATTCCCAACATTACTTAACTAAGTACCTATCTAATTTGAAAAAATATTTCACCAGTTTAAAGGATGGCCGATACTATATTTTATTCCGTGGCTTAGCCTCAGGGGGCCAATTTTTGAGTGTCGAACGCTCGACTTTTCACTCGAGATCTGTCAAATAACTATGATGTTTTGACAGATGTCGAGTGAAAAATCGACCGTTCGACACTCAAAAATCCGCACCCTGTTCCTTGTAATTCACGGACAGAGCTGCGCAAACAGCTAGTATTTTATAGTTAGTAAGATTATCATATTATCATTAATCATTTGTGGGTCAATTTGAGACCTACCTATATTCGTCGCATTCGCATTCTGCCGCTGCTCGTTCTGGTATTGTAAGTACTTAGCTCGGCGTCGGCGCTCATGGAAGCGAGCGCACAAAACACATATTGGAATGCGAAACGTAGTTAGATATGATATGAATATGAACGTATTCTACGTTTCGTATAATATATCAATAGTTAATAATAGCGTTAATATTACCGTAATTAACTATAATTAAACCCGTGAATTAAACATATGAATAGCATGTCATTCATTTTTACGTTTTGTGAAAATTATACAAGCTCATAAACATAGCTTGAAATACTGCAGCTTCAGAAGTACAAGAAAAGTGTAGAATGTGCAACAGAGACAGATGTTCTTGTTGATAAGTGACGAGTGTTTTGATTTATGTTGAAACACCTAGGTACCCGATGTCATGTGACCTGCCCCTCTAGCACAACATGCATTCCGTATCTACTCGCGCGCGAGATAAGCTACCTGTCACTTTTTGACAGTATTAATCAGACAGTGACAGGTAGCCTATCTCGCGCGCGAGTAGAGACGAGATGCATGTTATGCTAGCCCCTCAGATGTCGGAACGCGACACGACTTGGGCACGACTAATTGATAACGTGTTGTCGGGACCGTATCATAGTTGCTATACACGATACCTATCAGCACAGAATAGTATCCGTTCAATGATATTCGTGAGTGGGTGTCGCACCGCACCGCACCGTGGCGCGATTTGCAAATGCATGACGGATGTATTCTAAATAATACCTATTAGTTCCACTCATAGGTTCC
Organism: Cenopis cana; assembly: GCA_951800055.1. NCBI lineage: Eukaryota > Metazoa > Arthropoda > Insecta > Lepidoptera > Tortricidae > Cenopis > Cenopis cana. The sequence continues at coordinate 10,892,857 of OX637482.1, read as the reverse complement.
ACTTCATATAGGTTCCTGGATATTCGTAAAACCGGAAGCACAAACTACACTAAGTAGGAGTAGTAACCATGGCTGCCACTGCCACGAATGTAGAGTCTATGTCAAGACTATTTTGATCGCGCCCCACATTCAGGCAACGAGTTTGCTGCGCTTGCAGTGACAACCATGGGACCCTGGTCAGATTCACGAAGGCCCTGTCGTTGCGGCTGGTGTACCGATCAGGAGGTCCCAGAGTTGGCGCGTACCGCTCAATGGATCACTCTTGCGGGTCAGAGGGGAAACGCTGCCACCGATTTTGGGCCCATGCCGCTGGTAAAACTTGAAAGGAGTGTACTTTTCGGAATTCATTTGTATTTACTTTTTGATTATATTATGTAAGTTATAATTTCATTCTATTTTAATTTTTTTAATCTTCTATATTCAAAGTTTACGGACAAGATCATAATTCACATGACAAAATTTGGAAAAAAGAAATACGAATTGTATTTTTAAGTACGTTAAGTAGGTACCACTACGTTTTTGAAGAGAATGCAGTTTTTGGTAAATGTACAAATAAAATCTTAATGTGTGTATGCATGTGTGTGTGGTAATATGTGCATCGATAAAAATAATAACTCAAAAGGGATCCGAATATCTATGACCATGCTTAGATGCTATTGGAAAATTAATATGATCATTTAATAATTAATTCGATCCCCATATACACCCTGTATTTATATGTACTTAACTCAAATGCACTTGGTGCAATATTTTGCGTATAACTACTTTTTCACACCTATCATTAAATTATTATGTATACTAACACAATAATTAGCATTCATAATAGGTAGCTATTGGAAAACTAAATACACCTATGCAATGTTATTATGTGAACTATTATGAAGTCCTATCTATGAGAAATTTGATATTTTCGTATTTAAAATTTTATCTGACTGTTAGATGTCTTCTTTCCTGTACCTTAACCGTGACAACATGAACTATCTGATTTTTTACCGAGAACAACACTTCGTACCTAAAGAGAAGACTCAGCATATAATCTACGACAACTTCCTCTCAGTGCTGAGGCATTGTTGCCACATATTAGTAAACTTGCGAGCTAGGTATGCTATCAGACAATGAACTATTGTTTACATGGAGTGATGCGTATTCTCCAATTAACAACAATTTATTGTTTACTAACAAAGGCTGTCGGTTGGAACTGCTGTCATTTTGTTGTTTGGTCATAAACAAAAACAATACCTGGGTACATAGTATCAAATCTAATTGAAACTCTAAATTTGAAATTATTTTACCTAATACAGCAATTTACCTAAATGTAAAACAAGGTTTCCATAGGAAATATAGGATAATAGCATTAGACTACAGTACCAAATTTTTTCATGATCTATAATATCTTAATATCCATGGTTTATGAATAAACTATTCGATTTCGCTGAATTTGGTTTGAGTATATATTATATACGACTACGACTATCTCTACCGAGACTACCCAAAGGGACATTAGTTATAATTTGTTTGACAATATATTGGAATAATGTTACATTTCGATTGTTTTTAAAGTGGGACGCTTTCCATACAAAACGTATTTTGATATTGTATAAACTAGAATAATTTGAGAAATTAGTTTGTCACGTGAGTATCACGTGACATCAATTTTTTTCAAATTATTCTAATTTATACAAGTTTATTCTAGGAAAGGGGGCATTTCGCGCAAATGGTTTCTTAAAATATCACGCCGTTAGCCTGCGAATGTCAAAATACGTTTTGTATGGAAAGCGTCCCATCTTAAAAACCATTTCAACCTTGTGTTGGATAGGTACCTATAGAATGAATAGGAGAAGTATGCATGGTATAATTTTCCTTTTTTGGAAAGGATTCCTGTGAGAGTCTTTTTGAAATTAAGCAAGCACTTTCCTAACATTTTTCCTGCATAGTCACTTTTGCTGATGACTGAATAAGATACAGACAGATTCTCAATAAAAAAACACATGAAAAACTTTTAGTCACAGATAAGTTTTACGTAAAGTTTAAAATATGTACATATTTTAAACATTAAATGAAAATTATCAAGTTGTTATTGTTGTATCACAAGCTACCGTTTGAGATGCTTTAATCAATTTAAAAAATAAAGTTTGAAAGTGACTCCTTTCGAGCTACTTCTCACCATGGAATTAAATAGGTGACCACATCCTCAAGCAGGTCGCAAACCACCTGCTATCTAATCCAAGAATTGGCGTAGGGAAGCACTAGTTATCTCCGGGTGGTTAACAAAAGTAGGTTTAGACGAAGATAATAAATTTTCCATACGCAATTTATTTGGTAGATACATATTGGCGAAAAGGATATACAACGTAACTTTTGAGAACAATGGAGGAGCCCTTCACTCGTAGATAGGTTAAAAAAATAAACTTCATAATTTTAGTGAGTCTAAAACGGTTAATTTTATATTCGAAGGTTATATAAGGAAATAAAATTATATGTAACTATGTATCTATTGTTATATCCAAACTTTACAGTGACCTATTTTTAGATGATATATTTTAATTGGTTTGGGCTGTGTTAATTATTTCAAAATGAGTTACCAGTCTTCAAAAATGGTTTGTGGTTCGTATTAAAATTTAATTTACTTTCTTAAATATTTTCAATAGTAAAAATCGCATTAACCCATTAATCCCAAACAGTAATATTATTTAACTTAGTAACAGTATTATAATTAACTATGATTAGTTTATTATGTAACAGATTAGATTAAGCTAATACCTACCTGTTATCGACGAGCACGCGTCTCGATCGGCGGCAAGATTGATCCAATATCGAATACCGCGCGTAACCGTGCGTGCGCGCAACGAGCGTACCGACACGCTGACAAACTCTACTGGAAGAACAAACATTCGATGCGATACAGAATAGTCGCCCCCCTTAAAAGTAAAAGTGGTCGATCCCGGAGGCGTGGCACCAACAACAACCGTGACTCGATTATTACGCTAAACGCCATCTTATTATCAAGGTGCGTGGCCCCAATATTAGATACCTCACAAGTTAGTCCGGAACTTTGTGTCTCAAGGTCGGCTTTTGATTTTGACAAGTCGAAGGCTACTCTTTGGTACCTATATATCTAGCAATTCATTTGTATGTATATATATTACACAAAATGCGTAGGTCAGTTACAATCCGCCCGTAGTCTACATTCAACTAAGATGATCTGAAATCTAATGAACGTAAGCAATTATGAATTGTGAATGCGAAGATCGATAATTCATTTTCTTTAATCCTGGTCATATCCATTTATAGGTGCACCGTTTAACTGAGACCGCGCCTGACGGGACAGGGGTAAGAGGGTGACGTCAAAGGGTAGCGGACAGGCAGCGGGCGGCGTGTCTCTCCTACCTTCCGCGGGTTTCAGTTAAGCGGTCGACCTATACTTAGGTTGATTAATTATTAGATTCGTTTCAATTTAAACAGCTTTTGCATAGATAAATTTAAGACATACTGTGCGATCCTTATCAATACCTTACTATGAAACTCGTTTCATAAGTAGATAGGGCTCGCCCTATGACCGGAGTTTGACTCCTGATACTAGAGGTTAGTATAGGAAACATTCCTTGTTGAAGTGTTACAATAGGTGCTAATAAAATCCGGTTTGAAGGACCATGTGCCCGAACATATTAAGCTAAAAGCATATATTATAAAGATACTTGTCATTAAATAGTTATTGTCGCACATTGCGAAGTTCATATATTTGCTATTTGTAACTAAATAAAGGGCGATTACCTAACTTCAATAATCAAGCTATTGAGAATTTAAACAAATTAATAACTCTATTAAAGCTGTCCCACGGCAGCTAATACCATATTGAGAGTAAGCTTATAAGTACAATTAAGTAAACACAGGTTTTTTGCAATCTACCTAGTTCACAGCAACACGATATTTTACCTAGCGCTAATAGGCCACTCGATTAGCTATAATACCGTTCACAGCCAGTCACACCTGAATCAATATTCCCTGGTTTAACTTGATCCCGAGATTCGTAACTACAATAGATAAGTGGAGGCCAGACTTACACTGGTTCACCTGTTGTTACGCGCCGTGAATGGCTAGTTGGCTAGCACAGATACCATTCCCAGGCTTGTACAATGATCGGTTTTTGTCCTCGCTCGTATAATGGCGGTGGGACCCGCAGAGAGGAAACGTGAGCCGAGCCCCGATGTCGGAAGAGCTCATGTTCCTGAAACAATCAGACCGAAACGGTATTTCGATCCTTTATTTCGTACACTCCACCATTTACTTATCGGCTCGTGCGGTGATATAATGTTACATTCATTTCATAAGCCTCCTATGAAGATCTTGAAAAACTAAGCCAGTTAACAATAGCGGTACGAAATCAAATCAAAATAGGTATGCAGAGAAAATATGAAAATAATTTTATAAATACATGTACCTATGTAGGTATAGTAATTTCGTCATTGTATTGTTAAATTTACGATTAACTGCGATATGCGCAATCATCCATCGTCATTACACATTGCCTAATATTTAATGTACAAGATGACCCAAAATAATTAAGTAGGTAAGTATAGTGCGTAGGTAAGGTACTTCCTGAGGCAATGTCCTACTATAGCATAATTTGAGCTTAGATCCTCAAAAGTAACTAAATAAATTGCAACTAGAACTAAAATTTTGATCAAAAAGAAAAGTGTAGAAAAGTTTCTAGAATAGAAAATTACCTTCTACTCTTAAAGATACCGACATTCCCGCAATAATGAAAAGAATGATCGGAAGTCATCGGAAGTGTAGTAACAAATCGCTTCTACTAACAGGTGAATGATCGTTCGAACATAGAGTAGTTTCATTTCATGAGCGCGGGTGAGCCATGGTTGTGTGTTGAGCTATATACATGCTCATTGCCTATATGTGCGTCAGCATAGGAGCCTGCTATGATTTCACGTTGTCTATGTGTTAGTAACTATGTGCCACAACTACAACAATGGCCAACCCGCGCTTGTGAGATAAAAGTACTATACCAATTATCTGCGACGATAATTTTATTAGGACACCATGTAGCTACGCTTTATGTACTGCACTTATTAAATTCTGAGTACTTAGGTATTATGTTAGCGCTTAGTGCTAATTTTAAGAATGAACCGTTATGCCAAATTTTACATCAATACTGTCATAGTCTCCGAAGCTAAGGCAACAATGTATAAACTTTTGATTACTTTACCATTTCTACGGTATATCCTAGCACATCCGAACAATATAGCATGGTACGGCGGGCCTATGCATTTGGAGTGTGAACACGCGTTGAACCTTTTCACTGGTAGCGGTCAGTACGTGAAAGAAAATGTCATTGCTACAAAAGCAGTGGCATTTAATGATGACGTCTACGTAATGACGCCTAGGTGAGTGATCTAGTTTTCTCGAGAAACACATCGTCGGCTAAAGTCGCAAGTTACCCCGTAATTCCATTTTTGAAATTAACCGGATTGCATGATACGTATCATGACTTACGTATCATGACTTACCTACGTATCATGACTTACGTATCAACTCCAAGAATGGACTTAAGAGGTTTGCGACTTTAACTGTCGACATGATACATTACATACGTCAATAAATCAAAATGACCTCACGAATCAATCAATTTTTATAACAAATATAAACAGTGATAATACCTATAAGTAACTAGATGAAATCCGTCAAGTAGTGTTAATATGATTAATACCTACATAACTTTTGTGTTATACGAAAGATTCAATTTATTATCTTTATTGATTTAAATATCCTTCAAACCTATTTTAGTCAAAACAATTCGTTTGTCTCTGTCTCTACTCATTTGTCACCTTATTTGTAACATTCGTAAGTATGAGAAAATGATAAATCACGTTTTAGTAATTTTAAAACGTTAGTTAAGTTTTTTATATAGGTAGGTAACTACGGGGAAAATGTTTGCGTTACTCTACGAGGGACTATCGGTACGTAGTTTACTTATTCTGGGCACTCACGTTCGACACCTACAGTGCATCCGAAAGGTAAAATGTTAATAGTTTAGTCACTGTATTGAAAATGCTTTACAAAAAGGAGTAAGTTTGAGATTTTTTTCTATCGAGTGAAGTTCATTAACTCATGTAACTGAATGCGATTTTGAGTAGACTATATCCTTAAGTAATGTATTTTTTTTTTCAGATTTTTAAACCCTATTTTCTACGTTTGGGATTGTTATTAGAAAGTCAAAACGCGGCCTCTCTAGTAAAAGATCGCCTTAATAAGAAACCTTGTTATTCGTTATTCTTGAATTCGCCTAGGTTTATATTGCTTATTATTGCTTTGGAAATTATTACGAATATTTAACGGTTAGGCACTCGTACGTGTAGGAAAATAGACTCCCGCAGATTATTTGTTAGTAAGACTCCTAAACTCCTTAAATAGAACAGCAGCAAATAAAAAATGTGAAGCTAAATAAACAATCAATCTTAGGTACCTAGGTAATGTAAGGTAACAAACACCGGATCCACACGTAACAAACAGACGAAGTACTTACTAAGAATTGTGCATGAATTTTGTACGTCTAGGTAGACTAACTCTTTCTAGTTACAAGACTCTAAACTATTAATTTGCATCGTATTTTATAAGATAAAAAAACTAGTCTAATCTAGTAAGTGACTTTGAAATGCAGTCTAGTCTAGATTGGCAGGTCGTAAATTATCATAGTCACATACTTCATACTTAATATATACCAATTTCTGAGTCGGTATAAGTATGGTTCCGTAGATGATTTTCACATTAGGCAAATGGCAAGAGGCGAGCAATATCGGCCGCAGCATCTGACGCGTTTAGGGCCGATTTTTCAATTCCCAAATAAAAGTATATAATATGTCAGATGAATATTAGTTCTGTCTTTTTCTTTCATTTGATTTCAGAAAAAGATAGTCATATCATAATTTTAACCGACTGATAATTTTATTAGACTGGTATTCAAATGCTTCCTTGCGCTTCCGCGCCGAGCTAATATGACAGAACGACGACGCGAATCACATAATGTCAAATTGGAATGCGAAACGTAGGTATGTGTGTCCGCATAATTGGGTAATCTGACTTGGAACTTGGGACTGTACTTAAGAGGAGGGGTAGGGCAAGCTCTCTCCATGCAAACTTTGTGCAGGATTTACTTCGTTTGTGTTTGCATTAAAGTTATGATTTTTGGTCAGTATGCTTGTTTTTCTGATAGCTATTTCATGATGTAAATTTTTATTTTATTAACTTTTTTTTTAATTTTTTAATTTTGATTTTTTTTGAAATATTTGATAATTTTCACATCACGATCTTCGCATATCTAATATTTACAACCAAAAAAAATATTATATTTGTTAGTGCCAAAACCGACGAATAAAACGTGCACAAAGTTTGTATGGGCAAGGCCCTTGCCCTACCCTGCGCCTTAATGGGCCGATTATTCAAAGCCCAGATTGAAGTACCTATCTGTCAGTGTCAGCTAAATGTTAGCTTTGTCTTTTTCTTTAATTTGACTTCAGAAAAAGACAGTGATAATTTTAATTGATGGATAATTTTATCTGAGGATTGAAAAATCGGCCCTTACTGTCTTAGTACTTATCTTACGGTCTAGAATAAAAATTTAAGATATACGCAAAAAAAATTGAATTCACGAACTTATTTTTATATATAGGTTATTCCTATCATAGGTATATTCGTACATTATTAGAATTTAGTCACGCCTTCGGTCGGGGTCGATAATATTATCGATTAAAATAATTATAAGGTACCATAACAAAATAGTAAGTTGGTAACAAGTTACACAATAATGCATTAACAGACATGTTCTAGATATTGATTTTTTAGACTAGTCGAACGACACAGACACACCCACATACATTTACTATTCAAAGGTTATCCAAAAATAGAATAATAAGGAGAGACAGCAACAAATAATTAAACAAAATAATTTGATTCGTGAAAAAAAAAGCGATAACGTCTCATAATACCGTGAAATAAGGTCTTTATCATATTTTTACTAATGCTTGTAAAGTGAATGCATTTTGAAACTGTGAATTTTATTATGAATTATTCAGAGTAAATATCAATGTATGTGTTTCAAGCAAAAAAGTTCGAAATAATATAATAATTATACAAATTAAAAACACGACTGCATTAAAAAGATAAAAACAAGTTTCCTAATAAAGAACTCAAGGAAATATATTTTGTTTGCAGTCGTGGGACCTAAAATATTTTGGTTTTACTTGCATGTGGTAGCTCCCCCGACTGCAAACAAATATATTTTATCTACACACACATCATAAATCCTCTAATATGCGTTCGGAAACCGTAGAAAATGACTCTCATTTCAACATTCAATGAATTTATGGCAATTTTCTTATCTGTGACTAAGGCTACAGCAGTAATATAATTCTTAATTTTAATCTCATATATGATGTTAAAATATAAAAACGTCAAACAAAACTGTCAAAATTTAAATGTCAAAGTTGACATGTCCCTATTCTAGTATCACTGAGAATTCAAATTCAGTCGATGCGAAATGTCAGCTCGATGTTTTTTTAGTATACTTATATCGCACGAAATTTGAGCTAGAACGACATGATCACATCAGAATAGGGACTCTTTACTTTTTAAAATAACATTCAGGTATCGGTTGCCAGTTCTGATTTCGATATTTCCGCAACCGTGCAAAAAAGGTTGTATTAACACAATTATTGTATTTATTTACAACGGTTTCTGAACCCATCTTAGAGTAGTTATAATATGTGTGTAGATAAAGTAATGTATGCAACTGTACATAATTAGGCATTAAAACACTCGTGTGACCTTATTATGAAACTCGCCTTCGGCTCGTTTCATAAAACACACTCGTGTTTTAATGCCCCTCATTATGTACCAGTTGCATAAACTACTATTTCACTTCTCATGCTCGAAAAGTGTGTCATATTAGACTTGTGAAGCTATTAAAGTAAGTATTTTCTAACACAACAGAATGAAGCGCGGAGTGCTAGCTTCGGTGTGGCTGCTGGCGACAGGGCGGCAGGGCCCCGAGCTGGACCCGTTTCCGGGCTTGCCGGCGCATGCCATGGCCGACTGTAGCAGCATACAGAACGCCATCGACCTCCACTTAGACTACATTGTAAGTTATAGAATACACTAACCCGGGCGCGGGGCCCCATTACTTTTGTAATGGGGCCCCGCGCTAGCCCTTCCCCGAGTTGCCGGCGCACGCCATTTCTGTTCTGACTGCGGCAGCAAGCAGCATACAGCATCAGCATGTACTTCCTTCTTGTCGTTGTCGTTATGTTTTGCTCTTTTTAATTAAAGATTTTTTTATAGCTTATCAAAAAAATACTAACTGCGCACCTAGCACACACATAGACAATGTGCATGTATAGCTCAGCGCACAACCATGGCTTAAGGCTTGGTCACACTGCGTTGCGCGACGTCCGCGCGACGCGACCGCTGCGCGCCGGAACGTATGCTAACAGGTTAGCGACGTCACACGGGCTGCGCGACGCGAGCGGGACGGTTTCATACATATTAGCGCGCAGCGCAGCGTCCCGCTTGCGTCGCGCAAGCGGTGTGACCAAGCCTTTACCCGCGCTCGTGAGGTAGGTACTCCACCAATAGCATTAAACTTACCAGGATTGCCTATACCATTACGTAAATGTGTCCAAGCAGGGTAACCTCTGGGTCTTGGACAGCGGGATAGTGGAAACGCTCGAAGCACCTCGCTGCACGTGCAAGCCGAAAGTGGTGGTGATCAGCTCGCTCCTCCGGACGGTGACCAAGCTTTTGGAGCTGACGCTTGTGGAACCCTCGTCGCTGCTGCAGAACGTGGCCGTCGATTACGGGCTCGGTGGAAAGCCGTTTATGTAAGTAAATAAAGAAATGCTACACTTACTCATTTTGTCGGGTTGTAGTGTGGAGTCCAAAGAATACCCAAGTCAAAAAAGTCTACATCGCACTTGTGGCTACGCTGCGGTGTGTTATTACCATCGTCCATCAGGCATGCGATACACCTGGGCAGGGACGTATATAAGGGGGGGGTTTAGGGGGTTCAAACCCCCCCCTTAGGGCTCGATGGTTCACTGATAGTTCCTAGAGCCAGAAAAAAAAATCAGTGCGATCCCAATTTTTTTCCTCTAACAAGAAAAGTACATATGCGTATGGTGCCTACTTTTCTTTCTATACATTTTGCACTAATTTCGTAGTTAGTAACGCTGCCTACGAAGCGGGGGGTCCCGTGCTCGAATTCCGCTCAGGGCATTTATTTGTGTAATGATCACGAATATTTGTTTCTGAGTCTTGGACGACCGCTTTAGCTTAGTTGGTAGTGACCCTGCCTACGAAGCTGGAGGTCCCGGGTTCGAATCCCGGCCGGGGCATTTATTTGTGTGATGAGCACGAATATTTGTTCTCGGGTCTTGGATGTTTTCTATGTATTTAAGTATCTATTTATATCTATATAAGTATGTATATCGTCGCTTAGTACCCATAGTACAAGCTTTGCTTAGTTTGGGACTAGGTTGATTTGTGTAAGATTGTCCACAGATATTTATTTATTTGGATGTTTTCTATGTATGTAAGTATCTATTTATCTATGTAAATATGTATATCGTCGCTTACTACCCATAGTACAAGCTTTGCTTAGTTTGGGACGAGGTCGATTTGTGTAAGATTGTCCACAAATATTTATTTATTTATTTAATGTAATTAATTTGAAATAATGACAATGACGCTTCAAAAATTGTCTAATTTATGTTCTCGTCGTTCGTACCTAACGAAATGAAGTTTTTCGAATTTGCTGGATGAACACTACCCTAACCTAACTGATCCATACAACACACCGAAAAACAGGCCAAGTGCGTGTCGGACTTCGCACATTGATTTAGGGTAGGTATATTGGTATTTGTTAGTAAAAAAATACGTAGGTAGTACATTAAGTACGAACAAATTCGAAGTTCATAGGCCGATGGGATGCAAAAATATAATCAGAACATGGTTTTATTTTTTATGGGGTTTATTTTTTAAACAGTTCTAAACGATACATAACAACGATACCCCAAATATAAAAAAAAATTTTTTTTCGTGTTCTGTTCGAAAGATTTTGTGCTCGCTGCGCTCGCGTTTCCATCTAGTCGACTTGATGCGTATGAAGTATTTTCCGCAACTGCATCATAATGCTCGAAAATTTTCGCGCTCGCTGCGCTCGCGTTTACAACTACATGACTTAATGCATAGGAGGTATTTTTTTTTATTATTAAAAATGGGATTGCTCTTGGCCAGCATCTAGCCAGCATCCCCCACCTTCATCATAATTGTCGAAAAATTTCGCGCTCGCTGCGCTCGCGTTTTCAGCTACCCACATGTCTTGTGACTTGATGCGTATTGAACTATTTATTTTCTGCACTTGTATCATAATAGTAGAAAATTTTCGCGCTCGCTACGCTCGCGTTTACAGCTACCTGCATGGCTTGTGACTTTATGCGTATGAACTATTTTCTGCACCTGCATCATAATAGTAGAATAATTTCGCACTCGCTGCGCCCGCAGCTACATCTACATGACTTGACGCATGAGGTATTTTCCGCACCTGCATCATAATGGTCGAAAAATTTCGCGCTCGCTACGCTCGCGATTTCATCTACCTACATATTTTATTACTTGATGCGTATGAAGTCATTTCTGCATTCGCATCATAATGTTCGAAAAATTTTGCGCTCGCTACGCTCGCGTTTCCATCAAAATATGTAGTGGATTTATGACCTGTCCCCCCCCTTACGATTTCTATATCTACGTGCTTGCACCTGGGGCTCAGTTTCGGGACGCACTGCTGACCTATTGAGATTAGATTGGAATAGGATTGGTTTTAATGCCTTACTCTAGATAGGGCAACGCGCACATCGCATACAGGTTAAAGGATGGTATTTATGCGTCGCTTTGCCGGGAGTAGGTAGACAGAAATCACGGATTTCCCCTTGCTACACTTCTTTCACTTCATTCACTTCCATAAATTCTTCGTGCATAAATCGCCAGTGTAACATATACAGGTAAGTAACTACTTTTGACATTTTTAGGGTTCCGTAATAAACAAGAAACCCTTATACTCGACATGTCCGTCCGTCCGTCCGTCCTTCCGTCTGTACCCGGTTTAGCTCAGTAAAAGAGTATGTCGTCGCGAGATAGACTACGTGTTTTATTTATTTATTGGATGCTGTTAGAAAGTGACGGATAAACCATCTCTCGTAATGTAAATATAGGTACTTATTTTCCTGTCAGTCCAGCTGACTCGATCCATATTATAAACGTTACAGTGCTAGTCCACATTCGTCCCAAAAAGCCTTGACTTAGCAGGTCCAGACACCTATGGAACCGCCATGATAGTTATAAGCCCTCATTACCTATCGTTTAATTCCGCATTAAATACAATTATCCAGTTAATTATAAATGGGTGATTGATAAGTAGATATTTAATCAGTATCTAAGATCGGCCCACAGTTAGCTTTAAAATCTAAGTAGTCAGAATTCAATTAGAGATTGCTTGGACACAAAAAACAAGGGCACTTCAACTAATTTTATATGCACATTTCAATTTGCAAGCACTTGAGGCGATATCAAACTGCAATCAATACCTATTGCAGCGGGTTAAATAAAGACAAAGACTGTTGACTGGTTTTACGATTATACGATAAACTTGCTAAGCTCGCGACTAGCGACAAATAAGTCTTACACTAAGGTAGGTATAATAATATTGCAAAACGTTTAAGTTTGATTATCAATTAAGGTAATAAATCTGTTAAATAGGTCAAGCACAGAAGGAAAACTTGGCGGAAATAATTCGTGTATAAGCAAATTTTGGCATAGTTGTAGGTAAAGATGTCCTTAACGCGGTTACATATTAAAATACCTAAAGTCGATATACCTATTGTCAAAATACCTATGTACGAAATACCTATTTTTTAAAATACCTATTGGTTATTTAACCTATTTTCATAATACCTATTGGACGAAATACCTATTGAACGATTAACCTAAACTTGAAATCACTACTATCAGTATACCTATGTACGAAATACCTATTTTTAAAATACCTATATGACGAAATACCTACAGTCGAAATACCTACTGTCGAAATACCTACGGTTGAAATACCTACAGTTGAAATACCTACAGTACCAAAGCTTAACTAAGGGTTTAGGTACTGTTAATGTTTATTTATCACATTTGATTAAAAATATTGGTTACCCTAATGAGAAGTACCCACTTCTCTGTTTATAGACGACTGTTATCTATTTAGTCGGGCAGTACACAAATTGCGGACGGAACGACAGTGCGCGTTGAAGTGATGTGTAATTATTTATAATGTCGAAATATTACGTACAGTTAAATTATTAAAAAAAAACCAGCCAAGTGCGAGTCGGACTTCGCACATTTAGGGTTCCGAACCGACCGCAAAGTTAATTTGTTTTTTATAGGAAAAATAAGGAAATTTCAAAGAAAAAATCAAATTTATCAATATATTAGTATTTGTTGGTAAACTGTACGTAATAACAAACATTATTACCAAATTTTAGGTTTATAGGTGTTTGGGAAATCAAAAAATTCTTCGGTACAAAATTTCGTTAAAAAAGCTGACTTTGGTGGCTTCTCATACCTTTGTTTTCCAATATTTTTTTTATTAAAAATACAGTAAGTATCTACTCAATGAGCTCTAAACAACGATGGCTTCGGGCCAATAAGATGCTTATACTGTGTAAATTTGAAGCTTGCAGCTCCAACCGTTTGGCTGTAAAACCTGTGTGACAGACGACGGACGGACGGACGGACGGACGTCTGGGCGTCACCAATAGGGTTCCGTTTTGACCCTTCGGGTACGGAACCCTAAAAAGTTCAATTCTGGCGCTTCGCCGGCCGCTGCCGCGGCACGCTCGCTTCGCTCGCTCGGCTCGCGCGCTGTAGGGTTGCAGTTCTACCTAACCACTCCTCCTCGCTTCGCTCGTCGTCGTACCTACACCGACCTGCTTTAGAAACAGGTAAAAAATAATATTATGACAATATCCACCTCTATTCTCGACTTCTACATATTATACTCTAAACCAGGTAGGTGTAGGTACGACGACGAGCGAAGCGAGGAGGAGTGGTTAGGTAGAACTGCAACGCTACAGCGCGCGAGCCGAGCGAGCGAAGCGAGCGTGGCGCGGGAGCGGCCGGCGAAGCGCCAGAACCGAACATTTTCCCGTAAAATTATTATTATACTGACATTCTTGATTTTTGATGTTTCTTACGTTGAATAAAACTACTTTTCAAAAACCAAATTTTTAAAACCGCGATAATGTACTGTAGGTATTTTGAATGTAGGTATTTTGACTGTAGGTATATCAAACTTAGGCGAATCGTCCCTTAGGTATTTCATCCGGTAGGGATTTTGAACAGTAGGTATTTCGTTCAATAGGTTTTTTGAACGTAGGTATTTCAATCTTCGGTCATTTAAACAGTAGGTTAAATAAGTGATAGGTATTTTAAAAATAGGTATTTCGTACATAGGTATTATGACAATAGGTATATCGACTTTAGGTATTTTAATATGTAACCCCTTAACGCTTGTGACTTTTACATGATTATAAAGGGGGGCTCCCATGCAGCTCAAGGGAAGCGCGAATAAAAAAACTGATCTAACCCATCGAGTGGGTTATCGTTTCGTTTATTTCATAATAATGAAATGACGCAGTATTACAGTTAAAAACTAAGTCACTGTGAATTACATATTAGATATTACATATTTACAACAATACAATTTCAATATTACAATAGAAGAATTACGTCTACCTATCCATCGCCTCGCAGAACCTTAAGCATTCACGACACAACATTCCACAATCACTTCCAAAAACATCCACATTCGGTGCTGATGCCAGAAGCGCATTAAGGCGCAGGGTAGGGCAAGGCCTTCCCCATACAAACTTTGTGCACGTTTTATTCGTCGTTTTTGGCACTAACAAATAAAATAATTTTTTGGTTGTAAATATTAGATATGCGAAGATCGTGATGTGAAAATTTTCAAATATTTCAAAAAATTCAAAATAAAAAAATAAAAAAAATTACATCACGAAATAGCTATCAGAAAAATAAGCATACTGACCAAAAATCATAACTTTAATGCAAACACAAACGAAGTAAATCCTGCACAAAGTTTGTATGGAGAGAGCTTGCCCTACCCCTCCTCTTAAGGCCGTGTATTACGACTTTTGAGTTTTTAAAAACCATCTGAGACATAGAATATAGTGTCTTAAAATCATGGTTCATAGTTAGGGTACCAGAACAACGATTTACCAAATGTACAACGAAAACATTTGTATGGGCTGCGCCTTTTCCAGTATAACATACTTCGGCTCAAATTTGGATTATTCTACAGGGTCTAAACCCTCAAATAACGTTGTCACCCCAACTGTTACAAGATTTGCCGCTTACTTGCACTGTTTAGAGAGGCGTTTTCTAGTTCTGGGCCTATATACTACTCTTACTATGGGTCTATCTTGATAATGTTCTAGACGACATGTCATACAATCAAGTGGCGAATCTAATTTTAACATACTACATTTTGTTTTTTTTTCCTTACATACATACCTATTACGTAGGCAAAGGAAAGGAGTACATTCTTAACCCTTATCGTCATTGTAACAAGAGCGATTTCTTTAAGGCCGTGTATTACCACTTTTGAGTTTTTAAAAACCATCTGAGACATAGAATATAGTGTCTAAAAATCTAAAAAAAATATATGTGTTACATAAGGATCTTGTCTAGTCAAAATCGCAGTCAGTTACATGACCTGATGAATTTCACTCGATAGAAAAAAATCGCGAAGTTACCTCTTTTTGGAATGTTTTTTCACTACTACGGCTACATTACTGAGATTTAACATTTAATTTTTGTACTCAATTAAAGATCGTAAATAGTTATAGACAAATTCGCAGGGTTTGCTTTGATAAAATGATTGGCTTAATCACTATAGCTAAATATTTACAAAACTGCGCGCAGAGCTTGCGTAGAGAGCGGGATGGTTAATTGTAAACTCACGCGTGTTAGAGCGGGGCATTTGCGTTGGGGATACCTCCCCTTAAGGCAGCGTAGAGCTCGAATGAGAGGAGAGTTTTTGCGCGATATTGTACGCGCCTCTGGAGCAGCTAGTACTTATAGTAGCCGGATGCGCGGGCGAAAATGAATCCTCGATAGTGAGGGGACAAGCAGACGCACGCACAGCCTGACCGACCAACTCCAGGCAGCCTGAACTTCCTCGCAAGATTTTGCAAACGTTCATTAGAAGCCCGCAGTTAGGTACGCCTAACGGCAAGCGAATTAAATCCTAATACGCCTAACAGTTTAGTTTGATATGAAAATGGATATATAATATCTATATTTTTTCTTATAAAGAAACCGTAAAGTTTTTTTTTTTTGTTTTATTCTAATAGTAAGGGGTAAGAGACCTCATGCAGATTCCAATAAGGAGGCTCGCGGGCCGCCTGTTGCCGACCGATGTCTTATACTCATGACTGAACTACCTTGGCACAGGGGCTTTACTCAAAACCAATAAAAATATAAAAGTACCTAAGTATTAAGTGTCAATAAGACCAAACACGAATACTCACCGACATTCCATCGTAAGGAACAAGTTCTATTTTCTGAATGCAATGACTTCCCCGGTAGTCCCTTATTCCGCATACTTTTTTAACTCCTGACACAACCTCGTTTTTTATTCTGGGGTCTCATGATCACCAGTTATGTACTTGTATTATTACAGATATATCTCAGACGCATCACGAGGAGCCATTCTGGTTCGCGACGCATCCAGCAGTGCCGAGTGGACAGTGGTGGCGTGTCCACCCGGCGCAGGGCTCCAGCTGGCGCTGGTGAGGAGAGGCCCCGCGCACACCGTCCTCGTAGCGGGCAGGGCACACCACACCGGCCTCATTGAGATAGACAGCTCAGCGTTGCGGAGGAAGAATTCTGCGTTACCCTTTCGAGGTAGGCAGAAACGGAGACACTTGAGTGACTATTTGGATAACGTTGGTGTGGAAAATTATTTGCAAAATGTACCAGTTAGGAGGTGTTGAATCGGTCTGTCCTGTTTTAGCAAGTTTGATACATATTTCCTTTGTCTGTTAAAATGTAGGTATTGCAATACATTTACACGCATTTTTATCTATAGGTGCATTTCCGCTTTACTGCCAATAGAAATACCTTGAAGACGCTTCCTTCTCTTTTTTGTTCAGTGTTTGGTGAGCAGACAAAACCAGTCTTCCTCCTCGGTTCCGATACACACCACATATATCTGCGGTACGCCGACGGCACTGACGTCCTGTCCTGGGACGTTCGAGAAAGCTACAACACGTCTCACCTCATCAGCATCCACTCACCCGGCCCCAGGCTAATACCGACATCAGTATCTGCAGATCCTTTGAAACATGCTCTCCTGATATTAGACTCCAACTATGGCGATACTATCCATAGCAATTCACCAGCTTACCAAAGGATTTCTTTTATAGGTTAGATGTGATTCGCGCATTTTTATCATCTCGTCGGTCGTAAATTAAATTGACTAGGCTCAGTTTTATAAAGATCCGTTAAACTTGTGTCGGTAAAATAAAAGTTACTGAAATTTGATCTGCAATTTGGCCCAACGGCTCTTTATTACACCCGGCCTAAGTCAATCTAAAACTGGTTGTTTTATTTCTTGGGTACTTTGATTGGTTGGAAATGAAGAAACTAGATAGTCGTGTAGGTACATAACACTTATATTTTAAATAACGTTGTGAAAGTAAAATAAACATCTTTAAATTAAAACAAATAACACAATACACATTCGGAGATGGAACGACCATCGTTTGGGTTTTAAATCATCAGTATTTATTGCGATTTTTATATGTTGTCGTGATTCAGATGCAGATCTGATCATGTAATTCCTAAGATCATCAGTAGCTGCTATTACGTGGTGGCACTTTTCAAATGATAAATTTGGTATATAGTTCTATGACACTGGTCGTCTATCTTCGAAATTACAGTATAAAATTATAATATTTCATAATGAGAGCCTGAGCCTTACACAGCGAGAGTCACTTTCCAGAGTATTGAGTCTAAATATATTATTACATTTATTTTTAAACGAATCATAATGCATCCCTGACAAGATGATCACAGGTACCGTTTAGGCCACTTTTACGCTTATAACAATGTCTTTTAAATAAATCAATTTCAACATCAATTATAAACAAAACCTTCACAATCAAGTGCAGCTTACATAATCTAATCTATGTGCAAATATGAAAATATTATTTTCAGTATTTACATTTTCTATAACTCAATAAGTAGTTTGTGATCTGTAGAAACAAAGTATAAAAGCCAATATATACAATATTTCGTAAATAAATTACAATTATTCATAAAATCACATGATACCTTGCAAGTCGTTCTCGGTGGAGGCTGCTGCCCAATAAATAATATTAGCTGTACCAAACCGAAACCTGCCGCAATTCCAGTACAATATCACTTGGATAGTGAGGGCCGAGCGCGAACGCCGGCCATATACAAATATAACTCCTACTACGTACATACCTATTGTAAATCAGCAAACATCGTGTTTTATAATTTTAAAATCACAACATCCCAAGGGCCAAGGCACTAGTGTGGTATTTGTTACGAAAATTTGATAATAACGCCCGCTAGCTACGGTATTTATACTGTTACCTACTGTCTACACGACACAATACACCACAACAATGCTTTACGTTATGCAATAGCGAAACTGGTTCAATATTTAGAGGTTCTTTGGCATGTGTATTCAATTAACAAATTAGAATAATTTCGTAATTGTTAAACGGGATATTTAAAAAATAACTATAAAAATGGAAGTCTACAGGTACTCTGCAGCATAATGTAATCGTGTGGCATAGTAATGAGTCTGACACTGTGCTTGTAATGGTCTGGAAATCGGAATCTCTGGCCACAGTATTAGATTATAGTGACCAGATTTGAAAGAAATACATTTCGTAACATTTTGCTGCAGAGTTATTTTTGTGACGTTATTATTCTGCATATCGCGTTACATTTATGCTCATTGCAAAATCTATAACACGTAATAAATTAACTGTCAACTACAAAAAACAATCAGATCTATGTTTATATAGGAAACAAATAACGGGTAGGCCCGCGGGTGACCCTTCAATGATACCTGTTGCTCTCATGTGGATATTCGAGTTTTCCAAACGGAAGACTTTTCACCTGTAATAATGCCAAAATTAAGGTTTATAATCGCTTACATTATCTTAGTCTTGATAAAAAGTATTTTTTAAGCATTTATAAATAACTACCTACCTAAGCAATGCTAATAATGCATTGTTTATACTTATGTGCTATTAAATTCGGTATCGAAAATTAAGTTGTATATTCTGATAATTATATTTTACGATCACAGATTGCTGCACTTAGCAAATGTACATACATTATACTAATATATTTTTTAGTTTTGTAAAATTGTAACGTCGTAATTAGCCACTGCTAAACATTAGGTTTTCTACGATTTCATAATTATACAAAACTGCTGTACATCATTTTTATTACATGGTTATGAATGTTTGTTATTTATTATAATACTGGTAACACGAGTATGTACCGAAGGACGTGTCATAGTACCGATCTCGTCACAATATAATTACAACGCGTTCGCTTCGAGTTGGCCGTCCCCTTGGTTCGATCGGTGCTGATCATGGCGTGAGCGTGGTGCGGTAGGGGTATGGATACCGGGACGAGAAGAAATGGCCAACTAGAAGCGAACGGGTACTTGGGTAAGGTGTAGTAATGTTGGCTCTTGAATGCAGCAGTAACGCTGCTAACGCAAACTACAAATTTAGAGATAAAGGAAAAATTTAAAAACTTAGGCACCGAGCAGGATTCGAACCTGCCTGCCTGCCTGCCTGCTGTTAATGAAGCCTGAGTCTTCTGGTAGATGACGCTGTACGCCTCCCTTAAGGCGTTTGTATAAATGAAGGAAGGATTGAGGAATTAATCCTGTTCGGTGTCTAAGTTTTTCAACACTACTACAGCTTACCCTACATCTAATAGACGTTGACGGGCACAAGGATACTAACCTGTCCTATGAGATTCCCCCGCGATGTGGTTGGCGTGGCGCGGCACGATGTACTTGGAGTCTTGGAACATGGTGAGCACCAGGTCCTCGGTGGTGGGGCGGTACTCGACGCCGTTGATGCTGGCCACCAGCGAGCTGTCAAAGTTGCGGTTGGCGTCGCGCGGGTAGTCCACGGAGCGCGGCCGTCGACCGTCCACCTGTTCCAGTCAAGTAACCGTGTTGTAAAACATGTATATATAATAGCATAACTTTCTATCGGGATTTGAATATAGATTAAATGAGGCAATTCTGTGACATTTTTTGTGTAATTTAACTTCATTGTTATAGAGGTATTAAATAACCGAAATAGAGATTTAGGGTGGGTTGCACCAAACCGCCTGTAATCGTAAGCGATGTTGGTTAATAAAATCTGATTGCATGAAAAGTTTCACAAGTGTCTGTGGGATGACAGCTGCCAACGCCATATTTAACGTTGACCGGTCTGTAATCGTAAGTTGGTGCAACCCGCCCTAAAATACTAATTAATATATTTTCGGACTCTTGCGGATTTGATGTCATATTTTTTTACAGACTGCATGATATTCTGTAGAATTGCCTCTACGTAATTACAAAAACTATGATGATATATCAATTACACATAAAAAGTAAGGACTAACCGGCGTCATCTTCGGGTTCACATGCACGTCCTTGTGAATGTATGGCTCAGATGTGCACTCTCTTTGTTGGTCTTTGTCGCACTCGCTCTTGAGCGCGGGCGGGCGGTTACCGTTCACCTCCACTATGAGCGGCCGTTGAAGAGTAGGTGATTGAATGATAGCGGTGCTGTGCACGACAGGTACGGGGTCAGGATCAGTAGCGGGGTTATCGTCGGGTAGGCTGGCGACACTGCGCGCCGACGGACTGCGCGTAGGCGGCGTGATCTCCGATTCCGACTCCGGTTCGTTGCTCGGCGCCTCGATCTTCGTGTACTCCGCCTCGTCCTTCGCCTCGGTGATGTCGTTGAGCTCGCTCGGCCGCTTGTACTTCGGCATGCGCAGCGCCCAATGGCCGGTGTCCTCGGGCGAGCGCGAGTGCGCGACAGTGGGGCGGCGGCGGCGATAGAACAACATATAGGCGGTGTTGTCGACGAGCTCGCTGTACGCGTTGTCGTCGTCGACGGGAGTGACGCGCGAGTCGTCGAACTTGTACCAGCGGTCGTCGTAGGGGTTCTTGCAGGCGGCGGTGTAGTGGCCCGTTTCTAAGTCGTCGCCGTGGTGGTAGCAGACCGCGTACAGGTCGTACGTGTTGTCGGAGGGAACGCTGGGCCTCGAGGCGCGCCTTCGCGGAGAGCGCGAATGTCCGGCTGAGTGCAAGGTGGAATCGGCTCCTGAACCACGTTGGGCCAGGTGCGGCGTCATGTCCAACTCGTTCAAGGGAAACTCCACCATCGTCGTCAACTTTGTACTCGTTCGGCATTTAGCTTGCCTGTGAAAAATATTTCATCATTTTCAGCTCCCAGAATAAAAAACAATCGAACAGATTCTTCTAGTAAAAATGTGTTATACTTACTGTCGAAACCTCTTCAGATGGATGACTAAGATGTCCGGCAGCGACCATAGGCCGAGCGTCTTCACGACCGGCATATACCTCTGGCATTGAGGGCATCTGTAACGGAATGAAAGAGATCTCGTGAGGATGGTATTCACTAATGGCATTTAATTGTAATGCTAATGGTAAGATAGCGAATTGATTGGTGAAATAGGCCTACTGATTACGGAACCAAATCATTGATATCACAGTTGTTGGTAATAATGTATGTCGACACGTGCACCTCGCACGCCTCCACCGGGTCGCGGACTATACTGTCACGGAACACACTCCATTATAGTCACCTCCACGCGTCCTCCTGCGCGAGCTGCTCGGCGCGCGTGTAGTGCGCGAGGCAGGCGTGCAGCGTCAGCGGCGCCGCGTCGCGCGCCGACACGTGCACCTCACACGCCCCCACCGGGTCGCGGACTATACTGTCACGGAACAACACACTCCATTATAGTCACCTCCACGCGTCCTCCTGCGCGAGCTGCTCGGCGCGCGTGTAGTGCGCGAGGCAGGCGTGCAGCGTCAGCGGCGCCGCGTCGCGCGCCGACACGTGCACCTCACACGCCCCCACCGGGTCGCGGACTATACTGACACGGAACAACACACTCCATTATAGTCACCTCCACGCGTCCTCCTGCGCGAGCTGCTCGGCGCGCGTGTAGTGCGCGAGGCAGGCGTGCAGCGTCAGCGGCGCCGCGTCGCGCGCCGACACGTGCACCTCACACGCCCCCACCGGGTCGCGGACTATACTGACACGGAACAACACACTCCATTATAGTCACCTCCACGCGTCCTCCTGCGCGAGCTGCTCGGCGCGCGTGTAGTGCGCGAGGCAGGCGTGCAGCGTCAGCGGCGCCGCGTTGCGCGCCGACACGTGCACCTCGCACGCCTCCACCGGGTCGCGGACTATACTGACACGGAACAACACACTCCATTATAGTCACCTCCACGCGTCCTCCTGCGCGAGCTGCTCGGCGCGCGTGTAGTGCGCGAGGCAGGCGTGCAGCGTCAGCGGCGCCGCGTTGCGCGCCGACACGTGCACCTCGCACGCCTCCACCGGGTCGCGGACTATACTGACACGGAACAACACACTCCATTATAGTCACCTCCACGCGTCCTCCTGCGCGAGCTGCTCGGCGCGCGTGTAGTGCGCGAGGCAGGCGTGCAGCGTCAGCGGCGCCGCGTCGCGCGCCGACACGTGCACCTCACACGCCCCCACCGGGTCGCGGACTATACTGTCACGGAACAACACACTCCATTATAGTCACCTCCACGCGTCCTCCTGCGCGAGCTGCTCGGCGCGCGTGTAGTGCGCGAGGCAGGCGTGCAGCGTCAGCGGCGCCGCGTCGCGCGCCGACACGTGCACCTCACACGCCCCCACCGGGTCGCGGACTATACTGACACGGAACAACACACTCCATTATAGTCACCTCCACGCGTCCTCCTGCGCGAGCTGCTCGGCGCGCGTGTAGTGCGCGAGGCAGGCGTGCAGCGTCAGCGGCGCCGCGTCGCGCGCCGACACGTGCACCTCACACGCCCCCACCGGGTCGCGGACTATACTGACACGGAACAACACACTCCATTATAGTCACCTCCACGCGTCCTCCTGCGCGAGCTGCTCGGCGCGCGTGTAGTGCGCGAGGCAGGCGTGCAGCGTCAGCGGCGCCGCGTTGCGCGCCGACACGTGCACCTCACACGCCCCCACCGGGTCGCGGACTATACTGACACGGAACAACACACTCCATTATAGTCACCTCCACGCGTCCTCCTGCGCGAGCTGCTCGGCGCGCGTGTAGTGCGCGAGGCAGGCGTGCAGCGTCAGCGGCGCCGCGTCGCGCGCCGACACGTGCACCTCACACGCCCCCACCGGGTCGCGGACTATACTGACACGGAACAACACACTCCATTATAGTCACCACCACGCGTCCTCCTGCGCGAGCTGCTCGGCGCGCGTGTAGTGCGCGAGGCAGGCGTGCAGCGTCAGCGGCGCCGCGTCGCGCGCCGACACGTGCACCTCACACGCCTCCACCGGG
This sequence comes from Cenopis cana, assembly GCA_951800055.1. NCBI lineage: Eukaryota > Metazoa > Arthropoda > Insecta > Lepidoptera > Tortricidae > Cenopis > Cenopis cana. The sequence goes on along the minus strand of OX637482.1, from coordinate 10,869,097 downwards.
TCGCGGACTATACTGACACGGAACAACACACTCCATTATAGTCACCTCCACGCGTCCTCCTGCGCGAGCTGCTCGGCGCGCGTGTAGTGCGCGAGGCAGGCGTGCAGCGTCAGCGGCGCCGCGTTGCGCGCCGACACGTGCACCTCGCACGCCTCCACCGGGTCGCGGACTATACTGACACGGAACAACACACTCCATTATAGTCACCTCCACGCGTCCTCCTGCGCGAGCTGCTCGGCGCGCGTGTAGTGCGCGAGGCAGGCGTGCAGCGTCAGCGGCGCCGCGTCGCGCGCCGACACGTGCACCTCACACGCCCCCACCGGGTCGCGGACTATACTGTCACGGAACAACACACTCCATTATAGTCACCTCCACGCGTCCTCCTGCGCGAGCTGCTCGGCGCGCGTGTAGTGCGCGAGGCAGGCGTGCAGCGTCAGCGGCGCCGCGTCGCGCGCCGACACGTGCACCTCACACGCCCCCACCGGGTCGCGGACTATACTGACACGGAACAACACACTCCATTATAGTCACCTCCACGCGTCCTCCTGCGCGAGCTGCTCGGCGCGCGTGTAGTGCGCGAGGCAGGCGTGCAGCGTCAGCGGCGCCGCGTTGCGCGCCGACACGTGCACCTCACACGCCCCCACCGGGTCGCGGACTATACTGACACGGAACAACACACTCCATTATAGTCACCTCCACGCGTCCTCCTGCGCGAGCTGCTCGGCGCGCGTGTAGTGCGCGAGGCAGGCGTGCAGCGTCAGCGGCGCCGCGTCGCGCGCCGACACGTGCACCTCACACGCCCCCATCGGGTCGCGGACTATACTGACACGGAACAACACACTCCATTATAGTCACCTCCACGCGTCCTCCTGCGCGAGCTGCTCGGCGCGCGTGTAGTGCGCGAGGCAGGCGTGCAGCGTCAGCGGCGCCGCGTTGCGCGCCGACACGTGCACCTCGCACGCCTCCACCGGGTCGCGGACTATACTGACACGGAACAACACACTCCATTATAGTCACCTCCACGCGTCCTCCTGCGCGAGCTGCTCGGCGCGCGTGTAGTGCGCGAGGCAGGCGTGCAGCGTCAGCGGCGCCGCGTCGCGCGCCGACACGTGCACCTCACACGCCCCCACCGGGTCGCGGACTATACTGACACGGAACAACACACTCCATTATAGTCACCTCCACGCGTCCTCCTGCGCGAGCTGCTCGGCGCGCGTGTAGTGCGCGAGGCAGGCGTGCAGCGTCAGCGGCGCCGCGTTGCGCGCCGACACGTGCACCTCGCACGCCCCCACCGGGTCGCGGACTATACTGACACGGAACAACACACTCCATTATAGTCACCTCCACGCGTCCTCCTGCGCGAGCTGCTCGGCGCGCGTGTAGTGCGCGAGGCAGGCGTGCAGCGTCAGCGGCGCCGCGTCGCGCGCCGACACGTGCACCTCACACGCCCCCACCGGGTCGCGGACTATACTGACACGGAACAACACACTCCATTATAGTCACCTCCACGCGTCCTCCTGCGCGAGCTGCTCGGCGCGCGTGTAGTGCGCGAGGCAGGCGTGCAGCGTCAGCGGCGCCGCGTTGCGCGCCGACACGTGCACCTCGCACGCCTCCACCGGGTCGCGGACTATACTGACACGGAACAACACACTCCATTATAGTCACCTCCACGCGTCCTCCTGCGCGAGCTGCTCGGCGCGCGTGTAGTGCGCGAGGCAGGCGTGCAGCGTCAGCGGCGCCGCGTTGCGCGCCGACACGTGCACCTCGCACGCCTCCACCGGGTCGCGGTCTATACTGACACGGAACAACACACTCCATTATAGTCACCTCCACGCGTCCTCCTGCGCGAGCTGCTCGGCGCGCGTGTAGTGCGCGAGGCAGGCGTGCAGCGTCAGCGGCGCCGCGTCGCGCGCCGACACGTGCACCTCACACGCCCCCACCGGGTCGCGGACTATACTGTCACGGAACACACTCCATTATAGTCACCTCCACGCGTCCTCCTGCGCGAGCTGCTCGGCGCGCGTGTAGTGCGCGAGGCAGGCGTGCAGCGTCAGCGGCGCCGCGTCGCGCGCCGACACGTGCACCTCACACGCCCCCACCGGGTCGCGGACTATACTGACACGGAACAACACACTCCATTATAGTCACCTCCACGCGTCCTCCTGCGCGAGCTGCTCGGCGCGCGTGTAGTGCGCGAGGCAGGCGTGCAGCGTCAGCGGCGCCGCGTCGCGCGCCGACACGTGCACCTCACACGCCCCCACCGGGTCGCGGACTATACTGTCACGGAACACACTCCATTATAGTCACCTCCACGCGTCCTCCTGCGCGAGCTGCTCGGCGCGCGTGTAGTGCGCGAGGCAGGCGTGCAGCGTCAGCGGCGCCGCGTCGCGCGCCGACACGTGCACCTCACACGCCTCCACCGGGTCGCGGATTATACTGTCACGGAACAACACGCTATGTTACAGTAGGGTTCTATTAATCACATACTTAGCTCTAGTAAATAAAGATCAGTTTGCACCTCTTTTGAATTCAAATGAAAGATATGTAAAGCTATTACCTACATTTGTGGTCACACAACAGCACAACACAATGAACAAAATTGTGCCAAAGTTAACTTGAAGCTTGAGCGAAATTGGCAAGTTAAGCAATTATTCGTGTATGCACAATGAAGGAGCAATCTAATTAATGTTTTTTTGTTTAACCTGACTGTGGCTTTACAGGCCGGGCCCAATAAAGCGATAGGAGAGCGCGTTTGTAGAGTAACCTGGGCAAAATCCAGGGGAAAACTCCGACACGGCGATTTAAGTTTACAACAGTAACCTGTCTCTGTGCGCCGGGTCCCACAGCAGCTCCAGCCGGAGATGCGGGTGCTTGTCGTGCGCGCACAGCGCTTGCTCCACATCCAGAGCGAACAACGGGTGGGGTAGCTGTAACATACACATATTTTAAACTGCGAAAAATAAATACACGTTTTGATGGGGAAATCCTGTTTGGCTGAATGAACCTTCGACTGTACAGTCAATCATCATCCTCCTAGCGTTATCCCAGTACAGTTGAATCCTGAAGAATGCCTGGGGTCCGCTACCTAATCCCAAGATTTGGCGTAGGCACCAGTTTTTACGAAACCGACTGCCATCTGACCTTCCAACCCCGAGGGAAAACTAGACCAAACCAAACTAGACCTGCCATGGACAGCAACCGGGATCAACGGCTTAACGTGCCTTCCAAAGCACGGGAGCGCTCAGTTAGTAACCACTCAAAGCGGTCACCCATCTAACTCCTGACCGCTGCCCACGTTGCTTAACCTTAGATACCGCAAGCGGTACGCAGGCGCCGCTGGGCTACAAGGGCTCAACATCGAAACTGTACAGTCGAAAATATCTATACGCACTATAGTGACAAAATAAGCGAACATGATTTTAGGGATTAGGGCATAAGATAAAGGGCGTCTCATTAAGACGGTCAATCAATAGTGAAGTCCGGCTACGCTACGGTTCAGGTACCTCGGGCTGCAAGTAGGCGGGGTCGCGCGGGCGGTGCGCCTCGGCGAGCCGCGCGCGGAAGATGTCGGCGCCCTGCGCGCCCTCCAGCACGCGCTCCGCCACCACCGCGCTCATCTCCTTCAGCAGCAGCTTCTGCAGGTCCTCGTACGACGTCTCCCGGGGCACTTGCATCGCGTACGGCGACCCTGTCAACAGTAAAGTGCTCGTTTTCATACTTCACAGTGGACGTCCCCGGCAAGGTAAATAACTCATAATTATTCCTAACTTTATAGTCTACGGTCTTTGGTCTATTTATGAATGAAACCATAGAGTTTTACCGTGCCGGTGCCGTCGATGATTTAGTATTAAAAGCGTCCAATGGCTGTCATCATTATCATATCAGCCGAAAAACGTCCAGTTCTGGACATAGAAAATGGACCAAAGAGTGCCACAATAACAGGTTCCGCGACCTTTACCAGGTCATCAGTCCACCTTGGGGGTCTACCAAACCCACGCTGCGCCTTCCGGTGCGGGGCCGCCACACTAGAACCTTTCGGCCCCAACGGCCATCTGTTCTACGAGCAATGTGCATCGCCCCCTGGCACTTATGTTTAGCGATTCGAAGGGCTATATCGGTTACTTTGATTCTGCTATGGATGACAGAGGAACTCCAAACATAGATCTTTGAATAACTTTGAGCCCTCTTATGAGACCCATGATCAGCGACCACGTTTCAACACACACTGGCTGTATAGAAGATAATGACGTTCTAACAACGGGCAACCAGCTTGGTGCGCGCGACGATCTCATAGCTGACATTTCAACCAACAATCAGAACAGTCCAAACAATATGCTATAACAATGAAGTAAATTTTCAACTTGGCGCGCTTAGATCTCGCTGGTTGGTTGTAACACTCATTGTAGACTAAGATTACTTAGCACAATGAACTGTGGGACTGAATTTTAATCGAAACTTAGCCTATCCGGGCTGCTTTTAATTTAATTCACTTACCGAACCGTTCCCCATCGAGCAAGTTGACCCATAGGATGAGTAAATAAGGCGTCTGCGGCGTCTGTAGCAATGGTGGCGCCTCCATGCAGTACAGAGCGCCCGAGTCCACGCCCGCCGGCTCCCAGCTACTGCGCGCGTTGCACCAGCCTGACACAACAATGACAAAAAAAATCAGCAAGCTACATTAAAAGGCTTGTCACACTACCCTATCGGTAGGGCCCTAACTGGGGGAGGGAAGTTACAGCATCTCACTCACTCATTTGAGCGAGATGGTGAGATGAGGAAGTTAAAACATCTCACTCATTCATTTGAGCGAGATAGTGAGATGAAAGCATGTCACTATCTCAGATGTTACAGGACTTCCCTCCTCCAGTTAGGGCCGTACCAATAGAGAGGTGTGATAGGCCTTTAAGGGTGCGTTTCCAGGATGCGACGAAGCGACACAAAGACGGAGTGAAGGTACTAAATTGATTGCTCAATTTTCAGGGGCAAGAGGATAGACGAGACATGGGAAAGACGAGACGCGACATAGGCACGCCGAGAGACGTCAATACATAATGCACAATAACGCGAGCCGCTTAGAATACAATATTGTCAATTTTACAAATATGAACATCCCCATACCAGTTTCGTTGATTTCGGCCAGGATGATGTTATCACGATCGATGCCAGTGTCCGCGTGCAGCGCTGTGCGTAGGTCCTCCATCGTAGAGTTGGGTTGTAGCTCCACGCCAATGCGGACTTGGCGTGGTTGTTGATTCACGTATACAACCTGTCAAATTAATGACACTCGTGAAAACTACATAAGATACTAAATAAATTAAAAAGAAAACAGTATCTGGGACATCAGATTTTGCTCGGCGTTTTCGCAATGATGGCAAATTTTAGCATTGTCCTTATGGCTCCCGGTGTCGCCGATGTACGGGATCATAACAAAAGATTGTTGGTTAGGAACGACGTTTTTATAACAGTCATAAGTCTACCTTCGAACTGCCAAACACATTACTTTTGACGGCTAGTTTAGCCTAGTGGTTCACTAACTCAAAAAGATGAAACCGTCAGCTTCATGAACAGGGTCACTAGTCACTTCCCTCGCTGGCGGTCCTGGGCTCGAATTAAGCCGGTACGGTAAGCAGCGCCGGCCCTAGCTCAGTGTGGAGCGATTTATTCCGCGCTCATCATCGTCATAAATTTAAGAGCCAAGCTCTTGTCGGTGGAGCAACTTACATGTATCTGCCTGTCGCATGTATGTGCCTTTCGTTTGACCGCCTGATACGACACGACGTACTTCCGCGCTACTCCCTACAAAATGTTATCCTTTTTTTCCGGACGGCGGTGCGGTGTGCAGGTAGAACACCGCTATAGACATGCATGCATCGCAGCAGTGTTACAACCGCCTAAGGCTAAATATTTAATGATGAGCATTAATATTTGTTTCCGAGTCTTGGATGTTTTCTACGTATTTAAGTCTAGTACCCACAACACAAACCTTATTGGGCTTACTACCAGTATGAACTAGTTCGATTAGTCTAAGGTTGTTCCTTCTAATGTATTATTATTTTTATTTACTATCAAAAGAACTTCGCATTGCAGACCATACTCACATTGACAGGTAACGGAGATATTTGTGCTGCGGCTGGCCTGGGCGGTAGCTGTACGCTCACGCAATGGAAAGGATCGAACGTACACGATGTCCGTTCACACTTCGCGCAAGTCAATGCCGACCTGTCAAACATATTTCACATTGTCATCAGTATAACAGCAAACTAAACATTATTTGAACTGGCAGAGTTGTATCAAATTAGTCCGTTCAAAAAGCGACTTTACTGTCTAAGCATGAAGATTCAAAGTCTAATGACAGTTTTATAAAATGACGGACTTTTAAATAACTTCAACTATAATTTGTCTTATTGCTGGTCACAGGATCTCATCGACTCATCGGACTCATGTATCAAGAGTACTGCGTTCGTCATAATACTACAAAGTTTTGTTGTAAGTGATTAATAAATGAATAAAATTAAAACACAGCGCGAGCTAATTGTAAAATAATCGTGTCATATAATTATTCCATAAATACTAACTGAAATATTCGAAACATTATGAAAAATTCGCATTGGAAAGGCATGTAAAGCGACACGCAAATAATTTGCTTATGAGTCATCCGTGCGCGATAACAAACGGCCTTGATCTTTATCTCGCTGATTCTATTTATAGTTTACTAGTCTGATGCGGGCGAAGGATGACTGTATTTATTCAGCGGTTGAAGAGGCAGCTGTAGGCCTATCGAGTTATATAAGAGACTAGAATAACAATTTGTCTAAGTAGCATTTTTACGGGATGTCGTTATTAAACGAGACCTCTCTCATAGAACTTCTTTTTTTTTTCAATAGCCTATTTAGTGTCCTACTGCTGGGTAAAGGCCTCCCCTCTTTTTCGCCACTCGTCTCGGTCGTGTGCCAGCACCTGCCATTCAGTACAATATGTGTCAAGGTCGTCCTGCCATCTCCTTTTCGGTCTACCTCTGCCTCGGTAGCCATTCTGTGGGACCCATTCAGTGGCTAATTTGGCCCATCGCTCCGGATACATAGAACTTTATCTACAGAAATTTTTATTATTAAGGCTCGGTTTTAAAAAGGTCCATTAGACCTTATGCTAGTAAAGCCGGCCTTATTGGACAACTTTGGATATACAATCTTAATATATTGATAACAAATTACCGATATTGAGCTTGAAATACTGCCTGAACAAATGAACTATTTCTTCTAGCATGATTTGCCAGGGTTTCCGCTGCAACCACCTCATCAGGCTTGCCGCATGTGTTCTGGAACATACAACACAGATTTTATGTATGACACAGTATTTAATAAATTAGATAAGCATAAGAAAATAAACATAGTATACGTAAACGGGACATAATTGTCACACAACATTTGTTTGGCTATACATCTTTAATATCCTATGATCAATTATAGTTAATTTTGGGTACAGCCAAAATGTCCAAAGTTTAACAATAGTCTTCATTCGGCCTACGAGTGGCCTACTGAAGTAATAGTGCACTGTTCTAATTAACAACATTATTTGTTGTTGAGCCAATTTAAGTCCAAAATAATAATTATCTTGTTTTGTTTATACCTTAATTGTTTTGTATTTCTTTTTAGTGGCAGTGTTTAAATCTTCATGAACCTTATCTAGCAACCAAAAAAGAAATTCTTGTGCATCATGTTGGCTATTCCCTCTGTACTGCATTCCGTGCCTCTCCACAGCTCCCTGTAACAACATATGTATGTTAACATTTTTAATGGTAATCCGCAGATGTCACCGTTTGATCACAGTCCCAGTGATAGAGTAGACGCAAAATTATTGTTTCCAGTGTTGACAAAGAAAAAACATATATATTTATAATTGTAATGAATGACACATTGTTCTCAAACAATTATATTTAGTGATGTTGTAAGTAATTAATAAAAATTAAGATCCATAGTAACATAATGTACAGTCAAGGACACCAATATGTATACACTTTTGCACCTTATTCCATTGCAATAAGGTGCAAAAGTGTATACATATTTATGCCCTTGACTGAAGTCTATTCATCCTTACGTGTTCTATCATGTAAATTGAAATTATTTATTGATAACAATTGTTACATGTCAAATATTTGTATACATTAATTATTTATAAGCTATAAAAATATAACTATAGCATTTCATTTTATAAATTAAATAATTAAAACTTTAAACATATATATTACACAATAGTAGTTTATGCAACTGGTACATAATGAGGGGCAGTTGCAAGATTTGTCCCACACATACTAACAGGGGAAGTCAAATAAAAGCTTGTAAAAACGGCTAAATACCTACAACAACTACCAGCGAAGACAGACTTAGGTAAGTAAGTTACGCCTATTTAATAGTATTTATGTCACACCTGGCCATAAAGTGGCCATTATCGCACGCTCCGCGCGCGAAAAAACCCACTTTCTGGCCAGGGGGTGACATAAAATTTTGTACTTACCACGGGCGATAATAAAGAAAGCCTCAGATCGCATATTTATCGCCCTTGCCTTCGGCTCGGGCGTAAAATACCTGCGATCTGAGACATTCTTTGTTTTATCGCCCTTGGAAAGTAATGTACTATTATGCAACTGGTACATAATGAGGGGCATTAAAACACGAGTGTGTTTCACGAGTCACACGAGTGTTTTAATGCCTAATTATTTACAGTTGCATACATTACTTTATCTACACACATATTGTATTCTTTTAGAGAAATAAATTCTTGAACCAACATATTATAACTTCTCTAAGATGGGTTCAGAAACCATAGTAAATAAATACAATAATTGTGTTAATACAACCTTTTTTGCACGGTTGCGGAAATATCGAAATCAGAACTGGCAACCGATACCTGAATGTTATTTTAAAAAGTAAAGAGTCCCTATTCTGATGTGATCATGTCGTTCTAGCTCAAATTTCGTGCAATATATACTAAAAAAGCATCGAGCTGACATTTCGCATAGACTGAATTTGAATTTTCAGTGATACTAGAACAGGGGCATGTCAACTTTGACATTTAAATTTTGAGTTTTGTTTGACGTTTAATATTTTAACATCATATATGAGATTAAAATGAAAATTATATTACTGCTGTAGCCTTAGCCACAGATAAGAAAATTGCCATAAATTCATTGAATGTTGAAATGAGAGTCATTTTCTACGGTTTCCGAACGCATATTAGAGGATTTATGATATGTGTGTAGATAAACCCTTTTTGAAGATGTTAATCATTATTCACACTATCTCTAGGAGTACAATACTTTGTGAGCTCCTTTAAGTATACAACAACATTTGAAGTGATGATTATTGTGTTCAAGAAGATTTGTTTACATAATAGGACAGGAATTACTTATTCTGCGGTACGGATGAAAGACTGTAAAACTGATTTTTTTATAAGGCACTTTTTCATAAAAATTCCCTTTAATAATAAAAACAAGCCACTTTGTAAACATGTATTGGAAAAATTTGGTTTGTAAATAGTTTAAATTTCATATTTATGTCAATTATGTCAGCACACATTTTAAAAATACTTTGTACTGGAATTGGAAGGATGACTTTTGTAGGCTGTGTGCTTGATGAGATCCATGAGGATGGATCCACTACATCTAGTAACAGGATAACAAACAAGCTAAATGTTATCTATCATAATAATGTTATACATACAGGATTCCAAAGGAACCTAATGAGTGAGTCATTCACAAATAAACATTCATTAGTCATGTGTGTTAAAATTTTGTTATTAAATAGATAATGACTCTTACCTTGAATGCTGTACTCATGTCAGGTGTATATCTACATGCCCATAGAGCTTTTAAAAGAGTTGCCAATTGTTCCGTTACTTCACCCCTTGTGCCATATTTTTTAGAGTTAATTTTATTTCTCTTTTGCAAGTCTACCTGAAAACAAATAAAACTAATTTCAATAATTATATTGAGAACCTGTGACTAATAAGATATAATATATATGTTATAAAATATATGCATTAGTGATCCTGAACAGGAAGGGAAAGGACCAAAAGGTCAGCAGTGTGCACTGCAAACAGGTGGGATGGCAGATTTCCACTCATTCACACTTGTGCTATATAGCAGATCACAGAAGTTTGCAGTGCGCACAAAAGACTGCAGACTTGTGGAAATAGACGGACAGTGAAGGGAAATAGACCTGTCTAAAATATAGAATAATAATAATACATTTATGGTGCTTTGCCATAAACTCAGTGTAACTTTCATACTTTCACCACCACAATTGTCACATCACAACATCGGAAAGTCATCACACTGTGTTTATGGCTCGGCATCTCAAAACAATAATTTGAAGCCTAGCCATCAAAAGCTCTGGCCACTATACTGACCATAACAACACAATTGCATACAATGTCTATTATAAAACTTCATCCTCAGGTGAAGTTAACATTGATAGTCATATAATGTTCCAATTAGAAAGTAAACAACTAATTGTGATATTAAATGAGTTTCCAGATCTAATAAGTAACATCAAATATCATCATATTGGTTAACAAGTAGATTTTAAGTTACCTTGTAATGATCTAACACAAAATATTCAGCAATAACATCTGTATGTGAAAGGCACTGCAATACAGCATTCATGTAACAAGTGTTGCCGTGGTTTTTGATGCCAGTGGCCGCTGGAGTAGCACCCGGGGGCCATGGAGGGTCACCACTACATGGGACTCTCTCGCCATTCATCACTGCTGGTGCAGATTTAACCTGAAGAAAACAAAGAGTTCTAGTAAAAAGACCATGAGACACTAATGAATACAATCAGAATTAAAGTTTTCTCACCCCTGACACATTTACGGTGCTCATGTGTTGCGCTATTTTGTTCAGAAATCGTTTCCATGATGGCCTTCTGAACAACTTCCTTTCGATCACACCATCGTCCTTCGTACATTCGACGATTGTAGAGCTGGCACTGGCTTGCTTATTTTCGATATCGTTACTTTTGTTTTTGCTGGAACTTGGTTTGGTCGTACCAAAAGGATTGCGAGGCAACGTAAAGGTCCTCTTTAGTCGGGATCCTTCCACCTGTTTTGGTGTCATGTTATTATCCGCAACTTCGTTGATCAATTCACTCTCCGAACATGATTTTAAAACAGATGACAGATTATTAGTAGACATAATCACTGGTATATACTAAAATTATACTTGAAAAAGGCTATAAGAAAAAGAAATCTGATTATAAAATACTGCATTGCAATAGATATGTCACTGACATAAACGCCATTTTGATTCGATCGAATGAAATTTATGAAATGAGTTCGAATGCAGTGTTGCCAGAGCACTTCCGTCAAAAAGTACTGTCGGGTCGGGTGTCCAAAAAAGCACGTTTTAGGAATAAAAATTAATAGTTTAAAAAACACTAGAAAAACACTCTTTTATAAATGCACGCAAAAACCAAATTTTACACTTTTACACTCAATATTTACAAACCTGATCGTGTTCAAAGTCCATTACGTGACCTTTCTCACAAGTGCAAACACGATTATGATACGATATTCCATCATGGAATGCCAGTGCCTATCTTCCGGCTTCATCATCAGACCTTGAAACCTAATCGTGGTCAAAGTTCATTACAAGACTTTTCTAACAAATCCAAACACAGCTATGATAGGTACGATGTTCCATCATGAAGTTCCAGTTCATATCATCCGGCTCCATCTTCAGACAGTACCAAATTATTGTATTGTTATCAGAACTAGGTACATACAGTTGCCAATTTTCATGACACTACGATCCTTGGAAGATGGTTAAATTCGTTACCTTAGATTCCATTACATAGTTACATACAGGTCGACCTGATAAAAGCGTGTTAAAAAGCACGTTTTTAGGGTTCCATACCCGAAGGGTCCAAAATGACTCCTATTGCTGTCACTCTTGCGTCCGTCTGTCTGTCACAAAATTTTGTTCATAAGATTATTTTTTCTTCCCATTGACCCATAAACTTGTAATTTGGTGATACTGTTCATTATTACGGGTATTTTACCAAGAAATAGTTATATTTTGATAAAACAGGTTCTTTTTTATAGGAATATTCCTTATTTTTTATGTTAAAACCAACATACTTTTGCGGTTGGTTCGGAAACCTAAATGTGCGAAGTCTGATACGCACAATTCGCCGGTTTTCTTAATAAGTTCGTCACATACAAAGTATTGAGTTTTTACATCGTGTACACTGTACACATTGCACGACACGAAGGATAGAGCTTGCAGTTGCAGGACAAATCCTGTCCTGCAACCACAGGTAAGACTTAATTTTAGGATATCAAAGCGTAGGGTAGGAGAGTAAGATTGTTTAACACACTGATGGTTAGAAAAAAATGTACAGTTTTAGAGAGTACCAAACCAACATTACCTCCCCATTTTTAGTAGTAATCATAAAGCACCATAGCACTAAAAATACGGAACCCTAAAAAGCACGGTTTTAGCACGTTTTTGGGGAGCGTACGTAAAAAGCACGTTCGTATCCAAAAAAGCACGTAAAACCGTGCTAAAAAGCACGTTCTGGCAACATTAGTCGAATGAAAAGAAGGAATGAATTGAGAAGAGAAATATAATACCACAGGTAATTTTCCTTGGCTTGTAAAATTTAATGCGGGCGTTACACTCGCGCCGCGAAGGCCGCGAACCGCGAGTGTGGATGGTTTCGCGGCATCGCGGTCGCGGTTCGCGGTTTTCCCCGTCCGGTGGCGGTTTTTGGTCCGCGTCAAAGGACTGTCGCCCGCGAATCACGGCCGCGGTTCGCGGGCGAGTGTAGAGCCCGCATAAGACTATGCCATGCTAAGCCCAAGACTAAAAGAATATTCGTAACCAATTTCACAAAAATGGAAACCATTCGCTATTTCAATCTTCTTTGTTCTTCGTACCTAGGTTTACCACTCTTGACCATCACAGTTGCTTGTTGGTTGCTTGTGTAGTCGTTAATTATGGACACAACTGTCGAACAAACAAAGGTCCGTGAGCACTAGCCCTTACTTAATTTGAGTAAAGCGTTCTACAGACATATCAATTTCTCCTTAACATTCATTGAATTCATTCACTTTCAAGGCGGCTGTTGTGATAAATTTATAAGTGTGTAAAACGCTTGCAACATCTTGACACTCTTGACAGCTGAGTACATTGTGTAGTATGTCATTGTCAGTTATTGTCAGTGACACTAGTGACAGTGTCATTGTTGCTGGGTGTTATATGTGTGATGTCATGGGAGTGGTGGAACATGAGAAGGAAAATTAAACTGCGAAAAACTGCTAGATTCGTTAGCCAGTTAAACGGTAGAAAAGCGGGATGTCTGTGTTGTGCGGTTGCGATGTTTAAGAGCAGGAATTAAAGTTGCGCAATGTGTTTTCCGATTTTTCTTACAGAATTCGCGGTATAGTTGAATTTCAATATGAATCTCTATTTATGAATTTAAAAGGTAAGTGACTACGTTATCGCGTTATTATTCTTAACGTCTAATTCTTATTCATTTCGTAGTTTTTCGACAAATAAGCCACTCTTATAAACTCAAAATTCGTACCTATAAAGGCCTCATATATTCTATTTCTGTTGCACTGTTTGAACCTGGAAAAGACAAATCGATAATACACTCACCGGCAGAAAATTTGGCCCAAAAACTTTTCGTGATTTCAAACTATAAATTGAATAAATTAAATAATGTTTAATATATAAAATTGCATTTCTCTAATTTGGCCCAATTTTTCTGCCAGTGAGTATATTATTGCGTTTACCCTGAAACAATTTTGGCCCATTAAATATGGACACTCCAATTAATCTGAAATAATTGTATGTATGTATTGCTTTATTTTACATAAAAACATATACAGGAAAAATATTCAAAAAATAGAAGCACTATGACGAGTCTATTTTTTAAAATTTAATTATTTAAATAATAAAAATTGAACATAGAATAGTTATCAGATACCTATGGCATCTTTTCATACAGTAGTCATATATAATTAGATTTGTAATAATACATTTTTTTTATACCATGTGCATTATTTTAGTTTGCATGAATGACAAGTAATTCCATTGTAAATAATCATAAATAATACTTTTTGGTACAGAAATTGGAGGCAATGGAGGCATTTGGAAAAATAAAACTACTGGTATGGAAGAATTTTCTTCTCCAGTTTTTTTTTATGTTATAGGGGGCAAACAAGCAAACGGATTGCCTGATGGTAAGCGATCACCGTCGCCCATAGACACCTGCAACACCGGAGGTGCCAAGTGTGTTGCCGGCCTTTAAGAAAGATTTATACCTAACTTGTGCATTATTTTAGTTTGCATAACAAATGACAAATAATTCTATTGTATATAATCATATATAATACTTTTTGGTACAGAAATTGGAGGCAATGGAGGCATTTAGAAAAATAAAACTACTGGTATGGAAGAATTTTCTTCTCCAGAAGAGACATAAATACCAAACTATATTTGAAATAGCTTCACCTGTGATATTTTCGCTATTTTTAATTTTAATAAGATGCCTTGTGGATCCACAATCAAAACCTGAGGTCCATTATCCACCTTTCCAACCAATGTACTACAATGCTACGGGAAGAGACATGTGAGTATGCTGAGAAATTATTTCAAAATACTTGTATTGCCTGTACACACAAATAAAATTCAAGAAGAACCTAATATAATATTACCATAGTAATACTTTAGTTTACTTTCAACATTATAAAATAATTTAAATTATGGCATTTCATTTTATCTAAGCAACCATGTAGCGATTGTTTGTTGACCTAAATAAAAATAAAAAAAGGTTTTGAGCCACACAAATGTTAATATATAGTAGGTATGAATCCTTAAGTGGGAGTTACAAGTCGTGATAAAGTTTGGCCTCACGATGGAAACTGTTCCTTAGGCTACTTGTAACTTATACTGAGCGAGGCCAAACTATCCACGCAAAAAATTCAAAATGGCGGCTATTTTAGTTTCCAATTTTTTTAATTTTTTTTAGAACTCAAAAATACTTCGTGCTACACAAAAACTTTGTATGAGAATTATGTTTTGCATAAATTTATCTATAACTTTGGTTATTATCATTTTCTCGATATATCTAATAGTTCATGAGAAAAATGATGTTCAATATTGCGTTTCTTGTTAAAACACTGTTAGTCAAAAGGCTTAGCAAAATCAAACTGCATCGTATGCAGAAATCAATCCATTTTCTCCAGTGATACTAGGAACCAATATAAAGGATTTCATCCGGCGAAATGAAAATTTCATCGACGGGAATTCAAAATGGCGGTCATTTACCAAAGGGGGAGCCGCATTTTTTTAAAAGTGTATAATTTCAAAACGGCATCTGCTATTTAAGTAATATGGGTATCAATCGATTGGTATTGACACCATTAATTAAAATAAGAAAAATACCATGTAAAAAATTAAAGATGGCGGCCACCTATAACAAAATTGTAAAATTTTCATTCTTCTTTTTTTCGTTATATTAAAAATAACAACTAAATGTCCAATGATATTGTCAATTTATATATTTACATAAATTCTCATAGTATTATCTACGCGACAAAACAAAAATGATGACAATCCGACGATTAGTTTTTGAAGTATACGAATTACAAACGAGCCTCGGCGACTGTGTCATAGTAGTTATGGAAACAAACTGCACTTTTGTAATGAAAGCAAGTCGCTTTTGCACAATGGTATTAGTGAAGAGACCAAACTTGATAATTTTTTTGATAATATCTAATTTTCACCCGTCAGCAACCGAGACTACGCCACTTCGAAATTATAAGTCTAAAACGTTCTACTAAGTTAAAAGGTGGCCAGATTTGGACAATAAATGTGGCAATCGATACAGGAAAATGTTGTTCAACATAAACTTTTGATATTCATACCCTATAAGTACTTATATTCATAACTTCAACTCAACTCAAGTCAATAAAAGTAATTCCATTAGACTTTCGTTAGTAATAACCTCCTTACCTCCCTAAATGCACAATGTACTATAGATTTAAATGTTCTTAAACGCAGAAAAAACAAAGTGTAGGATTTTACTGAGTATAAATATTAAAAAAATAAAAATAAAATAAAAAGTTTATTGCTAAACACAGAAAAAAAATTTTTCTTAAGTTTTGTAACAAAAAGCGTATTTTTTTTTTTAAGTTGAACAACATTTTTCTCTATCAATTGCCACATTTATTGTCCAAATCTGTCTACCTTTTAACTTAGTAGAACGTTTTAGACTTATAATTTTGAAGTGGCGTAGTCTCGGTTACTGACGGGTGAAAATTAGATATTATCGAAAAAATAATCAAGTTTGGTCTCTTCACTAATTCCATTGTGCAAAAGCGACTTGTTTTCATTACAAAAGTGCAGTTTGTTTCTATAACTACTATGACACAGTCGCCGAGGCTCGTTTGTAATTCGTATACGTCAAAAACTAATCGACGGATTGTCATCATTTTTGTTTTGTCGCGTAGACAATACTATGAGAATTTATGTAAATATATAAATTGACTATATCATTGGACATTTAGTTGTTATTTTTAATATAACGAAAAAAAGAAGAATGAAAATTTTACAATTTTGTTATAGGTGGCCGCCATCTTTAATTTTTTACATGGTATTTTTCTTATTTTAATTAATAGTGTCAATACCAATCGATTGATACCCATATTACTTAAATAGCAGATGCCGTTTTGAAATTATACACTTTTAAAAAAATGCGGCTCCCCCTTTGGTAAATGACCGCCATTTTGAATTCCCGTCGATGAAATTTTCATTTCGCCGGATGAAATCCTTTATATTGGTTCCTAGTATCACTGGAGAAAATGGATTGATTTCTGCATACGATGCAGTTTGATTTTGCTAAGCCTTTTGACTAACAGTGTTTTAACAAGAAACGCAATATTGAACATCATTTTTCTCATGAACTATTAGATATATCGAGAAAATGATAATAACCAAAGTTATAGATAAATTTATGAAAAACATAATTCTCATACAAAGTTTTTGTGTAGCACGAAGCATTTTTGAGTTCTAAAAAAATAAAAATAAATTGGAAACTAAAATAGCCGCCATTTTGAATTTTTTGCGTGGATAGTTTGGCCTCGCTCAGTATAAGTTACAAGTAGCCTAAGGAACAGTTTCCATCGTGAGGCCAAACTTTATCATGACTTGTAACTCCCAAGATCCATTTATATGGGGATTCACACCTACTATATATAAAGTATACTGTTAAGCTATATTCTTATGCATAACTGCAATCTTCTTATGCAATGATATGATCAATAAAATTTATAGTATAAGAAAGAAAATATTTAATAACTTTGAGACAATGAATCATCCTGCTTTCGATAAAATCAAATAAAAGAAAACAAGAAATAAGCAAGTTGGTGAAGTTTAGTTATTTAGATTTTTTTTATATTAGCACAATATTAGTAAATGCTATTAATGCAGTAAATCAGTCAGATAAACAACTTTTACATTGTACTAGATTAGTGGTGTTTTATTAACATATATTTTTCTATGCAGCGGTAATATAACAACAATAAAACAATCAGGCACCCTAGCATTTTCTCCAGAAGGGGTATTACCAAGGAAAGCATTAAAGGATGCCCTAGAACTAGTAGCAATGGACAACCTTAGTGGTCTACTTGTTCTTCTCTTTGACCCCAAGATGCTGCCAGATCCCAAAGGCTTTAAAGATGCTAGAACAATGGAAGCATCTCTCAGCCGGCCTAATGCTATGAAAACTATTCTTGTTGGAGTACAATTCGACGATAATATGGCTAGTAAGTTATACAAGAATGTAGAACATTTTTTTTGTCTCTCATTCAGTTTCATTGAGGACAATCTGACCAATATACTACCACAAATTATTATTATTATTATTATGTGTGTGTCAATGGCAACCCTTTTTAATAATCCACGTTTTTTTTCGATACCAATGAAAAGTGTTCTGCCCCTCTAGCACAACATGCATTCCGTCTCTACTCGCGCGCGAGATAAGCTACCTGTCACTTTTTGATAGCATTAATCAGACAGTGACAGGTAGCCTATCTCGCGCGCGAGTAGAGGCGAGATGCATGTTATGCTAGCCGCACTGATTGAGACTCAGTTAAACTTAGATAGCAATCAATGAAAATAGCATAATAGGCAGGATAAACCAGAAACAAAAGCCCAAATTTAGTTTTAATTAAACTGTGTAGTTGAAATTATTTCAAATACGATCGCATACTAGAAAAGATTTTCATTTCACTGTGAACTTTATTACTTCAGTAACAGGGTCGATATTTTAATGTTATTGATCAACTATAAGACAACTTATATTACAGACGCCACCCAGTGGCCCAAACAGGTAGTGATCACGCTTCGCTTCCCCGCCACTATGAGGACACCGATGGTGGACAATCCAATTAGACTCAGTTGGAGGACGAATCTCTTGTTCCCTTTGTTCACTAGACCCGGACCACGGGATCCTGAAGATAAATATGGGGGAAAAACACCAGGTGAATAGTACTGTTTAAACTGTTTTTAGGTTCATCCAGTATGGTTAGCACATGATGGCAACGTCAGTTTGTCGGCTTATCTCGAGCTATCCGTCACTTTCTAACAGCACCTATCAAAAAAAGACGCATAGTTCGAGATAAGCCGAGATACTCTCGAGGCCCGTATGTGCTAGCCCTACAGATATAGGGAAACAAAGGCCAAGTCAGATAACGTCCTTGTCCGGTAGGTCTCCATGTCCGTCACCATAAATTTCAACAGTAGTGTAAAGATCAAAACAAATTATCTGAATATCACACGGAAGTCATGAACGGACGCGACTCCTACATTTTCTTGGCCCTTTGTTTCCCGCCATTTCTCGCTTTTTTTTTGTCTCGGAAGAAGGAGGAAGTATAATTTACTATGATATTACCGTGCGTATTTGCGAGTATGAAACTTTTTACTTTAGTTAATCTCGCGGCAACTTTGCACAGCAATCATGAATCGTCAAGTGTAGCACCGACTTCAGAATGACCCAAAATAATGTAAATGCTTTCGTTTATACATACATACTTACATACATTTTTTTTATACTACGACGGTGGCAAACAAGCATACGGTCCACCTGATGGTAAGCGGACAGCAGCCTATAGACGCACACACGACATTTTCCAGTTAAATATACCCTAGCGGTTGTGTGAGTTGCCACGTGGCGCGATTTAAATGATGTTTCCTATGTTCCCGAATGTATTTTCGCCTACGAAGCAAATTAAGTACTTACGCCATTTTTACTCGAGTCATTTTAACATTCAAAGTATCGTTACTGGTTCTGTATGCCTCCTTCTGAACTAATGCTAGCCTAAATACACTTACCACGTTAAAGCGATTATGTTACAGTTACTTACTTAACTACTTAGGTAGGGCTTTAACGTGTTTACATACAGTACCATACCTTTGGAATTTAAAAATGTTTCTTACGCCACTATCATTAGGTGTATATTTGAAGTTCGCCACCCGAACTAAACCATATTAAACTTTTCAACAGGTTATTCTCCAGAGATGTTCTTAGCTGTACAACACGCGGTATCACAAGCCGTTATAAAAGAGAAGTTGAATAAAACCCTGGACACCAAAGTATTACTACAAAGATTTCCTCAACTAGCTTATAGGGACGACAATCTGTTAATTGCACTTGAGAAGTTCATATCCATGATAATAATGCTGTGCTTTGCGTACACGTTTGTGAATACAGTACGGGTTGTGACTGCTGAAAAGGAGCTTCAACTAAAGGTAAGATTTGACTACTGATTCTATTTAGGAACTATGGGTACAAATATCTACATATCAATAAAAAAAGAATCTAAACATATTTATGGTCAATCTCACACAAATTAACCTAGTACCAAATTAAGCAAAACTAGCTACTACTCGTACTTTTGAGTACTAGTACTAGGCAACGATATACGATAGATAAATAAAGTGGTTGTCACATGTGTAATGTAGGTACATATTGTAAATGTATGAAGGTTAGGAACTCGGGAATAAACTTAACCTCTATCTACTTGTAAGGCAAGCAATGGGGTGAGCTCGCTTCATCGTCGGCCTCCTCTTTACCCTTCCCTTGGGCTTAGATTCTGGCCAAGAGCAAACCCAATAGCAATTTAAACAATTTAAATTTTTGTGTTTGTATTTAAAAAAAGGGTTCCGTCCATTATCTTTAAAAACTGCGAAAAAATGGCGTTTGTTGTATGGGAGCCCCCTTAAATACTTATTTTATTCTGTTTTTTAGTATTTGTTGTTATAGCGACAACAGAATACATCATCTGTGAAAATTTCAATTTTCTAACTATCACGGTTCTTGAGATACAGCCTGGTGACAGCCGGACAGTGGAGCCTTAGTAATAGGGTCCCGTTTTACCCTTTGAGTACGGAACCCTAAAAAAAGATTGCATGATAAGGTGCCCTTGTTGCATTGCTCATTTGCAAAATAAATGTTTGATTTTTAAGAACTTACCAAAGACTTTTTTACGATCCGTACTTACCTATTGAACATTTGCCATACTGTGTAGATAGTAATGTACCTATTTTAATCAACTCAACACCACCCACCGCACCCACACAGCTCACCGAGTCGCCATCCTGTATTTTATTTATTGATAATATTTACGGACCTAAGTAATTAAATACATTTATCAAAATTAATATTTTATCGTGAATCGTTTTTATTTTTACACCGAAACTCTTGGTTGTATTTTATGCACTAAACTAAGTATTGCATAGATTTTGCTTGGCTGCAATCTGGCTCAAATAAACAAAAATTCTGTTTGTGAGGTTGGCGATCGACTGGCGAGCCAAATATCCAACTTACTGTTAATTGATTAGGTTGTACTGATTAATCGGGTCGCCGGCCCGCGTTGGGGGTTAAAAAAAACAAGCGTAACGAATGGTTGTTTCACTGGTTCCGAGAGTTTTTATTGACTGGCGGGCCTATCTGCATATCGTCGGTTAGGCGCGCCAATGGATCGCTCCCTTTATATTTTAATTAACCCTGAAGTACGCCAGTAGAGTAGGGTACATGTATTATGCAGCGCAATCCGCGGCAAACCTTACTCTGCCGCTGGAATAAACTTATACTGTATTTATAAAATATTTCTAACTATCGGCCTATTCAAGGTTGTTATGTCCCTAATTTCATGAATTAGATATAAATCTAAAAGTTTACATTAATGATACTTGGTAAAAATGTTTTTGTATTAATCCAGGAAACTATGACAATAATGGGCTTGCCGTCTTGGTTGCATTGGCTGGCATGGTTCATCAAGCAGTTAACATTCCTTCTCATTTCTGTCATTCTTATCGTGATTTTAATGAAGGTAAATTAAAATTCTGCACATAAATATGATTTGAATATGTATAGATAGTTTAACTCATCTTAGCGAGCCGCCGTGTGAGCGTTTGTAAGATTGAGGTTTGATGTGTGTGTCAATGACACGGCAATCATCTTTACAGGCACGCACACACAGAGCTGCAATTACAAGCGTGACATAATAATGAGATCTTTAGCCGCTTTTCATATAGGTATTCACTGTGACAAGGTACGAAGTGGCCCAGAAATCTAATAGGGATGTTGACTCACAATTTATATTACTCCATACGAAAGAATACATAAAACTATGCCAAATAGTGAAAATCCTATTCAAATATCTCAAAAAATAACGCAACTGCAACCGATAGAATGTTTTTAGTTAGATAGAGAAAGCGCTACAGATCAGTGACGTCACTGACCTAGAGCGCCATAGTAAATGACGATCGTTCAATACAACGGGGCGTTTTGCAGAAAAAGGACAGAAAATGCCCCGTCCTAAAACTTTGAAGACTTATAATTATGGAGGTAATTATTTATTATTTTGAATTACTTTTTTCGCTATTTGATTGAGAATTTTATCCTTTTTCGAGAAAATTCGGAGTCATTGATTTTCTTATGTGGTGTCAACATCCCTATTGGTTGACCGCACAGCTACGCGCAAAGATGAGTTAAACTATGTATATTTGTGACTTGATTGGTAATATTTATGTTTTGTTTTTAGATACCATTTAACTCTACCGACACTGGAGAGAGAGTCGCAGTGCTCACATTCACACCTGCCTCGGTGATTTTCTTTTTCATGGTGCTATTCGTCATCGCTTCGTTAACATTTTCTTTTATGGTCAGCGTGTTTTTCACTAGAGGTAAAATGCACTTTAGTTTAACATTATCGATACGAATGTAAAACAATACAGGGTGGTTAGCGAGCAGCTACATTCATTAATTTTGTCATTAAGCACCTATTATCCTTTACATAAATGCATTGCTTTAAGAGTCAGCGTGACTATAATACAAAAATAGCGAACACAATATTCGCTGATGGCATAGCATATATTGAATAAATTGAAATATTGAACAGACCTCCAGATTAAACCCACTTTATACTTAATAGTGTGCAAAGGAGTACAGCAAGCGTAAATTAATCAATTCGCTACACTTATTTGAAGTGATCGTGGCCCAGCGGCGCCCGCATGCCGCGTGTGGTAAGCGAGGTTAAGCAACATTGCGACAATTTCGATGATAGGTGGCTATAGATACCTACGATCGTGGAATGACGATGTTTGGCACTTTACGACCTTAATGTTATTGGAGTCGAAAACTGGCAAACCTTTTCATTCCTCGACTACACCTATTTTACTATATTTGATCAGGCAAATTGTATGTACAGTGGGCCAACGAAAATGTTGAGCACTTTAGTACTTTGTCAAAAGAAGTTTCAAATTTTATGACGTTTCAGTCTAAATATTTCTTAGATTTCGATGTGACAAGGTTCTAAGTATGCTCAACATTTTCATGGGCTGACTGTACTGCTCGTCTCCACCGTATAATGCCGATACCTTCCTAGAAATACCTCAATTCCAACACAAGGCAGATTATTTACTTGATCGATAGTCCTTGTACTTTCCTTACTGTACTAACTTATTATTATAGTAGTAATCATACGAGTACAAGTCATCGCATTTTGTTGCAGCGAATACTGCAGCGTCATTCATGGGATTGGCTTGGTTCACAACGTACTCGATTTATATGCTCACACAAATCATTTATGAGGATGTTCACTGGTTTAAAAAGATGATGCTGAGTTTAGTATCGAATGCCGCAATGGGGTTTGCCTTCCAGATGATTGTCACTTGCGAAGGCACTTCAAGAGGTAATGTATAGCTTTATTGTTTAATATACCTAGTAGGAAAAACTGCATTGTGATTCATCTTAGCATTAGCATGATTTTTTGATTACTTTTTTTACTTGTAGAAGTTTTGTAGGACCTAGGTACTTCAAAACACCGTTCCTTAAAAACGCGAATTTAAACTATATATTATGAATCGACTCGTCCATGAAGTTGATTAAAATTTTCCACTATAAATCAAGTCATGAATCTAGTTGTAGCCACATGCATTTAACAAATACCTAAATACCAGCAGTTAACCAGATCTAGGTTACGTTATTCACAAAGCTTATCAACCGCGTCGGTAACCTGGGCGAATCAGTACAGGTCCGATTATGTTTAGACATAATTGTTAAAGCCTCGAGGTCAATTTATACTAGAGATCAGCTCGTTGGCGAGTGACCCTGTATTTTTAATAGATAGGCTGACCGGAGCTCAAATGAAGAATACCGCCTCTTAAACACGCGATTCATAAGGTACAAGGTACAAGCGAAGACAGGGCGACTATTTTATAGCCTTAATATCATTGCAATAAGGTTTAAAATGACCACTTAATTGTACATTTATTGGTACGAAAGCAGCTATTTCAAGTGCTAGCCACATAATTACTATGAGTTGCCTGTTTCAGTCCGTGGTAAGTATAATTTTTTGTTATACGTCGGATAGGTTTGGGTACTGTGCCTACCAGAAGGAATCATTCAAGTTCACACACACATGTTTAGAATCAGGAATACAGAAGTATTTAGAACAATTGCTACGAGTCCCGAATTCTAACATTTAAGTAGATAATTGATTGTCAAAAGAAAAAAGTTCTGATCTTTTGTCGCAGGTTCTTGTTTTGAATTGTTTTTTTTTCTATTGTGAACCTAATGAAAGTTAAAAACTATTTCCAAATCATTGGGTTCAAACTTCAAATCCATTGTATTTTTTATATGGTCTCAAAAGTAATAGTAGTATACGGTTCAATAGTTAAATATTCGGAATGTTTTTTCTGTGATAGAACTGGTAGTGGCGACATCCACTACGTACCTATGATTGGGACACTCACAACCTGTCTCGACTCACCTCACTACTCGCCGCTAGCATATCTTGACTCCGGGATTCGTAAGAACTACCTATTCGTAATAGGAGCTCAGAGTTATTCTGGTTCATTTATGCGTGTTGGCGATAACCCATTAGTACACGCAAAATAGGCGCATTCGACGTCGAGTTGCGGAAACCTAGCCCGCGTAAACCTATAACCCATTAGTAAGCATTGTGAATACCAAGGCGGGACGCAGTGTGTCTAACATGTATTGAGTCTAATTGTGACACAAAATAGGTAGATAATAGGTCGTGCGTCACATTGTGAAGACAAAAGACAGTCGAATCTTCGGGTTAACGTTTTAAGTATGTGCTAAGAACCGTGGAAGCGACGGCCTTGCCCGGTGTTTTGTTGATGCCCTGTTACTAAGCAACTTAGTAAATTGATGTATAAGTTGTCTAAGGGTCTAAGGGTATAATAACAGAATTATGATAAAAGTAGACATTTTTGTATCCAGTTATATTCGAGATTTATCCATGACTCTCTACTCGTTGGCTACCGGTGTCGCCGATGTACGATTTCATAACAAAAGATTGTTTTGTTTTGTTTGTTTTCGCTGGGAGAGGACGGGTTTCGGGTTAAGATATGAACGTGTGCAAAAATATGAACGCGTGTAACATGAGTTAACGAAATTGCCCAGTACTATTTGCACCTAATTACCCTGAATGTCATCTAAGCACGGATAATTAATGATTAGTAAGCATGTTTTACCTTAGATAACGCCCGATTTAACTAAGCCAGTCTTAACATCTTCATTAAGCTGTCAATTATAAAAAAAATTGGCAGTAAAAAGCAAGCTGTAATTCGAGTGGCTACAAAAATATTTCCCTAGTCGTCACCAAAACCTTGCGTTAAATATCAAAATAGCAAAGTCACGAAACCGTACGTCAAAGTTGGAAGGTCTTTTATGGCTGACCTCATGTGACATCATTATATCATCGTGTTTTTTATAGAATCAACAACTAACCGGTATGTACACGTACAGTTCTTTTTAAGTTCTCAACAAATAATAAACCTGACATGAACATTTCCTATTCCTAGTTAGGTATTAGGTATCCATAAGTAGTTATCTCTATGTGTCATATGCGTGTCGTTATGAATCTTTGATATTTTTTCATATAATTAATATCAGTGACTAATAATTCTATGGTAAGCGGAAACCACAAACTGGACGCTTGCAACCCTAGTACAGATAAAGTACAAGTTACTACGTAACAGATGCTGCACGAGCCTAAGGAACATGGCGTGGCGGCGCGGTGATACCTATATCTGTTTCGCTCAAATTCTCTTGTGACGTCATTCGATGCGTAGCGCACTGATGCACCCGTATTAATACGCCCGCCGCGGGACCTACTTGCGCGAACGCGGCGGGTAGGTAGACGCCCGCGGGCTTCGTGCAGGTAGCCTGACTCTATAATTGGCTACTTGACAGTTTTCGGAAATGTATTTTAAAATAATACGTAGGTTTATTTTATACCTGTAACAATTATCTTTTTCCCCCAAAGAGCTTAATTTCTTTCAAAAAAAAAATTTTTTCTTTAAGTAATTTGAATTTCGCGCGAAAACAGCCGATCACGTGACTGTGAGTACTGTGACGTCGCACTTGATAAACAACTAAAGGTTTACTTCCGCAGCCGACAGCAGACGGCAACTGCATGTTACACCGCACTCCAAATTGTACAGTAACTTGTGCTGTTGCGACACTTCTCCGCTCATCTTAAATAGAGCTTTTTACGAATACCGTTACGGTTCAATTTGGAGTGCGGAGAAACATAACGTGCAGTAAGTGCAGTTGCCAGTGTTGCCAGAACGTGCTTTTTAGCACGGTTTTACGTGCTTTTTTGGATACGAACGTGCTTTTTACGTGCGCTCCCCAAAAACGTGCTAAAACCGTGCTTTTTTAAGTGCTATGGTGCTTTATGATTTTACTACTAAAAATGGGGAGGTAATGTTGGTTTGGTACTGTGTAAAACAGTTTTTTTTTCTAACAATCGTTGTGTTAATCTTTCTCTCCTACCATACGCTTTGATATCCTAAAGTTAAAAGTTATGTTTTACCTGTGGTTGCAGGAAAGAACTTGTCCTGCAACTGCAAGCTCTATCGTTCGTGTCGTGCAATGTGTACACGATGTAGTAAAGGCTCAATACTCTACTCTGTATGTGACGAAAACCGGCCAAGTGCGTATCGGACTTCGCACATTTTGGGTTCCGAACCAACCGCAAAAGTATGTTGGTTTTAACATGAAAAATAACGAAATTTCCAATCAAAAAAACCTGTTTTATCAAAATATAAGTATTTTTTGGTAAAATACCCGTAATAATGAACAGTATCACCAAATTTCAAGTTTATGGGTCAATGGGAAGAAAAAATAATCTTATGAACAAAATTTTGTGACAGACGACTGACGGGCGGACGGACGGACGCGTGAGTGACAGCAATAGGAGTCATTTTCGAACCTTCGGGTACGAAACCCTAAAAACGTGCTTTTTATTCCAAAAACGTGCTTTTTTGGACACCCGACCGTGCTTTTTGACGGAAGTGCTCTGGCAACACTGGCAGTTGCGGTCTGTTGCGGAATTAAACCTTAACTTTGAAATGTGACGTCACACGCGTTTCGTTTTTTGTAATCCACAGATAAAAAACTCTCAATTTATTTTTCAAAAACAAAATGTTTTCAATTAATTTTAAAGCACATAACCTATTGTATGAGTATTGTAAACCTATAAGCTACTGTATCCAACACATTAATTATTTTATCTTTACAACTGTCAAATAGCGAATTAAGAGATAGACGAGCATTTCGATGATTCGCTGCGTAAGAGACAAATTCAAGTCTCATTTTCTTAGCACAATACTACAAACGAGTACATAAGAACAGCATGACTTGTCAGAAACTTACCGACCTGATATTTTGACGAAACTATTTGGGTATTATTGATAAGTTTTCATTTATTCAGGTTTACAGTGGGGCGAGTTCTTCGCTCCCATATCTTACCACGACGATTTCAAGCCGGGACACGTGGCTCTTATGCTGTTTTTGGATTCGATATTGTACATGTTGATTGCGATGTATGTGGAGAAAATAAGGCCTGGACGATACGGAGTACCTTTGCCCTATTACTTCCCTTTTACGAAAAGCTTTTGGATGCCGAATCAAAAAAAAGTCGCAGGTATGAGCCCGTTTGTAAAACTTCCTTACCTCAGGTACTGAACTTTTTTATAACAAAATCTATAATGAAGATACAGATGTATTGCAAAATGATTTTCTTGACTACGATGGCACCCGAACTGTCAATCAATGATTGTATTAAATGAGTGACGTTTTCATATCCATTATTATGGAACTTTATTGGTTAGTGTCAAATGTCAAAGTGTCAAAGTTACCCCTACGGCTGTAAGATGGGTACTGAAGCTAATTGAGAGAGCACGATAAATACGAACTTTTCCGATAAAGTACGATGGAAAATCATTTTGCACTACATCTGTACACATATTATGGGTAGGTACATTATTTTTAAATAGGCGTAACTTAGAGGTACTTACCTAAGTCTGTCTTCGCTGGTAGTTGTTGTAGGTATTTAGCCGTTTTTATAAGCTTTTATTTTACTTCCCCTGTTAGTATGTGTGGGACAAATCTTGCAACTGAATTTAAGACCAGTTCTCCTCAACCGATTGAGCTGAAATTTGGTATACTTTTGTAAGTTGGGTGACAATGCAATATTATGGTACCATCGAACTGATCTGATGATGGAGAAAGAAGGTGGCCATAGCAACTCCTAAACTACAAAAGATGCACCCATCGTGTTTGGGCTCATTGGGGCCGTCTCTACGAGTAGTTGATGACTGTGAAAAAAAAAGTACAGTCGGCAATAAAAGCTTGTACCAAAAATGAAATTTTTGACAGAAACTTATTGTGTCTGTCATCCGCCCTTCTGGCACCCTTTTTTTGATTGGTGCTGTTAGAAAGTGACTGATAGCTCGAGAGAAGCCGACATACTCTCAAGGCCATCATTTGCTAGGCCTACAGACAGTTTAACATTGCTGTGCAGACATCATTTTTGAAGACTGTTAATTAAGTAAAATAAACAGCGTTGCGTAGATATGATAATTTCATTAACAAAATGTTTGATCGTGTACCTATACTGTAGGTGTACCTATATAATATTGGACTTTTTATTTATAAATGACAACCTGGAACGCTTAACATTCTGCTTATTCAAACAATAAACTAATGGTGTTTTTTCTACATTTAAGATGCTGGAAATAACACTGAAACGGAATACAAGAATGCGTTGTTGAACGTCGTCCACGACGAAGAACCTGATGGAGTTTCTACTGTCAATATTCAAGTAAGTTTATTTTATACCACGCCGGTGACAAACAAGCGTACCTACGGCAAGCGGTCACCTTAGCACATACAGCCTTGGCCAAAAGTGTTGAGCACTCACACGTTTTCCATATAAAAGTTAAACTTTCAATCAAGCATTTCATATCCTTTTATTAAAGAAAATTAAATAACTTTCAAAAACTAGCTACTTTCGTTGACGTTAAAGATAATTGCACGGATAAAAATGCAATTTGTCCTTTTATTGCAAACCCGTCTATTTTTAGTCTTCAGTTAGCAATAGCTACTTCGAAATGATATTATCTAAAGTTCTCTAGATGTTCTTTAGTATATACCTTTTCATATTTTACGTCAATGTGCATTTTTGTAATTAAAAAATAATAGGTTTTTTATAAGTTACAAAGGAAAATAAGGGGTGCTCAACACTTTTGGCCAAGGCTGTAGTCGCTTGCAACTCCAGGGGTGCACATGCGCGTTGCCGAACCTTGTTACATGCCCGTTACTCGTCTTTACATCTTAAACTTAAACAACTCTGAAATTATTTTAGAATAAAGTTGTTACTTTGTGTTAGTGTACAGTCGAGGGCATAAAGATGTATACATTTTTGGACCTTATTTTAATGGAATAAGGTGAATAAATGTATATACATTTATTCACCTTATTCCGCCAATATGTATATACATATTGGCGCCCTTGACTGTACATGTACAGCCAGCAGTAGAAGTTACGCGTTCAAAACATTCTAAAAAGCGCCTAATCCCTTGCCTTGTAGGTGATACAAACGTGAAACCACTTCAAATTGACGTCTTCGTATAGTAATATTTAATCACGAACGCTGCTGAGTGTCTATGTGTGCGTCAGCGTAGGAGCTATGAGTTCGTATGTGTTACAATTACAGCATGGCTAACCCGCGCTCGTGAGCTAACATATACTGTACGCGTATACCTACGTCTACTGCGGACTGTGCCTATTCTAAAGTAATTACATAGAATCTATTTTCATAATGTCCTTCGTCCATGTTTATTTTTGGTGACACGTACTATCAAGTGTAAGTAATTGATACATAGAAAACAAAGAAAATACAGCACTGACCTCTAATCTAATGAGGAAGTTCTTAACATCGTTAAAGAAAGTAGTTAGTCCCTTTTGAAAACCATTTGCAAACAGAAGACGAAATATGTTTGGACACCTTTTACGGCACGACGAAAACATCAAAATTATTGTGGACGGTAATGTCTGAATGGCAAGAAAGAAGGCGAAGGAGTAAGGAGTGGGAAATCAAGAAGAACATACCTACTTATATGGGCTTGAGAAAAAGTAAACGTGTCGTGTCAGGCTGTCCCCACCGACCGACAAAAAGTATTTATTTACAATATTTATTTATTGACGCTTCCCTTGTGTGTAATTCTTTTCAGAATCTAACAAAAATATACCGAGGACGCAAAAAAGCTGTAGATAATTTAAACTTACGGATATATGAAAATGAAATCACTGTATTATTAGGACATAATGGAGCTGGGAAAACCACAACAATTTCAATGCTTACAGGTACCTACCTACTCAAAACGATGTAAGAAAATTTAAACTGCTTGCATTACATAACAGGTTACGAGTAGACACTTATAAAATAAATAAATAAATATTTGTGGACAATCTTACATGCTCAAATCAACCTAGTCCCAAACTAAGCAAAGCTTGTACTATGGGTACTAAGCGACGATATACATACCTACTTATATAGATAAATAAATACTTAAATACATAGAAGACATCCAAGACCCAAGAACACTTATAAAGATGTATTCTTGGTTAGGTAACCATAATGTATGTTTGTTTTATACTTAGTACTTTTAATAGGTAAAATAAACAGCGGTCTTCTCAGATATGTTATGGGGCGTAACTGAATGATGTCATAAAGGAGATTTAAGGTAAACAAGCAAATAAAGCAGAATTGACTATAACGTGACAAATAGGCTACTGTTTATTAACGTCATGCGATTAGCTGCTTTGAAGTTTTTGAAAAAACATCAAATTACATACCTACTACCGAATATTTGTCAGAGCGAAATGGACAATGTCCTCTTTTTGATAATTCGGGTCGGGAGTGTTTGCTGTTTTAAAAATTGTTCAAAGTGCAGTAACGCTAAGCTTGCTTGTTTCGTGTTTTTCCATATATGCTCACTGTGAATCACTTCAACTGGGTTAGGTACAGGAAATTAGCTATTACCTACCTATAGCGTAAATTTAATACAGGAACGGTGCCACCAACATCGGGAACCGCAATAATAAACGGCTACAACGTGGTGACGGAGACGGAACAGGCCCGCAAGTCCCTCGGCATTTGTCCGCAACACAACGTGCTTTTCCCTGACCTCACCGTCAGTGAGCACCTCATATTCTACTCCAGTCTAAAAGGAACCTCGTCCAAGCAGCTAGCTGGCGAAGTCGATCATTTTGTGAAATTATTGGAACTGGAAGATAAGGTAGGTTTGATTTGACTGACTGACTTTGATTTCTTAAAAGTCTTTCGAGACAAAGTGACAGTGTAAATGGCAGGTGCCGTTTACACTTGATTTACGGGAAAGTAGAAAATTGCGAGTAATTGTAAATGCTGTTATCAATGTTGTCATCAACGAATGTAAACACTTATATAACAGAGGGATGTGCTGTCAAGTAACCTATCGGGCGGTCAAAAACGGCGATTGTCGGTCGGGGCGGCGATGTGTGGAAAGTCGAAGATTGTACTGCTGGACGAGCCGACGTCGGGCCTCGATCCGGCCGCGAGGCGGGGTCTGTGGGACCTCCTGATAAAGGAAAAGAAAGGTCAGTAACGTTGAAATTCTATTTGTTGCACGAATTTCTAAGATAAAAATTATATTTCATTTTGAACCTTATTATTTCAATGGTAATATAGCTTTTTGATTGAATTACCTTGATGCAACTCTGCCAACTCAAATTACTCTAGTAGTTAACTAATTAGGTCTAGATGTATCGATAGTCAGTCAGTCCTTCAATTAATATTCTCATCAGTTTTTAAGATTTAGGGATTCCACACAACAGGAACCTGTCTTATTAAAATAATTTGCATAGTCACTTTTCACGCACTTGCGTTCAAGTATGTTGCCTAGCTATTAGCTACAACAGTTGGTTCGATACCAGGCGTGTGACGTCATGTGCCCGTGCCAATTCGTAGGAGCCGTTTGGGCGGCCGCTAGCGGCGAGCTAGGTTCATCTCTATTTTTTGCCCTTTATTGTGATCTGATTGTAGTTGGTCCCATATAGACATTTGATCGTCTATAAAAACTGGTTCGAATGGCACCATAATTTTTTTTTAGTCAAATAGCGGATTATCCTTTTACACATCTGTATAATTTTCTTAAAGGCCGTACCATGATCCTCACAACCCACTTTATGGACGAGGCCGACGTACTAGGCGACCGGATCGCCATAATGTCCGGCGGCAGGCTGCAATGTAGAGGCACGCCGTACTTCCTGAAGAAACACTATGGCATCGGATACAAGCTGTCGATTGTGAAGGACGAGGGATGCGATGTGGCCGAAGTTACGAATTTCTTTAGACAATATATACCTGATATTAGAGAACACACAAACATTGGTAAATATACTTTTCACCTTGCAAACAGCTAAACGACAAAAACCAATGACTCGAATGTTTGTTCGCAATCGACCATTTGGTCGCGACTCATAATTTTAGTAATGCTTCTTTACTTTCATTGATGAGGGTGACTAGTTTATTCATCCACACACCACCATCCACCGGGTTTCCATTACACCGTCATTAAAAAAATTGAGCGCTTAGTAAAGATTTATTTGAAATCAATGTCAGACACTTGCACAACCTTACCAGTCAACACCCTAGATCGTCTGATCACATGGTTTCAGGTTCCGAGTTAACATACATACTGCCAAATGAAAACGTCAGCAAGTTCCCGGAAATGCTTAAGCTGTTTGAGAAACAAAGAGAGTCACTAAATGTTTCCAGCTACGGACTATCGGTCACGAGCCTCGAAGAAGTTTTTATGAAGTAAGTTTTTAAACAAGTTCTTTTGCACTTTATTACCTTAAGCATAGAGTCTAAGATTTTTTGTACAGTCAAGCTGCAACTAACTTATTTGAAAATCTTTTTAGAGTGGGGGCAGAACAAGATGAAATGTCTACTCCAAAAGAGATAAAGGACCATCATAGTAACCACGCTATAGTTCCTATGGACCAACAAGATCATAACAGTAAGTCTTCCTTACTGCGCTGGCTCAGTGACCCGAAGTGGATCTTGGCCTCTTGATACGATTTGGCGCCAATGTGCCCTATTCTGTGCGATCTCCTCCCAGTTTACTCTATTCTTCATATGTGCTCGTATTTTCATTAAATACTGAAATAATGCTAATATTTTATAATGTGACCCGTTATTTCAGATGTAGATAACGATCCAATACAGAAAGAAAGGGGATTCAAATTGCTGAAAAATCACATAAAGGCAATGTTTCTCAAACTAATATACAATTCAACCAGGAACAAATTATCTATGTTCATACAATTTGTATCTCCAATAATCAACATAACTTTGTCAGTGGTCATAGCGAGGTCTTGGAATTTTATACAAACATTACCTGCATTGACGCTTAGTTTAGAGAGTGGCTTTAAGAAAACGCAGACTTTAATTTCGCACGGCCCTAACTTGACTGATGGCAGTATGGACCTCAAGTACCTAATGGCGTATAAGGATTACTTCAAGCAATCAAAGTACCCTGGTATGTCGTATACTGACATCGGGACGATGGACATGGGAAAATTCTACCTCAAGCTGGTACGTGTTTTAAACGTTGACACAAACATTTAAATAAGTAGACCACTTTTTTTAGCGTGTACAATGATTGGGCGTAGTGCCAAAATAATGACAGTCGAAATTTGTACGCAAGACTAC
Source organism: Cenopis cana (assembly GCA_951800055.1). Lineage (NCBI taxonomy): Eukaryota > Metazoa > Arthropoda > Insecta > Lepidoptera > Tortricidae > Cenopis > Cenopis cana. The sequence goes on along the minus strand of OX637482.1, from coordinate 10,835,449 downwards.
GCTTATTTTATAATAGATCACAGGAAAAATGTTGAACAATAGAATTAGGGACAAATTACGCATGGTTAATTTTATATTTTTTCACATTCCGATTTGCTCACATGCTAATCGAATTACTAAACCCTTTTGTCCCTTTGACGAGGTTTTTTAACTATACATGTACCTAAAGGCAATACGCCAATCATACTTTTTTAAACAACAATGCATTATATAAAAAAATGCTATCAATTAGATGTTATGTCAATAATAACAATAAGTTTAAGGGTTAACCGTTTTTCAGAGCAGAGAGGATCCCACGCGCGTTCACTTTGAGAACGTTATAGGCGCCACGTTTGAAAAAGAAAGTATAACATGCTGGTTCAGTAACTATGGGTACCACGACTCTGCTATCTCGCTCGCACACGTGGACGACGCCATGATGCGTGCCGCTTTACCCGGGAGCTCTTTGAAAATAGTCAATCAACCACTGCCCTATAGCATTGAGAATCTCGTAAGTTGACAAATATTTTTCTGTAACTAGAGTCTGGTTAATGAAAGCTGAGACTGAGATATATTTAAAACTTTTTAAATGGCAACTATAATATCTACGTCAAATGTGTCAAACGTCACTTCATTGTTGAGTCTCTGGAGAGCAACATTGCTTGATCGTTTATGGGTCAGAAAAAGAATATAGCAATTTGCATAATAGGTATATTATTCGTCGAAAATATCAGATTCTGATTATTTAAATATCAAATCTTCTCTTGGACTACCTATTTTATCGCGTAATATGTACTGAACTATGAAGCACGAAAAGTGTATTTTGTTGCCCAAGTATCGTCATTGTTTTGTCACATTATACACAGCGTTGCAAAAGGTAGATTTTTTAAATTTGCCGCCTTTTTCTAGTATCGGCTTTCATTAGGCAGACTTTAGTCGCGGATTAGATACAAAAGGTATATGCCGGTGAGATATATTTGTAACTACGCAAAAATGTTTTAATTAATGTTTTCAATTTGGATTGTTACAGCTGAGAGTGATGGCTACTGGTGGAACGATGGGTTTTCAATTTGCGTTTAATATGGGATTCTGTATGGCGTTTGTGTCTTCGTTCTTGGTGCTATTTATGATTAAGGTAAATAAAGTAATATTTAAAGTAGCACTATATACTGAGTCACAAATGTTAGAGTAATATGTTAGAAAATATTATAGGAGTTTTCACTTTAAATTTATAAAATAAATGTTTCAAAATATAAGCTTTTGCCCACGACTTTCTTTCTTCCCCGCATTAATCGCGTTTGAATTTAATTGCTTACACAAACTTCCACCCTTTAGGCATGATTTCCAGGATAAAAAGTATCATATGTCCTTCACTGAGACTCAAACTATCTCCATACCAAATTTCATCTAAATCGGTTCAGCGTTTTAAGCGTAAAGAGGTATCAGACAGACAGACACACTTTCGCATTTAAAATATTAGGTATGGATTTCCTCATTAACATACCAGGAACTACTGGTGTGGCGTCGGAAACTTTCCAAAATTGCGAATTTATCCACATGGGAAAATTTCAGAAATTTCTCATATTTTTATATGGTGTGTGAAACTTTACGAAATGTAAAATGGAAATTTCTTATATTTCTATGAAATTCTCAAGAAAATTCGGAGAATTCTTCCAACTTTTTGGAAACTTTCCGCAACTTGCACATGCACATCTGTACCAGGAACGCATAAGCGGCGCAAAGCTTCTACAGCGTGTGGCGGGGGTGCGACCCGCTGTGATGTGGCTGGTGGCGCTGGTGTGGGAGTGGTCGTGGCTGCTCCTCATCCACATCACCATCGTCATCACGCTCGCCTGCTTCCAGGAGGTCACGCTGTCCACGCCCGATGAACTAGGCAAGTGAACATGTGCGTCTACAAGTGTTCATTTCTTTTGGAGGTATAATATTCATTTATGTCACACCTGGCCATAAAGCGGCAATTACCGCACGCTCCGCGCGCGGGAAATCCCACTTTCTGGCCAGGGGGTGATATAAAATTTTGTACTTAACACGGGCGGTAATAAAGAAAGTCTCAGATCGCATATTTATCGCCCTTGCTTTCGGCTCGGGCGTCAAATACCTGCGATCTGAGACATTCTTTGTTTTACCGCCCTTGTTAAGTAATGTACTATTTACTCATACACGCTCTAAAAAGCCTCATAGGCGGTATGAAAAGCAGTATGTGTCACACGCTAGCAAAATTATTTCCGTCTTAGGCGTAAACATTTGAATTCTAATGTAAAATCTTTCGCTTCACTAAGACTCAATATACCGCCCTCGCCGTAAATATATCATTTTGCTCCCTAGAGACACAATTTACAGTTTAAGGATGTTTCTGTTGGACTTTTAATTAGTTTCGAGTTAAACTGTGGTTAGCTCAGGATCTAAGACATTTTGTTCGTCGTCATGGTAGCTATATTTCTTTTTTTTTTGTGTTATTGTGAAAGGAAATAGGTCATTAAGTGTGTTTTGTATCTCTGAATGTAGTCTAATAAAAATAAGTGAAAGATTTAATAGTTGCACTGTTATTGAAATTTTAACCTTTTAGCTTTCCGCTTTTTGAGTGTTGTTCCAGTTTTTGTTGAGTTAGAATGGTCCATCCACCATTTTAGTAAAAAACTACAAATCCTTTGTTAAAACACTAATTGGCGCGGAAAAAGTTTTTGATTAATTATATCTACATTGTATGGTAAAAAGTTTTGGAATATTTATTTTTAATTATTTTTTTAAATTACAGGAAGAGTGCTGTTAGTTCTTATGGTATTTTCCTTAGGAATAATACCTATCCACTACGCGGCCTCTTTCTGTTTCGAGGCGGCCGCTACAGGTTTCTCAAAAATGTGCTTCATCAATATATTCACGGGTAAATATCTTGTTAAATCTTTTGTAACTTGATATTTAATTAAAGTTACGGATTCACTATATGTCAACCGCTTAACTGAGATTGCGGGAAAGGGTAGCGGGAGGCAGGTACCCGCCGCTGCCCTTTGACGTTTCCCCTCTTACCCCTGTCCTGTCACAGGAATCATTAAGACGGTCGGTCTATAGGCAATAAGTCTCTGGACACATGAAGTCAGCGCCGTCGGCTGAACTCGTGAATCATGCAACGTTGCCAGACTTCTTTCGACATGTTCCTCGGCGCGTGGATCTATGAAATTTGCGTGTTTTGCGATGTAGCCAAACATGTGTTAAGTACATTACTTGGTTTTTGCACGCGAAGTCACCTTGGACTTCTTCGCGAACACTAATTGTTAATTGTATTAAAGGATTAATAAAACGCCTATACAAAATCGAGTACCTTAGTAGCAAACGTGCTATAGCAGCAACTATACTTAGATTTGCCAGAACTGCCGGGCTCCCATAGAAGTGTCACTCCCTTTTTACACCTAACGAACTATTTCCGGAATAAAAACTATCCCTTGTCCTTCCCGAGGACTCAAACTATCTCCATAGTGAATTTCATCTAACTAAAGCGGTTCAGCAGTTTAAGCGGAAGAGGTAACAGACAGACAGATAGACCACGTTACAGTCGCTTTTCTAGTATACTAACTTTTGCCCGCGACTTCGTTCGTGTAAACTTCCACTCCCTATTTCGTCCCTTCGAGGGACGTTTTTCGGGATAAAAAGTATCCTATAAGTTAATCCAGGCTATAAACTCGTAGTATACCAAGTTTCATCATAATCCGTTTAGCCGTTTTTACGTGATTGAGTAACAAGCATCCAAACATCTAAACTTTCGCATTTATAGGAACTTAATCTATCACAGGGACTTAATCTATCTCCATACCGAATTTCATGTTTATCGGTTCAGCGGTTTAAGCATGAAGAGGTAACAGACAGACAGACACACTTTCGCATTTATAATATTAGTATGGATAAGGTAGTATAGTATTTTCAGAGACAATATAAATATATAGTGTCCTTGAATAAATTACTGATAAGTGTTTAGTAAAGTGGCGCGATTACTTCTAACATCGCAGGCGACACGAGTCTCAGAATATTTGTCCCCTAGAGAATCCTTCCCTGGCTTTAACGATTCTGTAATGATTTAATGAACATTGATTGTTTTATTTCAGGATGCATGCCCTTCCTTATAACGGAGGTGCTCAGGCTGCCAGAAGTGGGGAACCGTTTTTATGCGAATCTGTTCGATTGGATATTCTCCGTGTTGCCAATTTACTGCTTATGTAGGAGTTTAAGGTAAGATTGATATCTACTCTATAGTGCGCGCCATCCACGACGACGCGCCCCTCCACAGCACAAGCCGTACAACTGCGCACAGATTACTATGAGATTCGCTGTGGAGGGGTGCGTAGTCGTGGATGGTGCGCACTGTAGCACATGTTTAGGCATTTTCGTACTAAAGTATATCCCTAGTTTACATTTATTATCTATTCTTCCCCTTCGTTGTTTTACCGTATTAATCATTTATTCAAGCAATATAGTTTTATTTTGTTTGGTTGCAATAAATCCAAATTCACGCAGAATTACAGCTTGCGTGCATCGTCCTATATACAAATGATGGACGTATCTCTCTTCCGTCTCATTTTTCACAAACCTGTAAGATTTAGAAATACTTAGCAAGTCTATGATTATATTCTTCGTCTATAGGTATCCCGTTACCCTCTGCGGGGGTGTAGGGCTCGAATCAACTCTCTCCATTTGCTTCGGTCCTGGGCAATTTAGGTTACTTCAGAAACAGAAACAGAAAATTTATTGTATAAAACTGTGTAGTTATAAAGGTCCCAGGGTTCTTCCCATTTCATCCCCAGAAAGCCCAACTCTTGATCCACGTAACGCCGCCAAGTTGTTCTGGGGCGACCTTTTTTCCGCTTGCCAGGTATCTGCGAAGTCAGGGCCTTCTTGGACAAGTGGTGATTATATTAATAAGTAAATACTCGTTCCAGAGATATGAGCGTGTCAGCGTTCGCATTGCAGGCGTGCAACGGTCTGTGCGACACGTTCGTCAACATCGAAAACTGCACAAAGACGACCCTGTGCAGCAAACTCAATATCACCGTGTGTTGCAGTGAGTTTCATGTCTTAAGGTAGCATTAATTATTGGATGGAGCCTGAAGATTTTTGGACAAAATCTTGTCTTCATACATAATTACACTCATTTTTATTCATTGACATTCAAGAAGTGAGTCTCAAATTTAGATATTTTTGTTAGGTGGGTTTCGGTATGCTCAACTTTGGGAACCACTACTCGGTAACATCTACTCGGTTACTTTTTAAAAATAAAGCCAACTTTGTAATTGGGTCCAAAAGTGGACATAACTCATTGTAGTCGACTGCACAAATGTATCATTATATATTACCATTTTTTAATTCATGTTGCGGGACAGAAAAGCCAAGAAAAAGCGAAAATCCCTATTATTCGTGTCGTAGACTCCCTGTATTATAATTTTAATGGAGTTGGATGCAGAGGGAGGAGTTACCTAAGTTACCTAAATCTCCAATTTTCGATCCCATGCTGCTTGCGAAGTCTGATAGGTACTTTTTGAAACACATACATTCCGTACTATAATGCAAATACAACTGACATGACTGTTGCGTTTTCAGTTGACGAAAATCCGTTCCTACGCTGGTACGAGCCGGGGGTCGGCCGATATCTCTTCATGATGACCTTGACGGGGCTTTTGGTTTTCACCCTCATACTTCTAAAGGAGTACGAGGTATTAAACCAGGTAAGTGCTCTACGAGGACATAGATAGCTATAGTGACACAGCTGGCTTTTCAACCCATGAGTGAATTGTCAAACTTCCCATGCAATCAAATTAGTGTTTTACGATCAGCGATGGTTCGAAACCGCTTTCATTTATAACAAGATTAACATTACCTAGATATTATGTCAAATGTACCTATGTACACTGTTTCGACATCTATATATTATAATCCATACCAATAGGAGGGTTTGACTGAAAATCTGCGTTGCAGTATATTTGCTGCAACATATATGCTGAGTCAAGTCCTTTTAAACATTTTCATTATACCTTTTGTTAGTTTTAAGTCTTGAACATGTACCATGAATGTGATGTTTAATAAATATTCTCTATGTCTATGTCTATGAAACAACTGGTCCTACACCAAATGTTGCATAAGTTTTACGAGTACAGGTCAACCGTTTAACTGAGACCGCGCAGGTGAAGGGTAAAGGTACAAACACCTTAAGAGGGTGGACGTCAAAGGGTAGCGGACGAGTAGCGGGCGCGGCGGGCCGCGCTTTCAATTAAGCGGTCTACCTATAGACTACTTTTTCATTCATTCATTCATTTATTTTTCGTAAAACATAATTTTACATGTCATATTTATATAAAAAAATAATAAATTATTGTTACAATTATACGTTTTCCAAATACATGTTACATTTTATAGGTATTATATATATGTCCATAAGCATAGTTTCAATATTACCTACCTATTTTATTGGCTAGCGAACCAGTTAAGTTGATGTTTTATCAGTGTTGGAATTTAGAAATTCGTCTACTGTATACCATGCATCTGATGCTAGTTTAGTTTTAAGCTTGTTTACAAAACACCTCTTTAGTATATATATTGTAGTCTTTGCTATAGACCATTGTATTGTGGTACCTAGATTTGCTACAAATCGACCCCACCTCCGCCACCTCCCGAGACGACAGAGGACGATGACGTGAAGCGAGAACGGGATTACGTCTCTATGCCGGAGCCGAGGCGCGACAGCCTCGTGTGCAGGGACCTCACTAAATATTACGACAAGTTCCTTGCCGTCAACAGGTTGTCCTTTGGTGAGTTTATTGAACTTTTCTTATGGACGTCACTGGGTTAGACGTCGCAGTAGACAAAACTGACCTAATACGCGTTCCCTCTTAATATTACGACACTTTCCCAGCTGTCGATCGACTATCCTCTGGTGAGTTTTCCAGGTAGGCTTGCCTGTCTCCCTCTATGTCGGTATGTAATACGTTCACTTTCGGTTACCTTGATATGGGTCGCCGTAAGTTTACAATTCAGATTCGAACATTGAACGTGTTATGTAGATATTGGTTGGAATTGCCAAGACGACGACGACATAAAGCGTACAAAGGCGCCACCACGAATTTACCAATATCGAAATGTACATCTAGAGATGGGAACATGCTAACTTCGATATTCAAATTTCGTAGTACCACCCTCAGCCGTGTAGTAAACCAAGGCTTTTTCTTAGGCTGGTTTTCCACTATGGATGGGTTTTAAATCCACCAATCACATTCCTTTATTCACATAGCATAGCTCTGGTGGAAAAGGGTTCAGCTAAGCTATGTTTTTTATATGGAAAGATGCGAGCTGCGGATGCGTGCTACGGATGTGCGCTACGGATGCGCTCACGCTTCCCCCCTCACCGCACTGCCGCTCTCCGCGGCCGCTGTCGATACATCGCATAGCTCGAGCTGCGCATCTTCCTTGCACAGCTACCTCGCGGCTGCGCATCTTCATCATCATCTTCCTCGCACGTAGCTTTAGTGGAAACGGTCGCATAGCTCGTAGCGCATCCTCGCAGCATAACTGCGTAGTATAGCTCTAGTGGAAAACCAGCCTTGTGTCTTGTGTAAGTAATTACATTACATTGCAGCGGTGCGCAAAGCGGAGTGTTTCGGTTTGCTCGGCGTCAACGGCGCAGGCAAGACCACCACGTTCCGTATGCTGACGGGCGATGAGCGCATTTCAAGTGGAGACGCTTTCGTGCTCGGGCAGTCCATCAAGACGCAGCTGCAGCAAGTTTACAGGCAGATAGGTATAGTATTTTTTCTCAAAAATGGCCCGCAAACTGGACTTTAGTCGCTACATATTGGAAGGTAAAGTGTATAGTTTAAGGTCAGATCCAAATTAAAAAGTAAAAAACATTGCAGGCCACATATATGGCCTGCAATGTCACATATAAATTCCTTTATTTGTCGAGTTATAAACTTTTTAAAATGTAGAAACTGTCATATAAAAGGAGGCACAGGTCGTATTCAGCCAATTCAGCTCGTATTTTTCTGTTGAAAACGCGACGTTTTTTTATGTGTCTCGAATAATTTGCGTTTTTCGGTGGAAAAATACACTTGCGAGAATCTTAAAAAAAATAAACGGCGGGAAAACATGATGTTTTTGACGTTTTAAGGTTATGTTTATCAAATCTTAATTAAATTTTTGTCGTATTTTCCCCATTTTTGAGATAAGCACTATATTAGCCTCGGCCGGAATGGCAATTGCAGGCTTCGTATTATAATTAAACGGACTCGCAAGCTCGTCCGTTTAAACAAATACTCAGCCTGCAATTGCTCCCTTCCCGGCCACGGCAATAATGTACTATTACATCACACCTGACCATAATATAGATATTTATTACCGCCCGCTTCGCTTGCGGAAAATCCCATTTCCTGGCCAGGGGCAGACGTATAATTTTGTCCTCGCCACGTGCGATAATAAAGCCTCAGATGGAATACTTGCGATCCGGGCCTTTATTGTTTTACTGCCTGTTAATGTTCTATAGTGTCACGCTAACTTACGACACCTTGTATAAGTTGTACAAGCAGGTCAGATAGATCGTAGCAACCAAAATGACCATGTGCCTAATGATAATAAAGACATGCTTCCATATAGGTATTTGGCTAATTCCATCGCTGACTGTACACACACATACATACATGTACTCATGCCCGTATCCCATTGGGGTAGGCAGAGACGCCAGAGACCAAAGACCGCCAAGTACTACGGTCCTTACATACGTCTTTTGCTTCACTCACATCCATACATCTCATCTACATCACCTCATACAAGCTCGTCGGTTGCGGGAACTTCTGACTTCAGCCTGGTCTTTTTTTATCGCTGACTGTACTCGGTTTAAAGCTTGCAATGACCCACTGTCAGAGTATGAGAACGGAAAATAAATATTTGGGCATTCTCGTAGGGTATTGTCCCCAATTCGACGCGCTACTGGACAACTTGACGGCCCGGGAGAACCTGCGTATCTTCTGCCTGCTGCGCGGCATCCCCACGAGGCAGGGCGCCTCACGCGCCTGGCAGCTCGCCAACGCGCTTGGCTTCGCCAGACATTACGATAAACAGGTACGGTGGCTCTTTCTAGATGATAATGGCATCCATTGTTTTTCTCATTACCGTCATCATCATATCAGCCGAAATACGTCCACTGTTGGACATGACCTCCCCCAAAGAGTGTCATAATAACTGGTCCTGCGCCAGCCGCATCCAGTGAACTCACGCGACCGTTACCAGGTCATCAGTCCCCTTGCGGAGAGTCTAACCACGCTGCGCCTTCCGGTACGCCTCCGCTCGGCTTGTTCTTCCTATAAATCTTAAAATAGCTGACATATTATGCTCTTATTCCCGAATCCCGGCCGGGGCATTTATTTGTGTGATGAGCATGAATATTTGTTCTTGGGTCTTGGATGTTTTCTATGTATTTAAGTATCTATTTATATATATAAGTATGTATATCGTCGCTTATTTAGTACCCATAGTACAAGCTTTGCTTAGTTTGGGACTAGCTTGATTTGTGTAAGATTGTCCACAAATATTTATTTATTTATTCCATTGGAATGTCTACTTTAACGCTATTGTAATAAGAGTTTCTATTACATACACGCTGTCAAAAAATCGTATACTTGTAATATAATCTCTATTAATATTACTAATATTAGCGTTAAGTAACCTAACCTAACCTATCCAATGGCATTAGAGCAAGTGTCAATGTAATACTTCAAGTAACGTGGCTAATAAAATAAGCCAGGAACAATAAATAAACCAGTTTCTTTTCCACTAGGTTTGTCAATGCAGCGGAGGAACCAAAAGAAAGATTAGTACAGCCGTCGCGCTCATGGGCGATTCACAACTCGTCTTCTTAGATGAGCCTACAACAGGTAATTTTTTTAATAAGTAATACATTTTTAGTGTCTATTTAATATACTTGCTTCAAATTCCACTGAGCGACATGAAAGTGGTAGAAAGATTTTCTTTCATGGGCAGAAAAAATATTTTCAACAACGCTGGCGCCTCGCTACCTGTGGTTACAAGGTTTTAACCACAGGCCTTTGGCTCTGGTTTTAAACCATCGCCTTTATGGTTGTATTGCTTTATTGTACATAAAACACAAAGGGAAAAAAATGCAATAGATAGATGAAGTACAAAGGCGAGCCCTTTACCTATCAAGGCACATTAATGTTGACCTTTTTTGTTACTACTTTTATCTCACGAGCGCGGGTTGGCCATTGTTGTAGTTGTGACACATACGAACACATAGACAACGTGAACTCATAGCCCCTACGCTGACGCACACATAGACAACGTGCATGTATAGCTCAACACACAACCATGGCTCACCCGCGCTCGTAAGATAAAAGTACTCTATCTTGTGACACAGTGTACTATTTCAAGGCATGGACCCGGCGTCCAAACGGCTAGTATGGACGTCTATAAGCGAGGCTGTGTGCGCGGGCCGCAGCGTGGTGCTGACGTCACACAGCATGGAGGAGTGCGAGGCGATGTGTTCGCGACTCACTGTGATGGTGGCCGGCAAGCTCCACTGCTTGGGCTCGCTGCAGCATCTCAAGAGCAAGTTCTCACAAGGTAATACTAATACATTTTTATTAACACTGTTCAGGCAAGCGATGTAGCCTACATATCCTACAGGACCAAATAGACTAATTGTTTACATTTGTAATACGATAAATGTTTAGGCGCCGCTTTACCAGTCAAATCCCGTGAAATATCTACATCCTAGACTGGTATGGTCAAGAGCTAAAATAAGTTATTTTTAATCACTCAATTAACTTACATTTGTTCCTGACTGACCACAAAATATTCCATTGATACACCTGTGTAAACACAGATCACACTATCGTCACAGTTACACATGACTCTCTGAATGAAGAAGTTTTCAAATAGTTTTGATTTCTCTCAACAGGGTACACACTCTTCGTGAAGTGCAAAGCAGGGCCAGACAGGGACTCAAATCTAGCCAGCATCAACAATGCGATATTAGAACGCTTCCACGACGTAACACTTGTGTAAGTATTTATTACTATTATATAGAATAATGTAAGGAGCAGCTATGCGATTCACTAAGCACCAAGGGGCTGACACGCTTTGCTAGAGAAAGATAGTCTTATTGCGATTCCTATAAGAGGAAATAGAAAAGAGTGGCATGTTTTGTCCCTATCACCGACCGAACATTTTTTCATGGTCGGGTTATAGGCAAAGGCAAACTTCCATAAGCAATATATTGGACATGCAAACCGACCAAATTGCGTAGTACAAATTTTGTATGAATATGAGCAAGTAGCAAGTATGAGAAAGACATAGCCTCGGTCGCTCGTTGGCGCATCTACAACTACAGAGTATATATAATATCTATGCTAAGCACTGTCCTCACCTGTCACTCACCTCACAGCTCCCCGTTTTTATATGGAAACTGTCAAATGTCATTTGTCACTTTTTGACAGTTTCTCGCTCGAATTATGCGAATTAGAAAAGGGAGGGTAGATTTTTCTCTACTCGCGTCGCTACAGTTGTGCTAGCCCCGCAGAACGCACTTGCGGTTTTTGTAACGAGTCCCGCCCAAAACATAAATGCAATAGAAAAATAGGTTTAGGTCCACGCAATAAATAGTATGTAACGTAATATTCAATTTGGCTTTATAAACATACTGAACGCATCTCAGCTTCTTGGGTGAACATAGTGAATTGTCAACAAACAGTGTATACGCTTGTTAAATTTATTTATGTTTCACAGGGAATCATACTTGGGCATCAACACCTATTACTTAAAGGACAAAGACTTGCCCTGGTGGCAAGTATTCCACGTGATGCAAGGGCTGTGTTCGCAGTACCCCATCGAGGATTACTCCGTGACGCAGACCTCGTTAGAACAGGTGTTCCTCAAGTTCACTAGGTCCCAGTCGAGTTAATTAATATATGTACACTCTTGCCCCCTTATTCATAAACGTCCATCAAACCTCTATTGGTTAACAAGCCGCTAAAGTTCGTTTGTCCTTATCTGTCACTCTGACATTTACGTTTGTGAGAAAGGGACAAACAACATTTTAGTTAGCAGAGGTTTGTTAAGTTTTATGAATAAGGGGGTTGCACTCTATTCATTTGTAATACGGTCCAAAAATGTGTACATATTAGTGAACCTGGCTATACAAGCAACTCTGTCGCGTCGTTGCTGGAATCGACGACGCACGAAACAAATGCAAATTGCGAGCTCGTGATAAGTTTTCCATCCTATACTGACGTGTTACCATTACCGCCGTAGTATGAGAATCAAGCTACAAATTAGGATTAGGTGTTCTGCTGTGCGAATAGTGAAAGATAGTACATAGACGGTTTATATGTCTGTGGTTTACGTTCAAGTGTACTTAAATATCTCGTAATGTTAATCGTATAAGTTTATGTCAGCTGATCGATCAACAAAAATTCATTTCGATGAAACGCCGACGTGATCGCGTTTACTAGCAGGTACTTAAGTGCGAGAGGGACAAATGCTACATGTCCGACATAAACGCGATCATGCCAGCTATCCTTTTTTAAAGTATAGTCGACGTCAAAGAGTTAGACCTTATTGCAATAGTATAAGGTGCAAAAGTGGGAACATATCTTTGATATCGACTGTACTTATTACTATACGTGTACCGTTTAACTGATACCGCGCCTCTGATGGGAAAAGGAGAGGAGACGTCAAAGGGTAGCGGGCGGCGGGATTCTGCCTCCCTGGTCACAGTTAACCGGTCGACCTATAGATGGTTTAACTTTTGACTCAACAAATATTGCCAACAATGCAACAAATCTTGCCAACAACTGTAAGTTAATATAGCTTACAATCCTATGTGTCAACGCGTTGGTGTCCCACTGACGCCGTATACCGACGTTGTAGGAAGGCGTGAGTAAGCCAACTTCCAACATATGTACAATAAATGTCAACAAATCCCTAAAGAAATTACAAGTCCGTAAATTACGGATGGAAAAATCCTTATTAGTTACCGAGCTAAATGGTACATAACATTAATAACTTACTAAATAAGTTATGATAACAAAAACTTATGATAAAATTTGATGTTACTCTTGGAATGTATTTATAATTAAGATTCGTGTAAGAAACAGGTACTTATTTAAAATAAAACTTGTGATCGATGTTCAGTACTGTTCAGTATTAAGGAATATATACGTGTATATAAAATAATGTGTACGTGTAATGTTTAGATATATTTAAACAATTGTATTGTTATCGTATGCCGTTGTTCTCAACCAATACCTAAAAATATTTTTTAGAATCTCCTGTGATCTTCGTTTTTACATTGTAAGATTCACGGTAACAAATATATGTGATTTACTGAGAGGAATTTTGATTTTTTTTTGTAATAAGTAGGAAATATTTTTGATGTCTAAATGCATAATATAATTATGTCTTAGGAAGCATAAATATTCTAAGTTATAGTTAAAGTAACTGGCCATTTACTCATCTCCACAACTAGATGGATTTTCTATGATTTGTGGTATTATGAAAAATAATTAGTTTTCTTGTAGATATGTTCAGAGCAATCATAAAATCTAATTTTTGATAATACACAGAAATAATTACCTGAAAGCTTTTTCCGAATCTCAAAGATTTTTAGATATCTAAGGCAGCTTGATCATTGTAAAGTGTGACGTCATACTTTGTTTTTACATAGAATAACATTACATAACGTTGACCTAACCTAACCTAGCACACACGTACGGTACTCGCATGCGAGTTTCATTAAACTGCGGGTCGCGGAGGTATAACGAGTTCAATGTCTCTATAAATAGACCAGTCGTTAAATAAAAATAGCTGGACTCTTCTCAGCTAGGCTAGGTTAAGTGAACCAGCGACAAAACTCTCAGTAACCACCAGTTTTAAGTTAACCAGCTATAAATTCTAATTTATACCTAACGCTCGATCTAACTATTCATTTTATTTTATTATAAATAATTAATTTTTAAGCATATATAATATGCTTAATGCTTAAAAAATATGTCCTATGAGTGACTATTTTCCAACATTAGAATGATCAAAACCTTTACGACAAAAATCCGGTCCCACTACAGGGGTAAAAACCATGCAATGTAGTTTTAAACTCGCATGCGAGTCTCATACATCTGTTAGGGCCTTAAAAGGGCAAAGATATCCGAGTGGAAAACATCTTTTGGCAGCCCCTTAGATAAATAATAAGAGACAAGATTTCCCAGCCCTATCGTACGTAGGTATTCTATAATTTTAGACGTCAGCAGCGGGTAGACAGCCTAGCCTAAAGGTCTAATTCCGCAGCCGACAGCAGACAGCAACCGCACGTTCTGCACTCCAAATTGAACCGTAATGGTATTCATAAAAAGCTCAATTTGAAGTGAGCGGAGAAGTGTCGCAACTGCACACGCCGCTTACTCTAAATTGGGACTTTGTCTTATGAATACGGTTCAATTTGGAGTGCGGCGGAACGTGCAGTTGCCGTCTGCTGTCGGCTGCGGAATTATACCTTAACCGAGGAGCGTATTTTTATAATAAGTGTATATGTTGTAATGTATGTTGCCCGAACTACGTATGACCTTTTCAGTATAAACTTTGTAACCAATGTGATATTCTATTGTATGCGTTTACTTAACAAGTCAGTGGTTTTACATTTATATAAATAAATAATAATGTATTTATTGTTGATTATAGTTTTACATTGTGGTCTGCGTTTTTTTTTTCTACTCATACTTTATTGTCATAATTTAAGTTAACTAGATTGTAGATACTGAGGCATAATTCAACATCATATAGGTATTAGAACGTGATAGGCAAGCGTTTGTTCATAAGCCTTGAATGTTTTCAATGTGTTTTCAAGAAAAACTGGCCAAGTGCGTGTCGGGCTCCGCACATTTAGGGTTCCGAACCAACCGCAAAATTAAGTTGGTTTTAATAGGAAAAATAGGAAATTTTAATGAAAAAATGACAAACGGCGCCGGCGGGACTCAACGCCAGGCCGGCGCCGGTAAGTGAAAAAATTTCATACATTTTTGCTTCCCCGGCGGCGCCGGCTTCGGTGCCGGTGCCGGGCCGGCTAATGTAATAACGCCCAAAGTATAAAAGCGTCTATAGGGTTCCGTTTGCACCCTCCGGGTACGGAACCCTAAAAATGCGTGGCATTGATAAGTATACCTCAATACGTAGTTATGTATTGTATTTTTTAATAATATCAAAAGATACGTCAGGAATAACTGAAGATAGGGGTCGCAAAATATGTTAGCGTACTCAGGCGCGGAGTTAAAAAGGTTGAAAACAACTGAGCTACCATGTGGATTTGCTCTTTATATTGGAGTTGAAACTATTCATGCAGCACTAATTAAGGACCGTGCTCGTACTCGCCTATTTAGCGCTAAGGAGCGAATGAGAAGCCCGAAATGTTATATAGCCCAATTGGCATGCTTTTGGTCCTACTATAGGTATACTCGAAATTATTTAAAATGTCCGACATTTTATAAAAACTTATTGGAATTGGAATCTTCATGCTTGGACAGTAAAGTCGCTTTTTGAACGGACTAATTTGATACAACTCGGACAGTTTAAATAATTTTAAGTATACCCACTATATGTGGTGCGTGCTCTCGATAAGTTCCATTGATACCTAGACGCCCATAGGGTGAGCGGCAAAAGCAGAGAGCAAAATACATCAAAGTACCTATCTATTTGTACCTAATTAATTTGATCGTGGTTTTAAGGTGTTCTTCTCAATATGGTATTCTCAATAGCTTTATGTACACAGTTGTGAATGTATTTTGTATATTATCTTTGTTCGTAGTGTTACGTGTAGGTACCTTTTAAATAATGAAATAAAATATTTATATTTTAATATAATCTTTTTTTATTCATATTTAATCACTAGTATAGGTACATTAGTAATATAGGTTAATTCAATAAAAAAAAATAACGGGTTGCACTCCGGGAGTGCCGGCAGAAGTGAAAACTCAATAAAGATAGTAAATGGGTCATTGTCAGATTTAGGTGCGCGTCTTTTCGGTGGACAGGACATGCCAAAAGTTAAGGGCTACAAAGCTTAATTTTCGATTGATCTGATAACCCGCATAATCTGTAATTCCGTGTCTATAAATCCATATAATAAAAACGTAAATTACATGCACACAAGCCGTTAACTATTGTCCACCGAATGGACAACTTTTGTTTTTCCGACTGACACACCCAAATAACAAAGATATTCATATCGGTATCGGTATCCGTATCTGTACTGTACTCATACTCATGTTCATATTCGCATAATCCATTTACATAATATGTCCCGAGTATCATTGTGTCTTACGCATCTAAGACCAGGAACCTGTACCACAATACTTACAAGCGTACAATTCGACAAATTTGTGAACTTTTTCTATGGAAAATTGTGCAATTTTGTCAAATTGTAGACTTGTAAAGTTTTGTGGTATAGGGGCCAGCTGAGTTTAGCTGAGTTGACACCTCCTAACATCGCAATCACGATTACTAGGAGCGGTCAACTAGCTGGTCTTAGAATCTTAGAATCTGTCGCGAGTTCAACAAATTTTCCCCAGTACAAAAGTGCTCAGAGCCGCTAAAGAAGTTTTCACTTCAAAAATTGTAAACAATACTACCTATTTCCCATTTTTATTTCTTTAGATTCGTTGAGTGTGCTCAGGAACTCCATGAGCTCATACCGCCTTCCCCCTTCTTCCATCAGATATCCAGACGACGTACGACTGGCTACTTTCATTACCTGGTCAAAATCATCTTTTTTTATAATGTTTACTGGTTTGGTATTCGAATGGCGTATGTAGGTACTTCCGAGTTCAAATAACCTGGACCTTTTTAAGGTACGAGTGAATCTTCTGGGTGAGCTCGCATAAGCGTCGGCCTCATTTTCAATTTAAAAAAATATATATGACTGGTTAGAATTAGGCGTTTATTTAAGAAAATTTAATTTAGCTGTTTGCTCTAAGGAAGAACCCAAATTTGGTGTATTTTGAAAATTAATTTTATTTTTTAGGAAATATTATATTATTAATATCTATTCATTTAATGTGACTCGTTTACTTTCTTTGTCTATTCTAACAGAATCGTGCTCTATCAAGGTCATAGGGGCCCCATTACCCTAATGTGCCCAGGGCCTCAAATTGGTTAAAGACGGCCCGGCCCTGTGCGTTTCCGTTACTGTCACCCGGGGAGGTACCCTAAAAAAAATTTTTTTTAAACATTTTATTCAACCGGTTTCTCCGCGTCATCGATATGTATACTCATGCCAAATTACAGCTTTCTAGTACTAACGGTTACTGAGAAAAATGGGGGTCGGACGGACGGACGGACGGACATGGCGAAACTATAAGGGTTCCTTGTTTACTACGGAACCCTAAAAACTGAAAAAATCAAATTACTTGAATTTCCCGAAACGTGGGGTAATCTTCAGGGGATTTTTTTATTATTTGTTGGTATCCCGAAATCGAATTATAAACCGACTGAATGATGGGACATCAATTCTAAGCTGGCTTCTATGGTAGATTTATACTACGCGATTTGATCGGTTTATATGTGAAATGTTTGGAGGTTATTTTTGAATTAATTTACATATTTTTCCTATTTCATCAAGTGTCTCATGATATAACTTATGATTTAGCTCAGTAACTTGGTACCGGTGAGATTTTAGAAATAAACACGGGTCCAAAATGCAAAGAAAATGTACTTACGCAAATTACGCATGGAATGTAACATCCGCCTTTTTTCGGTCGAGTTTGCTTTTACAGCCCAACACTGAACACCCCACCATGTTTGCACTGAACACCCAAACACTACGGATCTGATAATTGGTAAATTATTATTCATTTAAACCAAACTTATCATTAATTCTCTATTTATAAAATGCACTACCGAATATTGCCAATTTGTTTTGCAATCTTCTTGACACAAAACTTTGACACAAATACAAAATTTTTCGATCGGTGATAAGGACAAAACATCGCACTATTTTCTACTTCCTCTCATAGGAATCGCAATAAGGCTATCTTTCTCTTACAAAGCGTGTCAGGCCCTTGGTATTTTATCCATCACTCTTGGCCACTAGGTATTTTGAAGGGAACTGTCACCGTATTTAGGGACAATAAGAACTACTTTCCATGAGAATTTATTTGAAATATGATCTTTACGGAAATCGGTCAGTCTGGCTATCCGATATTGGACTTTGGAAACGCTTTTTTAGGGACAATAAGAGCTACTTTCCATGAGAATTTATTTGAAATATGATCTTTATGGAAAATCTTAGGATTGTCTTAAAACAGTTAGAACCTTGGCTTTCTAAGAAGACCAGCTGGGGATCCCTCGTAACATAGCAATCACGATACTAGGAGGGGTCAACTAACCTGGTCTTGGAATTTATCGCGAGTTTATACATTTTTCCCCAGTACAAAAGTGCTCAGCGCCGCTAAAGAAGTTTTCACTTCAAAAAACTATACAAAAAGTAGATAAGAACATCTCAAATTCTCCGCCATCAAGACTTTACATTTAAAAAACCCGCATTCAAATCGATTTATCCGAGAGGGAGTTTAGGTAGGTATACGATGCTACATACATGGACACACATGTTTATTTTGTAAAGAGTTTCCCTGCAGACAAATTGTCATTTAACCGTTTTGCAGGGCTTTTATTTGGTTGTAATTTTTGTTGTCTGATTAGTAAATAAATAGGTAAATAATAAAATAATGTTAAACTTAAGTATAAGAAATACAGAAGGTTTTCTTTTGCGTTGCGCAGGAGATATTTTATTCCCTTGGAGGTATCATGTCCACTAACATCATTATGTATGTACCTATATAATACTTTATTGCCACAAAACACAGTTAAACAATACAGACAAATTCAGTAATTATCGATTCTCTGTTGGGATTCCACAAACCATTTGAATATTGATAATTGATCAATTTACCAAAACGCAACTATAATTAATTACAAATACAATTATTAACCTCGCTCCGCTCGGGAGTATTGTCTGGAGTCATTCGTCACGTTCAGGTTTCAATATCGCGGCCGTGACATAAAACGGTCCTTTATCCCTTTGGTGTACAATCTACTATTAAAACGTACCTAATTTTGCAAGAAACTATCATTTGACGTTCTCAGTTCAATAGTTCCCATGAAGCTGGCGGAAGTTCCAGGAAGCATAGAAAATCTTTGCACGAGAAACTACACTGAGCCGGGAGTATATTGCCTTTTGTCTAAATCCTTACCAATAAAATAACTTATATGAAATACCTATAAATAATAACGTGCATCCCGCAAAACTTCTAATATAGTTAACAGTTATTATGCTGCCACAGTCAAAGTCAGTCAGTCGTAATACTAATATTAAAAGCTTTGCGATAATTGACAACATTTCAAATTTTCAAGTTGGCCATTTTATATCCTAGATCGATAGAAAATGAAATTTTAAGGTCAACGTGTTTTTTTATTTCTCCCGAAATCCTAATTTTCATTCAAAAATATCTAATTTAAAAGTAGCGAATCGTAGGTGAATTATGACGAAATTTTCACGAATTACCAATGTTTGACAGCATTGCTCTTTAACAGTCGTAGGAATGACGTCACCCTTCCGTTTTATACGGTGAGTTTTATTTTGGCGATTTTCTTCAAATCTTGCGAAGAAAAATATCTAAAAACTATTTTATTACGTTCAGGTATATTTACCGAAATGGTTTTCGATTTAGGCATCATTATAAATTTTGAAATGTTGTCAATTGTTCTAGGTAACCTAAAGGCCCTAAACACACATTGTACGAGACTCGCACGCGATGTTTATCTACATGGCGCTATTTTATAGAGCGATTGAACTCGTTACCTATATACCTCCGTGACGTAGCCCTCAGTGTAATGAAACTCGCATGCTACGTGTGTGTATTAGGACCTTAAGGCTTAATTATGTCCCTACACTACATTTTGATGTCATGAATAGCTTGTTTATTTGTATTTGTCATACAAAAGACACTCGTCCATAAAGTCGCAATAACTGCACGCTACGCGTACGTAAAATCTCACTTACTGGCCAAGGGAAGACATAAAATTTTGTACTTACCACAGGCGGTAATTAACAAAGCCTTCGGGCCGGGCGTCAAATATAGGTGCGGTCTGAGGCATTCTGTTTTACCGCCCTCCCTAAAGTCACTAGGTAAGTATCAGTGGCGGCGCGTCAAAAATATTCTTAGGGAAGCCGGAAATAATTTGCCTTTTCCTATTCTTCATGAGCCGTAGTAAAAGAATTGGACTAGCTGAAAACTAGGCAAGCCGGTGGGAATCGAGTTGTATGGACGCTCCGCCACTGGTAAGTATAGTAGAAATTATTTGAAATGTCCGACATTTTATAAAACTTGTCATTGGACTTTGAATCTTCACGCTTGGACAGTAAAGTCGCTTTTTGAACGGCCTAATTTGATACAATTCGGACAGTTCAAACAATTTTAAGTATAATCATTATCACACTTTTCTCAAGGATTACAATACTTTGTGAGCTTCTTTAAGTATACAACAACATTTTGAGTAATGATTATAGTGTAGGGAAAGTGTGATTATGATTAATGTCTTGAAAGAAGAGTTTGTTTACATGATAGGACACGTAAGGATGAATAGACTGTAGGTAATGTACCTACTTATCAACAATCGTGTATAGAACAGTAAAATACTGTTAAATATTGCACCTGAAGCTTTTTCCATCGTGACACGATAAAACGGTGTAAGTACGGTCCAGTGGCGGAGCGTCCATACAACTCGATTCCCACCGGCTTGCCTAATTTTCAGCCGGTCCAGTTATTTTACTACGGCTCATAACGTATAAGAAAGGCAAATTATTTCTGGCTTACCTAAGAATATTTTTGACGCGCCACCGCTGGTAAGTACATACCTAACAAGGTGTTATAGTGCATTTTATCTCACGAGCGCGGGTTGGCCATGCATGTGGTTGTGACACATACGAACACATAGACAACGTGAATTCATAGCTCCTACGCTGACGCACACATAGACAATGTGCATGTACAGCTCAACACACAACCATGTCTTACCCGCGCTCATGAGATAAAAGTACTTGTCAAACATTCTAAAATGTCTAAGTCTTAAATCTACAATTAAACATCAACATTGATTTTGACTATGATTATATAAAAAACATTTAAAAAAGTTATTCCGCATTAACTATCTATTTATACTATAAAAATACGTATATTATACTTAACTGTTGGTACTATAACATTTCTCTCTGGTACTTAGTGAATTGTAAGAAAATTTGTTCGAGGGTAGTTTGAGAAATCGTGTAGTCTTCCACGTCGTGATGTTCTCGGCAGCGCTCCATTATCCCGAACATTTCGGACCAGGGCACCGCCCGGTTCGGCAGGTAGTACGTGAGCAGACCTTGGTACTCTTCCCTGTAAAATAGTAGGATTAGGTTAGGTTAAGGGCTATTGGGTTATACCTAATGGAGTAGGACAGACGATGTATGACCATATATATAATTAATTGCAATATCATATTTTTATGTCAACTTTGACGACCGATTTAGTAGAGTCTGGATACGTTAACTCTACCTAGCAAATGAACTGTCAAACAAATATAATTTGGCAACACTGTGCATTATACGTCATATTTCTATGGAAATGTCACGGAAATGTGACGTGTGAGGTAGTGTTGCCAAACCCAATATTTGTTGGACAGTTAATTTGCTTGGTAGAGTTAAAGTAGCCAAACTCTAGCTGACTGCCTTCGAAAGGTTCGAATCCCGGTCAGGGGAATTATTCGTGTGATGAGCACGAAGAATTGTTCCGGAGTGTTGGATGTTTTCTATGTATGTATGGACTAGGTCAATTTGTGTAAGATCACTGGAAGATTGTCCATAAATATTTAATTTTCCCACCTCATCAAATTCCTGGATCTTTCCACTACCGAACTCTGACGAAGATCTTTCAACGTCACCCGTACGAACGACATACCTACTGTTCATAGTGACCCTGGCACAATTCTTATTCTACAACACTGGATAACTTACATTAACTTGGGGGCTTTGAAATTGGACTCTACATAACGTTTCACGGCTGCTATTCCACGTGCGCCTGCTATCGAGTCTGTACTTTCTTCGTCCATTTTCATTTTTATCGTTAAAGTAAATCCTGTAACCATAACATAGAATGGTTAAGTATACAGCAATGCAATAATGTTAGAATAAAGATCAGGTACAGTCAAGTGCAAAAATATGTGTCGAATGCGTTCCCTCATAAATATGTACCGAAACTTTAATTCACCGACATAAGAGCTATGGGACATATTTTTGAGCCAGTATGTTTGCACTTGACTGATAATAGGGACACCAAATAAAAAAAAAAAAACAATTAGTTCCAATTTTCTAGTAACAGGATCAAACGGCGAAATTTGTAAGTAACTCAAAAGAATAAATAATTACATATTTACAATTCTATGTCTTCAAAGTTTTAAGAGGGGGCATATTCTGTCCCTTTTCCGCAAAACGCACCTTTGTGTTGCAACGATCGTCATTTATTATGTCTAACCAGGCGCTTTCTCTGTCTAACCAGCAATATTAAAACTGTTAAGTTTCGTTATTTTTTGAGATATTTGAAATAAGGTTATCACCATTTGGTATAATTTTTTGCCTTGTTCCTTTTGGAGTAGTCTTCTGGAGTAGTAACATTTTTAGTCAACAACCCTGTTACAATTATAACGGGTTGTGTAACCGATATCACTGGATGAGCCCAGATATCCTATGCACCCGCCCGCCGCACCTATAACGCATATTTGCGTAATCTGCGGGGCTGCAAAGCACAATTAAGGAGACGTCAGCACCACGCCGCGGCCCGCGCGCCACTCCTGCCCGGACATTTGTCCAATGTACACCATAAATACCTTCAGAGAACTTGTTCTTCAAGTGCTGCGGCGTGCCCAGGCACTGGAACTGGCCGTTGACCATGATGGTGAGCCGCGAGCAGAGCGCCTCGCACTCTTCCATGCTGTGCGACGTCAGCACCACGCCGCGACCCGCGCGCCGCGCGTTACGAATGGCGCGCCACACCTGCCCGGACATTGTCCAATGTACACAATTAGCTACGCAAAGGTTCCTGACTCTATTATGAAACGATTTGTGGCTGCTGACTGTACTCATACACCACGATACTGATGATGTGATAAGCTACCAGCCAGCTTAGCTAGACCTAGACCCTTGAAGCCGCGTTAACCGTTTGACCGCCACAGTCGGCTATACACGTCATCGGAAAATCGTGCCATGGACGGCTACAGCCCGCCTGGCCAAAGCAGTAGCGATCTATGAGCGTTTGCGTAAGGTTTAATTTCGCGTTGAACACTGCGGTGGTGTTGCATCAGCGATGCGTCACCGAGCTCTTGGACACAGCCAACTGGCTTTCCTGGCATCAATATTGTAGACTTTAGAAGGTAGGCAAAGGCAAATTTCTTCATTCCTCACCTGTCGCTTCGCCGCGGGATCTACTCCTGTCGTAGGCTCATCAACAAATACGAGCCGAGTAAAGCCGAGAAGCGCTACAGCCGTGCTGAGTTTGCGCTTATTGCCCCCAGAGTATTGCTCTACCTGCAATTCACACTAAATTTTAGGCACGGATCTTTCCAATTATTCTGGATATTCATACTACACTCTGACATATTGTTCAATCGTGAATGAATGTAACCTGCAAGCTTAAGAAGCAAAATAGAATGGCTAATTGGCGGAATAGAAATATACGTACTATCCACGTGTACGCCATTCTATTTTGAGATTTAAATTAACCCCCACTTCTCCTCTGATGTAAAATTCGCGGTAACTCGCGGGCCGACTTCGCTTAGTTGGATATAGGGCGAGGTCCTAACGCCGAAAGTTTGTTAAGTCTTATTAACACAATGATTCTGTACCCGCTTATCCAGGTGCTTTGTGAATCCGAGCGAATCTGCGAGCAAGTCCGCGCGCATGTTAGCGTGCTGGCTCGGCAGCCCTCGCAGCATAGAGAACAGCCGCAGCGTCTCGCGCCCCGTCAGCTCGCCGAACACTGCATCGAACTGCGGGCAGTAGCCTGCACCGAACGACAACAATTTTAGAATATAAGTATCTAGTAGTACTTTTCCAGTGGAAAGCGGATTAAACTCACCACTTTATCTTTGAAACCTTTATCAAGTTATTAGTAATAGTCATAATCAAAATTTTATTCAAAATCTTTTTTTATTCCTTTCACAACAATCGTTTGATATTTAAGCTTTTCGGTTAAGGGAAACATCGTGAGGAAATTGGTGTACTGAATCATAATCAGGTCAAGTTTTCCCTCTAGTTGGAAGGTTAAATGGCATAGGTGTCAAAGCGGACCCCGAACTCGGAGGCTCAAAATATACAAGGGTGAACTTATCCCTGCAAGAGATTTCTTCCAGTTAACCTTTGAGTGGAGAACAGGAACCGGAAAAAAGGGGGACGAGGAATAGTACATTACTGCAGAGACCAGTAAGTAAGCCATCCTGGACGAGTATGAGTTAGCCGGCCGAGCCGAAGGCGAGGTCCGGCTATAATACGAGGCTGCTCGTCCGTTTAAGCAAATACTCAGCCTGCAATTGCTTCCTTCCCGGCCACGGCAATAATGTACTATTACATACTTACTTCCTGGACAGTAGGTGTTACTTCCTGGACACTTCTGGCAACTATCCAGGATGAGCCACTTTCGGATACTATCTTCACAGATGTTATGAGAACATTACATACTATTTTTGAGAAAATATTATATAAATAAGACTACCATGCATACATATAATTTTGTACTCACCTATGTTCTCATGCACAGAGTTGATGTCTGTTTTGACGGAGTATCCACTGACGTAGGCATCTCCACTAGAGATGGCCTCATCGCCCATCAGCATCTTAAACGTGGTCGTCTTGCCGGCACCGTTCACCCCCAGGAGACCGAACACTTCTGCGTCGGCCACCGCTGTAATTGATAACTTTACATGTGATTGCTTCATAACAGTGTAGGTTCTTCTAAAAGAAGTACAGGGTATAATAGCATTTAACGCTTCCTATTCGAACAAAAACATTTTTATAACCGGCGACTTTTTTTTACTTTAATGAATTTATTTATTTGAGTACAAGCTTTGCTTAGTTTGGGACTAGGTTGATTTGTGTAAGATTGTCCACAAATATTTATTTATTTATTTTATTTATCGCCCTTGGTTTGTTGTAAGTATGAATGGTGGATTGTTTTGGGACGTGAAGGTATTTATTATAGTATTTCCAGTATTCAATTCACTATTTGGCCGACTTGGTTCCTATCTGCTACCTACCTACCTACTACCATATCACTTTTTTTTTTATCTAGGTTGCACTTACTGAATGAAACCTGATTGACAGCCAGATGCTTCCCATAGTATTTGGACAAGCTCTTCGCCACCAAACTGTGCTGCGCCAAGTTGGCCTTTCCAATTTGGTCGACGTGCCTTTTTTCATCCACCACGTCGTCATCCATCGAGCCTTCGTCAAGAGGCGGCGGTGTCTTGGTAAAGTTAAAAAGCTAAAACAAACATAATGAGTACAAACAAACCATCAAACAAGTGTACTAATCTAAAGATATTTCTATAACACAAAAGGTACTTAGGTAATCCCTAGTTTCAGTTGTGCTGTCTACCAAAAATAATTGTCTGTTAAACAATAGATCAAAAAACTCCAAAGGAAAGAAGACATAAAACTATGCCTAATGGCGAAAATCCTATTCAAATATCTCAAAAAATAATGAAGTTACAACCGTTAGAATGTTTTAGTTAGAGAGAGAAAGCGCTACAGATCAGTGACGTCGCTGACCTAGAGCGCCATAGTAAATGACGATCGTTCAATACAAAGGTGCGTTTTGCGGAAAGCGACAGAAACGCCCCCTCTCAAAACTTTGAAGATTTATAATTATTTTACAGTACCTACTTTATTCACCATTTGATTAAAGAATTTGATCCTTTTTCGAGAAAATTAGGATTTGACTGTTTTATTATGGTGTCAACATCCCTATTGTATTGACCTGTAAAAAATATATGCATAGATCCAACGGCACCTACAAATTCTAGCAAGCTTGAGCAAGACTATGACAGTTACTTACCTTATGGTAGACGTCGTATTCGATGAACAGAAGTATAGCCCAAAAGACTACGCAGGAAATCACCAAGCAAGTGAGGTACCGCAGAATACCGGGTTCCTCCCACTCGAAATACGGGTTCTCGCGCACTGAAATTTCACTCATAGTCAGTTGTTTTATTCCGTATGGTCAATAATCGTAGGTTGTACCGTCACGGAGTTAATTGTTGAGCCATTTAGAGATCACCTTGTACCTACTGGACACTTCATAGCATAAAGTTATGCTATGAATTAAACATAAGTATTAAAATTGTTATTTCATTTGACTCCTGATTTTTTAGCGGAACCTCCATCGGTTAATAACATGGTCTGACAATCCGAATCGTGACACGCGTGACGTCACTGTCGACGACACACTCATACCACCGATAGACTGATGCCGTAGCTTGTGTCACCCACAATGCTAACCGATGTAGGCACCGAGTTTCCATAACCCTGGCGCATTATATAATTGTATGTAAGTACACCTGAATGGCTCAGTAATTAAAGTCCGTGAGTGTACAATCAATTATTATATTTACCGCAACAAGAAGTATATTGCATATCACACATAGTCTGCACACTGCATTCGCCGATGGGCAGCACGGCCGAGAGGTAGTCGCATGCTGCCAAACACGACCAATCAGTTAAACCTATGTGATTTAAAAACCTGAAAAAAAAAACAATTAATGTAGTTCGGATTTATGTTTTACGTATTTATGGAATAGTCGTTACAAAATACTTGAAGGTAATCTCTGGCTTTAAGGTAGGGTACTTACCTGCATCATAATATTTTACTAGCTTACGTAGATTTCACACAAATCGCGAGTATCTTACGGATGGAGTACATTTTTCAAGATAGCGGCTCCCAGAAGATCCTGGCCTGGGGACTTTTGGGAGACGAAATTAGGTCTTCAATGAACATTATACCAAATTTCATCATAGTTACCAACATTTCGAGGTTTTGCTATTCCGACTGGGTTAAATTTGTAGTGGAAAGAGAATAGCAAACCGGGTTTTCAAAGTACCCAAGCTATCGTAAATAATGTTACATTTGTTAACTATAATTCTGAAACTCGTGTAAGTAAGCTCCATAGGCAGCTCTTGTTATACTCACGTGATGGATCTGACGAGACTGTAAAGTGGGAAGAACTGTAGTATGTTGTCGATGATTCTGGCAACGAGCTCTGTATCCAACTGCGGAGACAAGAGGGACTCTACGATCTGCGGACCCATCTGACCTAATAAATAAATAAATAAATTACCAATTTATAATCAGATTCGCCGACCTCCACTTATGGCGGCGTGTACTGCACTGTCACATTTACTACTATTTTTAAATTTAAGTGAACAAGGAAGATAGAGCGTGGACATTGATATGAAGGTTCAGGTGTTCACTGACTGAATCCATAAATTATATGTGAAACACATGTATCATAAGTTCGCCTTCGGGCGGCTTGAGAACTTCTAACAGTCAAGTTGCCTACTCACTTGACAAAGTAAGGCGTTGTAATCCAATAAGGTCTAGTTTCCCTTCGGGTTGGAAGGTCAGATGGCAGTCGCTTCCGTAAAAACTAGTGCCTACGCCAAAATCTTGGGTTTAGGTAGCGGGCCCCAGGCATCCTTCAGCCTGAAGGCTTCAAAATGCAACTGTACTGGGATAACGCTAGGAGCACATGTGACGTCATTTTATTCACCGTCATGTCACGTAAAGTAAATTACATTAATCAACAAGTCCACTAACCAAATAAAACATTGATGAAGAACATGGCGACGAAACCCATTGCCGGTCCACTGAACAGGAATGACATCAAATAGTGGAGCGGGAGCATAGCTGCGCCGTACAACATGAGAGCCAAGTACATACGTCCTGGCAATGTAAAAAAAATACGTCAATAAATACAGTCCATTACCATACTCCAGTCCAAATACACTCTTAAGGCCAATTTACACTGACAAAAACTTGCATGCAAGTTTCTTTACATTGCGCGGCTGCGGGCTACCGACGTAAGATGAATAAGATCAAACCGCGATTTAGAGAATTATGCAGATTGTACATGTACGTACATTTTAATTCGTATAATGGAATTAGGTAAGATTCAAAAAACAAGAAAAAAAGGTTCAATCGCAAAGAAAAGATTCCAATGAATTGAGAAGGTTCTCGACTCATCCGCACTTCCTTTTCCTGAAGTCGCGTAAAAAGAACAACAGTTACAAAAACGTAGACGAGAGACATTGAGAAGCAATAAACTAGGCTTGGATTTTTTTAAGTCTATAGCCTATTGTAAAATCGGTTGTTCAAACAAACGTCTTGTCTCGGGCCGGACTAGGATTACGGTTGCCGTGAGTCTTTACTTAGGCTGGGTTGCACAAAACCATCTGTAATCGACAATCGTAAGCGGTGTTCGTCAAATCTGATTGTATGGAAAGTTTGACAAGTTTCTATGGGATGACAGCTGCCGGCGCCATATTCGACGATGACCGGCCTGTGTTCGTATGTTGTGCAACCGACCCTTAGTCGATAGAAATACAATTCTCATGTTTAAGTTTGATATACATATATAACAGTTCACTACGGAGAAGTGAAGGTCGTATAGAAACGTGCCCCTAACCCTAAGCACCTACCCAATTCTGCAGCCGTGCGGAGACCCACAACTTGGAAGGCTACGCAAGAGATGACGATGGTAACACATATGACGAGAAACCACGCCCAGTCGAAGATGGCGGCACCGCCCCACAATATACCGGGCTGGATACCAGCTGCCTTCTGTAGGAGCTTAGCTCGTAGAACACGTTCCTGTTAGTGAATTAGTTAAGCGGACATTTAACTAGGTATAAAGATTAATTATGTTGTGTTAAAATAAAAAATACTTATTAAATTACTTAGTCGAAAGATTGTAATAGCGCACTCACCTTGATATAGAACATGACGAACACTGCGCTCACGATACCGAGACTGCTCCCTATTCCAGATGAGAGCTGCATCGAGAGGAATGCGACGTAGGTCTGGATATTGGTCTGAAAAACAAGTTTCATATTGCGCATTTACAATATCATGTATCGTTCGTACAAAACTGTAAGGCCAAGTGCTGTCAAATTAACGCAAGCAAAAATCTACTTTACAGTCAGAGCTCTAAGTCTAGTTTTGCTTGCGTTCGTTTTGACAGAATTTAGCCTTAAGAGTTGTGTCCGAACTATACCTACTCAATTGAAAGTCGACCGCTTAACTATGTATAGTACCTATTTGCATTATTTGTCAAATAATGCAAATAGGAATGCAAATACAAGAGTGGGCGGACAGGTAGCGGGAGACAGGGATCCGCCGCCCGCTACCCGTCCACTACCCTTTGACGTCTCCCCTATTATTACCACTGTCTCGTCAGCGCACACAGGTGCGTTCTCACTTAAACAGTTAACCTATAGCATGGTAATCTTAGGGCAAGATGGAATGGAATGATATGTTTACATTTGATAATCTGATTGATACTTGTGCAAGAAAAAAAACCGACCAAGTGCGAGTCGGACTCGCGCACGAAGGGTTCCGTGCCATTATTTATAAATAATAATGTTTATTAATATCAAGTAGAATTTTGGTCAAGTGCGAGTCGCATTTTAGTTTTCCGATACATTTTGAGACCCAGCGCCTAATGAAGGCAACTAGCAAAGTACTTTTAAAAACTTTGCTCGTTGATTTCATCAGACGCTGGGTCTCAAAATGTTTTTGTATGGGAGCCCCCTTAAATATTTACTGTCTCCCGATTTTTAGTATTTGTTGTTATAGCGGCAACCGAAATACATCATCTGTGAAAATTTCAGCTGTCTATCTATTACGGTTCATGAGATACAGCCTGGTGACAGACGGACGGACAGACGGACGGACAGCGAAGTCTTAGTAATAGGGTCCCGTTTTACCCTTTGGGTACGGGACCCTAAAAAGAAAGCAACGTTAGGGTTCTGCAGGGATAACAACCCTTTACCTGGTCTACATAATTGACTTCGAGTGGGTGATTGAACACACTGAGTGTTGCGTTGGGGTCCCAGGCCTTGAGGAGAGCCTGATGGACGGCGCTCAGCGAGGTGGCCACGTCGTGGTAGCCGAAGTTGCTGAACCAGGCCGTGGCCGAGTCGTCGTCGAACGTGGCTCCGGTCAACATTCGGTTCCGCAGGTACCCCATTTGTGGCGGTTCGGCCGTCTGCAAATTCACAATTAAATCTTACATCTTTAAACAAGCAATTCTTGTATATTTTGATGATATGATATGATGATTGATCTAACGACTTTGATGAAATTTGGTAAGTAGATAGGTCTCATGCCCGGGAAAACGCCGAGCAAAGATCGGTCGCCCAGATATTGTATCTAATACAAAAGGAAGGCGTTCGTCCTGTAACAGCACAAAAATCAGTTCCAGTTTCTAATTTTGAAAAAAATATCCAGCAACTCGGAAAACTAAGCGAATAAAGAATGAAATAAAAAAGTAGGTAAAGAAAGGAAAAATCGGAAACGTTTTATTGGACATTGCTTGTCGTCAAATAAGCCAATCAATATGGAACAAAATCATTGCTATACTTAAAATTATTTGAATTGTCCGAGTTGTATCAAATTAGGCCGTTCAAAAAGCGACTTTACTGTCCTAGCGTGAAGATTCAAAGTCCAATGACAAGTTTTATAAAATGTCGGACATTTTAAATAATTTCTACTATAGGTTAGGTATTCTAATAGTTGGTTCCTATATGAAACATGGAGCTTGTCACTTTTTTTTTTTCCTCCGTGGGTGGAGGAAGTCCTCATTGGATACTGCCGGCCCGGTTCCGGCCGCATGCCCGACTCAACTGGGAATTGGCCCAGTCGCCTCTTTTGAATGCCATATTAATAATATCTTAATTTAATTATAGGTACCTATAGTAAACTTACTCTTTCCAGATAGTAGTTATCAACGGGTTTATTTTCCACGACCGTGATTTTCATGGAGTCTATATTGCTCGATGTGAACACGTTCTCGTAAGCGGCCTTGGCAAGTGCCCCAAGCGAACTCAACGAGGTACCATTGTACGACAATACTGTTTCTGTTTCCAAAAAGCTGAAAATGGAGACAAATTAGTAAGAGCAAAAAATAATGAGTGATTTATTTGGAAAATTATTCATCGTGGGCATAGATCTATTTCATACCCTTTAGTGAGAGTCAGCGCCCTCGGTACGACAGTCGGCTGAGAATTCATGACCCACTGCAGTATGCCGAGCGTGGTGTTAATCATGAGCAGCGGCACCAGCACCTGCATCAGCAGCAGCCTCCAGGACCGCGACCACACCAGCCACAGCTTCAGCCACACCGCCAGGACGTGCTGCGTCCACAGACGCACTCCCCTCAACGTGTTGTTCTCTTTGTCCACTAAATACATTTGTTTCATTTATGATAAGTCATAGGTCGATCGCTTAACTGAGACTGAGGAAGGGTAGGTAGCGGGAGGCACCCGCCGATCGCTACCTGTCCGCTACCCTTTAACGTCATCTGACCCCTGCCCCGTTACTGGCGAAGACTCGTTAAGACGGTCGAACTATACAATTATTTGACTTGAATTGACCGCGATGCGGTATAGTGAAGGCGGTGCTCGCCAATTTGTACAGGAAAAAATAAAACCCCACTTCACATTAGAATGTAGATGTAAACATTAACTTCTATGATTTGACGACGGGTTTAGCTTAATGTCACGGGGATGACACGCGAAGGAAAGCAAGCGCTGTGGGTAAGTATGTGTGCGTGCGCTGTCGGTACACGCGTCAATTGTTTGCGCGAGTGCGTAGCGCGTGGCATGGGCGAATCGTGAGCCGCGACGGTAACCCGATCGTAATACTATTATACTATTCTGTGTTAATGTTTAGTTATGATGCCCACGAAGTTAAGGGTTCTGGGTAACGGTAACGACAAATACTTATTTGCGTGATGAGCATGGATATTTATTTAAGAGTGGTTATCTTGTATGCAATTAAGTATTTCTAGCGTCTTTTAAATATATCTTCGATTAGCACAAGGCTTATTGAGCTTACTATGAGACTAGTTCGATTTGTGTAAGACTGTTCCGTAATATTTATTTATTAATCCAATATCCTAGTTTATATGTTAAGTAGGTATTCTCTTACTTCGATCCATTGCTAATATATCCACTGTTAGATTGTCATCAGTGAACACAGACGTATTCGTGTCCGCATCGTCAGACACCGAATGGGTGACCGCCACATCGGAGCCAACGCTGCAAATCAACAATTTAAAATGAATGAAAATAAACTAGCACAAAAATCTATGACATCATATAAAATGACAAGTAGATACGGCCCAAATATTGATGCCATGCTTGAATGTTGAATTGCCAAGTTAAAGTAGGAATGCTTACGACATAAAAACATCTTCGAGCGTAGTAGCCGCTAGACCATAATTCAGATATTTGATGATATCAATGTTCGCTTCCAAATCGTTCAACATTGCTTGGAATAAATGCAACTGATCGTTGGTTAAGGCGTATGTTACTTCGGTACCTAAAAATAAGATTTCTGTTTCAATTGCTCAACTAAAAGTTAAAACACGGAAAAGGAATATATATATATATATATAAATATATGTATATAAAAATAAAATCAAATTAAAATCACGTGGCTCATATAGTGTCAGTAAGAAATTACAATACCTAAAACTTAAAAACTATGTTAGTAACAATTTTAATATATTGTTGTTTGATAAGATAACAACTGCTTGTTATTGACCACGTATATATGTAAATACTCTAGTATAGTGTATGTATGTAAATACTTTATTGTACACAAGACAAGAAAAAACAATACAGACAAAACAGATTATACATGTACAAAGGCGAACTTATCCCTGTAAGGGATCTCTTCCAGTTTACCTTTGAGCAATTGAGTGGAGAGTAGGAACCAAACGATAGACAAACCAACACGTGTACAAATATATATTTATCATAAATATTCTCAATATACATATGACTACCTACACATGAACATGTGTTAGTAGGTAACATGTAGGTAACTTATATTTTAGCCACAGTAGGTATCCTTATCTGTGATTTTCGGACTACGCCTATCGACTAATAGGTACTTATACACCAACGACTAACGACTACTAGAAATAGGAGATAGGTACATGGGGTACCTATATCATTATATCAGAAGCCAAGATGTTGGTTACCTAGTGACTACAAAATAATGTCTTCTGAACGAATATGTATATTGATATTTCCTTATAAACTTAAATGGATAATTTCCACCAGCCCATGACCCAATTTACAAATATTTAACCATTTGCACTTTACACACAAATATTCATTATTGCTCACCAAAAATAAAACAAGATTAAAATTAAACAGGTTAATGGTAGAAAACAGGCGGTGTTACCTCGGTCTTCCTTGATCTTTATTCCTGGTATGTGTCGCCCGATGATTTCAGTACAGGCCTCACGCTTGAAACCCTCTTTCTTAACGACAACCAGCGTGTAGCCGACTCCATAATGACGTTTGAGGAAGAATGGCGAACCGACACATTGCAGTCGTCCGCTTGCCATTATAGCTACTCTGTCCCCGAGTATGTCCGCTTCGTCCATGAAATGAGTCGTGAGGATCATTGAACGCCCTGTGGACACATTGATTATTACTTCCAAGTTAAGTTCGTTATAACAGGCTGCGAAGTATCACGTTGCGATTGAGGGGGAACGAGCGGCCCATAATGGAAATTCATACAACGTTGAACCCCAAGGCCAGCAAAGTGACCGTCTTTTGTTTAATGGGCGCGGCGCGGCGCGCGCTGAGTGGGTGGTGGGGTTGGTAGGATATGGAGGTAGGGTGTAGGTGTGTGAGGGTTTATTGGGGTAAAGGGGGAGAGGGGGGGCGGGTGTGGTGTGTAAGGGCGGGTAGGGCAGGGAGGGGGAGTTGGTGGGTTCAGGAAAAGGGGGGAGAGGGGATTTCATTGTATGTTCGAGAAAAGCACTACACAAGCCTCGGCGCGAACAGGGATTGTCGGCCTCGTATCTCTAGATGGCCTCGTTATCATTCGGTGATCTATAACTGTTAAATTGTGTGTATATACCTTAAGATGCCAACAGTGTAAACTATGCCTAACATATATTGACTCTATAGATGCGAGTCTATGGTTCCTTCTCTTTGGACTTGATACTTCAACCCAGCGGTCACAGTCATGTGAGCTCTTCATTATTATATTATATTACATGGACATATAGAATAAAATGTGATTGCTGTAACATCCAAGTTGTTTCTCTTGCCTGCGCTCCGCTCCGCTACCCTACTAAGTGAGTACTGTCACCACACTCTGCTAGAATTTACAAGAGGTTATGAGACCCAGACATGATTTAACAGTACTCATTCTCAAGATCTATATAATACACTAATAAGGTAGCGTTGGAGCGAGCGCCAATAACAGGCAAGAAATTTACACACAGCAATTGTATACATTGTCACATAAAAATGGATTCCGTGCCGTCATCTAACCTCAACCCACACGTGGCTTCGGTTGAGAAGCTACAAGGTGCTGCAAACTATCACACGTGGAAGTTCACCACCAAAAATATCCTGATATTAGAAGGGCTGTGGGATGCTGTCGACGGAACCGACACCGACGACGCAAAAATGAGACGGGCGTTGGCACGTATTTGTCTTTCTATTACAAAAGAACTATATCAATATGTTCGGGATGCTAAAACCCCTGCCGAAGCATGGAAGAAACTGTCGGAGATATTTGAGGACAAAGGCTTGTATCGCAGAGTGCTCCTACTTAGGAAACTTCATCGAGTACAGTTCGCTGAATATCCTACCATGGGAAAATACATAGAATCGATTACTACTTTGGTGCACCAACTCCACGACATCGGGCGGACGATAGAGGATGCTGAAGTAGCAGAAATACTTCTTAGCGGACTGCCATCGGAGTATGATACCGTAGTATCAAACCTATCGACAGCGACTGCAGCCGACAAGCTATCAAGTGAGCTTATAAAGGCTCGACTACTGCAGGAATACAGTAGAAAGTCTTCAGCCGACGATACAACCGCATATATTAGTAAGAAGAATGTTACATTTTGTGATTTTTGCAAGAAGCGAGGCCACTCCAGATCAAAATGTTTTAAACTGAAGCGTGAGAAGAAGCCTAGGAATGCCGGCGACCGGACTAACATTGCTGCTGCATTCTTGGCGGGAGAGCAATCAGAAAACTTTTACCTGGATAGTGGAGCAACGAATTCTATGGTTTTTAGCAAGAAATACCTTACTGATATTGTGCCACATCATTCTTCTGTAGTTGTAGCTAATAATAACACTATAAATTGTGAGGCAGTTGGGAAAATGAAGCTCTTATTGAAAGACAAGGTGAGTTCCTTAGTTTTGTCCAATGTAATGTATGTGCCAAAACTTTCATGCAACTTGATTTCAATATCAAAGTTGGTCGAGTCTGGCCATATTGTTCAATTTAATAATAAAGGTTGTTGTATTTTTGAGAGCAAAGCCACTGACTTTGACAAGCCTATTGCATGTGCTACGTGTTGTAATGGTCTGTACAAGTTAAATGTCTCTGTGTGTGTGACTAACAAGACCTCACCCGTGGAACACTCTTTGTTCCTGGAAGCTAGCCAGGAATCACCGAGGGCCACATTATCAGCCGATCTCTCAGCGGAATTATGGCACAGACGTTTAGGTCACCTCAACATTGAAGGTATGAAACGTTTGCGGGATGGTGCATGTGGTATAATGTTTCAGGATGACGACCTCAAGGGCTGCGCTGCATGTCTTGAGGGGAAGATGTCGGCCGCATCCTACCCCAAGGGGCAGGCAAAGCGTGCTACTGAGAGACTGCAGCTCATCCACAGCGACGTCCTTGGGCCAATGCAAGAGCCAAGCTGGGGAGGCAAGAGGTTTCTTGTTTGCTTCACCGATGACTACACGAGGAAAACCTTTGGATACCTTATGAAGGAAAAATCTGAGGTAATGTCACATTTCATTACATTTAAAGCACAAGTAGAAAAGCAAGTTGGGCAGTCAATTAAGTTCTTACGAACAGATAATGGTGGCGAATTTGTTAATAAAAGATTCTCTGATTACTTGAAACGGGAGGGCATTATACATCAGACTACTGTGCCCTATTGCCCGAGCCAAAATGGTGTAAGTGAGCGACTTAATCGCACTATTATGGACAAAGTCAGATGTATGCTTAGTGAGTCAGGTCTTAGCAACAGATTTTGGGGCGAGGCAGTAATGACTTCTATTTACATAAAAAATAGGGTAGGAACTGCTGCTCTATCGGGACGTTCACCCGAGGAGGTCTGGACTGGATCCAAGGTGGATCTTGGTCATCTCCGAGTCTTTGGCTGCACTGCATACTGTCTGATTCCATCACAGAAACGCCGAAAGTTAGATGCCAAGGGCAAACTAATGATTTTTGTTGGCTATAGTGAGACTACAAAAGGTTATCGTTTATGCGATCCGTCTAGTCCCAATACTGTGGTATTGTCCCGTAGTGTGGCGTTCATAGAGAATCGTTTTTATTACAAAAATGAACATAAAAATGTTCATGATAATTATTATTTATTTGATACCTTAATGAATAATAATTTCAATAAAGAAATTGAGTCACAAGAGAATCATAATGAAATTTCTGTAGTTAATATTGAAGCTAACAATGTTTTGCCTGAAATTTCAGATGGACCTGATGGAGATGACGAGGAGTACCAGTCTTTGAGCGAGCCCGACTCCGATGACTCTGCCGATGGTGGGCGCGAGCAGCGACCCGTGTCATCTGGACAGGCGTCACGTGAAGGGGAAGCAGTACAGTGCAAGCCTGTCTCCAGCGACTATCGTGCTGACGATGAGCGCGTGCAGCGCCTTACATCGCCTGAGCCGATGTCATCTGGAGGGGAAGCGGTACTGAGCAACGAAGCGACAAAAGATGCATCCGATCGTTCTGTCCGTATCAGGCGACCCCCACAAAGGTATGGTGATTATGATTGTTCTATGCTGACTCAGCCTGCCTCATTTGATGAGCCGCAGTCGTATGAAGAAGCTATTGCTTCACCATATCGTGATGATTGGATTGATGCAATGCAGTCTGAATACGATTCGTTGGTTTCAAATAAGGTATGGAAATTGGTCGATAGACCTACTAACAAAAACGTAATCAAATGTAAGTGGGTATATAAGTCAAAGCATGATGTGGATGGGAAATTCGATAGACACAAAGCACGGCTCGTTGCCAGAGGCTTTACTCAACAGCCGGGCGTTGATTATAATGAGACATATGCTCCTGTCATACGCCATTCGTCTATGAGAATTTTATTTTCCCTTGCTAATGAGATGGACTTGGACATAGATCATCTTGATGTTGCCACAGCATTCTTGAATGGAAACCTGAATGAAGTTATATACATGGAACAGCCTGAAGGTTTTTGTAACGATGAAAATAAAAGTAAGGTGTGTTTATTGCAGAAAAGTATATACGGTTTGAAACAGGCTAGCAAAATGTGGAATGAAAAAGTTAACCAAGTGCTATTAAGTAACAGTTTCAAACAGTCTATATGTGAACCATGTATATACACTAAAAAGTCTGGTAATGATTTTGTCATTATTGCACTTTATGTTGATGACTTTTATGTCTTTTACTCTAAAAATAGCTCAATAAAAATTGAGTTGTTAAACATATTAGAGAAAGAATTTAATGTGAAAAATTTGGGTCCATTAAAGAATTGCTTAGGCATTAGAATCACTAGAAATAAGTCAAAAGGTACTTTGTATTTAGATCAAACAGAATATATTAAGAAACTGTTAGTACGATTTAAGATGCAAAATTGCAAACCCATTGCAACACCTATGGCAGTAAATAGTAAATTGACTTTACCTAACAAAGATAGTGCTCATGCAGACAATGAGACCTATGACTATAGGCAGCTTGTAGGTAGTCTAAATTATCTTTCTGTATGTACTAGACCTGATATAAGTTTTGCTTGTAGTCAGCTAAGCCAGTTTAATAATAGCTTTGACAGGTCCCATTGGATAGCAGCTAAACGTGTACTTAGGTATTTGGCTGGCACAATTAATTACTGTTTATATTATGTAAAGAGTGTTAATTGGAATATACAGGCTTATACTGACGCAGACTATGGTAATAACCTTATTGACAGAAAATCGTATACTGGTTTTGTCGTAAAGTTAGGAAATAATACCATTAACTGGGAATCACGTAAACAAAGGTGCATAGCACAGTCGACAACGGAGTCGGAATTTCTGGCAATAGGTGACGTTTGTAAAGATATTTGTTTCATTAAAAATTTGCTTACTGAAATATTGAATAAACATGTAACATGTACGGTTTACAATGACAACCAGTCAGCACAAAGACTATTGGAATGTAAAGAATTTTGTCATAAACGAACGAAGCATATTGATATTAGATATCATTTTGTGAAAGATTTAATTAAAAGAGACTGTATTTCAGTAAAGTACCTATCAACAGACAAGATGATAGCTGATGTATTGACCAAGCCATTATGTGTGCAAAAGCATTGTGGCTTCATTACTGATATGAATATTATTACAAGAAAAGATATATGACTCATTTAAATTTGCCACAATGTATCTGTGATAATGTAAATATATTTTAATGACATGTACAATGTATACAATTATGTAATGACATTAATTTCATTTAAATAATGAATACATATAACTTTTGTCTCTATATTGCAGAGATCATTATATATTGTTAATTTTTATTTTTAACTTAAATATCTTTTGATATTTTAATGTAATCTTTTGTGATATAGACTTGACATCATAGATGACTCTACTATATAGAGTATAGACTCTATCTTATGTACTTGCACTTATTAATAATAGTGTCAATTATATAGTCTTATCGACTGAACACTGCACTGTAAGCCATATAAGGGGAAGTGTTAAATTGTGTGTATATACCTTAAGATGCCAACAGTGTAAACTATGCCTAACATATATTGACTCTATAGATGCGAGTCTATGGTTCCTTCTCTTTGGACTTGATACTTCAACCCAGCGGTCACAGTCATGTGAGCTCTTCATTATTATATTATATTACATGGACATATAGAATAAAATGTGATTGCTGTAACATCCAAGTTGTTTCTCTTGCCTGCGCTCCGCTCCGCTACCCTACTAAGTGAGTACTGTCACCACACTCTGCTAGAATTTACAAGAATAACTACCCGGCCGGCAATCCCCTATTTCGCGGCCTCCGCAGTAATGCACACTCAATTTATCTTATTGTCCTGTTTCAGCAGTGGAACGTAAATGCAAGATTTTATAAAATTAGAGAGTTCGCTAAATAAACTGCATCATGTTTTTCAGAGGTTATTTGACTGGCCTGTTTTCTCCTTCTGCAGTAGATCCCAGAGGGCCCGTCGGGACGCGGGGTCCATGCCGGAGGTGGGCTCGTCGAGTAAGACGACGCGCGGCGCGCCGCTCAGCGCTATGCCCACCGCTAGCCTTCGCTTCTGCCCGCCGGATAATCCGGCGGACTGGTAATCGCGCTAAAACAAGAAAATACCATTACTGAAATAAACAGTGCTACTTTTAAACAAACTGAGTCCATAGGGACAATGGACTCATTTTGCACACCTTTAGCCTAGCCTTTCTGCGGCCTGTACCACAGAATAAGTAATAGTACAAGTACAGAAGTTTCTCTGCTAACAAATTCCCCGTTTAGGTATGCCAAACGTGCCTAAACGTGGCCATCTCTTTCTATCGCACGCAACGCGCTCTTTCGAGGCCCCGCCCTCAGCGCTAGGGTTACCACCAGCGAGAACCAATTTTAATATATGTACTTTATTATTAGTAGTGTTGTTTACAATACAATTACGAATAGTACTTTTAAGGTTCCGTAGCCAAAATGGTGAAAACGGAACCCGTCCGTCCGTCTTTTCGTCTGTATGTGACAGCCGATGTACTCGGAGACTATAAGGTCTATAAGCACTACAAATACAATTAAAACATTTAGCAGGAAGGTGTGTTCTACTCGTATGAACCGCTACGTAAAAGTGATTTGAAATGACGAAAAAATATTAAAGTAGGGGGAGGGGGTACTCCATACATGTAACCAGGGGATACAAAGTTTTATATAATTTTTAAAGGCATCACTTTAAAAAATAAAAGAGGTTTCTTAAAACCAACGTTTTCATTTTCGTTTTCTTTTATGTCAACCGTTGGTGAATACCAAACTCAATGACCGTTCTTATTATTATTGGTGCAACCTGCTGCAATACAATAATGCTGTGGTTTTGACATTAATATTTAACACGAAACTACACGACGAAAATAATTATTTTTAATGATCGTACAAGCGCGTGCGCGTGCGATCCGTAACGCTGCTCCGCAGCCATTGAATAGTCACACAATGTGTGAGCCGGCGGCCGCATGTACTTTGCGCGGCGCGATGACGTCACGGTAGTAAGCCCCTCCTGCCTGTACCACAAAACTTTACAAGCGTACAATTCCACAAATTAGTCAACTTTTCTATGGAAATTTGTACAATTTTGTCAAGTTGTAGTTTTGTAAAGTTTTGTGGTACAGGGGCCTGGGGCCTGGGGGCCGATTTTTGAGTGTCGAACGCTCGACTTTTCTCTCGAGATCTGTCAAAAAACTATGACGTTTTGACAGATGTCGAGTGAAAAGTCGAGCGTTCGACACTCAAAAATCGGCCCCCTGGTCTCCCAGGCAGCGGCTCGCCCCTCCCTGCCCACATGACCACGCCCTTACGCAACATATTTAGTTAACATAACACGTGCCGACAGTACGGGTGATTCATGTTTTCAACACAGATTAGAGGCTCCAACAGATAAGTTAATGAAACCAATATCTGAATGGCATTATCATGTTCTTTAAATGTGCTTATATTCAGCACTAAGTAGATATACCTACAATACAAAACGAGCTTACTTTTAAAGTCGTATTTTCTAGTACTAAACTAGAAACTTCTTTCGGGGCAGCAAAATGATGAAAACCACATAGGTAAAAAGTGAAACATTAATTTCCAATTTTATCGCACATATATACCGTAACTATGAAAGTCCCCAGAAAAATGCTCATTTGCAGTGATAATAGTAGATTATACACCAAGGGGATAAAGCACTGTTTTATGTCACGGGCGCGATATTGAATCCTGAACGTAACGAAGGACTCCAGATTTTACTCCGGGCGGAGCGAGGGTGTGATGGGTTCTGAGTGTAGCGCGACCCCGTGCTCGGGCCCATTTCCGAGATCCCTCGCGAAATTAGCCGGGTGAATTTCAAAAAATGATATTATCCTCCTACTTCAAAAATCTGTAAAAAAAATAAGTATTAGAGTAGAATGTTTTCCAGATATATTTTCACGTCGTCTAACTCATTGTTGTAAAGTATTCATAAAGCTTTAAAGTTTGTAACTGATAGTTTAAAAAAAAACCCTCATTTTCGGAAAAATCGTATTTTTGCTCCCATACAAATTGCGTACATGTCCTGTGTCTAACAGAGGCAGTGAACGAAAATATTCGTTCACTGAACAGAGGTTTAAAAAATCATAACTTTGTTTAAAACAGCTCGGGCCAAAAAATTATTAGGGTCTACTCGTATTAAAGTACATAATGAAATATCTAGAAAATGGTTTGTTAGGTTTTTAAAACTAACATATTAATCCAAAATATTTTTGCAAAGTTCGGGGAAAGGTTTCGTTCCTTTGTGTTACGTCAGCTGTGTAACGCTGAATTTTGTGTTTATCATAGATAATGTAATGTATCCATAACAGTTTTATGTCGGGCTACAAGAAGTCTACTACCAACACAAGCGAATGTGTCGATAGCTCTATTGGTTTTTGCGTAGTAGTACGATAAAGAGTGACAGACCGTTTTTCCCTCATTTAATTCCACTTTGTGTTATGCCTAAAATAGGTAATTTAATTATTTTTTACTGGATGGTGAAGTTAGTGGGTAAACTGCTTTGCATATTCGAATGCTAGAATTTCGTAAAAAAATTTTTTATTGACATTTCCAACCCAGATTTGCATCCTTTGTGTGACATTTTTGCGACTTTTGTGTGACGTTTTGACGTTACACAAAAACTTTTACATACAAATTAATTCCTTTGTATGACATTTGTATAACATTTTTGTGAATATTCCGTTGTGTTACGTACAAATTTTTTTGAAATCCACCCCCATACCTACTAAGATGTATGTATGACAAGTGAAATCACATTATTACCCGGCGGGTTATAATGAAATTCAGTACAACATTACAACCCGGCTAAAGCCAAGGGCTATAATGATTTGCTTTGGTAAGGTTTTTATTGTCATTGTCGAGCAGGTGGTGTGAAAAATAAGATAAGCTTACCTTTTCATCCAACTCTAACTTTGTAATCAAAGTGTCGATGTCATCCTGCAGCGCTTGTCCTGTGAAGCCCTTCAGCCGGCCGAAGAACTGGAGGTGCTCTCTGACGGTGAGCTCGTTGAAGAGCACGTTATGTTGCGGACAGAAGCCGAGGTTGGCGCGCGCCGCCGCCGTCTGTCGGGAGATGTCGTAGCCCGCCAGCCACACTGAGCCGCTACTTAATTTTGTGTTGCCTGAACCAAGAGAAGTTATAAGGTTAGGTATAAGGTTCATTCAAACCACACCTGTGACACGCGAAGGAATGGAAGCGCTGTGGGCAATGCCTTGGTCACACGTACCGAGCAAAACGCGCGAGACAACAAAATTAGTATAGAAGTTTTACTTACAACAACAAAGTTAGTGGAAGTTTTACTTCCATACTAATTTTACTGTCTCGCCCGTTTTGCTCGGTACGGTAGTACGTGTGATCCTGGCATAAGTATATGTGCGTTAGAGCTGGGTCGTTCGTTGCGACTTTTAAGTGTAACGAAACGTAACAGCTTTTCATTATCTGGAAACAGTTTCACGAAACAGTTTCAAAAGTAGGTAACTAGTTTTTTTCACTGCGGCGCCCGACAAAACGAAACGATCGAAAGAAATATGAATGAATTTTAAAAACTAAGCCTTAATGTCTTCCGAATAGAGCCCATTTTTGTCAATAATCAAGACAAAACGTTTTTAGCACAAAGTGCGCCCACCCAAACAAGGCTGCTACCGCGAACGGCTTTCGAAATTTTCTCTCTCTGTCGCACTTGCTAGTTTCCAGATAAGTGCGACAGAGAGGCAAAATTTCGAATGCCGTTCGCGGTAGCAGCCCAAAGCTAAGTTTTGTTTCGTTTCGTCGTTTCGATCGCTACATCAATGAAACAGTTATAGGTTATAGTTTGAGTTATGTCAGTTATGAGTTTCGTTTCTATTTTCATGTAGTGTAGTTTCATTGTTGCGTTGCATTGCAGCTTTGGTGGTCGTTTTTATAAAAACTGTTTTTTGTTCTCATAAGAAACTGTTATTCCGTTACTGTAAGCGAAAGCGTTTTACGAAACGCTTATTGAAAAAAACGCTCAGCTCTAATGTGCGAGCGCTGTCGGTACACGCGGGTGCGTAGCGCGTGGCGTGGTCAAATCGCGAGGCGCGACGGCACCCGATCGACACCAGGCGGGTCTCTCAGGGACGAGGTAACTGACCTCGGTGCGGGGGGTTCGTGTCCGTTCTGTATGTAATTACTATTATACTATTCTCTGATTCAAACACTCTTCTTTATACGGAAACTTTACCTGTTTTGTGTACAATAAAGTGCTTACATACATACCTACATACATACTTTATATGAAAACTACAAGAATTAAGTCAAATATGAAACAAACCTGTTAGCATCGCCATAGTAGTGGATTTTCCTGCGCCGTTGTGTCCAAGTAAAACGGTGATTTGACCGTCATAAATATCCAAACACAAATTATTAACCGCCGTATTTTTCCCGTAAACTTTTGTTAAATTCTGCAAAACATTATTAAGGATCAAGTTTAGGTTATTGTATAGGACTATTATTTATTACATATGGAATTAAATAATGAAATAATAATATTAATTTCAATATGGCATTTAACGACATCGCTCATCCAGCGATAGTTTCAAAGTCCCTATTTAATTTAAATAAATATTAGTGTCATTATTGTAACAATAATATACCTACCGTCATTTTAACTCCAATGGCGTGATCATCGGATACGTTTTCCATTATGATATCTGGAGAATCTTTAGAATCAGTTCTAACATCAGCTGAAATGAAAGAGAATGAATACATTCGAGTGTTGAAAACATTTTAGACTAAAGAGCCAACAAATTAACACGAAAGTTTGACTATGCATAGCGCGAGTAACCAACCGTCCCTTAACTTACCAGCCATAACTTTGCTGTTAGGCATCCAAAAGCTTTTCTGGAATATGAAATACCAGGGC
Organism: Cenopis cana; assembly: GCA_951800055.1. NCBI lineage: Eukaryota > Metazoa > Arthropoda > Insecta > Lepidoptera > Tortricidae > Cenopis > Cenopis cana. The sequence goes on along the minus strand of OX637482.1, from coordinate 10,790,877 downwards.
TTGGGAGCAGCGTGTGGCCCCGGTAATACCTGCTCCAAGTACAGAGCAATCAGCATGTACAGTACGCAGTCCACCGCCAGCATTACCACCACGGTTCCGAACACGAAGCGGTTCGACTCCAGGTCCGTCACCTGCCAGAACTGGCCCCATTGCAAACCTAGGAAGTCAACAGAAAACTTAACAGGCACGCTTGTTTAAAATGAACTCGCAAGATTTTAGATAAGCTTTTGGATTTATTAATATTCAGCGAACTACTTATCTCGCTTCTTTCTATCTTATCCGCAGACTGCTTATAGGTAATTAATATACAATCTGATAATTTTAGCAAGCCATTCCGGTTTAATAAAATGTATGTATGCGTATGACCGTGATTCACCAATCATTTCTGCGTGTCACAAAATAATGTTGACGTATAATGATAAACACAAAATGAGTTCACGACGAGACACACACTGAAAACTAGGTACTTCCAGATATTTTTTTCGAATGTATATGTTGCATTCATTATACATATACCTAATGCCTGTACCCCACTGGAATATGCAGAGACCGAAGAACGCGAAATACTAAGTTCTTGACATAATTTTTTTCGCTTCAATCACAAATGAATCAGACTGAAGTACATTTTATTAAAAATCTCCTCATACAAGCATTTATTCTTATGTCATCCAGATTAATACAAACCTCCCGCACTCTCTTCAGCTAGTATTAGCTGGAATCCGAAGGCCATGGCCGTGTTGATACTAAGGCAGAACATCACTTGCACGGCCGCAGAGACCTGAATGTCCATCATCAACATAAACGCCGGCAAGTATGTTAAAAACCAGATTACTCCAGTGAACAAGGCTGCTGTACTACCTACAATGTTTTCATAATATATTATGAAAGAAATACCAAAAATTAACAATATTCTCTTAAATCACGTTATATTAAAAGTTTTACCACAGCATGGCCTTATTCAAATTATCGAAATCCAAACTAACCTTTAGAGAAGAATCCGCTGAGCATAAAACAAAAGAATATGGTGCAGGATAAGTACAACAGAAAGAAGAATAAAAGCACCGTCCATGGCGTGTTAGTAAATACAGCGTAGTCGCTAAAACCCTCTTCATTCGTAAACCAGTTTACCTAAAACATTATGTATTTGTATTACAATATCCGATTTAAGTCAGTAATCTAGGTGTCATAAAAATAGCAATTTGGTTTGATACTTGGTGCAAGTACACAAAGGTAGATTTTATAGGAACACATATTGATTACTTATAGGTTTTTCAAGTTTCTCGTTGTAGAAGTGTACAAAAAGGTAATTAAAACAAAATGCAACAGCGATGTTGTAAGTAAAGGTAAGGTTAATATCGGTTAAGATTCGATATTGGGGAAGTCGGTGAAGTACCTACTAGTAAAAAGGGTAGGTACACACATTAAGAATAACTAAATGTATCTAAAGAGGACCTAAGTACACAAGCTGGCTGACCTAATACCTACTCACCTTAACAAGAAGCACAATAAGAACCGCTATGATAAACAGAAAAATAAACTGTTTGCAGAACCACGCCGTCCAGTGCAGCCACGTGGGCAGCCCCATAATTTTCATGGTTTCCTGAAATACGAAAATAATACACGTTTTTTAACTTGCATTTAGAATATATACCTAGTTATTGTATCGAAATCTTAGACGCTCAATGCACAACGAATTTGTCTGTGTTCAAACACAAATAATTGCCTCAACAAAATGGTTTAAAGAACACCACAATTTTCAACTCTGTCATAAATTAGGACTTTGTCATTTACATTGTTGTTTTTTGTGAACTCTAACTACTCTACTACTAAAACAAATTTGCTAAGTGCCTATGCATGTAAAACTCGAAAAGTTAGAATCTTCTTCTGAAAAATGCGATTTCATAGAGTCTATGACATAGGCGAATAAGTCCTACTAAAATGTACTGGTAGTACCATGGTAGTACATAGTCTATATTAAAGTATTCAACAAAATGTGTTCTAAATCCGGAATTAATTTGTTTACCTATACATAATGGTCAAATGGGGAACGCTTTCTATCTACATATATCTATAAGGTGTATCTTTTTTTATGTAGTTATATAGTTTTTTCATGTTCTTAATATTAGTGGATTAGGTACTACTTGTAATAAAAATAAATAATGGATTAAAATTTTAATCATCTTGTCTCTAGGTCAGATAAATGTAAACAATTTGATTAAAGACAAAAGATTACCTTCAGTTGCAATTCTTTTTCAACGGTGACCGCTCTCACTATGTTGACAGCCGTGTAGCTGAAACTAATCATTATGAACATGGGGAGCAAGAACTGCAACGCTTCGACCGCTAAATCTTGTATCCACGGCGGGTGAGGATATCTTTGTATGGCCACACTGAAATTGGTTAAATCTTGGTCCGTAACTTCCGCGACAAGTTCCATTGATATTAAATGCTGAAGTGCTATGAACATTTCATTCACGTATCCTAATGAAAAAAAAAGCATGTTTTAACATTAAATAACAAGCAATAATATATGTTTTATGTCTTACAAGTTTTTAAACCTGTTGATAAACAATTTCCTTGACTGTTAAAGGAATTCAAGTTAAATGTTATTTACCAGGATTATTGCCTCCTTCCCAAGACCAGGGGCTCCTAGGACCAGGCATTTGGAAATATGGAAACGCCAAATCGGTGTGCCACGACATTGATCCTTGCGAGTAGAATGAATACTGCCTTGGCCTTTCAGGGAACCTCAGAGAATACTTCAAATTACTAGTGAGACGTGTAGCACCTGCAAAAATTTGACATTGAATATTGTGAGAAGGACATCTCTGATATCAGCCTAAATTGTTGTATATAAGACTGCAAAGTTAATGGCGCATTTATTCAGCTATTCAGCAAAGATAGTTGAATTTGTGTAGGTAATCAGGATATCACTACTGCGGTAAGTCCTTAATATTAGAAAAAAACGGTGACTATATAAATATTTTTGAGGATACATTCTTATATCAACATTGTCATTAAGTACTTATCCAATTTGTGTATGAGCTTCGAGATTTATTTGGTAAGTTCTTCCTTCAGTTCTTTTTAACAATATCAATGTGATAAATTATTGCTGCCGCGCTTTAACAGTATCTTGTGAGACCAAGACGCAACAGTCCGAAGCAGCGATAAAATTGATCATAAAAGCTCACTTACCATAAAGCTCATCATCAAACTCCACAGCAGCTACTACCCGTCTTGTAACTTCCTCCGACGAGTATACGCCTCGCAAACTCTCACTGCTGTTATAAGCATACACTCTAAACCCGACAAGTCTCGCTATAATATCCTCAATAACCGTTCCATTTATAGGAATTTCTGGTAATTCCCAATCCGGGGGTATCAAATCCGGAAGGTCAGGATATTGATCTAATATCATCTGTATGAGGCCCTTTACGTTTCGAGTGATTAATTTAGCAGTCGCTTTACTCAGGACTTCTTCAAGAATGGGGCTTTCCGGCGAATAAGCGATGGACAATTGAGTGAAATTCATGCCTCCACTGAAAAAAAAGAGTTAATCATAAACGATGTCATAAAACGAAAGTGACAACAGAAAAACATTGTTTATAATAATTTCTAATAGACCACACGTGTTAAAGATGTATTAGGTTTGTCTTCTAGTTCAGTACAGTGACCAAAAGCCGGCCGTTTGGAAGTTTTTTTTTCTCCTCTACAGATGACGCAAATTTCTCATTCATGTCGATTTCAATAAAAGTAGTATAAAATATTGCAATAGATTTTACAATATAAAAAAACAACTTACAGAACATTTAAAGAGTAATTTAACGTGTGCGCAGGTATCGACGGGTAGGTTACCACGTTCTCAGTTGTGGGTTCGATTTGCGAGCGGAGGACAAGAACTAGTGCCATTGTGGCGACCGGCAGCATCACCTCCACGAGAGTCTGAATCTGGTGCCGCCACTGCTGCAGGAAGTTCTTCCACATCAGCAGCCGGAACTTGGTGCCGGCTCCCGTCGCACGTGGTTCGCCATGGGCCCTCATTGTTCACTAAATAGGTTAGTATTGGGTAAGTTAGTCATCACCATTTAAGTATCATGTAAAATAAAGAAATAGAACTACTCTTAAGCCCTACAATAAGGATGCAGCATAGACATAAAGCACAGTAAGCTTTAGGTAATGGTATTGCACATTACTATTACCGTATTACGGTATCTAGAATAAGTTCAGTTCAGAGGAAGGTAGGCAACAGTGGCGGAGCGTTCATACAACTCGATTCCCACAGGCTTGCCTAATTTTCAGCCAGTCCAGTTCTTTTACTACTACGGCTCATGAAGAATAAGAAAGGCAAATTATTTCCGGCTTCCCTAAGATATTATTGACGCGCCGCCACTGGTAGGCAATAACATATACGTAAAGGTTTACCTATAAGGCAGGCTTAGGTACACATAAGGGAACGGGCGAAAATGTCATACAGCCGAAGATGTCTTGTACCTAAATGTTATCGTAAACACTATGAGAATGTGACCTTATTCTCGTCGGCATCTTCCCAAGATAACACCTTCCTATTTCTATTTTCTAAATGGTTTACTTCATTCCCGAGGCTGCCATTTCTCTTTTATTATAATAATATTACCTAAGTATAGAACTCATGCATATAGAGAAGGTCGTGAGGCTAATAGGGAACGAAGTTCAAAGAAGTTCAAAAAGTATGTACAAACAAGAAATAATACCTACCTTTTCTCATAATCACCGAAAATCTCAGAATATAACATCATAAACTACTTCCATAGTAATATTAAAATTATAATTATAATAAATCGGTGTAATTTATATAATTTGATAATTTAAGTTGTCAGTAACGTTCTCAGTGTGCCTGCGTTATTTGATACGCTATTAATTATTGTTTGTGTTGCTTTTTATCATCAAAAATCAATACGTAACTTTATCTCCCTTATCCGACTCATTTCGATTCGATATAGGAATATCCGAAGGTTGATGTAAACTAGTTGGGTACTTCCCATTTGATCAATACCTATAAACGTTAAGATTTCCTTCGGATATTTGCAGCGAGTTTTGCACCCCTATTTAACCCCTTAAGGGATGGAATTTCCAAATATCCCTTCTTCTCCGTATCCGTGTCGTGTGTAATTTCTAGCCCCGGCTGTTTTGGTTGGGCAGTGAGTGATGTGTCAGTCAGGGATTTTTTTATATATATAGATAGATAACGCCCATTCGTCCGAACTCTAGGATACCTACTTAAAACATATATAGCTTAAAAACCCCGGAAAAAAATAATATATTGTACTTATAGAAAAAATGGGAATTATCCAACCACTTTGACGTAATAGTGAAGCAAAACAAATTATATCAAATTTATAACCATAATCACACTAACGAAAGCTGGCGCGGAAGAACATGAATTTTAACAATACAATTTTTTTTTTCTCGTGTAGCGCATGCAATGCAGTTTAAATTGTTTTTTAAAATACAATAATGTCTTCTTTTTGTAAAATCATCCATCTACAATATTCAAGTATATGTAATACTATTATACTATTCTGTGCCATAGTCTTGGGACGCCCTGTCATGTATTTAGTCAGTGTCGAGCACAGGGTGTTTATCTAAGTAGGTACTCGTAGAGTAAAATAGTAATAAACTCAACGCCCTTCCAGTGATTCCAACTTTTAGGTAGTTATCTCACGTAGTGTGAAATAAGACGGCGTTATGGTAATGATATTGATAAGATATTTATTGAAATCAATTAATTAACCTTATCATTACTATCACACCGTTTATTTATTAATTAATTTTATTAAATACCTCATTACTATCACACCGTGTTATTTGACACTACCTCGCTTTTTACGTATCATAAAAATTACAATAAGTTTTAGTACCTAATTAGTAAGGTTTTATAACTCGCATTTGAAAGTTTTGTACGTAATGTCGCAAGAATGAATATCAATATCATTACGAATTCTATATCATTGTAACAGTTCTTATTATTATTAAGTATAATAACATTGCAAGTTTGTCTAGTCATCAGTTATCCAAATGTCGATTTATTACGTTGCGGCAACGAAGTATTTGTGACGTAACAAATGCAATGTTACAGCAAAATTAATTTTGAAACATCATTTTCTCAATGTTGCCTCAATGTCTAAATAGGTAACAACTTTTCTGAACATTTAAAGTCAACATTTACAGCAATTCACCATTTGAAATGTTACTTTTTAAAGTTGCTGCAACATCACAAATTAATCTTTCCTGCAATTAACGCTTGTAATATAAAGGTTATCAATATGTTGCTACGTTATGGCAAATTATAAACACAATGTTAAAAAAGCTTTTCCAATTAAAGTTCCGATAGTTAAGGTCCAGTCCAGTATTATAATATCAGTTGACCGTTATTTCGGTAAGTAGGTATATCAATAGGTCAAACCTACAGTCAAAAAATGTGCCCAATTACTATATTCATAGTTCATACGGATATTTATAATACTTGCTGGTCCTAAGTATATATATATATCTTAGGGAAATATACAATAAAAACTTTTAAAGTTTTGGGCGCGTATTCGACATGTGTATTGTGTATAAAAGCGATGTCACTATTTATATCCTGTGGGAGATGAAACTGGAATTTCGCTTGTAAAATGTTTGTAAAATAATCTTGTTAAATCCATAATTAATACACTTAAAAAAAATGTTTTCAATGACTTACCTGAAATTATTGTCACTTATCGCACTAGTTTCGTAAAGTTGCACTTCCCGCGTTTATTTTGTAAAATTGAACACGCATCGAACTACTTTCAGTGAAACAAATGAATAATAAAAGTTACACCACTGGCCCGTGCGTCGGCCAAACCACGGCCAACAATGTCGAAGGATTCGCGGCACTGATACATTCACACAGAGATAAGCCACTGATTAGTGTCGATGACGATTATTTCAAATATTCACCTGTTATCTTCAGCTGTTATTCACAAATTGATACCCTTCAACAGAATTATAGTATCGTATATATGCGTATCATGTATATATGCGTATTTAATTACAAAAGAAACCTTTCTACACTAAACTCCAGTAGGTACCAGTACCTATCTAAAGTAAACAGAACTATTTACTAGTGCAATTGTCTATTATCTCACTACTTGTGATGAAAGCGTATGTAATATCAGATAAATATACGCACTTATTATAGACAATGCATGTTATAACTGTTATAAGAATAAGAACGCATGCACTTCCACCGCTAATCTTAGGGCGCGGCCACATTAGGTACTGCGTTGCGACGTCGCATCGCAAAAACGACGTACTAGGTTGCACGTAGATTACTACGCATGCGACGCGGTGCGACGCGAAACGATGTCGCAACGCAGTATTGTGGCCGCGTCCTTATAGCTTACCTATAGGTAGATTGGTGGTCTGGCCAATGGCCAACCCTGCGTACGTCGATCAAAACTTTTGCTTGGTGCCAGAATATCCTGCGTCAGATTTTTCTGCTAACATAACAACATTACGACAGATGCCGCTTTACAACTTCCCAGCTTTTGATTGCAAGGAACTCGTCTAGAGGCATTGTAAAGATTACGGCAAAGAGTAGGTATAATAAGTATGTTGGGGATTACGGGTCCAAATGATAAGATTTTATTTTTAATTCAATAAATTAAAATTACAACGTCAAAAATCCACACTGAAACTTTTTCCTTACCAAAAGCACGAAGGGCTTTAAATGTTGTACTTTTTTCTAAGCTAATCTAGAGAATAATAACAATCGATAAACGACAATGATTAATACTTACATCATCCTGGGGGTGTTGAAATTGGATTCTACGTAACGTTTCACAGCTGCGGTTCCGCGTTCGCCTTCTGGCGAGTCAGTACTTCCCTCTCTCTCTTTTTTCTTATTTTAATCGTCAAAGTGAACCCTGTGTACGTATAAAATGGTGTTGCGAATAAAGTGTAAGCTATTACAATAACATCGCCGTAAATATTCTTAAAATGAACCATTAGTAACATCTTATAGAGCAACTAACATCCGATCTATCGAAAATAATTAGGTAAATTGGAATTCTAGCATTTGCCTCCTAGGTACCGTCACTACCGACCTACCTATTTAAGTTGTTGTGTGTGTAGGTATCAGTATACAGTGAATAAGCAATTCAAAGCCGCAGCATGGACGTTTAGTCACAAATGATAACAGATATTTTTTACGCCGCTAGAGAAGTACCTCATCATGACTGCGCCTGATGACTCCAACTCTCAGGCAGCTCACGCCAATCTATTAGGAGCATATCCGCCTAAACGTGTGAGTAAACAGATAGGGTCTCCCCAAACTTATCGACGCGGAGTCGGCATAAGCCACTCGGCACTCGCTTTACTCCACACTATTCACATTAACATTAGTACGTAATCGCCGCCGACAGCAGTCAAAGTTCAAATATCCTACAATATGAGATTAAAATTGTCTACCCCAATAGTTTCCGAGAAAAAGCCTTTCACAATTCATAATTCTTTTCGAAGTTTGCAAACTTTGAAAGGATTTATCTCTGAAACTATTGGGTCATTGATGAAATGAAAATATTCAATATTATGGTTAAGCTCATCACATAAATAATTGTATTACTCCCTACTTTTAACTTTACCTGAAATCAGAAATCACATAAGGCATTGATGAACAGTTTCCTTCGAGAAGATACTATCAGCAACTAGTCCTTTAGGGTTATAATCGTTTTTTTTTCGATTTATGACATGCCTAGTTGCATTCTGTACTCGAGGGCTCGAGGTCAAACACTTAGATTATTAATTGGGCCAAAATCATAAACGAGTCTGCAAAAAATCAGAGCTACCGGATTTGACGCAAACTACCCTTTACATTCCAGGCGACACGACGAGGTTGCTGGATAAATATTATTTAATAATAAAATATAACCGTTTTTCCCCCGAAGGGTAAAAAACGCCCTCTCATCCCTTATTTACTGAATCTCTTGTCTAGTAGTGCCATCTACCGCGCTACAGAAGTTGATAATAACGGTCGCCAGATGCCAGCGCCACAGAATAAGTAATAGTACTACGTACAGAAGTTGCACTATTAACAAATCGCTAACTTACAACCCCAAATTCTAATAGGTAAATAACAAATGTTGACCATACCAAGCGAATGACGAGACGACGCGACCGTCCGGTAGCAATTCGCGGCCGCCACTGAATGAGTACCACCTGGGGATGTACTTGCAGCAGCGCGGCGAACTGACGGAGTGAAAGCCCCCTGCCAGCGCGTGGCTGCTTGCTCCTCAGTGCCAAAGACTACAATGCATCCTCGATACAATCCGCTACATTTTTTCTGGCGAACAATATTGAATCCTAAAACTAAGGAGTAATTTTAATATCACTGAAAACAGCTTCACCCGCCACGGGCGAGTGCCTAACTTTCTGAATGTACCATACAGCGATAAACGAACTCAGTAGTACATCAAGGATAAAGTTCAAAACAGAATTAAAACAAAAACAATCTTTATCTACACATATATTATTCATAAAAAGTAAGTAACAACATAACCAGTTCACTGCCACCTATAGTGTGCGTAGGCGCGGTTGGCTTCGCACTGCCGGTGTAGGTCCTGCTTCCTCTTCACGACCTTCAATAAAATGATCAAATATTTGAAAATATGAAATGAATGATTGAAATTAAAATGAACTTATTTGAGAACAAAGAGAGAGATTTGAGAGTTGAGTAAGATTTTGTACGAGTATTAGGATACAGTAGTGCATGTTGTTACGGGAAGATACTTCACTTTCGGAAACTAGCGTCAGCTTTCAGTATGTTGTTAGGGCATGTCTCCTGGACCCCGAAACTGCCGGGAGACAATCTATAACAACAAATACTAAAAGACAGAATAAAATAAATTATTATTAAGGGGGCTCCCATACAACAAACGCGATTTTTTGCCGTTTTTAGGGTTCCGTAGTAAACAAGGAACCCTTATAGTTTTTTATGGTACCTCCCCTACATGTAAAGTGGTGGTGCAATTTTTTTTTCTTCCAAACCCCATCGTGTGGAGTATCGTTGGATAGCTCTTTCAAAAATATTATACGGTTTCTAAAAGCATTTTTTGATTCAAGAATCGGTTGGCTTGATATTAAGCTTTGAAGTGATAATTTTTGTTACGATCAAGTGTCCCCCCCCCCCCCTTCCAGCTAAACGGTGGCTACTAGGCATGTGAAAAAAAATCATGATAGTAGTATATACGATGAATTTAAAAGGAAAACTATCACGTAGACATTACTAGTTAACGAGTAAACTACGGAACCCTGCATTGTTCACGACACGCACTTGGCCGGTTTTAAAGATAATGAGACAGAACCCTTCGTGCGCAAGTCCGACTCGCACTATCGAGAAACAATAAAAGGCAATGTAAAGCTGAAATACTGGTAATTTTTTATGTGGAACATTATTTTCGGATACCTGCGCGGTAATCACGTAACGTTTTCGACCGTTCGTTTTCGATATTAAAACTGACATTAAATACGTACCAGGGCCATTTTACGGAAAGTTGTACACTCGACTTTTTTTTTTAATTTGGATAGAATTGGGTTTTTTCTACTCAGAATCGAAAGCACTTTCGAATGATATAGGGGAAAAAAAGTGTCCCAATTTTTTTTTATTCCTTTCCGTTACCGTTTTCATACTAAGTTTGTAATCTTGTATGGTGGTAACGGAATGGAAAAACTGAAAATTGTATGAAAAATTTGGGACACTTTTTTTCTCCTATTAGGTTCGAAAGTGCTTTCGATTCTGAGTAGAAAAAACCCGATTTTATCCAAATTTAAAAAAAAAGTCGAGTGTACAACTTTCCGTAAAATGGCCCACCAACGGTAGTACTAGTACATACATATCGTTACGTGATTACCTCGCTGTTCTAGTTTTTCTGCAAAATCTGGAAACCCGAAAAAAAATTACTTACTTTTATATTATTTTGCTTATAGTTTAGAATAGTGTCAATGTATTGAAAAATAATGTAGGTACCTATGAGTTATAGCATATTTATTCAGCTTTTATTTGAAACCATACACGTGTATATGTATATGTTGCATAGGTTGGGTGTGATTGCCACTTTTCCAAACGGGGCGGCGGCAATTTTCATGACGTCATTACTCGGGAGACCGACCTTACAGCGATTGTGTCCCGGCAGTTTCGGGGTCCAGAAAACATGCCTAACAACATACTAAAAGCTGGCGCTGGTTTCCGAAAGTGAAGTATTTGTTCGACGGAAACCCGTAACAACACGCACTATGTACCTATTTGCAGTTACACTGTTTTGCAGTACTTATTACATCTGCCTGTCTGTTTTTTTTTCCAAAATAAAATAAAATTAAGCTAGGATTTTAGCATTTGCACTAGTACGAGTAGTGAATTACGCCAGTCCGTAGAATAGTGCTAGCGGCACACAAGGGCTACTTATGGAAAATGCTGCAAATGGTGTTAAAAGCATGAAAATCGGCACGATTGATTTTTAGGCCATATGAATCAATTTGACCCGTTGGACGAAAAAAAACGAAGAGGAGAGGAGTTATGACGACTTACTTTTTTTGTATGGAATTTAAAGAAAAAATATCTGTAACCTATCGTGTGTGGTATCAAACGAAAGGGCTTTCTGAGCCAGTTCTAAAAATATATCACATCATTACATTTAAGTCACTTGTCTTAAATTAAAAAAAAAAAAAAAATTCAAAATAATACCAAGTTTGGGCTCCTCCAGGTACGATACCGTTGAATATTTTTTTGTAAAATATACCTAATATAGTACCTAATATCCTCATATCTAACCTCAAGAAAGCAATTTTGAAAATAATTACATTTAGTATTTTTTTAATAATTTTTCATTATTACAAAGTTTACTTAGCAACATCAACGAAGGAAAATTGGCGGAAATAATTCGTGACTAAGCGAATTTTGCCAGAGTTGTAGGTACAGTCGATGTAAATAACATACTAAAAGGACTGGTCGATGGGGGTAGAACTAAAGGGTGGGAGGGGGGTGTAAGGGTCTCTTTTTTAGTTTTTTTCTTCTTTTTTTAGTTCTACCCCAACTACCAGTCCTTTTAGTATGTTATTTAGGTCGACTGTACCTACAAGCCTACAACTCTGGCAAAATTCGCTTAGTCACGAATTATTTCCGCCAATTTTCCTTCGTTGATGTTGCTAAGCAAACTTTGTATTAATGAAAAAATAAAAAAAAATACTGAATGTATATATTTTCAAGACTGCTTTCTTGAGATTAGATATGAGGATATTAGGTATCACATCTGGTATATTTTACAAAAAACAATCCAACGGTATCATACCTGGGATAGGCCACTGGAGGAGCTCAAACTGGGTATGTTTTGAGAATTATTTTTATTTTATTTTAAGACAAGCGACTTGTAATAATGTGATATATTTATAGAACCAGCTTAGAAAGCCTTTTCGTTTGATACCACACACGATAGGTTTTTTTAATTCCATACAAAAAAAAGAAGTCGTCATAACTCCTCTCCTTATCGTTTTTTTTTCGTCCAACGGGTCAAATTTATTCATATGGCCTAAAGATCAATCGTGCCGATTTTCATGCTTTGAACACCATTTGCAGCATCTTTTGGCGTACCAGTAGGACTAGAATAAGCCTATGATGTTGCAAAAGGTGGTGTAGTAGGTTTATTTTTTTAAATTTCTGACTTTTTTTGGTTTCTCACTCATATATTCTATATGTGGCATCATAGGGTAAAGTAACAGTAGAATAACAGCGGCATACAAGCTCCTGGCCTGCCTGATGGTAAGCGGACACCAAAGCCTATGGATGCTTGCAACTCCAAAAGTCTCACTAATACTAGCTGGTTGTCTAACCTTGCCTGTGTTGTTGGCTGCATCCAGAAGCTCCCATGCAAACGCTTGTGGGAAATGAACTGTCCTCTCTTTCTCATTCGTAGCTTCTAGCAGCCATTTTATAGCTAGGAACAGAGATCTTTTCTCTGTGATAGGGCCTGGAACCTGAAATATAAATAAAAATTATGACTTCTAGGGTAAATTGTCTAGGTACACTTTTCATACTTTGAAACAATATATTATTACATTTTCACTGAATATATATGGTAAATAGTTTTTGCAACTCTTCTTATACTTCTAATCTTACATGACTATAGCAAAGCCAAAAGAAAGTACAGAATTTTAAAATTCACTGTTTTATTAAATTAAATGTTCACCTGATAAGTTATGCCACCTCTCTTGATTGGTGACAGTAGTAATAATGGCTTGGCATTGTCTATGGCTTTGTACAATATTGCCTTAGGATCTAATTCAATTTTAGCTTTAGCTTCAGGTGTTGTAGCAAGGTGATATCTCTCAATTTGCATCCTCTTTATATTCTCAAATGCTTTTTCAACCAGGCTGCGTGCCAGCTTCTTCTTGCCCATCTCCATCACATGATTAATGACTTTGCTGAAATTTCATTTAATTAAGATATATAACATGAAATTATACCCTAAAAGCGAAACATGTGTTAAAGTGCAAATAAAAATATGTACTTGACTAGTGGATCATGGTAAACAGAAGAGGTCTCATGGGATCCAGGTGGCTTCACAGGCACAGCAGTTATTTTAGCGAACTCCCCACTTTCTATGAGCTTCGCCTGGTCTTCCTTTCTAAATATAGGATTTTGGAAGTAGTCAGGAAAACTCGTCGGACGAGAATAACACCGGTTTTGAAGCATAGTGCATACTCTGTAAAAGAAAAACCAATGCGAGTTACCAACTAAACCTACTATATGAGTTAAATTAAATTGTACACGGTTATTTTGCAACGTACTTACCGTGGGGAACAGGAAGAAAACGTTACGATTTTATTTATCAAATAAAACTTTGTGGTTAAGTTATTCATTTTATATCAGTCACAATTCGTGATGTAAATATATAACTAGTAACCTACTGCTAGCAAGTAATTTACGAAATTATTTTTAAACAAAGATAATAATTAAATGTAAATAACATTAACATAACCTAATCCAATTCTAATCTTTGAATTGACATTGACACATTTGACACTTCCCGTGAGTGCCATAGAGTATTATAAATATGTTTTTGCCTAGTGTTGTACATCAATTACTTCATTTGTCTATGGGTCAATAAAGGGTCTCACACACAGTGGCCAAGTGTACGCCAAGTTGGTTTAGTTTGGCTGTTTACAATCTATCCTAAGTCACTAAAAAGCCCAATAAATTGGAAAAAAATAATATGTTATTGACAAAGAAAACAAAATGTGATCGCGACGCCTGCAATCTCGAAAGCTGTGATTTTCACATTTTATACAATTGTTTTCATTTTATTTAGGGAATGAACTGACAGACACTTAAAATTTCTTATGCGTTTGAAAAATGTCAACTATTATAAAATTCAACCTAAAGGAGTTAAGAAAATTAGCCAATGAAAAGAACTCGTGTGTGGTGGAAAAAAAAGTGACTCAAAACCTAGCATTGCAGCCTTGGTGTCTTGGAAACCTACAGGAATCGATAAAAAATCTATTGGATTACAAAATCGGAAAATTTGACAAAGAGTATGTTTTCTGCATTTTGTATAAAATACTATTTCTATTTTGAGTGCCACTCGATATTAATAGAACAGTGATGTTGTTGCAGGTTGAACGGAATTCTTCTTAGTTATAAAAATTTAAGGGTTTTAACCAATGTGGGCGCGATCCGTAATGATGGGTCAGACATTCAGTTTCAAGTACAAGCAGACTACTTTGTATTCCAACCCTTTGTGGGTGCCACCTTAAAGGGTTTAGTAAATAAAAAGAGCAATACCCACTTAGGTATTCTTGTACATAGGTAAGTCTTAACAAACCACAAATCTACTATGTGATTAGAACCAATTGTATTTGTTTTCATGTTTGTAAGCCTTAACTACTAAACACAGATCATTTCCTGAATTTAGATTGTTATGCATGCTTGTATATCTACTAGACTGTAAATTATTTACTACTTGGAATGTTAACTGAGATAGTAATCATAAACAAAACAGAGTTGTAACTATGCTTTGTAATGTTATTTCCATTACTAAATACTAACAAATTTATTACATAGCAAAGCAAGTAAGAAATGTTATTAATTTTGAAATTTTAGAGTATTCAATGTGGTGATTCCACGTCCAACGGAAGAGCCTGGCAATGAATGGATTGGGTCTGGTGTCCAGGAAGGGCAAGTTGTGTTGTTCCGGGTTGTTGTGTTGGACCTGTACGGAGCATTACCATACATAAGAGGTGAATTAGATGAAAGGTAAAAGACTTATATATTAAAATTTGCCAACATTTTTGCCAATAAAATAATGTTTATAATTAAGAAAATATACACTTTTTGTTTTATAATGTTTTGACATGTAAAAGAGCCCTTGAGGCCTACTTGCAGAATAAGTGCCAGTTGCACCAACATACAATCACAGACCGGTCATCGTCAAATATGGCGCCGGCAGCTGTCATCCCATAGAAACTGGTCAAACTTTCCATACAATCAGATTTGACGAACACCGCTTACGTTACGATTACAGACGGTTTGGTGCAACCCAGCCTAAAAGTTTTGTTTTTGAATCTTAGAATTAGCCTAATAATTCTGAAGATTTAAATTTTGATCTGTGTAAAAGTGGCTTGAAGTATATTTATATGGCAATTATACATGTACAATTTATTTTCAATGTAAATGCGAGTTTATACATTTAATAAATCTTTTTCTTTCACCAGGTGGGTAAAACTGGGCCCAGATGAGGATGATGAGATGTTTGAGACCAAACAGGTAGAACCAGTGACTGTGGATTATGTCAACTTTGACAAAATCAAACCATTTTATCAGAGGCAAAGTGGGGATGGAAGGCCACCTTCACCCACAAAACACCTTCAAAAAAATGACAAGTTACAAACTGTAAGCAAAAACCAGCCTAAAAGTGCAGCCCAGGTATCTAGAGACAAAAATGGTGTGAAGGAAAGCACATCAAAAAAGAATATAAAGAAACTGGGCAAAAGTTCAGATGCTGATGTGACTGATGCGCCACCTAGACAATCCAAAAAACAAAAACGAGAATCGTGAATTCAAAATAATTTACTGATTTTATGACTTGTACAATTGTGGTGTATACAATACATATTTTAAATGAAATCCTTATTTACTACATTTTCTTTTTCATTTCACCTATAACACAGATTATATAATAGTATATAATATATGTGTTATTATCAATAAATTATGTCTATGTCTATGTCTATAGTAGTATAGTTATATTCCGGAATAGCACAGCACAGGCAACGCCATTTAACCTTTAGTATCCTCAAGAACGTCTCCAGCCGATGGCCAAGAGGGGGGGGAAGTATGATTGTGGGTACAGTACATTCTTATTTATGGTTCAGAGCACATGATGCTTTTAGGGGGGCATGAAGGCTCATCTAACGAAGAAGAGGTTGAGAGAAGAATAAACACTGCATGGCAAAAGTACTGGAGTCAAAAAGAAATTCTTAAAGGAGACTACAGCATAAACATTAAAAAAACGATAATACACTTAACTTACGCATGCCAGACGTGGGTGTTCACTAACAGAATAAGAAACAAAAATATGAGCTGCCAACATGCCATGGAGAGGAGCATCTTGAAATTAAGAAAAATTCAAAAAACAAGGAATGTAGACATAAGAAATAAAACAAAATTAACAGATGCCCTCCAACATGCCTTAAAATTAAAGTGGAATTGGGCAAGCGGGTGATTCTTATCATTAAAGTTAATTGATGTCACTAAAGCGTCGTTAACAATTGGGGCCCGGTGTGGACAAATTAAGAAAATGTTAAATTTTGCAATAGGAATCGCCCAGGCCATGTTTCAAGGTACCAGGACAAGAGATGGACCCAGTCAACCACAGAATGGACTGGCCCCCTGGGGAAGAGGGGTGTAGGACGACAGAGGAAGAGATGGGTGGACGATATTGTGGAGGTAGCTGGTCAAAACTGGATGGACAAAACTCACGATAGAGAAAAATGGAAGATGGGGGAGGCTTTCACCCTTATAGGGACCATAAATAAAAAGTGAAAAGCAATAACTTTGTTATATAAAAACAGACAATTAAGTGGAAAAAAGACATAATAATAATAAGAAGGCTCATCTTATTCCACCGCATAACTAAATTTTGTATGTTGGGCCATCATGGCCCATTGTGTGGATCCGGCCGGCATAAATGCCCGTTCCGCACCAATGGGCTTGATGAATGATGGTGCAGGACAAGTACGCAGTTATGCGTTAAAGGGAGAAAGACGCACTTTCTATCTCATTCTACCTCATAGCTGCGTCTTTGTCCTGCGCCATCTTGACCCATGTGGATCGGCATGAGACAAGATAGACCGGGGCAAGGCGTATTAACTACGCTAAGATGTGTGGGGTGCTTCGAATTTGCCTATGTGTGAGGGGGAATAATTTATTGTTGCCATTAATAAAAAACAATATTTATTCTAGATCAATTTTATTGTGCAATATTATTGTGCAATATTATTGCTCAATATTATGGCGCAATATTATTGTGCAATATTATTCAGAGCTGTCATGCCTGGTGTCATTAATTTCAAACTGACATCTTGTTCAAATTTTCTTTGCGTTTACTTAATTTTGGTTCTCGTCGCCATTTTGGCGAGAGTCACACCATTTATTTTTGATAAATAGTATTATTCAATATTGCGTTTATCCACTGAAAATCAATTGACTTCTGTTTCATTGGCTTCCGTTTGTAGTGGTTTTTTTCGTTGTCTGAATGTGATATATTCAGGGCACCATTTTGGGTAGGCTGAAAAACAACCATGTCCACATATATGCTTCCAGAAAGACTGCCGATGTTATATGTGGAGCAAAACCTGCTCAAGAAGAAACAACTCGACTACAACGTTTCCCTAAACCGGAAACGACAATTATTTTAAGGTAAGAAAACTTTTCTCTTTTAATTCGGCTACAACTTGTAGACTACAACTATCTAAAGCCGGGTCCCTCCCTACTGTCCCTAGTCCCTACAATAGCGAGCTGTAACTGTAGTGTAGCCGATTAGTACATTCCAGTACAACGGTAGTAATAAAGTAGGCCACCGATTGCATATTTATTGCCCTTGCTTTCGGCTTGGTCATCAAGTACCTGCGATGCCTAGTCTCTGGCGGATTGTATTGTAATCAGACATGAGACTGGCGGCTCCAAATATTCAAGTTTGTTTGACGCATAAACTACCTACCGAACTAATTACTTTAATTTTTTTTTAGTTTTACAACTTACACGCCAGGGAAGTCGTAAATAGAAGCTAAGTAGTATATACAAATTGACGTAATATAGGATTAATAAATATGTATTTTCCTTTTTTGTAGGGTGATGGCTTGGGCCGTACGTCGTGGTCCTTATCAAGATTGGTCTTCTTAGAAATCTCTGTTTTCTCTCCACGAAAATAGTAAATATTTATTATGGCCAGCATTTTGAAGATTCCTGCTACACTGCTATAGCAAAAAACGCCTCAGCATTAATGCAGTTCCAGGAAAAAAGAATATGTCATTAGAACCATGCATTCACCGAGATCCTTTTACCTGGCAATTGTAATAGGTAGGTACAGGTAATAGTAGCTACATAAAATAACTTATCGCAACATCTCTTCTAACATATAAATAAATAAATAAATATTAGTGGACAATCTTACACAAATCAACTTAGTCCCAAACTAAGCAAAGCTTGTACTATGGGTACTAAGCGACGATATACATACTTATATAGATAAATAAATACTTAAATACATAGAAAACATCCAAGACCCAAGAACAAATATTCGTGCTCATCACACAAATAAATGCCCCGGCCGGGATTCGAACCCGGGACCTCCAGCTTCGTAGGCAGGGTCACTATCAACTAAGCTAAAGCGGTCGTCACATACTTGTACATATATATACATAAAGGAAAACATCGTGAAAAACCGGCCTAATCAATATTGGGGGAGAATCTTGCACAAGTTGAACTAGCCCTCTAACTGAATAAGGCTTGTGTTATGAGTACTAGGCGGCAATATATTTACCTAATTGATACAAATACTTAAATACATAGAAAACATTCAAGACTCAGAAACAAATATTCATGCTCATCACACAAATAAATGCCCTGACCGGATTCGAGCCCAAGGAAATAGGCAGGGTCTCTATTACCCACTAGAAGAAGAAGAAGAAACATTTATTTACTGCACAAAAGACACACAGATACAAAAAATAATAGACGTACAAAACTCAGAACATATAAAATAATGTGTGTCTTCGCGGCAGCAAATCGGTTGCACTAGGCTAAACTGGTCCTATATCTAGTACTTAGTGTACTTACCCAGTCTAATAATGCCGTGTCTAAAATCAGTGTCGTAAAATTAGTGCCTACACTATATCTTAAGATTAGGTGTCAAAGCAGCCCTAGGGTTCTGAGGGCGTAACCGCGAACACACTAGAAGGATGATTTTATTTATTTATCGTATTGCATTTCGAACCGTGATATCTTCGAGAAGACAGTACGGTTGCCAGTTTTTGTTGCACTTTTAGAACCACCCAGGGGTCACGTGTAGGGTAGCGGTGGGTACTTTCCCTACGGACGTGGTGCAACTTCGACCCCCCTTTGTAAGTGAGCGGGCAACTTGACTGTTAGAAGTTCTCAAGCCGCCCGAAGGCCTCCAACTTGGCTTAACGACTGCTGCCATAGACAACAGGGATCAACGGCTTATGGTGCCCTCCAATCCAAAGCACGGGAGCGCTCAGTTAGTAACCACTCAAAGCGGTCACCCATCCATGTACTGACCGCGGCCCACGTTGCTTAACTTTGCATAACGCTTGCGGCACGCATCCAGAAGGATGATGAACATCTATAACGTTTCAGGATAATTATCAACGGGATCCGGCCGGAGCTGGGTGTTCGACAGGTATTCCGGCGGCAAGAACAGGGGAAACTAGACCTTATTGGGATTAGACTAGAATCCGTACATAAGTTTTTCGTTTAAAGACAGTGGTAGGAACCGAGGCTCCGACCCTGCGTCCTCCAGATTGAAAGTCGCATGCCTTACCGCTCGGCTATAGTGGCTAATATAATATACCTGAATTATTAAAGGTATTAGTAATTTATTAATAGGTTGCTACAACATGAAATATGTTTCAGACGAACTGCCCTTCGGAGCTCCTGCGACGGCGACATTACTTAAGAAATTCGATGACCTTTTTGATGCAATGAATGCCAATTCGCCCGAATTAAGACGCGAAAAAAGGTTCAGTAGTACCTCAATTCTCGAAGTCCTCACTTAAAGTATTTTGGAGAAATGAAAAAAATATTCAAGAAATGAAATTTGTTAATTCGAGGAACCCTCCATCACAGTCAGGATGGAAACAAACCATTAGAGGAGTGGAAATGATGTAGAAGAATATCACAGAATTAGGTATTCAGGCTCTTTCCACTCGCAGGTTAAACTTTTTTTGGATGTGTGAAATACAATTCAGGATCAAACTGTAACCCAACAGTTTCCCAATTTATAGCGAGATTTAAAACTACTATACTAACTTAAAAAAATCTGGAAAAAATAAAAATTGTGAGGTGCAGTAATTTAAAAAGTTTGCTCCAGGCAGCGATGCATGTCTTTAATATCACGTTAAAGCGACATATTATATTGATAAATAGGGATCTAGCAGAAGAATCAAATAAAAAAAAAACAATTGTTTGTCCTCCTCTACAGCGTTTCTCAAACGATTCTCGTGAAATTTTGTGAGCAGGTTCGATATATATATAACATTGTTTTTGGAAATTAAAAAAAAACACAAGGTCTACAGCTCACAGAGCCAGTACAGTATATTACGTATATACAATATAATATATATATTCCTAGCGGTGGTGATGTGAAAAGTTGTGTTTCAGGGCAGCATAGTTGTTCGGCGTCTCGTGCCTTGAAAGCCTCGCTAGACCCAGGATTGTTCTTCGGACTGCTCGCTTCGCTCGTGGTTCCAGATACAATCCTTCCCTAGCTCGGCTTTCAATGGATAGGGACGACGAGCGTTTGACCCGCTGCACTTTTACGTAACGATTTATTCAAATGTATACAATTCATCTAAAAAGGACCTTAGTAAGTACTTAGTAAAAAGGACCTTAGTAGTACAGCTTTTATAAAGACTGTATCGTTAAGTAGATACAAAAACTTTGTTTTCTTGGCGTCCAAATAATAAATGATCACGCATTTTGTCATAAGTAATACATTGTTTTTAATAAACTTTACCTACAGATAAATTTGCTTTTTAATTTATTAAATCCGTGTAATTAGCGTGATAACAACTGAGTTATATAATCGACTTTCGGCTTTAACAGATGGTGTCTCAAGGAAACTAAATGATACATTCATCATGTCGTTTTGAAGCGCGTAATTGGGTTTATGTCGTGAATTCTTCCTTATCGCACTTACGTATTTACTAGTCAGGGACGAATGTTTCCGACATAAAAGCAATCATGCTAGCTAGGGAGGTCTTATCACTAAAAAGTGATTTCTTTATACATCCTTTGGGTTAGCGGGGAAAAAAACAAATATTATGAACTGAATACTAAGATAATTTACATAAAAAAACATATATTGTGAGCATTTTATTATACCGCCACCGAAGCAATAAAAAAAAAGATTTTACTGGGATTTGAACCCGAGACTCCAGCTTCAGAGGCAGGCTCACTACCAACTAGCCCATATTTTAGTTCACTCGTCCACATCGGTGGTCGCTAGTAGTATAAACGAAGTTTTGACAGATACACACTACGACACGCCACGATCACTCTTTTCAAGTATGTAGTTAGCGTTCTTCTCCTTTAGTGAGTATTATATTCTTTGGACCGGGGTCAATTTAATATAAGCTGGCATTTAAACTTATTACACCCCTCTCTTTTTGCGTTGGGGGTTAAAATAAAAACCAACGGCGTCAGTTACACGGTCAATATTATCACGCGATACAGTATTGGCCTCTACAATACTGTATCGCGTGATAATATTGACCGTGTAACTGACGCCAACCAAGCAACCGCATTTTGATCCGCATACCTACTCGTCTAACTAGTAACACTGGTCCAGAACTGTCAAACGACGGTAAAAGTACGTTTCTCCGTGTCACTTAGCTGTTGTCGATAAATACGATGCATAAATTGAACAAAACAGATTCATGAAATCATCATTATGAAAACTTGACCCTTTTTAATATTCATATCTTCAAATGGAGAATTGGGGAATCGTTATTTACACCAAAGAATAGTGAAAACCGTAACAAGTACATCCATTAAAATGTCGAAGAATGGTGAAGTGTCATCAAACCAAGGTATAAATCAAAAGGTTCCGGCGAATCCCATATGGTCTATGTCTATTGTTTACAAACTAGATTGTTTTTAAGCTAATTCGTTGTGTAAGAATGTGTGCGCATTATTATTTCAGGACCCAGCAGACCTAATATGCCGAAACCCGATTTGAATTTGTTCGGTAGTGAGAAGCGCAAAATATTGGATCTGCAGATCGGCGGGCCCTCGGGAGACGATGCGGCGTTCGTGCCGTTTGCAAACTCGGCGGCGGCGCCGCGGCCGCGCGTGCAAGCGCGCACCATTACAGACGTATTGCCTCAAAACACAAGGTAGCTGTACGCCTCCTACTTATAATCAAACATGTTCTATCCTTTGAAATGATATCAATTATTACCAAAAACTACGTAGGTAAGTTAAATAGGTTACATATTAAAATACCTAAAATCGATATACCTATTGTCATAATACCTATGTACGAAATACCTATTTTTAAAATACCTATCACTTATTTAACCTACAGTTTAAATGACCGAAGATTGAAATACCTACGTTCAAAAAACCTATTGAACGAAATACCTACTGTTCAAAATCCCTACCGGATGAAATACCTAAGGGACGATTCGCCTAAGTTTGATATACCTACAGTCAAAATACCTACAGTACATTATCGCGACAGGTTTTAAAAATTTGGTTTTTGAAAAGTAGTTTTAATCAACGTAAGAAACATAAAAACTCAAGAATGTCAGTAGAATAATAATTTTACGGGAAAATGTTCGGTTCTGGCGCTTCGCCGGCCGCTGCCGCGGCACGCTCGCTTCGCTCGCTCGGCTCGCGCGCTGTAAGGTTGCAGTTCTACCTAACCACTCCTCCTCGCTTCGCTCGTCGTCGTACCTACACTACCTACACCGACCTGGTTTAGAGTATAATATGTAGAAGTCGAGAATAGAGGTGGAGATTGTCATAACATTATTTTTTACCTGTTTCTAATTCTAAGGCAGGACGGTGTAGGTACGACGACGAGCGAAGCGAGGAGGAGTGGTTAGGTACAACTGCAACCCCATAGCGCGCGAGCCGAGCGAGCGAAGCGAGCGTGCCGCGGCAGCGGCCGGCGAAGCGCCAGTATTGAACTTTTTTTTAATAATTTAACTTGTATATAACCAATATGATATGATATGATTTATTTATTTCACAATATACAATGTCACTTAAAATTACCCGTAGTCAATTTTTAGGAATTGAAATAGAATAGAATAGAATAGAATAGAATATTTATTTAAAATTCTTATAACTAACGTTTACATTGTGCTTACTACATATACATTAGATAAATTGTTGCATGTGCCTAAACTAGGATTATTCCTGTATCTTAGGCAAATATAGAACTAATTACTTATACATAAGAATATCAAATTAAATCATACACAAGAAAGACAATTATTGCGTACATTATTTTAACGTGTCAGCGTACGACACCAATAAACTAGGTCAATCGAGTTTGCAATTAATTGTACACATCACATTCACAGTGTAGAACCTATTTTTAGGGTTAGTAGGGCAAAATTAAATATGACGAGTTAGTAATTAAAACATTGACGACAGATACCTAAAAAAAACCATGAAATACCATGTTATAGTTTTAAGAAAAAAAGTGTTATATTACTATGCGATAATTATACCTACAAAACGTTCCTACCGTCCTGGCACGTAATATGATCACTTCAACGCGCACTGTCGTTCCGTACGCAATTTGAGTACTGCCCGACTAAATAGATAACAGTCGTCTAAAATCGGAGAAGTACATTAGGGTAACCAATATTTTCAAATATGATAAATAAACATTAACAGTACCTAAACCCTTAGTTAAGCTTTGATACTGTAGGTATTTCAACTGTAGGTATTTCGACAGTAGGTATTTTGACTGTAGGTATTTCGACATATAGGTATTTTAAAAATAGGTATTTCGTACATAGGTATACTGATAGTAGTGATTTCAAGTTTAGGTTAATCGTTCAATAGGTATTTCGTCCAATCGGTATTATGAAAATAGGTTAAATAACCAATAGGTATTTAAAAAAATAGGTATTTCGTACATAGGTATTTTGACAATAGGTATATCAATTTTAGGTATTTTAATATGTAACCGTTAAATACCCCGTCGTCTCCCAGCCCCTGGGATCCCAGGGATCATTACAAAAGAATGCTATTGTTTATTTTTTTTGCTGGGAGATAATGGCTTAGTAGGGCAAGATTCCTATCAGATTATTGTAAGACTGCTCATGAGTTTTTAGTTTTTAATTTCAACAAAACCACATTAAAGTGGGCCTTATAGAGCCAGGTAGGAAACGGGCTTTAAAAATATGTTAATTGTAATGGCTGGTTGTAAATGACAGAGATTTTGTTTGCAGGGATAGATGCAGGATTTATCCGTCCATGCAGTCATCGGGTAAACTACAACTGTCAGCAACTGAGATTTATGATTTCACTGCTGATGACCTGATTGATCTTGGAGAGATAGGGCGGGGTGCCTTTGGAGCTGTAAATAAGATGGTTCATAGAAAGTAAGTATTGCATTAACCTCGTAAGGCCCAATGTACAAATTGAAATCGAGTTTCAAATTCTATCAAACCTAATGAACCTAAAAACCAAATTAATGGGCCTTACGAGGAAAACCCAATGTACAAATTCAAATCGAGTTTCAAACTCTTAACAAAATTAATGAAGATTCCAAATTCAAAATCACAATAATCTGTCTTGAGATTTTATTTTATTTATCATATGGCATTTATTTCGAACCGTGAGATTTTCGAGAAGACAGTATGGTTGCCAGTTTTTGTCGAGCCGAGATCAATGGCTTAACGTGCCTTCGAAAGCACGGGAGTGCTCAATTAGTAATCACTCAAAGTGGTCACCCATCCAAGTACTGACCGCTGCCCATGATGGCCACGTTGCTTAACGTTACATACCGTTTATAAGTTAGTAGTACTATTGGGTAAAATGTTGTATTGTATAACAGAACGAACCGCGTGATGGCTGTGAAACGCATCCGGTCGACGGTGGACGAGAAGGAGCAGAAGCAGCTGCTCATGGACCTCGAGGTGGTCATGAAGAGCAACGACTGTGTATATATCGTGCAGTTCTACGGTGCGCTCTTCAAGGAGGTACATATAATATAGGTCTCACGTCTTTAACGTCGAATATCGCTCGACATGTTGTGTTGCGGGAAAACAGGAGGGGATTCTCGCCTTCCTTGCCGCCGGCTAGTTCTCATGATTAAAGACCACGTATTAGTCCGAAACATATCGTGAGTGTGAGTAAGACGAGTCACTGAGTCACGGGCGACGCGATTTGGTAGCAAGTTGTGCTAACTCCCCAGAGAACGGAAAGTAAATAAAGTGCTAAAGTAAATGAAAATATGGTATGTTCTACTAGTTGGTAGTATTGACATATGACAGCCCCAGTTCCACTCAAAATTTTAGACCTGTGAATGAATCTGAAAAACTGCTATAAATCCATTCATGGCATAAGTTTTTCTTCAACATCATAACTCTCTGATTCACATTGAGAAGAAACTAGATTTGCAACAATATATCTGTGGTTATTGTTTCTATTATACATTTATTACCATTTCAAAAACATTTCAGGGTGACTGTTGGATCTGCATGGAATTAATGGACACCTCTTTAGATAAATATTATAAGTTCATCTGTGAGCGGATGCAAACTCGAATACCAGAAACCATTATAGCTAAGATAACTCTAGCTACAGTGAAAGCTTTAAATTATTTAAAGGAGAAGCTAAAAATTATTCATAGGTAAGTGACCTGTATAATTTTACTTTTAGTACAAAAAGAGAGCAACTTGGAAGATTTGTTCTGGTAATCGCAGTGGAATACGTGTGCTACTTTACGTAAAAATGATGAATAGCTTATCATATTGTAAAACGATTATCTCTTGTAAAAAGTATTGTGTTCTATCATAATACTAATGCAACTAATAACCTCGTAAGTCCATACTTTTGAAGTCGGAGTTTTCATTAACACAAAATATTTTTGTTTTTTGGGACTTAGTGTTTACAGCAAAGGGAATATTGATATATTTACAGATCTTTTATACATGTATTGTATAATTCTGTTTTTATGTGGTTTTCATTTTATGTTTTTACACAGGGATGTAAAACCATCGAACATCCTGCTGGACAGAAGGGGCAATATTAAGTTATGCGACTTTGGTATTTCCGGTAAACTAGTGGACTCGATAGCGCGAACCCGTGACGCTGGCTGCAGACCATACATGGCAGTAAGTACATTTAATCAGTTGTGTGCTAGTCCTAGTTTCTGTAGTGCCGATTTGTGATCTGACACACTTAGAGAAAGCAGATGTGCATTGCTGCGTATAGCTATGATATGACAGATTTTTTTTAAATTGTGTTGGGTTCGAAATAAAGATCAATACTTATAAAGCACCTCTCGCTTGTCGGACTGTACAGTCGCCCTCATATATATTTATATACAGAGAAAAGGGGGGTCCCGTGCATACAAAACTTCTATGAAGGGGGGAACCTTTTCTCTGTTGCTGACTGTACATATATACAGTCACGAGTTTTAATTTCGGACCCACTTAAGGTTGACAGACCTGTCAAACTGTATAGAAAGTCAAAGAAATTTTTTGCGAAATGGGTCACAAATTAAAGCGCGTGAAAACAGTACTTTTATCTCACGAGCGTGGGTGAGCCATGATTGTGTGTGGTGTGGTCTTGTGGAGATATACATGCACATTGCACATTGCCACATTGTCTGTGTGTGTCAGTGTAGGAGCTATGAGTGTAACAACTATAACTAGGGCTAACACGCGCTCGTGAGACAAAAGTACGATTACTTTGAGTTTGAAACCGACAGATGCTTATTATTTATTTAAACTTTATTGCACAAATAATGAAATATGTACAGATTGCGGACTTACAACTTATTCCACTGGATAATCTACTTTAACGCTACTGTAATAGTGTCTATTACAAACATGCAATTTTTAGACAGTGTTTTTGTAAACGTATTGTTGAAATTCTTTTTGTTGAACGTATTTCTATTAAAATGTTATTGGATTTTGAACCTTATTGTTACAATGGTAAAGTAGCTTTTTGAAGGAATTGCTTTGGTGCAATTCGTTCAACAAAAATGATTTCAAGTATACATTAACGTTAAAGTGTAGTGTCAAACTCGTGCGCGTCTTCCACGAAGGCGCGCCCCTCGTGGATGTCACGCACTATACCGTGTGTGTGTGTGTGTGTGTGTGTGTGCAGCCGGAGCGCATCGACCCGGGGCGCGCGCGCGGCTACGACGTGCGCTCGGACGTGTGGTCGCTCGGCATCACGCTGATGGAGGTGGCCACGGGCGCCTTCCCCTACCCGCGCTGGGGCTCCGTGTTCGAGCAGCTGCAGCAAGTCGTGCAGGGCGACCCGCCTCGCCTCACCAACGCCAACAACGCCTTCTCCAACAACTTCGTGCACTTCGTTAATACTTGGTAACTTTATTTTAGCATTTGCCCTCTATCTCACCTATTGGCAGGGGGATCTCACTCCGTCAGTTCGCATCCGTAGGTGGTGCCATTCAGTGGCTGTCACGCATTGCTACCGGGCGGTCGTGTCGTCGCGTCATTCGCTTGGTGCGGTCATACATATTATAATTTGGAGTTGTAAATTGGAGATTTGCCATGTGTGGGACTTCTGTACGTAGTAATATTACTTATCCTGATCTATTGGTAAGTGATGATACTGATGATGAGGCCGAGGATATTACATGCATACATAGATTTAGATAGTGCCTATTCACTCTCTTCTTGAAAAGGTCCAAGACTACTTTTTTAATACTATGTTGGTGGATAACGACCATGCGGCCTGCCTTTTGAGGATTCATTGTGTTGACTACTAGTCTACTACAGACAAATACATTCACTCTCAACACAGCACGCCCTCGGGAGCTCTTTTTCCTTTAAGGCCAGGCAGTCCCACGGCAAACGTCCCGCTCCAACACGCGTGAGTTTACAATTAACCATCCCGCTTGCTATGGAACTCGGCGCGTAGCTATCGTAAATATTTAGTACATTTTGATTGATTTTTTGAATACCGGATCACTTATCAGAAATCTATTCGGTTATTGTGTTAGAACAAAAAAAAGTTATCCTTTTTGTAAAAAAAAATTTCACTGTCGTGGACAATTACGAAATAATCGGCATAAAAGTTTATTTTCATGATGATATTTAAGATTTTTTTACAAAATTAGCAGAGCATTTTTTCAATATTTTGTTCGGTTATTGTGTTAAGACTGCACCGAGCAAATTTCTGAATAATTGCGATGGTTGGATCACTTGCTGTATTATTATTACTAAAGCTCGAATTCTGTAATTCCTATATATGATATTTAAGGATACACTCTACACGTCATGTGTTTCAGAAACACAATTACTTATAGTTTTCTTCATAAAAATTCAATCCAAAGTTAGCTCTACTAAAGGAAATAAACGCAAACTACAACGTTAATACTTTATGTAAGGTCTTCAATTTTTGAATAGTAACAAAACTACATGTTATCTAGGTCGTATGTGTTTAACATCTGCAAAATGTGGAGATTTTTTTAACAATGCAAAGGAAATTCCGAAAATTTGACCGGCCGCCGTAGTTTTCTTGCCGGCAGATGGGCTCCGGCCCTCAATGGGAGCAGACGTATGCTGCTTTTCTCAGTTTGACATCTCATAAAAACACGCTTTTTGACAGCTTGCTCGTATACAAATACAAAATGTATACCACACACAAAGATTGCATTAATTGAAGTAGGGTAAATAAATGTTGACGTGTGGCTATTGAAGATTCTTTTAACATGGAATTTTTATTATTAGCCATTCGTTATAACATAAAAATGCAATCTTTGGTCCCCAATGTATACTAATGCAACTAAATTATAATGATTTCCTTTACGAAAAGGCATTTTAAACGTAAAAAGGTTACCGATGTATTTCAGTTCAAAGTAATTTACTTTTTATAAATTGGCCACCCAGAACGGAACGTTATGACATTTATGTCACTCATCATATTTCAAATTAAAATTTGTAAACAAATTGTATTTTTATATTTCAATAATTTAACGAATCTAATGTTATATTTTATGTGTATATGTACGGCGCTTTCACGTCAAACAATGATTACCTAAATATATCGCAGAATCTGCATAAACAAAACATATCCCAGAATCTGTACAAACAGGCACAATTATTATGGTGCTTTGAACAGAAGTTTATAAAATATCAGCGTTATACCAAGAAACAGATCTAGAGTGCTCTCTTGCAGCGGGAGCAGAAGAAAGAATATCGGAGTTTCTTCGCCAGTTTGAGTGATGTGGATTTAAATTGTGTAGTGTCTAAGCCGCCTGGTCATAATATAATTATACCTAGAATGAAAATAATAAACCTATGTTTCATTTATAAATAATAAACCAAGTAGTTGTTGGGGATGTGGTGACAATGACGATGTCTAACAAACAAATATGCAGTAATTACTTATAATATTAAACTGCGCTAGTTTCTATCTAAAGCTTTCATGTGTTGGAAATCCCGTTGCTTTGATTTTGTACAAGTAAGTACTTATGTCGCATCGCAATAATTGTCTCGACGTTATAGTAAACGAATAGGAAATAATAATAATTGCTATTTATTATTGATGAAAATAGACGCAATGTTAACCATTATTGAACCTTATCTCGTTGCAATAAGGTTCACGGATGTTCAGTTAAATGTCATCGACGGCACGACTGTATAAAAGTTAATTTGTCAGAGCTGATACAGTAGTGGTCCGGCCAAGTTCCACAATTGCAGAATGTTACAATGACTTTCTTGATGATATTTGTTATATCATTAGGTTTTATAGTGCTTGTCATTCACGATAACGACGATGCGCAGGGAATGTCATACTATTCTATGCGCAATTCTGCGGATTGGGTTACGACGGGAGGTCGTGAATAACAAGAACTACCTATAAGGTTAGGTACTGGTTCCTCAAATACAAAGTTGATTCACAATATTGCTGCAGTTATCCCGTGCCGTATAAATAGTTTCAGTAGTTATTATATATATTGTAATAAAACTACCGCTTCTTCTCTTAAAACTTGCATTAAATCAGTGTCCATTTTAGAGTTAACCAACTGATAAACAGAAAATAATCAATTTATGAAAAGTTTTGCTTAAAATAACCTATTTAAGGTACAACATATACTCGTATCATGAAAATCACCAAGTAAACTCTCAAAATAACTACCTAAGTCATAAACATAAAACAGTCATAACATGCACGAACCGATTAGGAAAAGTCTTTCTCTGTTTTTAGTTGTATAAAAATGAGTCTGTGAGGAAAGGGCAAAACAAAATACATTTTACAAAACAGGGGTTCAAAGTTTTATTTTATAAACAAGGAACTGAGTATTTTACTACCACAAATTCCAAATTCAAGACATTTTCAGATACAAGTAATACTTGAGTTTTGGTTACAGATCAGAACTTGACGATTTTTGTTACACTTCTTTTATGCACCAAGAAACCTTTAAATATTCAAAATCTATATTGTCATAAGTTGACACAAACATGGGTCAATGACCCGACCCAGCAAAATGAGGTAGTGTGCGTGAATAATGCATGTGTGGGTTAATTGGGTAAATTATTTAAAAAATTGAAATTTGACAGGCGTTGAGAATTTACCCCGCACGATAGGCCCTTAATTTGTCCTTTATTCAGTCTACAGAATTCTTTTTGTTAGTGTAATTCTTCATATTTCTTCACACTGGAAGCTGAAACTTATTTTCATCGATTCGTGGCCTTGCCTTAACCCTCACCGATAGCACGATCGGTCGATCGCTTTTATGTCGGCCATTTAGCATTGTCCCTCTCGCACTTACAAATGGGGAACAAGGGCTATTTTTTATGTGAGGAGTAGTAGCAGTCAGCCTACACTTATGTTTTTAATTCACAGCCTCATCAAAGAAGAGAATCAGCGTCCAAAATACAACAGATTGCTGGAACATCCCTTCATCAAAGGCATAGACCAGAGCCGGGCCGACGTGGCGGCTCACGTGTGCGAAGTGCTTGACGCCATGGAGCGCAACGGAGTTAGTCCTTTCACCACCGACCAGCCTGCACAAGCCTGGCTAGACTAACTAATTGACCGGCTTGGATCCTAGCCTTGCACTCTAGGACATAGCCAGATTTTATTTCAGATAGGAGTGAGCAATGGAACTCTTAGCAAGAACTCGAGCTCACCCAGCTGGGGGGCCACCTCTCCAACTATACCTGGCTAAGTCCTTACAGCCACTTAACTGCTCGCAATCCCTCACCTGCAAACTTACTCTTCGTCACGTCTGTTAGTAGCTACACGTTTGTAATCAACTAATCATGCAGAGGCAGAGTGGATCACGTTTTATCACGGATTGATATTTAATGACATTGCATTGATTCTCAGTGTCTGGATTACCTCTTATGGCCATATTTGAGTTGCCCTTGTGGGTAAAGTCGCATTTCATTAATTAATATCTTTCAACATGAGAGGAAAGATGTATAGTATATTAATTTGTTAGTACAAGTAGTAAAAATTCTTAACTTAAATATGTAATCTTTACCATGAACTTTACTATAATGAAAAATGTGTTGAGATATATTTAGTATGGTTCTGTAATCAATATACTTGCACCCCCGAGTTCTCCACTTTATTACGTATTTTTTGAGAGTAAATATTTATTATTTTATGCTATCTCATGTACTTTTTTATAGTAAATCATTTTATAATATTCATATTTTAAACAATGAACAGTTGTTAACACTATGATCTTACAAAAGTCAAACTCAGACTGCTTCTTTGAGAACCTGGCTTATTCATTACCTAATTATGAATGTAAAAATTTGTATCTGTGTGTGTGAATTGCTTGAAATTAGTTTTTTGGCTAATTGAAATACTGGTTAAAGACTTAGGGCATACAATATGTAGGTAATTTTATAAATTTGTATATACAAACCAATAATAATAATGAAAGTAAGTGACGGCATATAATTCAATTCAATGCATTAATTTATGGCAGCAAAACACTTCAATTAGGAAATGGAGTAATAATTCACTAATCTACTTACTTAAACAATATCTCAAATATATTTGTTTTGGGTCTCATGACTATTGTATTATGGTATAGATTGAATTGAATAGATAATTAATGAAATAAAATTAGTATTTTACATGTTCTAATTTTTATTACACTATGATAATAGTAACCTAGTTTTGAACTTAAATTTATTCTATAACCTCTCCCATTTTTGAGGAATTCAATACTTTTCCAAACTTAACAAACAGCTTATATTTAGTACCATCAGTTAGTTGTGGTGACAGATAAATTGCATCTGTTATCTTTTGTTTCATATCAAGAAGTGGCACCCAATCTTCTGCAAGTATTACTCTGTCTTTCCTTCGGCCCCAAAAATCTACTGAAGATATTTTAATATGTTTATTATCTTCGCTGATGTACAGAAATCCAATTGTGTTATTGAAAGGTAAACTTGCTAGAGAAAACAGGATTCCGCCAGTGACACCTGTAAGTAAACATTGTAGTAAGACTAAACAAAATGTATAGTTTTCTATAGTGGCAATAGATGACGCAGCATCAGTGGCAAGACATTCTTCTGATGTTCTAATATGCCTACTGTGGCTTTCAAAGGGTTAATTGACTGAGTGAAACTAAGGTCTCTGTTTTAGCTTCGGCAAAAATGCTTTCGTATGTCCGGATTTCCGTCTGTTCTCCTCTACAGGTCGCATTTCTTAACCGATTCACGTGAAATTTTGTGAGCAGGGGACCGATTTTTGAGTGTCGAACGCTCGATTTTTCACTCGACATCTGTCAAAACGTCATAGTGTTTTGACGGATCTCGAGTGAAAATTCGAGCGTTCGACTCTCAAAAATCGACACCCAGGTACGAAAATTAAAAGAAATTTTTTTGTAGTCAATTTTTGGAAATTTAAAAAAAACTTTTTATCAACATATTTTTCTGCGGCAGTTTTTTTCTCTACAGGTCGCATTTCTCAACCGATTCTCGTGAAATTTTGTGAGCAGGTTCTATGACTACAAAGAATTTATTTGTCGAGTAAATTTTGAAAAAAAATTTTTTTGTCAATGGCTGTTGTCCTTTACAGGTCGCATTTATCAACCGATTTTCGTGAAATTTTGTGAGCAGGTTTGGTAACTATAGAATTTTTTTATCGAGTCACTTATTGGAAATTAAAAAAAAAAACAATTTTTTTATCATTGATTTTGTGTTTCTGTGGCCTAATTTCGATTTGTTCACCTCTAAGGGTTGCATTTCACACCCGATTCTCGTTCTTCGTGAGCAGGTTCTTAGATTACATAGAATATTTTTGTCACTTAGTTTTGGACATGTCATAGTTTTGGAAATTAAAAAAAACACGAGGTCTACAGCTCACAGAGCCACTAGTTATATTACCATACCTATATATGTAGCTGCTAGAAAGGAAGATTCTGGAAAAATATCTAACATCTGCAATAATGCGCAACCAGGTATTGCTAAAGAAGTGCCGAATATATGATACATTTTTATCCTGTTAAATGTTGCGATATGCCGAATAAATGGAAATGAAAATACAGTTTCAAATTTCTCTGAACGGCCATGGTCTTCGCTGCCCTTCGAGGAACAGTTCCTGGTTACTGTATTTGGAATGGGATTACGAATCACTGTCCATTTAGTATTGTGTGAAAGGATATGCTTTAAAATAAAGTTATTCAATCGCATTTTTTAAGAATTGCAGCTATGTTTACATAAGATTCCTAACCTAAAAATATATGTCATTGTCATGTGTTGTCAGCTGTCAATAAATTTAGGTGAACCATGAACGCCGCATCAGACGGTCGTGCAGGCGATTTAGCCTGGCCGCAGACAAACGGAAACGAAGGAAAGGGGAGATGAAGCCTCTTGGAGCGAGATGCTTCAACTCCCCTCTCTCTGAAACCGTATCGGAAAACCGTGCGTGTGCGGCCAGGCTTACTTGACGGTACACTCGATCACAATATATTCGTATCACGTGGATATTGCTGAATATTGAAGCAAATTCCACATCATTTGATAATCCACGATAATAAACAACCTTATTGTGATAATAATCATCATGACGTAATGTAGAATGCCTCAATGGGCCATGATGGCCCTGGGCCCATCGTACAGCACAGATTAAGGGTCGGTTGCACCAACATACGAACACAGGCCGGTCATCGTCAAATATGGCGCCGGCAGCTGTCATCCCATAGAAACTTGTCAAACTTTCCATACAATCAGATTTGACGAACACCGCTTACGATTACAGACGGTTTGGTGCAACCCAGCCTAAGACAGATAAGCGTCATTTAATTGAACGATTTGTCATATAGTTGTCTCTTAAAATTCTTATGGAAACCAAGATGAGTTAGAGTGGGACAAATGACACGTCATTTTTCGGCTACCCCCGAGCTGTCCCCCATTTTAAGCAAAACCGAACTGTCAAATCAGTATTAAATTTGAACACCGAAACGTCAAAACAATAAAAGTGGGGACAGTGACAGATGAAGACCTGTCAGATAGCTCCTTCTTACTCACTGACAAGTACATTCGTGAGAATAGATCAGAAGTATAGAAAACGTTCAATTAAATGGCGCTTATCTGATAGTTCTGATATCTGTGTCGTACAGTCATAGATTATCTGTAGATGGTGATTTTGTTTTGACATTGACATTCTTGCTGAAGTTGCTGAGCCGGCCATGTGACATTTAATTTATGGATTGTGTGCGTGCATCGCATGGTTTTAGTATTGTTTTGGGGAGAATATTATATTCAAATAATACTTTTGTGACGGTTGATCATTACTATACTATGCATAATGGCGTTTGTGCTGAAAGAAGTGTAAGTATCAAAAATTACTACGGTCTGCATTGTTTTGATTCGACATAACCTAAGCTGCACTTCCAGCCTTTTGAGTTTTACCTTTGGTAAAAACAGAAACAACAGTAAATAGTAATTAGACTTCCTAAGAAAACTTATGTTTGTTACAGATATGAGAAAAATGCTGAATACACAGCCTTTTACACCGGTGGAGACATTTCTTGGACCATTGATGGGTCGCATCTCCTCTGTTTATGCAACGATGTCATTCAAGTGATTGATGTCAATACTTGTTCTCAAATTTTGGTTATTGGAGAATCAAGTGAAGAAACAGAAGGTGACCCGATATACACATTTAAACTGTCACATAACAATGAAGTAGTGGTTACTGCACATAAAAGTGGTTTGATGAAGCTATGGGACAGGCATACTGGAAAACAATTGAAAATGTGGAGGTCAGGGCACAAAGGACCTGTGGCAAGACTTGCCTTTGATTCCAGTGACTCTAGCATTGCATCAGGTGGGTCGGATGGCAACATTAGAGTATGGGATCTTGATCACCACACATGCACTAGCAGCCTACGAGGTGCCATGGGTGTCTTCAGTGTTCTAGAATATCACCCCGATACATCCAAACAACTAATTATTGGTGCAGCCGATGACACTAAGATCAGATCCTGGAACTCAAAAACAGGTAAGGAACATGTTGTTTATTCAGGCCATTTCAGCAAGATCACTTCATTACAATTCACACTAGACGGCCAGCACATGATCAGTGCTGGAAGAGACAGGGTTTTAATCCTCTGGAACTTAGAAGAGAGCAAGGCATTGAGGACTGTACCAGTTTATGAGAGTATTGAAGCCATGCTACTGCTACCCCCTACATTCAAGGTGCCACATTTTAAGAAAAAGCTGGAAACTGAAGGCATTTTTATTGCTTGTGCGGGTGAGAAAGGTGTTGTGAAAGTATGGAATGTACAAACAAGCCGCATCATGTATGAGCAAACCAACAGCCTGGTGTCCCCTGCACAGGAAGAAGGTGGCCTGGCTGTTACTCATCTGTTGTTCAACCAGGCTAGAAACATGTTGTCTGTGGTTGCTGTGGACCACAACATCATTATTCATGAGCTAGAAACATTTGATTGCATGAAGCAATTGGTTGGATTCACTGATGAAATCTTGGATGTTATATTGATTGGCAAACATGAAGGACATCTAGTTGTTGCTACCAACAGTCCTGACTTGAAGTATTATGATTTGGATTCAATGAATTGCCAAATTGTGAAGGGACACACAGACATTGTTCTAGCTTTAGCTAAATTTCCAACAAAACCTGAAATGTTTGTGTCTTCAGGGAAGGATAATGCTATTCGTATTTGGCTCCAAAATAATACCAATGAGATTGTATGTCTGGGAGTTGGAACAAGGCACACAGCATCAGTAGGATCTGTGTTCACATCTCAAATTTCAAATGATTTCTGTACTTCAGTTGGCCAGGATAATTGCCTGAAGGTTTGGACAGTGCCTAAGGACATTGAATCTGCAAGTCATAAGCTGAAGTCAACTCATACTGAGTTGGCTCATCAAATGGATATAAACTGTGTCGCAGTTTCACCAAATGACAAAATGATTGCTACAGGTTCACAGGACAAAACTACCAAACTGTGGACAAATGATTTAAGTTTGTTGGGTGTGTTGAAGGGGCACAGGAGAGGAGTGTGGAGTGTCAGGTTCTCTCCTGTGGATCAGGTGATGCTCACATCTTCCGCTGATGCCACTGTGAAACTGTGGTCAATAGCAGATTTGAGTTGCTTGAAAACATTTGAAGGTCATGAAAGCTCTGTCCTTAAAATAGAGTTTTTGTCTAGAGGTCAACAGATAATATCTAGTGGAGCAGATGGGCTTTTGAAATTATGGAATATCAAATCGTCAGAATGTAAGATGTCTTCTGATATACATGATGGCAAAATATGGGCAATGGCGCTCAGCAAAGATGAGTCTACAATAGTAACGGGTGGCTCAGATTCCAAATTAATTAAATTTCTGGATGTTACTTCAGAACGAAGAGAAAAATTGGCAAAAGAGAGAGAAGAAATGATTTTACAAGAACAGGAGTTGGCAAATCTACTTCATGACAAAAAGCTTATAAAGGCTTTAAAATTGGCATTGAGAATGGAAAGACCTTTGCAAGTCTTGAAAATAGTAAATGAGGTTTTGAAGACGGGAAATGACAAGCTGTATGAGACTCTTAAAGAAATTAACCATACACAGAAAGAGACTCTTTTGAGGTTTGCTTCTGAGTGGAACACCAACAACAAGACCTGCCATGCAGCTCAGCTAGTTTTTAATATTTTAGCCCCTGAAATCTTATCGGGCAAGTTGAATTTGCCTTCCTTAAATAGTTTTATTGAAGGAGCACTCCCATACAGTGAAAGACATTTTGAAAGATTAACAAATTTGTTGCAAGATCTTAATTTTATTACGTACACTGTCAATTGTATGCAACCACATACTATTAAAGAAGATTAAATGTTAGTTGATACGTTTTTTTTTTCGTTATTTGCAGAATGATTTATGTTAATGATGCTTGAATGCTGAATGATGCTTAGTCTTGAATGAGGCAGTTTAAAGGCGTGATTTGTTCTGCCTGTTCTGCACGGAACTCTAAGTTATAGGCATAGAAGCAGGTAGTGTCACGGACACTACTGCTGCAGATTTCTTTAGCATTTCGTCTCCGTAACCGCTTCTGCTACCGTGTCTACTACCAATGCAGGGGTACCTAATTAAATCAATTCCCTGGCAATAGTTTCACCCACCGCCTTACATTTCACACAACGATCGTTAACGAGTAATCAGTATCACTATCACATGACATTGTCATACGCAAGCTTTAGAAATGCGGAGCGGTAAAAGCTCGTACGTGTGCGCTCGCGCAGGTTTTTCGCGCCCGCGGAGGCTCTATTGATTCAAACAGTAGTGGCAAGACGATCCCGCGCACCAGACGCTCGCGCAGGCGCGACGCGTTCCGCTCTAGTGTCCAACATGAATACGACTGTTTTAATTTTTTTATTTGCGATTATTTGTAAACATGCTGCCAGTCAAAAACTTATTGTGTAAGTTCCATTTTAAAGTTTTTTTGAGTTGCTTTGTTTGTTAAAGTGTTTTTGAAGTAAGTATACCTACAACATTAATTCACTTAGGTCTAGATAATTGTGTTACTAACTTTGACTTAATTTAAATTTAGGCCGCAAGTAGTTCTTTCGAATTTTGTTATTATTAAAGATCCATTATTCACCGCGGTAACGTACAATAAATAACTACACTTCAAATTATTAAAAGCGGTTAGAAGATAAATAAATTACTGATATTTTTTTGCAATATCAATTACATAAATAAATAAACTAGAACCATAGTTTTCGATCTTGTTCTGGTTACTTACAGAAAGATCGAGCAGATAATTCATTATCAACAATATCAACCTACCTACCTCCATTTAATGATGGTGATAGTGATCAAAACTAGGATATTTACGCTACGCGCAAACACTACAGCACCCACTTAAATTTCTGTCATAGTAAATACTGCAGATAAAAATAACTGCATCGGATAATAGAACTAAGAAACAACAGTACAAGGAGTACAAGTCCACGGTACATGATACGAAATTTAATTTAAACGGGAGTCGTTATTAACAGGCAAAACAATGGGCAGTATATGCGCCCTTACCTGGGTTGTTGTTCACGAAACATGCACCTCGTTACTATCGCAAGACCAGTGTAACTGAACTCTGATTACACACCGTTGTTACTAATCTAAGTGTCATGTGAATATTAATTAGGGAATACACCAATCAAATCAAACATTTATTCTGCAAGTGCCTCAAGGGCTCTTTTACCGATCAATTAATATCAATCAACTGGTATCCGATATCTATCAATTAAACGGTTATTGTTTCGGTTTTAACGCAAAAATTAATAAAAAACCGGTATTTGTAGACTCGGCCATGTACAGCGAATTGTCATTGTCAGATGACAATTTTCAACATGGTAAAATAAGGGCCTGATGGCTGACTGCCGCAAAAATTTGCGCCTACGCCAATTCTTGAGATTACATAGCCGACCCCGGGAATCCTTCTCTGTAGGTACCAGGATAAAGCGTTAGTATGGTGGAGGATTTCAAGTTATTTTAACTTGTTGCCCAGAATATGTAAGTTCTTAGTACAATATAGATTAGAAATAAGTATAATATAATCTCACTGTTATTAAGGTACAATAGTGCTATTAAAGTGAGTGCATTAACTCGCTAATAAACATTTTGTTTGGCGAAACTGATTATAAAATAAACAAATGAAATGTACCATTACTTTTTTGGAATAAATTAAAAAAAAATAGATTTTTTGTAAAAATTAATGTCATGCAATATTATATCCATACTAATATTATAAATGCGAAAATGTGTCTGTCTGTTAACTCTTCACGCTTAAACCGCTGAACCGATTTAAATATGAAATTTGGTATGGAATTTTTTTTTTTTGGATAGAGTCCCGATATAGGATACTTTTTTTTTCGGAAATCATCCCTTAAGGGGGCGGAAGTTTGTATGAAAGAGCGATGAGTAGGTAAGCGCCTGATATAAGGAAATAGCAATTACTTCAATTCTACATAAAATAGCAATTAAGGTTGCCGTTTCTCCGAAGGTACGACTACGAAGTATAAAAAAAATTTAAAATAATTAAGTCTATTACATTTTAACCTGTTTTGTAGGACCTTGATTTTTTTTTTCAATGATTAGACACATGATCTTTCCAAATTACAAAGAAATCGAATCATTAATTTCACTTTAAAAAAAAAAAAATGACACTTTTTAATTTTCTTCTACCTAAAAAGAGTATTCTGGGCTTAAAAATTCGCAATATTATTTTTAGGAATAAGATAAATAAACACACATAAGAAAACTTCAGCCAGGGCCCATTTTTACATGGAACACCTGCTAGACCCTTTAGGCTCCATAACCTATAACTTCCATGGGAGAAACCCCTAGTCTGTTATTGTTCGCGGGGCTTACCTTTTTAGGGTTCCGTACCCACAGGGTAAAACGGGACCCTATTACTAAGGCTCCGCTGTCCGTCTGTCACCAAGCTGTCATCTCAAAAACCGTGATAGTTAGACAGTTGAAATTTTCACAGATGATGTATTTCTGTTGCCGCTATAACATACAACAAAATAAAATAAATATTAACATGGTTCTTTTGCCGTTTTTATAGATAATGGTACGGAACCCTTCGTACGCGAGTCCGACTCGCACTTGGCCGGTTTTTTAATATTTATATTAGTTTTTCACTTTTTTCCCGCTTTATTTCGGTGACCTACCTACCGGGAAATGCTACTGCCACAAGTCCGAGCCTAATCGAGGTAAATGCTCACAGAAAAACCAAACTGCTTCAATCTCAATAAGGTAACTTCAATACATATACGAGCATGAGCATGACTAATACCCTATTTATCAAAATTAATCATTGTCTTAGGAGACTACATGCGCCGGCAGATAACATTTAGCCTTTGTGATGCAGAGCGCGGTACCTAGAATAGAATAAACTTTGTTAGATGTTACACAGTACCGACAGTTCAATCAAAGGTGTAGGTAAGTACTCAGTAGCAGAAGTCTACTCCATGAAGTGCTCACAATAATGATATTCAGAATACCTACGTAACCTACGTGAAACAAAAGAGTAGGGACATACCCCCTTATTCATAGAACTTAACAAACCTCTGCTAACTAAAATGTTGTTTGTCCCTTTCTCACAAACGTAAATGTCAAAGTGACAGATAAGGACAAACGAACTTTAGCGGCTTGTTAATAAAATCGGCGCGTTGCGAGGTATCAAATGTATGAAAACGCATCCTCGCACATCTCTGGTGGAAACGCAGCCTAACACTTGGCCGTCGGGCGGTATCTCTCCATTTATCGTCTCGCTATCCTCGCGATTCCTTTAAAGTCGTATTTATTAAATATTGTACATATCTTACGAAACATTACATAATGTTATGGGGTTCTACAGGCCTACATTTTCAAATAATAAATATTTCATAAGTACCGCGACTGTGGCAAACACGCATACAGTATACAGCGCCTGATGTTAACACCGTAGCCTACAGATGCTTGCTACTCCACTCCAAGGAACCTGACAGCCGGTGGCCCACCCTTTCTGATTTTGTGGATTCGTTATGTTGGCAGCTAAGCTAGAGTAAAATGTACCTAAGTCCCTCAGTCTCAACGCAGCGTATTTTGATAAGTTATATTAAAATATCTAATAAACTTGCCAATTAT
The DNA here is from genome assembly GCA_951800055.1 of Cenopis cana. NCBI lineage: Eukaryota > Metazoa > Arthropoda > Insecta > Lepidoptera > Tortricidae > Cenopis > Cenopis cana. The sequence continues at coordinate 10,749,255 of OX637482.1, read as the reverse complement.
ATTCCTGATTAAAAAAAGTAACAGTAATTTTAGGTTCGCACAATGCAAATTAAATCAATTTGACTGATTGTACAATGTCAGCGACAGCCTTCGGAGCATCGTGCTTTTTGCGTTACACTAGCAAACATAAGAAAAGTAGTCACTCGTGACGCGCCGAGCCGAGCCTTACCGATCTTATTCAACTGTTGTATTGTAGGTACTTAACGTTAAATGAGCGTGGTCGGTCGTCACGAGAAATGGTCATAATTACTCATAACCAACAGGATAATATATTAAAAAGGGTGTCCCATAAACCCAGGATAAAACCTGTTGACAGTTGGAAAGGCTGATAAAAATGTATCTCGTCAGAATATTTACCCCCTTATTCATAAACTCATCGAACCTATTTTATTATGAATAAGGGGGTTAATTTGTAGTTTGTAAATGAAAATTATGATTAGAGCGGAATAGAGTAAAAATGAGTTGCTTATCGAGTTGCATCATAACGACAACTATCATCCACTCTTTACAATATCATCGTCTAAATTACAGAGAGGAGCATAGAGTGGTATCAGTATCACGAATTCACGTAGGAATGTACCTACTCTTATGTATACGTACAATTTGACTCGAAGCATTTTATCCTAGGATTAATTTCTACACTCGTACTCGACTCAACAGATTATCTTTTGTCAGGTCAGTTAATCTTTTAATTACGTCTTTGAGCGTCGTGTTGTCTATGGACGTTGTGAAAATGTGGTTTTTATCGCCATGGGGTTTTCAAGTCGTCTACTGCGGAACATAGGACTTTCTGATTGCTACTAGTCTAAAACAGGGCTCCTAGATGGTATCGTAACACTTCGTCCGCCGAACCGCCGCATACCGGGTAGTCCGTCCAACCCAGGTAGGGCCTAGCTGAATTTCTTGCTGGACTCTTCTCAGCTAGGCTAGTGAGCTAGCGATAAATAAAACTATCTACTAGAGTCCTAGTAGCTGGATTCTACTTGCAGCGCAAACTAGTATTCCAGTGTTAAATCGTGTATGTTGTGCATGCCATTGATCCCTATTGATATGAATATGAGCATGTGCCCATACGTTCACCGTAAGGTTTTTAAATAAACGATCCGTATTACCATTACCAGTGATCTTAGAAACTTTCAATCTGCAGATAATTTTGTGTTCTGTAAGATTGCAGAACTACAATTTACGATAAAATGTACTAAAACGTAAATATGGGAAGAAAACTTGAAAATGAAAAGGTATTTATTATAAACTGTAAACTTGTGTGTGATATCGTGCCGTATCAAATGTCCAATCATTTTCCCTCTTCACTCTACGCAACGGTATTTCGACGGTAGCACTCCATAAATGACTCCGTATCTGTTTTCCTATAGAGGTCGTGGAAAAAATATTTCAATCCAAAAGTTATAGCAAATTTTGTGATCATTGACATTGCTAAACTAGGTAACAATTATTAACGCTAGCTGATAGGCGATGCATACCTTCGTCCCTAGGGGTCGTGGAAAAAATCTTTGAATCGTTAAAAGTTTTAGCAAATTCTGTATTCTACAATAGTGCAAAACCAACACCAAAGTGAATAAACTTAAACGACAGTACAAGCAAAAAAAAGAAAAAGTGACAGATTTATTTGGCGGACAAAGAATGGAGCTGGAGGGTTAAAAAAAATTGGGTTACCACTAACGGGGACTAATATTGCCCTTTTCAACATATCAAAAAACCATTACAATTGGACCTCAAAGTAGCGGAGCAACGGTTTACTAAATCTATGACGATTTTATTTCTACGGCACCTTTTCTAGTAATAGTACTTACCGCACTTCCGGTTCAAATTTCGCAATGGCAACAGGCACATCCGTAAGGGTCAAAACACCCTAAAAACGTCACCCCAACTGTTACATGATTTGCTTCTTGCATTCTACTTCTTTAAAAATGATCTTAGTCTAAAACGCGTTTTCCAGTTTTGCGCCTAGTCTATAAACATTCTGCCGAAAAATCATGTTTGTTGTATAGGGCTACCATTAATTTTTATCAGGCATGTCATTTGTAGGTACCTAACTGTGTAGCACACATGTACCTACCTTGTACCCATTGCAGCTTAGCTTAGGCAAATCGTCGCCATGAATCAGAATCAGAATTATTTATTCGTGACAATACAACACAAAGAAAAAAAAACAGTAAAACATGGTATTGCACGAAATATGTAGTGCGCGCCATCCACGACGACGCGCCCCTCCACCGCTCGTCGTCGTGGATGGCGCGCACTAATACACTCGAGGTCAAAAATTTCGGGTCACCCTATATTTAATAGCTGCAATAGGTTCTCTTCGTATTGCTCAGCTGGATTAGAAATTTTCGGGATCCTATCATAAAAATCGGACGAAAACTGGGCAAAACCGTACTTTTTCATTTATATACTTTTATAAGACTAACGGTGAATGTGAGTAATTAAAACGTAATCTTGGACAAAAACAGAGTATATAACCATTAAAAGGACACATTAGTCTTGTAATTTGCAATAGTTCAACATATTGTTTTCTCTTCACAAAGTTTGCAACTCCGCTAATCGGTCAAGGAAGGTCAAGGAAGTTCTGTTATTGGCTATGCATGTAGTATTTTAACAAGTTTGTTTATATATTTAGTGAATGCTGTTGAACTTCTTAAATAAATAAAATAAAAATATCAATATCGAAAAATGACGATTTTTACGATATCTCGCTCCGTTAACGTTGCACGTTGTTTTTTTCATGGGTTTTTTTTACGTGGTTTTTACGAGTCCAATTTAAACCTGGAAACGTAAATTTTTATACTGTGATTTTTTGGATGGTATTTTACCGACCCGTATTCTTTGTCCGCGAGTGTAAGTATATTGGTTATCCATGTGCAGAGGTATAAGATTTCTCAGACTTAATCACCCGCTGATAAAAAGCGACGATTGTGCAGTGTGACACGGCTGGCTAATTCGCCGTGACCGCATATTAGCTGCTACAAGTTCCGGGCATGCTCTTGAATTGTTTCATGTTAACTGCTTTAGGTAACTGGCCGATTTGATGCGAAGAAGTTACGTTTATTTTCTTATCGGGTTTACAGCTGAAGACTAATGCAGCGATAAGAAGACCTGACTGTCGTGATGACGTGATTCATGGGTTGTTAGGCACCCTCACGTCCCTCAATCTCGTAAACTTAGCCGAGTTACAAAAAACATATTAGACATACAAGGTGGTTAATTTTTTCTGCAACATATAAGTACCGGGTGTGGTTTTAAACAGGAGCAAATATTTAAAAGGACGCTTCCTTAGAGCATCTGCAGTATAACCCCTTGTGTCCAAATACTTTATTTATTATTTCAATTCGGAAAAACCTAGATCTAAAGTTAGGACCCTTAAGTAATGGATCTTGACACCGCAAGATCATAGCACATACGTTAATGCGGATTCAGAGGTATGTGTAGCACCAAGATATGAGTCGTCAGTCTCGTCATAGCTTTAGCATTTTTGGTTTGAAAGAATATTTTATGGTTTTTTTTACGTTTTTTTAATCGTTACTTCAAAAGAGTAATAAAATACAGGACAACTGCCTCCGCCAAAAAAAAAATATTTAAAAAAAAAGTTCTTTTTTCAATACCACTTGGAAATAATTACAGGCAAGGTTAATAATCTACCGTTTAATTTTTTTATCTTATTACAGGCCACACCCTGTATTTATTAGAGTATATGGTGCCAATTAACAGTTGTTTATCCTTCCTCGCTACATTTCTAGTATGAATATTTTTTGTGTCAAAAGGATCTGAAGTGTGATTCTGGTTTTTATTAGGTATAGTATCCGATACCATGAAACTTACCGTGTGTCATAGTCATCGGTTTACCTTTTATATTGTATCAGAAGAAAGCTTGCCTAGCTTTAGTTCCTTACGGAACCCATTTTCCTATGTTACTTTTACGTTAAAGAAAACCTTTTGTGTCCATTTAAGATTATATAGGTAGGTACTATTAGGTACCAACATACATTGTTATAACCGCTCCCTTATCAAGCACACGACATGCCTGCCTACACATTTATCCAATGCCGATACGTTTTATAATAGCAGTAATTATGGGCTATTATACCACCTAGCCTTAACCAAATCACACAGGTGGCTAAGGACTCCGGTGACACAGTCACGTAAGGTACATGCATGTGATTACCAGTAGGTATGTTGTCTTCAAATATCACCTATCAAAGACGCAAAATTCATCTTCATAAGTAAGGAAAGGTACCTCTGGAGTCTGGACTAATCGCGAAAATCTCTCGAATACCTAATAGCTCCCATCTGCTGATCGCACTTGCATAATTCGAATGATAGACATACCTAGAGGCATACGAAATTCATAAAAACATTTCCCGCTGCTCTCACTAGTGAGCTGGGCCCTATCACGGAGTAATACCTATTTATTTGTTCTGTGCTCCCTGCCATGTATAAGTACCTAGGTATAATTTAACTGCGAGTTTCGTACAAGTTACTAATGCGGCTATTACACTGTCCTGAATCAGGCGTCCTAACTAGTGGAGGGGAGTTGAAGCATCTCGCTCTAACGTATAGGTCCGAACCTTTCTAAGTGTCCTGAATTCAGGACAGTGTAATACCCGCATAAACCTTTGGAGGTCTGATTTATAACGTGTTGAGCATGTTGCTTTTTAGGGTTCCGCAGTAAATAATGAACCCTTATTAGTTTCGCCATGTTCGCCCGTACGTCCGGCCGTCCGTCCGCGCTTTACCTCAGTAATATTAATCACGCCGACAAAACGCTAGAATAAAATATTGAAAAATTTTTGTTAGGGACCTCACGATCTAAAGTGGGGATGTTTTTTCTGGAAACGTAAACAAATTATTCCATGTAATACCATGTATCCAACTTAGGCTTGATTAGTTTTGCAACATTTGGTGACCCCGCGGGCGCAGACGCAGGCGCCCAGCCGGTCACATGACATCAACGACCCGGGCGAAGGCTACGAAAATCGTCAATTAATAGATATGTACCTACCACCAAATCATTCGTTACTTTCCCAACCGTGTATCTCCGTTTGAAGTGTCTCTTTAATTTGAACTTTATGCAATAAACTATGAGATTAAAACTAATTTCAGTGCTTTGCGACAATGTTATACCTAGTTCGTAAATTTATGTCATACTTTTTTCCGAACAAAACTGGACTGCCCTACAATACGGGATGTTCGATAAAAATATTTACGCTGCGTTTGTAATGTATGAAAATACGATATCAACGTATCTTTTTTGGTTTTTACGCCCATAATAAAATAACCAATAACAAACTTTGACAGCTGGACTGAGAGCGCAGTGGCGCCAACTGGTGAGCACAAAAACGGTAGCCCTCACTAAGTTAGGTTAACGTACCTATATTTTTTAAACACACGAAAAATATCAGGGGGAAGGAAAATACGTGATTGTTAAGTAAAGAAGTGAAGTGTAGATATGAATATTCAAAACTAAACTTAATAGTCTAATTTCAATGAGAGTGGCTGACGCGATTATTAGATATTGTCAAGATAACTATGAAGTAACTACATCATTAGGCTTGTCGATCGGAACACAATATTGACAATCGACCGTCGTGGCGGTCATTCTGATGCAGATCGATGCGCGCGCGCTGCCAGCAGTCTCAGGTTTTTATTATTCCGTGGTCTCATCGACCGTTCTACAAGCTTACGTGCAACTCGATTTTACACTCTATTTCGTATTAATAAAGTACAATTTTGACTGTAGAAATTATTGGACGGAAGTCATTCTTCCCTGGACCTCTGCATACATTAACACTTCATTTCCAAATCAATTTCCTCTACATACGTCCTTAAGACCTTGCAAAGGAGGTAAATATGCGAAATTGGCAGCAAAAGAGCAAGCGAGAGAGTCTTCAACTGTTTAGCTTTAAATGCTGCAAGCTACTTCGCATAATAATTGATTTTGGCTTCGCTTCGGTGAATAATTCTTTCTGGGTTCTGACCCCCTTGCCCGGTTAGAAAATTGGGTTTAGTGGTAAATTTTTCTTGGACATTTCAAGCCACAATGTGAACCATTGAACCACACTCGACATTTCCAATTGTGTGATTCGAATGTACATGTAAAATTGGAAGCCTTTCCTCTCCCTTCTAACTTGCACAATTTAATATGAGTCATGGGTTGGAAACACTGCAGGATACAACATACTCTTACAGTGATATATGTATGTATGTATGTAATAACTTTATTGTACACAACAAAAACACAAAAAATACAAACAAATAAGGGTAGGGAAGGCGTGATTGATATGATATACAGGGTAGATTTTCTTTTTGGGTCAGTGAGGAAAGCTACCAGATCCGGTGCGGCGGGAACGTCAATCTTCATTCATTTGAAATCGAGGGAAGGTCTTCTAAGACCATATTAGCGTAGCAACACGGGATCTGGTAGCTGCCCTCACTGACCCAAAAAGAAAATCCACCCTGTATAACTCTGTTATGACGTGGCTGTCATATCATATCATACCGAATGGACACATTAACCGGTTAATTAACAAAATAGTGTGATTGGCGCGAGTACGCTTACTATTACTTAGCGTGGATGTGGATTCACAACCTGATGTAGGTAGACATCGTGCAAGTATCTACCTATCAAAAGTGACTCCAAATGGTCCGTGTTATACAGTCGCCATCAGATATATCGGAGCGAACGAGGTGCTCACAAATATCTGACCACGACTCTATTGTCAAGGCGTTATTAGAGTGCACGTTCAGATATTTTTGAGCACCCTGAAGAGTACAGATATATTTGATGGCGACGTACCTATATAATAAAACACGGCGGCTGCGTCAACAGTTCTCTTTTGAACTTGGCTTGACATGCTGCCGCGTGTCTAGATTTTTAAATGTGACGTACCTATGTTTATCCCTCATTCCGTATCACGAGCCTCTCACGATAAGCGTGGAAACTGCATTAGAACGCTGCTGTTTAGTTAATTATAATTACTCAATAGACATATCCTGAAACTTGTTGATAATAGCGGCTGTTAATTAGTTTGTCCGCGTCTAGTCGTGCGTGACTACCGATGCTGTATTGGTTGTAGATCATCCATATTATCGCTTATTAGCGACAGGGAAGCCAGACTACTTAGATTATTACTTCAAAACGTGCAAAAATGCTCGGTAGCGCATAGCCAAATAGGTACGACCAAAACGTACCGCTTCCAAATTGAGCCCTTATTTTATCACTAGAACCCGGTGTTCAAATGTTGCTTGTAACTCCTTCGTTTTAAGTATCTATTCCTCTTACAACTAGAGAATACACGGACCGTAAAGAAACCCTCTTTGTAACTTGTAACAAAATATGTCTCCCCAGAAGGATATAGGAACTTGATTTTGGTGTTTCTTCTTCTTTATAGGTTCCGATGCCCCTGACAAGTCTTAAAATTTAAATGGGTTCATATTCAGTATTTAAAAGTCAATTCTGGAATTCTTGTATAATCCTAATACCATCAGTGACTTATAAGTTATACTCTCTTGCAATGCAAAATCTTAAGGACTACGTTGACTGTATCGTTGCGTCGCGTCGCGATATTGAATAGTGTCAAGGCGCACCGCGGAAGCGGCGGAGGCTGCGGAGAGGTAATTAATCGTGCCGACAGCCGTCCAATATTTATGGTAATCATGGTGTTTTATAGGAGCACTGAGATAACACTAATTATCTCTGCCAAACATTCATGATAGGAAGGAGTAACTTATAACTTTAGAGCAGTGTTTGTGTTTGTACTCGCTCTGGATTCTGAGCTCTATCTAATATAACTTGACCTCTAGAATCGTGACATATATTCTTAATCGGAGATCAGATCAGACTAAGGCCTTAACGACTAAGGCCTAAAGTAATTTACTCGCGGTAAAGTCCGGCTTGCTCGTTACTTTAAGACTTTATTAGTTTAGTTTAAGACTCGGTGTTGAATTCCAGCACACATTCTTAATTTCGCAATTTCTCGGATGGTGTTGTGCACGTCTTTTCAAGTAGAAGTTAATTCACTTTATTAATTTAATATAGAGTAGGGTTCTGTTTTTTTTATATAATTTAAGTAAGGTAAACGTACCTACTAATGTCCCAAGTCCCAATCGAGGTCACCATTGTGTGAAAATAAAATACCATAAGTACGTACCTTATAATACTTACTCTTACATACATTTTCTATACATTGCTTATATAGGGTTGTTAGGGTAGTGCGAAGCACGTGACGTTCTTCGTTTAAATACCGGGGTTTGTAATTTAACAACTTTCCAGTCGACACTTTTCCTTATAGTTAATTTAGGTATGTTTTGGGAGTCTCTACGTGGAGATACCCTTACTTAATAGTTATTAGTTGCTTTGCTTAACATATTTCCAAAACATATAAGCGCGTGACACTATTTCTCCTAAATTGCTAACATAAATAAATAATTATTTTGGCAATTATTTGTAATAGCACGGTCGTTATTGTTCGTGCTTTTTAACTCCTTGCCATTTGTCATTTACAGCTTGTTATGATTGCAATTTAAATCCCCATTACCGAGGTTGGAACAGTTTTATTTTACATCTCAATCAGCTCTGACCTCTTCTGTTATGCTATGCCATATATCACCCCCATGGGACATGTGTTTTCGGTGGAGGAATAGCCCTTCGTACTAATATTATTTCTGTACGAGTAAGTTGTGCCTTACAGCAAAAGACTGAAAATGAACATTACTTGATAGCACGTAGCTTGCCTTTATATCGACTCGATGAAGTCATTGGCGTGTGGGGCAACTTATGTCCAGACTTTATATCAAGTCAATGGTGGTGAAAAGGTTAATTCACTTAGGTAACTACTAGTTTCGGAAGTTAGTCTTCCGAAATTACCATATAACAGTGTAGGCACACCTACTTAGGTGATTCTTCATATAAATTTTAACCTATGTGTCAGTTTTCTTGAATAAATAATATTAGATTATACATCAAGGGGATAAAGCACTGTTTTATGTCACGGGTGCGATACCTATTGAATCCCGAACGTAACGAAGGACTCCAAATTTTACTCCCGAGCGGAGCGAGGGAGTAATGACTTAATTCCTGAGCGAAGCGAGGGAATTAAGACTGAGTCCTGAGTGTAGTGAGGGATTTAAGCGCGCCCAAGACAAAAACAGTTTTATCCCCGTGGGGTAAGTATACTCTACTTTTCTCACCACCTTTGGCCGATTTTATACCTTATGTTATTGAATATGGAATCGAGTATGATGACTTTTTTAACAAAAAAGATCGTCGAAATCGAGTATAGGTAGTGACGATATTTCGCAAAAAAAGTTTTTTTAGCTTAATCCTCAAAAAAAATATAAAATTTGAAATCCTTATCCCTGAATTAGTTGAAATCGAGTATAATGACGATTTTTCGCAAAAAATGTTTTATGACGTTAAAACTCAAAATAATTATAAAATTTAAAACCATTATCCGTGAGTTAGTCAAAATCGAGTACAATGACGATTTTTCGCAAAAAAAAATTTTTTTACATTAAAACTCAAAATAAATATAAAATTTGAAATCCTTATCCCTGAATTAGTCGAAAAGGAGTATAATGACGATTTGTCGCAAAAAAAAAATTTTTTCTCTTAAAACTCAAAATAAACATAAAATTTGAAATCCTTATCCCTGAATCTGTCGAAATCGACTATAATGACGGTTTTTCGCAAAAAAAATTTTTTAACTTAAATCTCAAAATAAATATAAAATTTGAAATCCTTATCCCTGAATTAGTCGAAATCGAGTATAATGACGATTTTTCGCAAATTTTTTTTTTACCTTTAAACTCGTAATAAATGTAAAATTTGAAATCCTTATCCCTGAACCTGAATTAGTCGAAAACGAGTATAATGACGATTTTTCACAAAAAAAGTATTTTTTTCTCTTAAAACTCAAGATAATTATAAAATTTGAAATCTTTATCCCTGAATTAGTCGAAATCGAGTATAATGACGATTTCAGGAAAAAACATTTTTTTTTACCTTAAAACTCAAAATAAATATAAAATTTGAAATCCTTATCCCTGAATTAGTCGAAATCGAGTATAATGACGACTTTAGCAAAAAAAATTTTTTTTTAACTTAAAATTCAAAATAAAGATATAATTTGTCATTTTTTTTGAGAAAAAAAAAACGGAACTAAAATTACGCGCTTGACCCGCTACAGGCGGCGGCCGCCGACGCAGTCTTTTGTTTCGAACGCGACGTTCCAAATAGTACGGCTTGTTAGCTCGTTGTATTATTAAAAATATTTTTTGACAATTGGTGTGGTTTTGGGTCAACACTATGCTTATACTGTGCAAATTTGAAGCCTGTAGCTCCAACCGTTTGGCTGTGAAACCTGTAAAACAGACGACGGACGCACGTATGACTCACAACAATAGGGTTCCGCTTGGAGCTTTCGGGTAAGGAACCCTAAAAATGAATTCCTGATGTCTGTTTTACACGAAAACGATACCCCGCAAGCCATAGTAGCCTTAACTGATCAGTGAGAAAGAGACGAAAAAAAGGTGTGCTTGGTCCAATTCACCCCGTTCTCATTCTCACCGCGCACAGGGGACGAATCTAACTAATTTCCACATCTGAAAAGAATCACTGCGGAACACTTTATCTATGGTACAAATTTCTTGTTTGTAATCCGATGCGCACAAAAATGTTAGTAATCTGCCCTCTAGCACCTTTTCTGCTGTACTTACCCTAATGAATGCTCGTATATTTTGAAAACTATAGGTCCAATCAAAATATATCCAAAGAATGACTTGTAGATAATTTTATAAGGAACATTTTTTCCATTGACGGTTTTCTCCTAGCTTCAGCCGTTTTCAATAAAATAAAATAAAACTGTAATTCGGCACACAAAAGTGGGGGGGAGGGGGGGAAAAAAAAGGTCTGTCAGCGTGTTTCCCTTAAATTTTTGAAACACAAAAATTTAAGCTACATGCATGCCAAGTTTCGTGCTTTCTTCCAGATGTGACCGTACTTCTTCATAGTTTCGAGCTAACAAGTCGTACTAAAACAAAACATGGAGCTGGTGTGCCACCTCCTCGCCGTCGTGTGGACTTCACGAAATAAGACTCTAAGGACATAACAATAAGAACTATGAAAAGTGAAATCACATTATTACCCGGCGGGTTATAATGAGATTCAGTACAATATTACAACCCGGCTTAAGCCAAGGGTTATAATGGTTTGCTTTCGGTAAGGTTTGCATGATATATAATTGGGCAATATCGAGCAGGTGGTGTGAAAAATATTTAATGCTAAAGTTACTTAGTACTTACGCGTAATAAACATTGATGTTATTATAATGAGTAATGAATGACGCTACTATATACTAGAACACAGTTCAGTTTGGTTTGATTCTAAATGATACAAGTTAAATCGTATTCTCTATTCTCTTAGAATAGTAGGTGGGTCTGGGTATTGCTCGTAATGATAGGGCATGCTACGAGTTTATTTGAATCTTTCAGCGATATTCGTCCTTAGCAGAGAACTCTGTGCTCCAAGGACTAACGCACATGTTCGATTGCATATATATATATATATATGTATTTAAAAGCACTATGACTACTATGAGTGTTGTTGACATTTACCGATCCGCCGCCAGTATAAGCTGACCCCCAATTACACAGACAGTACTGTACCCTTACCATGAGTTTGCAATGTTTACATTACCGTACTCGCTAGCGACTGCGTAAACGATTTAGTATGGCGATTCGTAGTTCTATTGCGTAACCGCCAGAGGCGCTACTTTTGTCCATACTAAATACTAGCGAGTACGGTAATTGATGGTAAGGGTACAGTCTCGTCAAACCTAAGGCCGCGTTTACGCACAGTCGAGATGCCGCGCGCGCCCGTTATACGGATTGGATTACAAAACATATTTAGTAATAAAACACAGACGCTCCTTCTTCTTTTTCTTCTAATTTTGTAAAAGACGAAACAGCACTCTACCTTTACCTCTCTAATGTGTACGTAGCGGGCGGCTATTAAGGCTTAATCTTAAAGCAATCTTAGCAAATTGGTTCATAATGTTATCAGCCAGGGTAAATATTAGCATTGTTGTCGTCAGCGGCTCCCTCTCCGACCTTGCCGCACCACGAATCCATATATTTAGCCAGATACCGATACCTATCAGCAAACATGCGCATTCTCACAGAATAAAGCAGATTGCCGAAAAACTGAAAATTAGAATCCTTTTTAGTAGGTAAGTATTCGATATTCAAGAAACATTGCACAATGTTACAATGAACTATGATATCTACCTAATATACCTACCTACAAATAATAGAATCGACGTTGTCTTTGCTGACTGTATACTTAAGATTATTTTAATTGGGCTAGTTGTGTCAACGTAATCCTTACAAAAAGCGACTTAATTCTGGATGACAGAAGATTCAAAATCCGATAACAGATTTATTATAATATCGGCCAGCACAATAAGATCTCAACATATCGGTTACCGGCCATGCACATGGGAATACTGGTCCTCGTTATATCAAACCCTATATTATGATGTATATTGAGATGTTTCTACATTTCCCCTTCACCAAGTAAATGATGGTGCCGGCATACTCATTTCATTTGCGAACGTCATACGCAAAACGGCAAATAAAAACTCGCGAACGTACCCTAACGTAACCTACGTTAACTTAATTGCTATTTTTAATGTACCCAGTTTATTTGGTTAGTCGATCCTAGCAAACAATCTCTGCAACGGTGTACCCACGTTCGTGATAAAGCATAAATAAATATGACTAATATTATGAATGCAGAGGTTTCTGAGTACCTTAATCCGAACCGCTCTACCGAAGCGAGATAAACTAATACTTAGTAGTTACTTAGGTATTTAATTAAATAGGTATGTAATGTTACTACACTAAGGCAAAACTAAACTTTTGACTAAGGCAAATTTGTACTGTAATTTAAATCATGAAATAAATACCTATATCTAATGTAATGGACAATTGCAATTAAATAATTAAACTTATTTTCAGGAATTGTTAGGCAATTGGTAATTCACAATTTACAAACCTACCTATATTTGAGTATAAAACTCGCAGACAGTGGCTCACCTCTCCACACTGTTCGAGTACTTAGTACTTATTTGCGGTCTAGTTTTTCATGATTCACGTGTCTAAGCGGTTAAGATGAGGCATTTTGTATTACGTGCGTAAGAGATGTAAACTTAATGTACCATCGTTTGCATTCGTTAAATGCTTCCTAATTGAATTAGTGGAAATATAGATCGGTGGTGTAAATAATATACTTTATGTCACACCTGGCCATAAAGCGGCAATTACCGCACGCTCCGCGCGCGGGAAATCCCACTTCCTGGCCAGGGGGTGACATAAAATTTTGTACTTAACACGGGCGGTAATAAAGAAAGCCTCAGATCGCATATTTATCGCCCTTGCCTTCGGCTCGGGCGTCAAATACTTGCGATCTGAGACATTCTTTGTTTTACCGCCCTTGTTAAGTAATGTACTATTTCATTATAGTTATTTTATGGTAGGTACGTTTGGCGAAAGTTATTGATTTGGAAGCTTAAGCCGTCCTCTCCCGGCGAAAAAAAAATACAATGCCATTCTTTTGTTATCTGCCCTGGGATCCCAGGGACGGGTAGACGACGGTTTCGGACTTGAGAGAAGTTTTTCCTGTTACATTTTCTGTTACACGATTATAACATGTATAAATTACCGTCACGTTATTTAGTCTAAGGAAGAGATAAAGAAATTGACCAACACGTAGGTTCAGTAAAGCGCGTGTCACCAGTTGACAGTATGACAATCAAGGCCGATCGTGTCTGAATGATTGTTAGAAGTGCTACAGTATACAACTGACCGCCACCACAGACCGTGTGTGGGACGCTTGAAGCGGGTATTACACTGTCCTGAATTTAGGACACTTAGAAGGGTTCCGACCTATACGTTAGAGCGAGATACTTCAACTCCCCTCCACTAGTTAGGACGCCTGATTCAGGACATTCCCTCCTCCCCCTCATGGTCTTACCAGGCCTGATTCAGGACAGTGTAATACCCGCTTAACAAGGATCAACATAAAGTTTTTTATCCAATTGCAGCCCCACGGTGTCAGCGCCAGTGGAGTGCCCCTCGCTGGACAACGGCGACAGCTACACACAGTCGGAGTTCCTGTCGCGGCTGGCGAACGAGTGCCGCTACGATCGCTTGCTGCTGCCCACCTACCAGACCGGCGAAGTAGTCGACGTGCACGCCAGCGCCTACGTGTACTTCATACAGCCCGCGGAGGCTCATGACTTGGTATGTGATGCTGGAGTTGGGTGTGATATTGTAACCTTGCGGTGCTAACACCGGTAGAGCAGGTACCTCTCGCTGGACTATACTGCTGCCCACCAGAGCACCCTGCCGGACCGGCGACGTGGTGGACGTGCACGCCACCGCCTACGTGTACTTCATACAGCCCACGGAGGCTCATGACTTGGTATGTGATGCTGGAGTTGGGTGTGATATTGTAACCTTGCGGTGCTAACACCGGTAGAGCAGGTACCTCTCGCTGGACTATACTGCTGCCCACCAGAGCACCCTGCCGGACCGGCGACGTGGTGGACGTGCACGCCACCGCCTACGTGTACTTCATACAGCCCGCGGAGGTTCATGATTTGGTATGTGATGCTGGAGTTGGGTGTGATATTGTAACCTTGCGGTGCTAACACCGGTAGAGTAGGTACCTCTCGCTGGACTATACTGCTGCCCACCAGAGCACCCTGCCGGACCGGCGACGTGGTGGACGTGCACGCCACCGCCTACGTGTACTTCATACAGCCCGCGGAGGTTCATGATTTGGTATGTGATGCTGGAGTTGGGTGTGATATTGTAACCTTGCGGTGCTAACACCGGTAGAGTAGGTACCTCTCGCTGGACTATACTGCTGCCCACCAGAGCACCCTGCCGGACCGGCGACGTGGTGGACGTGCACGCCAGCGCCTACGTGTACTTCATACAGCCCGCGGAGGCTCATGACTTGTTAGGTATGTGATAGTGGAGTTGGGTGTGATATTGTAACCTAGCGGTGCTAGCACCGGTAGAGTACCTCTCGCTGGAGTATACTCGGATATCCTGTCACGGCTGGCGCACGAGTGCCAGGACCAGGCTGGCGACGTGTTCCACGTGCACACGTGCCATCGCCTACCGCCCGCGGATGCTAATATGGTGTGGCATAGGTAATATAGGTATTCTCTTCTTCTTCACGGTGTCAACACTGGTAGACTACCTATGCTATTCTTATTGCAATAAATATACCTGTAATGTTGATAGTAGACAGTTGATAGTATTCAATAGTGAAATTAAATATCAATTTCAGAACTTCAAATTGCACTTCCTCCTGCAACTACGATGGAGAGACGCTCGGCTAGCCTATGCCCTCTATTCACCGGATCGTACGCGAATCATCGGCGAAAACGATCTGCGGCAGCGGATATGGGTCCCTCACTTGTACATGTCCAACGAACAGTCCTCCAGCCTTATGGGTACAGACAGCAAGGATGTACTGATCTCTATAGCACCTGATGGAGAGGTCCTGTTCAGTAGGCGCATGCAAGCCGTGCTGTATTGTTGGATGAATCTGCAGAAGTTTCCGTTCGATGAACAAACTTGTTCCATGAATCTCGAAAGCTGTGAGTACATATCCAGTTCTTGTACCTAAGTATTTAATTAATAAGGACATAAGTTTCTGTTGGGTTGCTCTGGTTTATATAAAATGCTTGTTATTATTTTCAGGGAAATACAACGCATCAAGTTTGCGCATCATGTGGGAGAGAGACAACCCAGTGCACCTGTCTTCCGAGCTGCACCTCACGGAGTATTCACTGATTGACTACTGGACCAATGAATCAGTTGTTCGAGGCGATATTGTAAATATGCGGCTGGGAGGAGGTAGATGTAATGTCCTTAATTTACTTATATCTTGTGACGTTTACGGAGGGTGCTATTAATAATCCTGTACGATCATGGTCAAGACTGGAAATGTGTACGAAGTATCTTAATCTGAAACGAGGCATATATACCGGATACCTACCACAATGCATCCTTTTAATAAGCACACGTAGATGCCTGGGTAGGGTTACCACACGTCGGGACATCCCCATTTTCAGCATCGATATGTCATGTCGCGCCATTCGCTTAATCCAATCCGGGACAGAAAGAGCATTGTCCCGAAATTTTAGCAATCAGTTCCAAAAATCGTAATTTAAATTGTAAGTTTTAACGTTGTTGTCCCTTAAATTAGGAAATCGAATCTGTTAACCCTATGCCTGGGCTACATCGTAACTCCTCGTTTAACAGCCTTCGATTTGTATATCTAAAGTTTATGCATTACTTACTTAACCCTTTCCGAACGCCTTAAATATTCTACGAACTATAGGACCCCTTTGCGATTACAAAATCGTCTACATTGAGATTGGCATTCATTCGTATCTACAGGTGATTAATGGCACCCTCTTGTGAATTGTACCAAATACTTCTGTTATGCTGTTATTTCTAATTTCTCCAATACCTTCCAGCTGGAAATTACAGCGCCCTGAAGTTCACGTTTAAACTGGGCCGAGAAGTGGGCTACTACCTCATGGACTACTTCATTCCGTCCATGATGATTGTTGCCATGTCGTGGGTTACGTTCTGGCTGCAGGCTGACGCGTCGGCTCCTAGGATAACACTAGGTACAATATTACATATTAACACTTTCGCTACAAGGTTACAAGCCTGAGAAAACTAAGGTATCGGCTACGCGCGTAGTCCTAAGAAAAGTTTAGCAGTGAAAGTACATAAGATACGAGTAAAGCATAGAATCTGATTCATGAAAGAGATCTTAGTGATCTTACAATATTATGTAGGTACCTTTATCGGATCGTGTTTGTGTCCGTAGGTATTAAATTTTTTATAAAACTATATTATACTATCCAGGAGCCAGTACGATGTTGTCGTTCATCACGTTGGCGTCCTCACAGGCCAAAACGCTTCCAAAGGTGTCCTATATCAAGGCCAGTGAAATTTGGTTCCTGGGCTGCATTGGCTTCATTTTCTCAGCTCTGATAGAATTTGCATTCGTCAACACCATTTGGCGAAGGAAGTAAGTATAGACCATTGTCATTATTTATACCTACCTGTCTACGTTTTATACCATTTATTTGTGATAGACGAACAAATTTACATTTGATTACCTACCTAATGATGGAATGCGTCAATCCTTTTGGTGTAATGTAAACACACAATGGGACTTGCAGATACTTTTTACTTGAAGATCTTACTGATTTTCTAAGAGATTTGTGTTTAATAGTACATTACTTAACAAGGGCGGTAAAACAAAGAATGTCTCAGATCGCAGGTATTTGACGCCCGAGCCGAAGGCAAGGGCGATAAATATGCGATCTGAGGCTTTCTTTATTACCGCCCGTGTTAAGTACAAAATTTTATGTCACCCCCTGGCCAGGAAGTGGGTTTTTTCGCGCGCGGAGCGTGCGATAATGGCCGCTTTATGGCCAGGTGTGACATAAAATTCATTTTAATTTTACAGGAAAGTAGTTAACCTAAAAAAAGTGAACAGTAAATACATCCTAAAGAGCACGCTAACGCCCCGGCTGGCGCGGAAAGAGCTCCAGAAAGAGTTGCAGGAATCATCTCCGCAACTCACTAAGTCGCGGTCCTGCTCGTCACTACAGCGGGACACCAGCGCCGACCCCGCCGGCCCTGGGTTCAACAACTACCTCACAGTGCACGTGAGTATAACTCTATTGTTATTGTTACCTACGTACAGTCGGCATCATAAGTAGCTTCGCATATGATAGAGGTCAAAAGTTTCTATTCCCTTGTAATAAAGACTTGACGTTTTCATATGCCAAGCTACTTTTGATGCTGACTGTAGGTCGCACAATATTTATACCAAGATGGTGTCATACAAGTGCAATGCCTGACGATAAGCGGACATGTTAAAACCTATGGACGCTTGTATTCGGAATTCGCTGTTATGTCGTCTTACGTAAAGTATAATTTCTACCAAAACTTATTGATAGGGGCCAAGATTTGGATCCACGATTATCGATAGAACCGAATAACAGCGTTGGTAAAACTGAATTAGGTATTTAAACTGTGCTTCAACTGTGAAACCCTTAACTTTTCCCCGTGACCAAAGAATAATAATGAATAATCCATTTTCTTAATTAGTAGATAAATGTAGCAATATTTAATAATGGGTAACCATAAACCGCTTACCTATGGGAGTCTTCAGATCTCTATCATAGTCTATTCTTTACTGCCTTGAGTTACTTATAGCAAGGCAAGATGAATATCTATTTGTGATAAAACAGTAAGTTGGTTGCAATAGTAAAGAACATAATTTCTTAGTAGGTACGGAATCGATCTCGTCTAATCACATTTTTTGTTCGTTTTCACGCGTCATTGGTGTCAAGATTAAGCAAGGTGAAGTGAATTTCTTTCAGATTTGTATTTATTTACTTCGACCCCGCTACATCTACACAACGGAAAAAATTGTGTGTATGCGTATTTGTAATCCGTTCTAGACGGGTTCACTGTTCACGACGTGTTGTTTGACAGTCGCATCTCTATCACAAAGAGATTCAGAAAGAGTGAGAAAACCATAATCGTATTTATAAATACCTACCTACGTGAGATAGCTGAGTTAGTAAAGAAATTGATTCGTTTTCGTTAATTAGTTTAGCTAATTACTTGACAGTAAATGTAGTGCTTCAAGGTTTGCACCGCAAAATACAAATTGCTGATATTTTTTGCTATAGATACTTAGTTAGAACAAGCAGGAAAGTAGTTAAGTACTTATTCCAAACTTATATTCTGAGGACATTATAAGATCATATATGGGTCCGTAGTTTTGTACATTCAGCAATAGTGGTGATTTAAAAATGAACTATACAAAGTCACGTGCATGAGGTAAAATTTGAGTTAGGTAATAATAACTGCTGCTGCTTACTCTTGGTTTAATTGAGTACCGACCTAGCGTGTTTCATACCTGTTCTTCGCCCGGCTGTGCGTAAAGAACTAAGGTTGAGAAGAAGAAAGAACTCTAAGGTACATTCCGATTTACCATCCATTAGGCCCATCACACAAAGATGCGTTTTTGCAATTAATATTCGACCCTACTGGATCACACAGACAAACTGTTCCGACGGTTTTGTGAGACCCTGTTAATTTTATGTTTTTCCCTCATTATTAAAAAAAAATACGTACGTCACACTGTGGAACGAAAAACCCCTCTCCATAGAAATAGGAATTTATTTTTTTAAGTGTATGTTTTTTTGATTGAAATTCAATCCTCTAGTTATCTTTAGGTCAAAAAATGAATATGGGCAAGTTTGGCTGAAAAACCGATGAGTTATAATTTTTTGACGAAAATTTTGTATGGAGAGTATGCAAAAAAACGTAATATCTCAAAAAGTGCAAGGAAAACCGTAATATCCTCCCGCATGAATTTAGTACTAATTATTTGTGATTTTTTGGCATACTTGTTATTTCCCGGACAGGTGCACTTTTTTTTAAAAAAATCAAAAACTAAAATATTAACATTTGTATGTATTAAGCTTGGTAATAAGACGAAAAATTAACAAAAAATATTTATAATAAGGTACACAAATAAAAATAATACCAAAAATAAAGTAAAAGGAACAAAAACTAAATGCTAGAAATTACCTAATATACAAATAAACACTAATTATTAATAAACTAATTAATGTCTTCGGTTTCTGCGTCACTGACATCGGGAAGAATGCTCGTAATCATAAGATAAATGTCCTAATTATCTAATGAGTACTAAAAGTAATATTTCTAATTTCTCTAATGTGCTCGTAATGGATATCAATTAGGATAGTATTGTATTTTTAAGGGTAATTACCAGCAATATTCCATAAATAGACTGCACTTTCATTGCATTATTTATTACGTTTTGAACGTTTTAGCTGCTAACACCATAACTGCATATGTAATGGAGAGTTTAGCGACGAACTTAGACCTGTACGTTATTTTGAAAAACCAGGAGGCTCCTTTTGACCACGAAGCCTTGCTCACAGCAGTGGTTTCCAGGATAGATGGACAACTAACTGAAGAAGAGTACGATACCCTCAAAGAATTTTGCCGAAGATTTTCAAGAGCTGCTTCGGAAAGATGGAAGAAATGCCGAAGAGATACGAAGAAATTTAGAAACACTTATGAAGATTGGCTAATGCAAAATGTAGATTGGCCAAGCTTCGTAGTTTTGCGAGTTGATTCACCCACGGAAGAACAATTTGATATAATCGATCAAGAACCGTCGACGTCATCGGTCGGAACAATGACTACAATAAAACGTAAGCCATTTGAAGATCTGGGAACCAAGCAGAAGAAGAAAAGATTAAGTGAATTACTTGCCGAAGATGCTGATGAACTGGCATATGCTGCTGCAGAACGTCTGAAACAGGATGGCCGGGATGATTTTGCGGCAGTTATTGAATTCGTGCTCAAGAATCCAGAAGCAGCATCTACATTGAGGGAACAAATTAGGTTCTGGGACCACTAATGATGGAAACACGGCGAGAAAGTTTTTCCAGAACCCTGGTAAAACAGCACGCATTACAGGGCTAGATGAAGAACTGATCAGAAGATTTGCAGTAATCGTGCAAGCAATTACCTCGGGAGAAGTTATAAATGTGGAAAAATATAGAGAATATGCCCACCAAACGGTAAAAAATATGTAGAACTCTATAACTGGTACCATATGTCCGCAACTGTACATAAATTACTGGTCCATGGAGCGGACATTATTGCCCACAACGCAGTTTTGCCGATCGGTTGCCTTTCAGAAGAAGCATCTGAGGCCCGAAATAAAGATTTCAGACGGTTCCGGGAACACAATTCTCAAAAAAAGAGTAGGCAGGATTCGAATCGTGACATTTTAAATATGTTACTGCTATCCTCAGATCCTAAACTAACTGCAATGAGGCCAACACTACACAAGAGGAAGAGACAAACCTTATTCACTGAAACCCTGAACCTTCTAGACGATTCAGAATCAGAAAATCAATCGGAAATGATTGTACGCTTCCGAGATAGACTCCGATTCCGAAGTGGATGATGAAATAAGTGACGCAGAAACCGAAGAAATTGATTAGTTATTGATAATTAGTGTTTATTTGTATATTAGGTAATTTCTAGCATTTAGTTTTTGTTCCTTTTACTTTATTTTTGGTATTATTTTTATTTGTGTACCTTATTATAAATATTTTTTGTTCATTTTTCGTCTTATTACCAAGCTTAATACAAACAAATGTTAATATTTTAGTTTTTGATTTTTAAAAAAAAAAGTGCACCTGTCCGGGAAATAACAAGTATGCCAAAAAATCACAAATAATTAGTACTAAATTCATGCGGGAGGATATTACGGTTTTCCTTGCACTTTTTGAGATATTACGTTTTTTTGCATACTCTCCATACAAAATTTTCGTCAAAAAATTATAACTCATCGGTTTTTCAGCCAAACTTGCCCATATTCATTTTTTGACCTAAAGATAACTAGAGGATTGAATTTCAATCAAAAAAACATACACTTAAAAAAATAAATTCCTATTTCTATGGAGAGGGGTTTTTCGTTCCACAGTGCGTCACCACCAATCTGTTACAACAGAGGTAAAACAATCTATATACCTAATAACATAATCTGTTACTAGTTATATAATAACTTGACATACGGTCTACTGATTTATTTTAGAAAAAAAAGTGTAGTACAGTAAATGATATGTAAAATTTTCTTTTATGAATAAATGATTGAATTGAATTGGTGGGAGTAACCCGTATGTTATATCAAGAATCGCTTCACAAAAGTCATGTTTAATAGCTCTTTGTATACATACCAACGTTGTAAAAAACGAATGTAACAATACTAACAATACATGTTTCCAGAGCTTCCCCTCCGCCCTGAACTTGCCGACGATCACCACGCAGAGCTACGACGAGATGTCGGGCGGCGCGCCGCCCAGCGACGGTTCGGACCCGCCACCTAGGCACACGTGGACCACCATGACCCCGCAAGAAATCGCCACGTGGATTGACAAGCGCTCACGTGTCCTCTTCCCCCTACTCTTCCTTATCTTCAATATCCTCTATTGGACCTTCGTGTATTGTCTTTGAATGAACGATTAAAGTATCTAGCGAGAAGAATAACTCCCATCCCCCATTTAGGATAGGGTATAGGGTTATCGGTAGGGTCCTAAAAAAATGGGGGAGGGGAGTTATTCTATCTCGCTAGATGCTTTAACTCCCTCCCCGCGTCAGGGCCTTACCGATAAAGTCTGATGTGGGCATTAAATTACTATGTTGACTCTGTAGGTTGTAGGGTAGATGCCCATTATTAATGAACACATCAATACAATTTATACAAATACAAAACAGATTAATTGTCATGTTCAAAGTTAAAAAAAGACGTGTGATGCAGATACTGCAACTCGAATATACATTTGACAAATGTCCACAACCGAATCCGCAAGAATGCAGGGCTACCATGATACCGTCCTAAAGCATATGTTTCATCCTAGCATTCAAATGCGCAAAACTTATAATTTGCATAGGTATTTTATTTAGTGCTGCTTCAAAAATTCATTATGCACACAATAAGGCGATTCGTTAATGGAAACATTGAATATTTTTGTAATATACATTTTGCAATGCATAAAATGCATCGTGATATATCAGAGAATAGAGGGTTATGACATCGTATTCCCTAAACTAATTTCATTGTTGTGTCGTTTTATTTAGACTTCATCGCTCTGTTATAACTCTGTACTCTCTTGTTTTTGTAAAATAATAAGGTAATTGCAAAATATTGCAAAAAAACTATGTTTATGTTACCTATTTAAAAATATGTAAGTACTTTAATAATATTTTCTCAAAAATGGCCCGCAAACTGGACTTTAGTCGCTACATATTGGAAGGTAAAGTGTATAGTTTAAGGTCAGATCCAAATTAAAAAGTAAAAAACATTGCAGGCCACATATATGGCCTGCAATGTCACATATAAATTCCTTTATTTGTCGAGTTATAAACTTTTTAAAATGTAGAAACTGTCATATAAAAGGTGGCACAGGTCGTATTCAGCCAATTCAGCTCGTATTTTTCTGTTGAAAACGCGACGTTTTTTTATGTGTCTCGAATAATTTGCGTTTTTCGGTGGAAAAATACACTTGAGATTCTGTTAAAAAAAATAAACGGCGGGAAAACATGATGTTTTTGACGTTTTAAGGTTATGTTTATCAAATATTAATTAAATTTTTGTCGTATTTTCCCCATTTTTGAGAAAAGCACTATATTAGCCTCGGCCGGAATGGCAATTGCAGGCTTCGTATTATAATTAAACGGACTCGCAAGCTCGTCCGTTTAAACAAATACTCAGCCTGCAATTGCTCCCTTCCCGGCCACGGCAATAATGTACTATTATATGACGGCCATATAATTTATACCCAAAGAATTGTTGTTCCTTATGTTTCTCAAATTTCGGAACCTTGCCCAGTAGAGTAGGTTAATCGTAACTAATTTTGTAGTCGAAGATTTTGTGTTACTCTAACTTTAAACAGTGCACAAATTAGCATATCGCTAAATTACAAAACTATTTTTTTTGTAAGTTGTAAAGTCTACCTGCATAGTATGATAGATAAATGTAATACATATTATAATCAGTAATCACTTAATAGGTACCCCATCCTGCAAAGTGGGACTTGAAATGCGCTTAACTAGCTACAGATTAAACTTAAAAATTACCCATATGGGCAACATTAGATTAAATTGTGCACTATTTAAAAGTTGAGACATACCTCCTAGGTATATAAATTATTAAAACATTCCTAATTTGAATTGGCTACTTGACAGTTTTCGGAAATGTATTTTATGTCACACCTGGCCATAAAGTGGCCATTATCGCACGCTCCGCGCGCGAAAAAACCCACTTCCTGGCCAGGGGGTGACATAAAATATTGTACTTACCACGGGCCATAATAAAGAAAGCCTCAGATCGCATATTTATCGCCCTTGCCTTCGGCTCGGGCGTAAAATACCTGCGATCTGAGACATTCTTTGTTTTATCGCCCTTGGTAAGTAATGTACTATTAAATTATACTGTAGGTTTATTTTTATACCTGTAACAATTATCTTTTTCCCCCAAAGACCTTAATTTTTTTCAAAAAAATTTTTTTTTTCTTTAAGTAATTTGAATTTCGCGCGCAAACAGCCGATCACGTGACTGTGAGTACTGTGACGTCGCACTTGAGCCTTATTCCGAATCACGCCAACAACGATCACAGCGTTTACAGTGCTGACGGCCGGTCCGAATCAGTAAGCGCGCTCAAGGCCGCGTGAGTGGTGTTTTGATTCGGACCGGGCATGTTGTGTTTACTGTCATGTTCATATATCAAACGTCAACTTGACGTTTGGTTTAAGGTGCTGACGCCTGGGAGTGTGAGCATCGTAAACGCCAATATGGCGCCGTCCATGACGTCGTCAATGACGTCACGACATCTCATGTAAACGCTATGAGCGTTATTCGGTCCGATCGTAAACGCGTTTATAGCGCTGTAAGTGTGTTTCGGAACATGCCTTTGATAAACAACTAAAGGTTTACTTCCGCAGCCGACAGCAGACGGCAACTGCATGTTACAGTTACACCGCACTCCAAATTGTACAGTAACTTGTGCTGTTGCGACACTTCTCCGCTCATTTTAAATAGAGCTTTTTACGAATACCGTTACGGTTCAATTTGGAGTGCGGAGAAACATAACGTGCACTAAGTGCAGTTGCGGTCTGTTGCGGAATTAAACCTTAACTTTGAAATGTGACGTCACACGCGTTTCAGTTTTTGTAATCCACAGATAAAAAATCTCTTAAAATATTTTTCAAAAATATAATGTTTTCAATTAATTTTAAAGCACAAAACCTATAATGAGTAATGAGATATATTAATTATTTTATCTTTACAACTGTCAAATAGCGAATTACAAACAAAATATAAAATTCACCCTCCCCCAAAATGTAACATCGAGTGGGCTCAGAAAAACTTTTTTTTTTAACTAAGGCTCGATTTTCCAATTCCCAGATATAATTATCCGTCGTCGGTTAAAATTAAGACTGTCTTTTTTTGAAGTCAAATGTAAAAAAAGACAGCTAACATTTATTTGACATATAGGTACTTTTATCTGGGGATTTTTATCGGCCTTTAGGTACCGTAACTGACATTAAATAAGTTAATTCAAAATATTTTAACTAGGTAGGTTAACATAATGGTATACTTTTAGGTATATCGTACGTCCGATTTATACATAAATAATATCGATGAGATTATTGCTTAGCACCCAGTCAATTCGTAGGCATAGGTGGAAATATTGTGATCTTTAGATAAATAGTCATTTAACTATAGCAAAAAAAATATGTCATTTGTATTTAATTGACGTAAGTTATTTTAATAAAATCTATTATTAATAAAAGTAAGCAAGTTTTATTATTCAAAAGGCAACGAATGACTACTATCGCTGTTTTTATGCGATACTAAACGACTTTCCATATAACTTTTCACCCATGCACCCCAGCGGTGAAACTAGACATAATTATATAAAAAAAAATTGCCTTTGTAATTGCTGTAACTTTAACGACTGCCCGAGCTCAGTTAAGTTATTAGCCTAAGCTCAGTTAAGCTATTAGCCCGAGCTCAGTTAAGGTTGGCCATTGCTGTAGTACATACCATACCTACACGAACACAGACAACGTGAACTCATAGTACTTTTATCTCACGAGCATGGGTGAGCTATATGGGTTTCACCCATGCTCGCATTCACAAAAAACTGACCGCTCTCGCATTAGGTATAACTAGATACTTAGATATTTTGCCGCCATTGTTATGGCAGATATTAATGATGGTGACTGTACTGTACTAAACTCGCAAGATCGCAAATCTATGTAGGTATTAAGCAGTTCAACCAAAATGTTTGTTACGTGTCAAAAAAGGGTTCTACACGAATATATGTATACAGAAGAGTAAAAAACTCAGTGAAATACATTTTAAACTACATTTATTAAACAAAATCGGCAAGGCAAGACAATGTCGTCACCTAAATACTCAACAAATAAATAGGTAGGAACGATGTCATAACTTAAATCCTACAGCTTATTGTGTAATGCAAGGAAGGAAGGTAGGTATTAATATGTATACATTAGTCCTACTCAGTAAGACTTAAGTAAATGTTTTTCAAGAAGACAGTGACTCATAACATAAGCAAGGCTGGTCTCTTATACCAATAGAAATTAATGCACAAATCTAATATAATCCAGATTAAGAAAAATAATGTTTAATTAAGTGATATTTGTATTCAACTGACGCAGTCAAACATTTGCCAACGACCAGCATGTTTGCAAAGTTGAACATTAGTCAAATATTCCTTATCAGTTGGTTAACAGAACACTAGGACCACTGGACCAGAAACATCTACTAATATTTTTTATATAAACACTTTCGAATTTTGTCACAATCACAATCCACTTCGACGAATAAGATCTAAACATCGATACAACACACGATGATACCTATGGCCCAAGACAACATGAATAACATTTCAAATCGGCCAAGAAACATAGAAATTGGGATCGATATTGCATCGACTGACCCCAGTTTGTGGTTTAACATACCAACATGTGAGGTCCACTCTGGAAGTATGAAAGCCGAAGAGTGTCAATTGCGGAGTCAAGGCGCGGCGTCACCGGCGCGAGGGGCCACCATCACCAAGCTGTCGTCGCTCGAATACCGCTTCATAGTCACCGCGCTTGCTTGACTGGGGAGATTTTACAGTTATATTCAATTCAATTCAATTTCAGGCATTGCCCATAAAGTGTTAGTGGATACAATTTACAAAATCTTACAACTACTGTTAGTATACGTTACACAACAATAAGCAATAAACAAACAAGAATGGCTTGGACCAGATATTGCAAGCCATGTACAGTCAGAATCATATAGATAGATAGTAGGAGCCAAAATTGTTAAATATATATAGTATCATATTCTATAGTAATGAAGATGTGCTGCGGTATACATATGCCACTACTACTACTACTTTGGCTACTAGAATACTATGATTCTTACTGTAGGTACCTTAGTACCTTAGGTACCTACGTGTACAGGAGTCACAATGAGGAAAATGGGATCTCATGAACTCGCAAATTGTTGTAATAATAGGGAAGGAAATGTTTATAATGAGTTTCACCTACTCGTAATATGGGTTGCAATTGGTTACGTGCAGGTGCAGGGGTTATTTAATATCTTGCAGTAGGTATGTATGCGTCATGTGTGTTAGCGTGGTTTCCCTTTCCCCACAACAAAATGGCATAACATAACATTGGTATGAGTGAGTACTATGAGTTTTACATGCGAATGAACCTAGCTCGCCGCTAGCTATTTTGGTAAAAGTTTATAATTTTCAATTCAATGTGATATTTTGATGGTTTACTATCCAAAAAGTGACACCATGTTACAAATTTTAAGATGTGTCAAATAGTCTATTGGACTGGTTGAAAATTAGGCAAGCCGGTTGGAATCGAGTTGCATGGATGGACGCTCCGCCACTGGTATCTTGTGTTGTAAATAAAGTGAAAGGTATCCTGAACTACATATGTGTATTATTCAACGTTGATAGTTCAAATAACGTTTCATTTTATTTTTTTATCCTATAGCAAACGAACTGATGGATCGCCTGATGGTAAGCGATTACTGTACTTAGCCCATAAACACCCGCAACAACAGAAGAGACACAAGTGCGTTGGGGCGTACGAGGTGGTAAACTTTTTTTAAGAACATATGGCACGCACGGACCATACAATGGCATTGTTTGAATACAAGGGCTTTGTTTTGATTTGACCCACTTGTAGTAATTTCAGTGTACCTGTATCTGGTTCTCGGGCGCGGGGTGGGCACCAAGCGCGGCAAGCGGTGGTCAAGCGCGAGCGTGCCCGAGCCCGAACTCGAGCCGCTCGAGCTCTCCGACCACGCCAGCTCCGACATGCTACAAAGTACAAATATAGAAAACCTCATTAAACTGTCATATGTCCGTTGCCGACCCTTAAAGAGGGTACGAACAAATACGAGCGCCACTGGTGAATATTTGTGATTATTTAAATTTAAGGGCGCTCGTGGCCCAGCGGCGCCTGCGTACCGCTTGCGGTATCTAAGGTTAAGCAACGTGGGCAGGGTCAGGACTTGAATGGGTGACCACTTTGAGTGGTTACTAACTGAGCGCTCCCGTGCTTTGGAAGGCACGTTAAGCCGTTGATTCCGGCTGCTGTCTATGGCAGCAGTCGTTAAGCCAAGTTGCAGGCCTTCGGGCGGCTTGAGAACTTCTAACAGTTATGTTGCCCACTCACTTGACAAAGCCTAATCCCAATAGTTTCCCTTCGAGGTTGGAAGGTCAGATGGCAGTCGCTTTCGTAAACACAAGTACCTACGCCAAATCTTGGGATTAGGTAGCGGACCCCAGGCATCCTTCAGGACAGGATGCAACTGTACTGGGATAACGCTAGGAGGATGATGATTTAAATTGAAGGGCGCTGCGTAACTTTTCCCAGATGCCGGACAGCCCGCTAACTAGGTGTAGACGGATATAATTTTACTATCGAGTGGCACAATACTGGTTTTCATACCTTCTTTGAGAAGATAAGTACGATTTTTATCCCCTATTCGAGGGCAACAATGACTTTTCTGAATAGGTATAGTGCGCGGCATTCACGACCACGCGCCCCTCCATAGCCCAAGCCGTACAACTGCGCAAAGATTAGTATGAGATTCGCTGCGTCGCGTGGATGGCGCGCACTATAATAGGTGTGAGAAGTATAATTTCACCTAGTAGAGATGGGCGGCAACCGGTGCTGCGCGTAGGCATCGTTGCTCTCCGTGTACGTGGAGGCGTGGATCTCCTGCTGGTACAACTCGTACAATTGGCCCAGTTCCGGTGCCACTGCTATGCCCATCTCTGTAAAAAGGGGATTTGTAAATATTTAGTACCTATAACCAATAAAAAAAACACAAGGTATGATACATATTTTCGTTAAGAGGAGGGGTAGGGCAAGCTCTCTCCATACAAACTTTGTGCAGGATTTACTTCGTTTGTGTTTGCATTAAAGTTATGATTTTTGGTCAGTATGCTTATTTTTCTGATAACTATTTCGTGATGTAAATTTTTTTTATTGTTTTTTTTTTTTTTTTCATTTTTTTGAAATATTTGAAAATTTTCACATTACTTTCTTCGCATATCTAATATTTACAACCAAAAAAAAATTATATTCGTTAGTGCCAAAACCTACGAATTAAACTGCACAGAGTTTGTATGGAGAATGCCTTGCCCACCCCTGTGCCTTAAAGAAAGTTTTGTTTTATATACCTGCAGTTTTTTTTCCTAGGCACAGAATAATTAATAGTACCTACCTAAAAGTACAGAAGCCCTCTTCTACCTTCTACCTTAATGAACGTTATCTGTCAAATTTGAACTGTAAAGCCTATCACACACTGCAGCGGCCTGCGGTGGCGGTGGCGGCCAGCTGACAGTATGAAAATCAAGACCGCTATATAGTGTCTGAATGAATGTTAGGATTATCATAGTCAACAACGAGGTCGCGCCGCCGCAGCTCGTGCGCGCGCGCCGCCCGCTCGCCCTGCAGCGCGAGCCCGTCTGTCACACGATACCTTCGAGCGCGCGGCGCTGGCGCGTGATGATCTCGTCGGAGAGCCGGCGCTGCGCGTCGCGGCGCTGCAGCGCGAGGTCGCGCCGCCGCAGCTCGTGCGCGCGCGCCGCCCGCTCGCCCTGCAGCGCGAGCCCGTCTGTCACACGATACCTTCGAGCGCGCGGCGCTGGCGCGTGATGATCTCGTCGGAGAGCCGGCGCTGCGCGTCGCGGCGCTGCAGCGCGAGGTCGCGCCGCCGCAGCTCGTGCGCGCGCGCCGCCCGCTCGCCCTGCAGCGCGAGCCCGTCTGTCACACGATACCTTCGAGCGCGCGGCGCTGGCGCGTGATGATCTCGTCGGAGAGCCGGCGCTGCGCGTCGCGGCGCTGCAGCGCGAGGTCGCGCCGCCGCAGCTCGTGCGCGCGCGCCGCCCGCTCGCCCTGCAGCGCGAGCCCGTCTGTCACACGATACCTTCGAGCGCGCGGCGCTGGCGCGTGATGATCTCGTCGGAGAGCCGGCGCTGCGCGTCGCGGCGCTGCAGCGCGAGGTCGCGCCGCCGCAGCTCGTGCGCGCGCGCCGCCCGCTCGCCCTGCAGCGCGAGCCCGTCTGTCACACGATACCTTCGAGCGCGCGGCGCTGGCGCGTGATGATCTCGTCGGAGAGCCGGCGCTGCGCGTCGCGGCGCTGCAGCGCGAGGTCGCGCCGCCGCAGCTCGTGCGCGCGCGCCGCCCGCTCGCCCTGCAGCGCGAGCCCGTCTGTCACACGATACCTTCGAGCGCGCGGCGCTGGCGCGTGATGATCTCGTCGGAGAGCCGGCGCTGCGCGTCGCGGCGCTGCAGCGCGAGGTCGCGCCGCCGCAGCTCGTGCGCGCGCGCCGCCCGCTCGCCCTGCAGCGCGAGCCCGTCTGTCACACGATACCTTCGAGCGCGCGGCGCTGGCGCGTGATGATCTCGTCGGAGAGCCGGCGCTGCGCGTCGCGGCGCTGCAGCGCGAGGTCGCGCCGCCGCAGCTCGTGCGCGCGCGCCGCCCGCTCGCCCTGCAGCGCGAGCCCGTCTGTCACACGATACCTTCGAGCGCGCGGCGCTGGCGCGTGATGATCTCGTCGGAGAGCCGGCGCTGCGCGTCGCGGCGCTGCAGCGCGAGGTCGCGCCGCCGCAGCTCGTGCGCGCGCGCCGCCCGCTCGCCCTGCAGCGCGAGCCCGTCTGTCACACGATACCTTCGAGCGCGCGGCGCTGGCGCGTGATGATCTCGTCGGAGAGCCGGCGCTGCGCGTCGCGGCGCTGCAGCGCGAGGTCGCGCCGCCGCAGCTCGTGCGCGCGCGCCGCCCGCTCGCCCTGCAGCGCGAGCCCGACTGTCACACGATACCTTCGAGCGCGCGGCGCTGGCGCGTGATGATCTCGTCGGAGAGCCGGCGCTGCGCGTCGCGGCGCTGCAGCGCGAGGTCGCGCCGCCGCAGCTCGTGCGCGCGCGCCGCCCGCTCGCCCTGCAGCGCGAGCTTGTCCGCCTCGAGCTCGTGCACGCGGCACACCAGCGCCAGGACCTCGCGCTCCGGCCCGCTGCTGATGCGGGCGGGCAACTCCTGTCACATGTACGGAAGATTTGAGGTAACATACTCCGTTGGCGTTTTCGTAACTAGTAAGTAAACTATCTACAATACAACAATGAAGGATAAGTAGAAATCTTAACAACCACCATATCCCCCCATGCATGACTGCTTTTTCGCACTTCACGATTGTGCGTAGTGATTATTCTAGTCAGCTTAACCTTGATCAGAAGCGCAGAAAAATCCTGACGACTTCACAGCACTCACTGAGTTACCTTTGTGTGTTGGAATGTGTCTTCGCTTCCCACGATTTCTCTAGGTACCTATACTTATTAAGTTATGACGTGCCTTTTCGTCGGCGCTGCCTGGATGGCTGTCTATCACAGCACCCAATAACTGGCTGACCGATGACCTGGTAAAGGTCGCGGGAGTTTGCTGGACGCATGTGGCGCAGGACCGGTCATTGTGGCACTCTTTGGGGGAGACCTCTATCCAGCAGTGGAAGACTTTCGGCTGATATGATGATGATGATGACGTATACCTGCTCGAGCTGTGCGCCGCGCAGCCGCACTTGCTCCAGCTGTCGCTCGACCCGCGCGCGCTCGTTGCGCGCCGTCTCTTGTTCGCGCTCCACGGCCGCCAACTCCGCCCACGCCTGCTCCACGGCCACTTCAGCCTCCGCGCGCTCGTTGCCCACAGTACTGCTGGTACTTGACCCCGTGCCTCCCCTGAAATCAATGAGATTCCGTGTTAAACTCTTAATTTGTCGATTTGTCGTCGTACCCTGTAAGGTGGCGGGAAAACTATTAAGACGCAGTATAACCCAAAGATCCCCTCAAATTGCTTCCTCAACACAGAGTTCCACAAGCTGTACCTACTCGCTAAGAGCAAACAGACTAAGCGAATAATTGCTAGAAAAACCTTAAAAAATGGCTGTCCAAGTCCATCAGTCGTTGTCTCAATCGTAACTCTTGCTTAAACTTTGAGACGTTGACTTTATGTGTACCTGGGTCCGATGAGTGCTGAACTGCTGTTGCCATTCCTGCATACAACGCAAGTTCCAACAAATAACCCTCCGAAGCCATGAGCCGTTGGGTTTTGCCAAGAGTTCAGGTGTACCTGTAGCTCTGATGAGTGCTGAGCCTCGAGCTTGGCATGTTGATGGGTTTGTAGAGGCGGTTGAACCTCGCCTCCCAGTGCGAGATGGCAGCATGTTGTCTCTCCGCATCTAAAGCCAGTCCCAACAAATGACTGTCCAGTTCCATCAGCCGCCGTCGCAACCGCATCTGCTGCTTGAACGTGGAGACGATAGCTTCGCGGAGTGACTTCAGGTGGGCGGCGCTTTCTTCCGTCTCCTCTCGTGTCACTTCCGCTGCGATCTGCTGTTGCTCTTCTTTTGTTCGACTAAAAACAAGATGCTTTCTTGAGGTACATGATAGGAAAATGGATGAGAAAATAAATATCTTACAAGCCGACGACTATGGGCTGAAAACGATGATAATGATCCGAAGGTGGGTTCGAATCCTGGCTAATGCACCAAAGAAAATCTGGGAATTTATGCTAGTTCTTCGTATTAAAAACATAAGAAGAACTAACATAAATTCCCAGTTTTTCTTGACAAACACAACATACCTAGACCGGTCATCGTTCATCTTTAGCTTGAGCCTGGCGATTTCATCGCGCAAGTCATTGATGACGGTCCGGTACTGGGACAGATGCATTGGCGTCGCTACCAGCTCTCGTTCCACCTGAAAGATACTCAAATATAGTAACTTCGTTCGTTTCGATCGAGAACAGACTAGCAATTACATCTCAAAGTATAGGAGTAATTAGGTATGCAGAAAGTACCTAAGACCTAAGTATCTTATTCATAAATAGTATAAACACATGACATCACCAAAACGAGTCTATTTGAACACTAAAGACGATAATTGATTTCGGACCTTGAAATGACAACATAAACACAACTAACTCACAATATTTACTAAGTTTTTAGCAGAAATTATATAAATAAAAGTCTTCAATCTGTAACTAAACAAGCAGCTAGACTTAGTTGTAAATTAGGTAGATGTAGATGTTTAAACGCTTGCTTACGAACAGTATTCAAGGTCAATAACCACCACTACTAATGCACTCAGGTAGAGGTAGGTAGGTATTTCTCTATCACGACGGCGTGGTGATTCAGCGCTTTTTGCTTACTTATTCTATTGTGTTAT
The DNA here is from genome assembly GCA_951800055.1 of Cenopis cana. Classification (NCBI taxonomy): domain Eukaryota; kingdom Metazoa; phylum Arthropoda; class Insecta; order Lepidoptera; family Tortricidae; genus Cenopis; species Cenopis cana. The sequence continues at coordinate 10,715,747 of OX637482.1, read as the reverse complement.
CGATTCTCTTTTCGGAGGTATGGATAGAAGCAGTCGTGTGAAAGAATCATATTTATCTTTTAGGTCTATACCAAACCTAGATTACCTAGAACCTAATGATGATATTTTTTGTTGTTACGAGACAGTTGACATATCCTCAACTTACAACAGGTTGCGACCCAAAGAGTCTGGGAAGTCCTGGAAGCGACGGGTTAAAGCAAAGAACTTTAAGGGCTGCCACATTAGGTCAATGACTGGTCGAGGCTGCATATAGAAGGCCCACTACAAACCAATAATAATAATCCTCAACTTTGAAGTGTGACCTGCGGCTGTGAAGACAGGTCGCGGTAGTTAACGTGGCCGTACCCTGTTGGTGATGGAGGAGGCGCGCTGCGCGTAGTGCAGCGTGGAGCGCGTGGTCTCGCGGTGCGCGCCGCCGGGCGCCACGTGCGCCACCATGGCGGTGCGGCAGCGCCCGCCCAGCACTTCGCGCAGCAGCCGCGTCAGTTACTAGTCGCGGTAGTTAACGTGGCCGTACCCTGTTGGTGATGGAGGAGGCGCGCTGCGCGTAGTGCAGCGTGGAGCGCGTGGTCTCGCGGTGCGCGCCGCCGGGCGCCACGTGCGCCACCATGGCGGTGCGGCAGCGCCCGCCCAGCACTTCGCGCAGCAGCCGCGTCAGTTACTAGTTGCGGTAGTTAACGTGGCCGTACCCTGTTGGTGATGGAGGAGGCGCGCTGCGCGTAGTGCAGCGTGGAGCGCGTGGTCTCGCGGTGCGCGCCGCCGGGCGCCACGTGCGCCACCATGGCGGTGCGGCAGCGCTCGCCCAGCACTTCGCGCAGCAGCCGCGTCAGTTACTAGTCGCGGTAGTTAACGTGGCCGTACCCTGTTGGTGATGGAGGAGGCGCGCTGCGCGTAGTGCAGCGTGGAGCGCGTGGTCTCGCGGTGCGCGCCGCCGGGCGCCACGTGCGCCACCATGGCGGTGCGGCAGCGCTCGCCCAGCACTTCGCGCAGCAGCCGCGTCAGTTACTAGTCGCGGTAGTTAACGTGGCCGTACCCTGTTGGTGATGGAGGAGGCGCGCTGCGCGTAGTGCAGCGTGGAGCGCGTGGTCTCGCGGTGCGCGCCGCCGGGCGCCACGTGCGCCACCATGGCGGTGCGGCAGCGCCCGCCCAGCACTTCGCGCAGCAGCCGCGTCAGTTACTAGTCGCGGTAGTTAACGTGGCCGTACCCTGTTGGTGATGGAGGAGGCGCGCTGCGCGTAGTGCAGCGTGGAGCGCGTGGTCTCGCGGTGCGCGCCGCCGGGCGCCACGTGCGCCACCATGGCGGTGCGGCAGCGCCCGCCCAGCACTTCGCGCAGCAGCCGCGTCAGTTTCGAGTCGCGATAGTTCACATATCTGTAAAAAACGGATAGCCACTAAACAATATCTTCAATGTAATCACAATCAGGCAGATGCAAGTTTTAAGACCATCCAACTGTAGTCAATTCTATGTGTTGATCCCAACTTTTTTTATTTTTTTTTATACTCCGAAGGTGGCACGCAAGCGTACGATCCACGGTAAGCGGACACCGCAGCCTATAGATGCTCCCAACTCCAAAAGAGTCACGTGCGCATTGCCGACCCTTTATAAAATTTTAACTACATACTTCTATGGCCTACACTGAATAGCAACTTACGTAGGTACCCAACGAATGCATCATATCATAGGTATATAGTGAAATAGAACAATACCTGGCTCCCCCAGACAACGCCATAATACAGTTGGCGAGCGCCAGCAGTGAGCGGTTGATGTGCGCGCCCTCTAAGCGGCGCGCGCGCAGACCGGCGCGCTCCGAGCCCGCCAGGTCGATGAGGAACAGGCGCCCGCGCTGTACACCACCTGACACGGGACTGCTGACTGTCACGCTGGAACATATATATTATTTTAGAAAATGAGATGGTCCTTGGCCAGCATCTACCCAAGGGGCAAAGATGTGAAACGAGCTCACCCAGAAAATTACTAAGTTATATGAACTCGAAAATACAGATTTCGGCAGGGAATTAAATTACTTTAATATATCTTTGCAGTCTTTGCCTCAAAGTACTTATATGCTTTTATCCTTCTAAGATTGAACAGATGTGCTAAGTAAGCGATATCTATACGAGGAAAAAAAAGTAGATGCGAAGTGCAAACTTTCTTCTTCTTTTATTCTTAAACTTCGTCTTAGAATCCTTATAGTTAGGGCAATTCTTACGGTGCATCTTTAAATCACTACACTACAGTAACTTGTAGTCAGACAAGGCAGTTGTTACAAGTAAGACCGGCACAGTGCTCGCCTCTCTCATTTGGGCCGCAAGAAAGACTATAATACCCCACAAAGGTGGAATTGGAAAGAGAAGGAATTCTTAGGGATTACTCGGTTTATTACCTAAGAAGCGCGTGTCCTCGGGAAGAATGGTCATTGGCGTGCGTTGGTTCGGCGGTGCGCGCGCGGTCGCCGCGCGCGAGCAACTCGGAGACATGACCAGCGCTGGTGGCGCGAACCTATGTGTAATTTGTGCTAGGTTATTCTCATTTTAGATTAAAGGCCGTATTCTCATTTTAAATTCAATTTCGATTACATTGCGGGCTGCGGACTACTGAGGCGAGGCGAGGACGATCAAGCCCCGCGATGTAATGAAAATGGCATGCAACTTCTTGCACCGTGTAAATGGGTCTTTAGACTAGACTGAAAGTAGTAATAGTCAATACTTATTCACAAGCTTAGCAAAATCATGAGGTATTATATCCTGTTAGATTTTGGAGTTGTATGGAAAATAAAATAACACAAGCCTTAAAACAGATAACCATTTCCGGCCCAAAGTCCCTAGACAAAATGGGCCGTAACCGTAATAATAAGTTAATTTCATGGCGTTGGTATGAGTGATAAAAATTTGTTCCACCAGACCCCCATAAATTGAATATTATTAGGGCTGGTAGAGCCGTCTTACCTAAAGGCCGATTTACATTGTGCAAGAACTTCATGCGATTTTCATTATATTGCGGGTCTGCAGGCTGCCGGGGTAAGACGAGTAGGTACTAGCAAGCCCTGCAATGTAATGAAAATCGCATGCAAGTTCTTGCACCGTGTAAATGGGCCTTAACGGTTGGCGACGTTTAGGTAAGCTTGCCGCAAAAATGTAACTAAAGCCCGTGCCAGCCGGTCGAACACAAGCCTGCCGAACCTGGCGACCTTGGTCTGCACGGACCGTGTAGACAGTTGTTTCCAGCCAGATTTCCTATGAAAACCGGTCTTCGCGGACCAAGAGGTCGCTCCGTCCTAGGGTCTTGTCGGCGCCTGGATCGCGCTTAAACGAACCTCGCTGAGGCCGGCCACCACCGGCGCGCCGCTGCCGCCCTCGTCGCGCAGTTCCAGCGGGCCGGCCGCGGGGTTCAGGAGGTCTCGAATGTTCTCGTTGTAGATCTCGATGTACGACATCTTCACCTAAAATTCAATACGTGCGGTCATTAACCCTTTACGAAAATTGTGTCATCATCCTCTTAGCGTTATCCCAGTACAGTTGCATCTTGAAGGATGCCTTAGGGTCCGGTACCTAATCCCATGTTTTGGCGTAGGCACTAGCTTTTACGGACGCGACTGCCATCACCTTCCAACTCGAGGGGAAACTAGATTTCGCTCTTTATTAATTTTTTTTGCTCTACATGTCGCTAACTGAATAAGAATATCCGCTGTCCTCCTAGTCAGAAAGAAGTATGGACTCCAGAGCTCCAGAGGCTGTGCTGCCCTTACAGTGAGGGATATATATTGTCTTCAGCTATGGACACATATCAATGAAGTGTCGACACGGTTGTGACTGTGATTTCTCTGAAGTTCCAAGCGTCCATAAGACTAAGATATGTTATCGTAGGCGGCCGTATGCATGTGTATATGCCACATTCGTGTTATAAAATACGCATTATCTATCACGATTTGGCCATTTTAATATAAAATGAAATTCTCTATATAATTGGCTTTTTTAAGGGGTATTTACTACCAAAGTCTCTATCATAATTTTGTAACTGTTGGTACTCCTTAAATCAAATTAATAAATAAAAGCCAAGGTAGCAGTACTGAACAAATGGTTCATTATACATACCTGAACGTAGGTATATATTATATCTATGTAATGTAAATACATCTGTTACAAGTACACTTAACAACTAACGGGGTTGTTTTGTTTGACTAACAGTTATAGCCTGAGAAAGATACGTTTTTTTTGGAAAAAATTCTCTAACAGGCTAATTTTTTTTATACGGTTCTTTTAAGTGATTTTAAGAATCAATATTTTTAAAATTTGCGAATCTACCACCGGAAGTTGGATAAAAAAAATGGTGCCCAAAAACTGTTGATTTTTCACAGCAAATAGTTTTATTGAGAATGCTTCTATCTTTAGGTCTGTTTTGATGCTTACGATCCGAATCGAAACATATATGCAACGGGAAATAAGAGAAATTTAATCAAACAGGTATTTTCAGTTTTTCTGAAACTTATTAAAAAGAAAATTATATATAAGCTTTTTATAGCAACACATGAAAAACAAGGACTGTTTCTCAGAATTATCATTGAAAATGAAACTATTTAAATATTTGGTAAATAGTTTTTTACAAATCGCGTATTTAACATTAGTAGAAAAAATATATCAGTTCCAATTTTTCCGTGGACTTTTAATTTAAGCCCTGAGAATGTCAATGGAATAGGAATGAACCCCATATGTTATTTGTTTTCGTTGATTTGCTTAATTACAGCACACACGTGCAATCTGATTTGGACTTTATTGCCTTACTATCAGGGATTATTTTAGAACGCACAACGAGATGGAAGTAGCCATGTCGAAACAAGCGCGCGGCGCGTGCGGCCGGCCCCCGCCGCCTCGCTCCGATGTCTGTTTGTTATTATTACTTACTATGACTTTGATATGAATAACGAATGCATTGATGACGGTGCCTAAATACAAATACAAAGTCCGTGATTGCAATTTTACCGTTGGCTTTAAAGCTCAGAATATCAACGGAATATGAATCAAGCAAATATTATTTATATTCGTTAATGTACGCATACGTTTGCAATCGGATTTGGACTTTATTGACTTATTGTTAAGGATTATCTGAGATGAGAATGTAGGGATTGAGTAGGCAGGTTAAAAACTTAAAACTTAAAACACGCGTGCTTGACGCCGCTCGGCCCAGTGCGACATTTTATTATTATTTACCTACTCATTCATTACCTTTAAAATGATATTGAGTTTGAGTAACTATGTAAAATTTGTTTGCGGCGTAGGAAATTTTGTTTATTTGCGTAGTATATGATGTTTACGTATAATCTTCTTCTTCTAAATATATAAAAGAAGAAACTGACTGACTGATTGATTGACTGACTGACATATCAACGCTCAGCCCAAACCGCTGGTTCTAGAGATTCCAAATTTGGCACGTAGGTTCCTTATAAGGTCTAGGGGTGCAATAAGGAAGGATTTTTCAAAATTCATCCCCTAAGGGGGTAAAATGGGGCTCCAAAGTTTGTATGGAGAAACAAGATTAGTTTGATTATTTTATTCGAAACTTCACAGGGGTACTCCTAACAATAAATGAGTGAAGACGTGTTGCAGGTTTTTTGAAAATTCAACCCCTAAAAGAGGGAAATGGGGTGTCAAAGTCTGAAAATCGACAGTGGGTATTATTTCTATGGTTTATCAAGTCGCTGATTACGAAAACAACAATGATTTTAAAATCCAACGTGGCGGACGTGAAATACCAATTTCCCCAGTCGGGGTGAAGTGGGGTTGAAATGTCTACATATCAATATGGGTGTCGTTTTCATGTTTTTTTTGGAACGTTAATTACGAAAATGGCATCGATTTTAAGATTTAATATTGTGGACATGAACATTTCTAAATATGTTAAAGATGAAACTGACTGACTACCACAGACTGACGGATCAACGCACAGCCCAAACCGCTGGTTCTAGATTATATTCCAAATTTGGCAAGTAGGTTCCTTATAAGGTCAAGGGGCGCACTATGAAAATATTTTTCAAAATTAACACCCGAAGGGGTGAAACGATGTAAAAATTTGTATGGGAAAACAAGATTAGTTAATGAGTAAACAAGTTTTTCAGGTTTTTGAGAATTCAACCCTTAAAAGGAGGAAATGTGGTCGCAAAGTCTGAAAATAATACCCATATTGATTTTCAGACTTTGAGACCACATTTCCTTCTTTTAAGGGAGACAGATATGTACTTTTATTCAAGAGTAGTAATTATAATCTCTTAGTAGTAGTAAGTCGATGGCGGCATAAAAATTCGTATACCGAAACCTCCAGAACGTAACAAATAGTTTTCCGACCCGCACCTAAATCGGTTCAGCAAAACGCGTGATAATCGCGGACAAATACATACCTCTGGTTGGGTCAAATTCAAACTGAATCTTTTTTTGTCGGCTGTTTAAAGTTACGTTTAGTACGCGGGCGAAGCCGCGGGAAAAAGCTAGTGTGGTATATATCTTTAATAGTACGGTACGGCTTTCACAATTTTTCACCCTTTTAGGGGTTGAATTTTCAAAAAACCGGGAACACGTGTTTACTTATTTATTGTTAGGAGTACTCCAGTGAAGTTTCGAATAAAATAGTCTGACTAATCTTGTTTCCCCATACAAACTTTGGAACCCCATTTCACCCCTTAGAGGATGAATTTTGAAAAATCCTTCCTTAGTGTACCCCTAGCTAGACCTTATAAGGAACCTATGTGCCAAATTTGGAATCTCTAGAACCAGCGATTTGGGCTGTGCGTTGATATGTCAGTCAGTCAGTCATTTTCTCCTTTTATATATTTAGATAAAGAATGTTCATTTCTACAATATTAAATCTTAAAATCGATACCGTTTTCGTAATTGACGTCCGAAAAAAAACATAAAACTACACCCATATTGATATTTAGTTATTTCAATTTCAACCCCATTTCACCCCGACAGGGGAGATGGTATTTCATGTCCGCCACGTTGGATTTTAAATCATTGTAGTTTTCGTAATTAGCGACCCGATAAACCACAGAAACAATACCCATTGTCGACTTTCACACTTTGTCACCCCATTTCCCCCTTTTAGGGGTTGAACTTTCAAAAAAACGGAGACACGTGTTTACTTATTTATTGTTAGGAGTACTCCTGTGAAGTTTTGAATAAAATAGTCTGACTAATCTTGTTTCCCCATACAAACTTTGGACCCCCATTTCACCCCCTTAGGGGACGAATTTTGAAAAATCCTTCCTTAGTGCACCCCTAGACCATATAAGGAACCTACGTGCCAAATTTGGAATCTCTAGAACCAGCGATTTGGGCTGTTAGTTGATAAGTCAGTCAGTCAGTCAGTTTCTTTTTTTAGGGTTCCGTAGTGAACAAGGAACCCTTATAGTTTCGCCATGTCCGTCCGTCCGTCCGTCCGTCCGACCGACCCCCGTTTTTCTCAGTAACCGTTAGTACTAGAAAGCTGTGGAATAAAATCTTAAAAAAAAAATTTTTTAGGGTTCCTCCCGTATATGTAAAGTGGTGAATTTTTTTTTTCTGCCAAACCCCATCGTGTGGGTTATTGTTGGATAGCTCTTTTAAAAATATTATAAGGTTTCTATAAGCATTTTTGGTTAAAGAATTGTTAAGCGTGATATTAAGCTTTGAAGTGATAATTTTTGTTATGGTCAAATGTCCCCCCCCCCCCCCCCCCGCCTGCCAGTTAAACGGTGGCTACTAGGCATGTGAATAAAATCATGGTAGTAGTATATATGATGAATTTAAAAGAAAAAATATCACAGCTAAGTAGACATTACTAGTTAACGAGTAATAGTCGAACTTCAGAAATGTACTTTGCAAAAGCAAACTTTCGTACAATTTCCATTGATACCTTAGATAATGTTGTTAATTCTGTCAAAAATATAGTAAATATAAGTTTGCAAACTTTTTAGTCCACATAATGTAACGGGTGGACGACTACGGAACCCTACCTTGCGCGTGGCCCGACACGCACTTGGCCTGGTTTTTATATATTTAGATAAAGAATATTAAAATCGATACCGAAAAAAAACATAAAACTACACCCATATTGATATTTAGTTATTTCAATTTCAACCCCATTTCACCCCGACAGGGGAGATGGTATGTCATGTCCGCCACGTTGGATTTTAAAATCATTGTAGTTTTCGTAATCAGCGCCCTGATAAACCACAGAAACAATTCCCATTGTCATGTTCACACTTTGTCACCCGATTTCCTCCTTTTAGGGGTTGAATTTTCAAAAAACTGGAAACACGTGTTTACTTATTTATTGTTAGGAGTACTCCTGAGAAGTTTCGAATAAAATAGTCTGACTAATCTTGTTTCCCCATACAAACTTTGGACCCCCATTTCACCCCCTTAGAGGATGAATTTTGAAAAATCCTTCCTTAGTGTACCCCTAGCTATACCTTACCTATACCGTACCTTATGAGTAGGGTTTGCTCCCGGGAAATACCGGTACCGAAAATACCGGGATTTCCCGGTTTTTTGAACCAAGGTAGGAACCGGTACTACGAAATCGAATTCCCGGTATTTTCGGGATTTTCGGGAAATGTAATTTGCAGCTTAAATTTAATACGCTAATCTATAAATGATAAGAGATATATCGATAAAATAACGCAAGCGATGTTTATAAACGGAAACATCGCTCTAAGCAGCCAATTCACGACCACGGCTGGCCATTACTCCGTCCCGCTTATACAAATTCATCAGCGCCGTCACCTAACCAGTCCTCCACCCGCATACTTACCCCAACGTGCGTGTTCATTGTTCTACAGCTACACTATTAGTAGGTAGTCGCCCAACTAGCACCCAACCAGCACGCTAGCGTTAAGAATACCTGTATATCATTCTTATATCGGTTCCATATGATTATTAAAGTGTTAACACATGCCTGTATAAAGATGTTAGAGCATGCTATAACATCGTTATAACCCCGAAACAGGCCCACGCGATACAACAGGTAAAGATTACAGAACGCCTGTAGAGCAGTGATCTTCATACCCGTAGAGTGTTAACCAACCCTCGACAACAGCAATAATACCGATGAGGTGTTAGCTGAGAGTGAATTTAACACTCTTGTGCAGGTACTATTACAGGTACAGCAAGAGTGTTAATTCACCCTCAGCTAACACTTCCACCGGTATCACTGTGGTTGTAGAGGGTTGGTTTTAGTTACCGCTATGGGTTATAGAAGCGCTTCGACTGAGAACGATTTACCTCTTTAGACTTTATTACACCTATTAAAATATTTCAAGTGAGAATCTTACTTCTTTCTTATTAATATTATCCTACACGGTTACAATAAAATTATGTGACAAACAGCTTACCAAATGACAAAGGAATATTTGACAGAAGGAGATAAGCAATAACTAACTATTGAAATGATTTTTGTTTGTGAAGTGTAAACAATCTGCCCTCGTAATTTTACGGTTATTTTATACGCTTTTTGAGATGCAAATACCTTTAGTCAAGAATATTGTACAGGATTCGTCTTCATTCATAACAATGTAACATAACGGTGTAATAATTACACTGACTATATTCTGGACAAACTCTGTACTACAACCTTAAGCTGTACAAGACACTCCACGGCAGCAATGATTATGACAGACTCTTGATTCAATTAAAGTTAAAATAATCATGAACAAATTGTAAGCATTTAGTAAACTCTTTGATATAATTTTGAGTCCTATTTATAAAACGCTAAGATAAAATAAGCAAATTCATTGTGATTTATATAATTAATGTGTATTTTGATAACAAAACACGTGTATTTTCTTTTTGCATCCCTGATATTATTATCATATTGTTCAAAACAGGTATTAGGCAAAAACTACTCACGTCTCAAAACCACCACAGGTAATTTCCCGAAAGTACCGAAAATACCGGGAAATCCCGGTTCCTCTACCGGCCAGTACCGAAAATCCCGGGACTGATAAATGGTACCGGTTCTGCATTCCCTACTTATGAGGAACCTACGTGCCAAATTTGGAATCTCTAAAACCAGCGATTTGGGCTATGCGTTGATATGTCAGTCAGTCAGTCAGTTTCTTTTTTTATATATTTAGATAAAGGAATGTTCATTTCCACAATATTACATCTTAAAATCGATACCGTTTTCGTATATGACGTCCGAAAATTCAGTGTAAACCAAATTTAATTGTGTTTATGGTAAATAAATGAATTGAATTGAAAAAAAAAACATAAAACTACACCCATATTGATATTTAGTTATTTCAATTTCAACCCCATTTCACCCCGACAGGAGAGATGGTATTACATGTCCGCGACGTTGGATTTTAAAATCATTGTAGTTTTCGTAATTAGCGACCCGATAAACCACAGAAACAATACCCATTCTCGATTTTCACACTTTGTCACCCCATTTCCCCCTTTTAGGGGTTGAATTTTCAAAAAACTGGAGACACGTGTTTACTTATTTTGTTAGGAGTACTCCTGTGAAGTTTTGAATAAAATAGTCTGACTAATCTTGTTTCCCCATACAAACTTTGGACCCCCATTTTATCCCCTTAGGGGACGAATTTTGAAAAATCCTTCCTTAGTGCACCCCTAGACCATATAAGGAATCTCTAGAACCAGCGGTTTGGGCTGTGCGTTGATATGTACTGACAGAAATGACTGCAGAAACGAACAAACCAGTTTTGTCTATTTAAAAAAAATTGATCCCTATACAATATTTAACCCCTATTTTCAACCCATTGGGAGACGAAAATTTTTAAAACACCTAGTTAACTTTCCTTGTTACGGTCAGACGGTCACCCGCCTGTAGCCCTTATTATCTCTGGTTGGTGACTTTTGCCGTGATATGAGCTTTATAAAACATGCGTGTGCCGCGTATCTATTCTATACTACTTATATAAAATAATTATCACGATGTAATATTTTAAAAAACGAATACATTTGTCATCCTATTTACTTTTTGGTTGAATCAAGACATACTTATTTACGCAACACCGAGCCGTATATGTAATTCAAGATCGCGAAGGGCTTCGACCTGCGCGGCGTGCGAAGTAACGAATACCTACTTCTAAGCGTCCCTATAAGGCATAATTTAGCGTGGCATCATCTTTCTAAGAATTTATGTCGATACGTATACATGTTCTACTTTTTATGTATACCTAATTTATGTCTTCAACTGTACTGTTAATAAAGTGTGTGCAAAGTACGAGTCACGAATATATGGTCTCAATACGAGTATACCTACCGTCCGGCCGACAGCGTAGTTGTTCAGTACCTACCTACACCTACGAATGCACCGGATGAGCGGACTTTTATTATAGGCGTGTAGGTTAGGTTGTACACAAAGTCCGTGATTTCTTAATCGATAAATTATATGTATTTGAAAATCATTTTGGCGGTTTTGAGTCGTTTTAGATGTCAGATTATATACAAAATTTAAAGTTATTAAATGACTTAGTTTTAACTTTTAATTCATACTTCATAGCTACTATTGAACCTAATAATAAGTTGTTTAAATTACACTATTTACATATACCTAATAGAACATTAAGCTTAGGGCCGCACCGAAGCCGCCGATAAAAGTAAAGTACCTACACACACACTTGCTTGTCACCCACCCGCGCGCCTCTCGCTGTGCTGCACACCTCCGCTCACCCCGCGTATTCCCCTCTCGCGCCTACTATTAATGAAGATGCATTTGAAATCACTTAATAGGTATTTATAGGGTTCATTAGCATTACACCTTCTTCAATGTGGCCTTCATGAAAAGTCAACGTAGTGAGTTTGGCTTATATATTAATTTCACAAGACTTTTTCAAAGAAAATAAAGCTCCAGATATTTTGGGTAGCTTCAGTATAAAAAGGGTTAATACATATAAGAAAGATATATATAAACCATAACTGTAATGTTAGCTTATATACCATAGCCGTAATTGAATTTTATATATTTCTGTATTAAAAATTATTATATTACGAGGTTGCCTTAACAAAAATCGGTTGATTTTTCATGTATCACAAAGAATATAAATATATATAGTATGTCATAAAGTAAGTAAATGCTTATACCATTTACGCCCGATTTTTAAGGATTTTTTATAGATTATTTTTTAATATTTTCTACAGTCACGTTGGTGGACTACGTGTTTTATTAAAGAATACCTAATCTAATTGCTTTAACAAATTTTTTGGTGCAAAAAAAGTAGCTGTTATGAATTAATGTTCAAAATTCATACAGCGCAACCGTACCGCTCTTAGGCTATTAAGAAATGCTCCAAACACTCGTTAAGGCCAGAAGATTAATATGAAAACGATAGGTCGTTAGCAACAGTCATTATTCATTACCCGACTATATGCATATACCATATAAGTACCATCAGCCAGCCCCCTTTATCGATTGGTTCAGCTGACCGCAAACATCCATTTGGGACACATTACGTTTGAGAATCTATGAATATTCAATGATTTGGTGTTCCATTGGCAATGAAATAAAACACCATCATTATGACCTAGCTAGGCTAGAGGTAGACAGGTACCTATTACTATGAGTCACCGTGTATGCATTCGCGAAATAACTTTAGTCGTAATTAGTTTTGGTTTGAAATTCAGACGGATAAAGTTCGATCTGTTGCAAATAGATTAAATATGATGCCCTAATTAAATATAAATAATTTTAATATAAACTAAAAGTGTTTTTGAAAATAATTGCTGATGAAAAATGTTAGGTACAGCTACGCTGCGCCTCTAGTATTTAGATATACCACACATAGCAACTGTTCAGAGCACTGGTGGTTACCCCGCCCATCTACAGGGTAGAACGGAACCAGGAACTTTCCAACAAATAGTTAGTTGCCTTAGAACTTAATTATCCCGTAACAAGTTGGAAACCAGCGCTGTAACCTCGCTAAAGTGGCAAGGTTTAGAGCAGCGATCGGCAACAGGGGGCGAGCTCCTTACTTGCGGCCCGAGCGCGTCCGTATTTACCACATACAATGTGTTACCCTTTGTCTGATAGAGTCACAAATAATTGCAACGTGCGGCCCGCGACAATGTTAGTGGCTAATATGTGGACTGCTAAAAGGTTGCCGACCCCTGGTTTAGAGCACCTGGTTTGGCTAAACTTGTCCTTTTGTCACTTTTTAGGGTTCCGTACCCGAAAGATCCAAAGGGAACCTCATTGCTGTTACTCACACGTTCGTCCGTCGTCTGTCACACAGGTTTTGCAGCCAAACGGTTGGAGCTACAGTCTCAAAATTTTCACAGTACAAAGCATCATGTTGGCCCAAAGCTTTACAAATACTAGTCAAAACAAAATGGTGAATAAAAATCATTCATTCGTTCAACATATTTTAAATGTTTTTATTTTCATTTTGCGGTTGGTTCGGAACGCTAAATGTGCGAAGTCAGACTCGCAATATTATGGTATTTTTTTTATCTTTTTGTAGACGTGACAATAAATATATGTAGTTCATGCAATCACTCATTATAACTAGGTACTTTTGTCAAAAAAACATGTTGTGTGTCAAAAAACAGCCAAAAAAAGCAATGTTGAAGCGATCGGGTTGTAATTGTGACTAGTATTAAAAGCGGGTTAATTAAAAGGTACCAAAGGTATATTAATGTTTTTTCTTTCTTTTTTAATAACATTCTTTTTTTTTCAATTAAGAATATTTGTATTTTAACAAACCCCAAAAAAAGCAGTAAGTTGTATGCTTTTCATTTAGGAGTTATTGATTGGTAATCCATTCAAAAATCTTATTCAAGTGGTCACAAACCAGTGCATCAAATTAGCTGCTCGCTATCCGACCTATCGACCGTACATCATTTACCTAAATTACAACATATTTTCAGGAAAACTGATGGTATTTTCCTCCCTGTATCCTTAAAAGCGCACAAAATGTTCGGACCTAAGGTACGAGTACGTACCTATGTATTAAACACTGACTCATTATTCATTAACATGTCATAGGTCGTTCATTGTTATTTGACATTAACCCGCAATAGACTTCGCTCGACTGACGCATTAACGCGGGTCATTGCTGTAAAACTGTCGTAGGTATTATGTGCGTGTTAGAATACATTTTTAAGTACCTATATTTTAGCTGGGCACGGATTTTAATGCCAAAACGAGCGCGATGGTGCGGCGAAACGATTTGTTATCAGATGGATCGCGAGGTCGCCTTATCGCGCCTCTAGTGCCTGCCCACGCCAAGTAAACAACGTGCTGCCTTACGCTATCTCCCTATCTATAGTATCCAACGTCAAAAGAACTGAAAGTGGTACCTACTTCGATAACTAGTTAATAGGTGGTCTTATAAGCTTTGTTTACCTACTTAATAAGCGCTTTTAAAGTAATACTTGCATTACGCATTCACAACGATATTAAGACATGTGTCCAACTTTCTTAAGTTCTATTCCATATGCTCCCTATACTTGGAATAGAATTGGCCTTGTTTCGTGTATCCTCTTTTAAATATTGAATTGTGTATTCGATACAGCTGCTTCCGTTTTCAAGCGCAAATGTAAATAACCTCTCGGTTTAATTAATATAGGTTGACTCGTCCATTATTAAGAACAAACGGCCGAACAAAATATCGCTACTTACATACTGACTTGATATTTACACCGTTAATTTCATACATGAATCGTTAATTTCGCGAATGTAGGTAGGTGCCTACATTCAAGGGAAAAGTGCCCACTTAGGTAGTACTTTTCTAATAAGAAGAAGGAATAAGTTCGCCTTTGTACCTACTTCTCCTTTTGTCAATCATATTTGTACAATAAAGTGTTTACTGCTAAAAAAAATAAGTACTAGTACATTTCTATTTAACTTAATAATTTAGGCAACCTAATTTACCCAATTTTATTTAAACTTAAAACAATTTTTATTTAAAACAATTGGCTGAAGTCTGTGATTATGTCTTCGCGCCTTGGGCTGGCGTGCCAGGCGAGCTAAAGGTTAATAAATGCCCATCGTCTTACAGCGATAGCGCTGAATATTTTATACAACAATGTTGCTTTCAACGCCGTGACGTCAGCAAATTAAACTACTATCGAAGTCAATTCACACGATAATAGCAGTACCTATAGTCAGAATATTATGTACTTAGCATCCAAAGTAGGCAAAAATAGCGAAACACCTCTTTATTATTAGAGGAAGGAGTACGGACATGTGTTACGATATACCTATATGTTTGGCTAGGTATTTTGGCTGCTTCTGTTACCTCCTATCCCATCAAAAACAAATGTAGTTCTTTCAAAGCTCCTTAAAGATCACAGCTCCTGTCATTCATACCGTTCTTCAATTGCTTGAAATAATTGTAATTTTCTCTTTTTCAAATTCCTACTTTTTCAATTTCCGCCGATTTAAAGACGTTGGGCATAGGCCCAGAAATTACACAGAAGTGCAGTATTAAGCCGGCCATACACGGACCGCTTCAAGCAGTCAGTGCCAACAGCTTCAAGCGGTCGCTGTTGGAAGATCTGCAGTTTCAATGCAAAATTGTCATAATCAATACACGGACTGCTCGTGCCGTTGGTCTCGACTGCTTTAAGCAGCAGTCCGTCTATAGAGGCCCTTTTCCAACAGCGACCGCTTGAAGCTGTTGGCCCGCATTGCTCGAAGCGGTCCGTGTATAACCGGCCTTAGGGGGGCCGTCCCCGTATAGGGATAAGGCAAAGATAGAAGAAGAAGAAAGAAGACATATACATTACATATAATTCTATAGCATTCTAAGGCTTATAGTACTGAAATTAATAACAGTTTCATACATTTTCTGCGCCGGCTCTTGTGAATCGACTAAACGACCTACACTCCTCATCTCTTTTTCCCCCTAAGAAACCCTACATTTTTTAAATAGAACGAATGGGTTTCAACGAATTAACGTTAACATATGTATAAGGGTGATTTACATAGTTAATAGACCTTTCTGCAGTTTAAAACACCTCCTAAGTAGTTACAAGGGCAAATACCGGGTTACTTTTATAAGAAAATTTAGTACCTAACCATTGAAAATACAACTTATTTTTTACGAAAGTTGAGGAGTACAAACACTCCTACACATCTGTTGAAAATATACCCGTAATTTATGAAAATTATATTGACATTGACCTATCCTTACATCCAAATGTCAAACCTAGAATACCTATCACGTATACTTTGGTAACAACAATTTAACCAAGCTAACACCGAAAAGCGGTTCTAACATTTATAATTCTGTTTATATAATGTCAACTGTCGGCCATCCCCAGAATGGGTTTGATGGGTATATAATATACCTACATCCCGATGTCAATCAGTCCAACTGACAATGCCCTCCGTCGGCAATGACCTTGTGACGGGGGGTATGGCATGCCGGCACTACACTGTTAAAAATTATGTAATTTTACATGCAAAAAAAATACATAAACATGTAAATTTCCTGAAAAAGCAAGAACATTTACCAAAAATCATGATATTTTACATAAATTTCATTAATTTCAATTTTTTTCGGCAAAATTTACAATTTTTATGTCGTTTTACATAACATTTATGTCATAATCACTAAAACATGGACGTTTACATAAATTCTGTAAAAATACATGGAGTTGCTTTGAAAAATACATGTCGGTATGTATTTTTAAAAATTAAAATGGGGATTTTGCATAAAAAATATGTGGTTTTACCTACTTTCCTGAAAAATACATTTTTATGTAAATTTACTTACGTCTTATGTAATATTCACAAAAAAGGCAGCAAAATTACAAAAAAACATACGAAATTTCCTAAAATTTCTTTAATTTTACAAATTTTCTTCAATTTTTCTATTTGTATGTGTATTATTACATAAAAATTATGTAATAATATCTAAGACATGGACGTTTACATAAAATCTGTAAAATTAAACGGAATGTTTGGGAAAAATACATTTCGGTATGTGTTTTTAACAATTAAAACGGGAATGTCACATTAAAATCTCGTAGTTTTACCTACATTCCTGAAAAATACATTTTTATGTGAATTTACTTACGCCTTATGTTATATTCAGCAGCGTATCAGTAAAATTACAAACAAAATTACGAAATTTCCCATTATTTCTTTAATATTACAAATTTTGTTTTATTTCTTCTATTTGAACGTGTAGTTTTACATAAAAGTTATGTAATAATCACTAAGACATGGACTTATACATAAAATCTGTAAAATTACGCGGAACGTCTGGGACAAATACATTTCGGTATGTGTTATTAAAAATTAAAACGGTAATTTCACATAAAAGTCTCGTGGCTTTACTTACATTCCTGAAAAATACGTATGTATGTAAATTTACTTACGTCTTGTGTAATATTAAAGAATCCGACAATAAAATTACAAACTTTTTTACGAAATTTCCCAATATTTCTTTAATATTACAAGTTCTCTGTAATTTTTTTATTTGAATTTGTATTTTTACATAAAAGTTATGTAATAATCACCACGCCATGGACGTTTACATAAAATCTTTAATATTACACGGAATTTCTGGAACAAATACATTTCGATATGCGTTTTTAACGATTAAAACGGTAATTTCACATAAAAATTGCTAAGTTTTACCTACATTCCTGAAAAAATACTTTTTATGTAAATTTACTTATGTATTATGTAATATTCAGAAAAATGGCAATAGAATTACATAACATATTACGAAATTTTCCAATATTACTTTAATTTTACAATTATTTTTTTAATTTTCAATGTCAACCCGTCTTTTTACATAAAAAAATATGTAATTATCACTAAAAATATGTAATTATCACTAAGACATGAACATTTACATAAAAGCTGTAAAATTACACGGGATATCTGGGACAATTACATTGCTATATGCATTTTTAACAATTGAAACGGGAAACTCAAATAAAAATGTCGTGGTTTTACCTACTTTCCTGAAAAATACCTTTTTATGTAAATTTACTTACGTCTTATGTAATATTAAGAAAAATGAAAGTAAAACTACAAACTAAATTGTGATACTATTTCCCAACTTTATTTTTTATTTTCCATTAGACTACTAGTTTTTACATAAAAAATATGTGATAATCACGAAGACGGATGTTTACATAAAATCTGTAAAATTACACACAATACCTGGGACAAATACATTTCGGTATGTGTTTTTACCAATTGAACCGGGAATTTCACATAAAAGTGCCGTGGTTTTTCCTAGATTCCTGAAAAGTAACTTTTATGTGAATTTACTTACGTCTGATATTCAGAAAAATGACAATAAACTACTATCAAAATTACGAAATATCCCTTTTTTATAATTTTCTATTTAATTCTTCTTAACAATAAAACGGGAATTTCACATAAAAGTGCCATAAATATACCTTTTTATGTGAATTTACTTACGGCTTAGGTAAAATTCAGGAAAATTACAGTAAAACTACTAACAAACTTATGAAATTACCCGATTTTTTTTAAATTTTCCATTTGATTTTTTCATTTTACATAAAAAAATATATAATAATCACGAAGATGGACGTTTACATAAAATCTGTACATACACACAATGCCTAAGGGCAAATATATTTCGGTGTTTTTACCAAATGAAACGCGAATTTCACGTAAGTGGCGTGATTTTCAATTTTAACCCGTCTTTTAACATAAAAAATATGTAATTATTAATTAAAACGGGATTTTCACATAAAAATGTCGTGGTTTTACCTATTTTCCTGAAAAATATTTTTTAGGTGAATTTACGTTACGTCTTATGTAACATTCAGAAAACTGATAATGAAATTACAAACAAAATTATGAAACTTGCCTTTTTTTAATTGTCATGGGCCTTAGAGCGTGTTCACATAGCACGACACGATATTGTTCACATTTCCGTTCCGATGTGGTTCAAATTCGATATCTGGATGTCCGGGAGGTCCCATAGAAAAAATCCCAGCTCAGATTTGAAAAGGTAGCTATTTAGATTTTTATATTTACAGATTTTTTTTTTTATTTATTATGTTTTTTTTTCGTATTTCGATTTTGAACGAAATCGGACTATAAATTAAAAAAAAACTGAGTTGTGGCTACTTTCTTAAAATCTGAGAGATTCGTATTAAATTACCTCCCGGACCCTCAGATATTGATTTTGAATGAAATCGATCTATAAATAAAAAAGCGGCCAAGTGCGTGTCGGATCACGCACAACGAGGGTTCCGTACCGACACCTACTAGTCCACATTTCAAAACACTATTTAATACCTTGAATCAAAAAAGGTCGTATCTTCATAGGGAAGTCACGGCACTTACGTCTTTTTGTTTGGGCAAGACAGTTTTTCAGTGATAACTCAAAAACCCTAAACCCGTTGTTGTTCAAACCAATATTCGTTGAAAGTATTTATTATTATACACCACCTCAATTTTTTTCAGAATTTTAATCTTCATAGTTTGGAAATTAGAGGGGCGGGGCGGGGGACACTTTGTGCGACTTTGGGGGCTAATATCTCACCAACGATTGACTTAAATGGAAAACGTTCTTAAAAACCTCTATATAATTTTTAAAGGCCTATCCAAAAATACCCCACACAACTACTTGCATTGAAAAAAATTTTCTTCCCCCGGTTACATGTATGGGGTGCCCCCCTAAAATATTTATTTTCCTTATTTCACATCACATTTATATAACGGTTCATAGAATACATCTTCCTACCAAATTTCATAATTGTAGTACTTATAGTCTCCGAGTAAACCGGCTGTGACATACGGACGGACAGACAGACAGACAGACATGACGAATCTATAAGGGTTCCGTTTTTGCCATTCTGGCTACGGAACACTAAAGACCTAAACTGTGGTAACCTTCTTGAAATCTGAGCTAGGATTCTTATTTAATGATGACCCTCAGATATCGATTTTGATCGAAATTGAACTGTAATATAGGTATTAAGTCCGGTTGTGTGTGCTTTACGGAATAAATGGTTTTTCTTCTTCTTTCTTCTTCAAAATCAATATGGCGACACTTTTTTTCAAATCTGACATAAGCTTCGTCCAAAATGATAACTAGTGGTAATGTGAGTATGTGGACTGTATTAGGATTATTTTTTTTTACTTTAAATTCAAAATAAATGTTAAATTCGAAATCCTCATCGCCGAATTAGTCGAAATCGAGTATAATGACAATATTTCCCAAAAAAAATTTTTTTTACTTTAAATTCTAAATAAACGTAAAATTCGAAATCCTCATCCCCGAATTAGTCGAAATCGAGTATAATCACGATTTTTCGCAAATTAAATTTTTTACTTCAAATTCAAAATTAATGTCAAATTTGAAATCCTTATTCCCAAAAAAAAAACCTATATCGAGCTGACGTTTCGTATCGACTGAATTTTAATTTTCCTGTTCCAAATTTAAAAAAAAATTACATTATTAAATAGGAAATTACAATGATAATAATGTTACTGCTGGTAACCTTCACCACAGGTAAGAAAATTTTCATAAATATTTTTTTTTCTATTGCCTACGGTTTCTGAACGCATTTTAGAGGATTTATGAAATATTAAATTTGAATGTCTTTCCACATCACTAAAAAAAAGTTAATGTTTTAGTTTTTAGTTGGTTTTAATTAGTCATAATGTTTATTATTGTATTTTACATCACTAAAAACGGTTTCTCGTTTCATAAAACACGAGTGTGTTTTATGAAACGAGCCGAAGGCGAGTTTCATAATAAGGTCACACGAGTGTTTTAATGCCTAATTATGTACAGTTGCATACATTACTTTATCTACACACATATTATAACTACTCTAAGATGGGTTTAGAAACCGTAGTAAATAAATACAATAATTGTGTTAATACAACCTTTTTTTGCACGGTTGCGGAAATATCGAAATCAGAACAGGCAACCGATACCTGAATGTTATTTTAAAAAGTAAAGAGTCCCTATTCTGATGTGATCATCACGTTATAGCTCAAATTTCGTGCGATATATACTAAAAAAACATCGACTGTAGAAAGCTTGAAAGAAGCTTCGTCCAAAATGATAACTAGTGGTAAATGTGAGTATGTGGACTGTATTAGGATGTTTAATGGATGATAGAAACACGTAGATTTATATAAAACTATATTAATAAATCAATAATAATATTAGACCAGGCGAGCTGTCAACACTGAATCCTCAAATTTTATATAGGGTAGGCAATGCGCACGTGACTCCTTCGGAGTTGCGAGCGTCTATAGGCTGCGGTATCCACTTACAATCAGGTGCACCACACGCTTGTTTGCCACCGTCGTTGTATAAAAAAATTAACAAAATCAATTTGGCCGACACTTTTTCAAATCTGACGTCAGATTGACCCTAAGTCGCTCAAATATCGATTTTGAACTTAATCGGGACGTATATAAATAAAATAAAAATGGCCGCCACTCGTTTAAAATCTAATATCGAATTTATATTAAAAGACTCCCGGATCGGAATATCTGTTGAGTTTCGTAACAAGTTATTACGAAACTCAACAGATATTTAAAAAAAACTGAAATAATTTAAACCAGTATCACATGAGATTTTTATACAGAAGCTATGTGGAATTGGTGTTCGTGGAGTAGCTCTCAATTGTTAAAATTAAAATAACTAGTGGCTCTGTGAGCTGTAGACCTCGTGAGTGTTTTTTTTTTATTTCCAAAACTATGTTAGATATCGAACCTGTAGAGGAGGATAAACCATAGATTTTTTTTTAGATTACTCGACAAAAATATTCTATGTAATCAAAGAACGTGCTCACAATACTTCACGAGAATCTGTTGTGAAATGCGACCCTTAGAGGTGAACAAATCGAAATTCGGCCGCAGAAACACAAAATAATAGATAAAAAAATTGTTTTTTTAAATTTTGAAAAAGTGACTCGATAAAAAAATTCTATAGAATTACCGCACCTGCTCACAAAATTTCACTAAAATCGGTTGATAAATGCGACCTGTAGAGGAGAACAAACCAGTGAATAAAAAAAAAAATTTACAAAAATTTACTTTTCTAAAAAATTCTATGTAATCATAAAACCTGCTTACAAAACTTCACGAGAATCGGTTGAGAAATGCGACCTGTAGAGGAAAAAACGGCCGCAGAAAAATACGAAATCATTGATAAAAAGTTTGTTTTTTCGAATTTCAAAAAAGTGACTCGACAAAAAAATTCTATATAGTTACCAAACCTGCTCGCAAAATTTCACGAAAATCGGTTGATAAATGCGACCTGTAGAGGAGAACAGCCAAAGACGAAAAAAATTTTTTTTCATAATTTACAAAAATTTACTCTACAAATAAATTATATTATGTAGTCATGGAATCTGCTCACAAAATTTCATGAGGATCGGTTGAGAAATGCGACCTGTAGAGGAAAAAACGGCCGCAGAAAAACACGAAATCATTGATACAATGTTTGTTTTTTTGAATTTCCAAAAAGTGACTCGACAAAAAAAATCAGTATAGTTACCGAACCTGCTCACAAAATTTCACGAAAATCGGTTGATAAATGCGACCTGTAGAGGAGGACATACAAAAATCCGGCCGGACATACGAAAGCATTTTTGTCGAAGCTAAAACAGAGACCTCGTTTCACTCGGTCAACTACCACGTAATGAAGTAAATAATAGTTTAACTGTTAAACGGTTAAACTTTAAAAGGAAGATTTTTTTTTGCGGAAACCGTCATTATCCTCGATGTCGACTAAATCAGGGATAAGGATTTCAAATTTTATATTTATTTTGAATTTTAAGAAAAAAAAATTTTTTCTGAATAATCTTCATACTCGGTTTCGACTAATTCAGGGATAAGGATAACGATTTCAAATTTTATATTTATTGACATTTCGCAAAAAAAATTTTTATATTTAAAATTCAAAATAAATGTAAAATTTGGAATCCTTATTATCCCTGAATTAGTCGAAACCGAGTATAATGACGATTTTACGCAAAAAAAATTTTTTGACCTAAAATTCAAAATAAATGTAAAATTTGAAATCCTCATCCCCGAATTAGTCGAAATCGAGTATAATGACGATTGTTCCCAAAATAAATTTTTTTTTTACTTTAAATTCAAAATAAATGTTAAATTCGAAATCCTCATCGCCGAATTAGTCGAAATCGAGTATAATGACAATATTTCCCAAAAAAAATTTTTTTTTACTTTAAATTCTAAATAAACGTAAAATTCGAAATCCTCATCCCCGAATTAGTCGAAATCGAGTATAATGACGATTTTTCGCAAATTAATTTTTTTACTTCAAATTCAAAATTAATGTCAAATTTGAAATCCTTATTCCCAAAAAAAAAACCTATATCGAGCTGACGTTTCGTATCGACTGAATTTTAATTTTCCTGTTCCAAATTTAAAAAAAAAATTACATTATTAAATAGGAAATTACAATGATAATAATGTTACTGCTGGTACCACAGGTAAGAAAATTTTCATAAATATTTTTTTTTTCTATTGCCTACGGTTTCTGAACGCATTTTAGAGGATTTATGAAATATTAAATTTGAATGTCTTTCCACATCACTAAAAAAAATTTAATGTTTTAGTTTTTAGTTGGTCTTAATTAGTCATAATGTTTATTATTGTATTTTACATCACTAAAAACGGTTTCTCGTTTCATAAAACACGAGTGTGTTTTATGAAACGAGCCGAAGGCGAGTTTCATAATAAGGTCACACGAGTGTTTTAATGCCTAATTATGTACAGTTGCATACATTACTTTATCTACACACATATTATAACTACTCTAAGATGGGTTTAGAAACCGTAGTAAATAAATACAATAATTGTGTTAATACAACCTTTTTTTGCACGGTTGCGGAAATATCGAAATCAGAACAGGCAACCGATACCTGAATGTTATTTTAAAAAGTAAAGAGTCCCTATTCTGATGTGATCATCACGTTATAGCTCAAATTTCGTGCGATATATACTAAAAAAACATCGAGCTGACATTTCGCATCGACTGAATTTGAATTTTCAGTGATACTAGAATAGGGAAATGTCAACTTTGACATTTAAATTTTGACAGTTTTGTTTGACGTTAAATGTTTTAACATCATATATGAGATTAAAATGAAAATTATATTACTGCTGTAGCCTTAGCCACAGATAAGAAAATTGCCATAAAGTCATTGAATGTTGAAATGAGAGTCATTTTCTACGGTTTCCGAACGCATATTAGAGGATTTATGATATGTATGTAGATAAAGATTTAAAAAGGACGCTGATTTGAACAAACCAATTCACACTGTCTTAGTGACGTCACTTAGACAGTATTTCCCTACAAACTTCATAATTACCAAATCGTTTTTGATATTTAATAAAAAGTTGCTGATTTGACTATGAGTAAAATACCGTATTTCCGAACGCTACCGACGCGACCGCTGCCCCGCGCTCTCCCCGCCCGCAGGACGCACTGGACGCAGGCTTCATTCATTGTCGCTTTTGTGCGCGCACAAAATTTACCACAGTGAAAAATAGTGATTTTAATAAAGTGTTTAGTGTTTTCAGAATAATTAGGTATGTCCAAACGAAGGCACAGCCGTTCCCTTGAACGGTTGGAGGATGAGATTATTCGTTTGAAGATAAGATTAAGGCGCCGATCAAGATCGTTTTCTTCTTCGTCGAGATCGCCTTCGCCATGGCGTCAGCGTCACTACAGACACAGTTCACGGGAAAGCCGCGAAGCTTCATTTGGCGAAATGGGCGATATGTCGCCAGTTAAATCTGGCTCAGAATCGCCGGTCATTGTAATTGAGGCAGAAGAAGACATTGCAACGCCTGATGTTCCCGGCAATAAAGAGAATCTGAATCCAGACGAGCCAGGCCAACAAGTAACGCATCGTAAGTCTTTAATTTTACGGAGCATTATTGCGTGCCGTGTATGCTCTACTCTTTACTATAATTTATTTTTTCCTTTAAGAAATATCTACCTAGCATATATAGCATGGAGTGTGCGTCCCTTCGGACTGTTTTTTTAGCGCGGATTGTCAACTTAGATTTATCCGTTTACCTTGCTGGGCATTGGACATGTCTCCTTGCCGGCTGCAAGTGACACTTGCGGTATACTATAATGGGTATACTCTTGTTGTCGCAGCGCATTAGTAACTGTTGTGGCGTATTACAATGGATACACTCTCTTACTATACAGCACTGGTTTAAGCTACTTTCCGACTCGTCATGTAAAAGGCCCCGGTCGGGTACTGATTTCAGTAACCCAAATGTTTGACCGGTTACCCCGAGTTCCGTGATGAGGCTACACTGGGCCCATTCGTTACTCATCGTATTCTAATAAGACCTTAAGTACTATGGGGTAAAATTGCTGGTATGAATCTTCTGCATGTTTTTTATGGATTACCTGAACTTTCCTTTTGTGATGAGGCCGCCCTGTGTCTTTAAACAGACATTGCATTTTAAGGGCAACATGACAACTAATAAATGGCGGATGCAGTCGCATTATTTGCAGGAATGCCTTTGTAATGCTTACATGCTTGCTTTATTTACAGCAGAGGAAGAACTGAGCGAAACTATACTGGCCCTCCTTGGTGAGGCATCAGAGGAAATTAAATATGACCCAAAGCTGTTAACCCAGTTATCTACTAGATGGCAAGATATTATCAAGAGAGGGATGAAAAAAGAAGAAAAAGAAAAATTAATAATTAAAAATTAATAAAACATAATTGAAAAAGGTAAGTTTGTACAAATTTGTACCCATAGTAGTGTTACACAAGACTCGAGCCTTTATTTAGGCTCTTTTGTTTGGGTTCGCCTCGATTCTTGATGCCTAGTAGACTAAAAGCCTTCCTTCAAGCCTAGTTCTATTCAAGAACCTAGACTCTGAGGTAATAACCTTATTTAAGGGTATAGGTACTATTTAAAGTCCTTGTCAAGATATGAATCCTCAAGAATATTTTAGCCTCCAAGCCCAAATAAACAAAGGTTGCTGTTTAGTTTCGCACGTAATCATTCCGCGTTTTACCGCGCTCGCCCGTTTCTGTACTTCGCCGTAGGTGGCGCGCGTGCGTCTCTGTCGCCCACGCTCTCCGCGACGCCCCCGCGGCGCGCGCCATGATGGCCAGTGTTGCCAGGTCTCCTGTTTTTACAGGAGATCTACTGTTTTCGGGGTGTGTCTACTGTTCTACTGTTTTTCCCGAAAAATCTACTGTATTTTAGAAAAGTATACTGTTTTTTCAAAAAAACTACTGGATTTTAGAATTTCACTTGTCCAAATTCAATTATCCAAAAAAAAACAATAACCTACATATAACTTGTCAAATTTCTTGAAGCGAGTGTAGGGGTAGTGGGAGGAAAGCGCGCAACATCGAACGGAATGGCGGAGCGGCTGTACTGTTCATACAAAAGTAAACTTTTCTGAACAGCGGCGTTTGGAAAACCTGGACGTGAAGCGGCATATCCGCAAGGCTCGGCCAAAGAATTCTAGACGTATAGGTACCTACAACTTCGCGGGACAGCTCCCACGCGCAGTGGCGCATCCTGTAACCGCATTCAAAACTGAATTTGGCTTTGCGAGCCACATTATACTATATAATCCTAATAACTGACGGAGTCGCTGTCGCCGCACATGGCGAGGAGGACTATAGCTATACATGAGCAAGCAAACAGCAGCCATGGTCTCCACGACAATGGTCATTGTTTGATGGGCCATCATGACCCTTGGTGTGGATCCGACGTGGTTAGTTGAAGTGAAGTGACAGATGAAATGAGATTTTTTTAGTAATTATGAAACTTCTCGGAGTGTGGCAGTTAGTATTTATTTTTATATTATCACTTAAAACACTATGAAACACGCATTTAGGTAAATTTTATGGAATAAATTTTGTCTACTGTTTTATTTTCAAATCTCCTGTTTTTTAGGGCATGTAGCTACTGTTTTTTTCAGATTGGACCTGGCAACACTGATGATGGCAGTCAAGACTATTCGTTCACGCAGCGCGCGTCGTAATTTTACATTTAAGTCTGTGTTATGTCATAGAATAAGTACCTTCCTAATTGTTAATGTGTGAAATAAAGAAGTTACAGTGGCTGCTCAACTAGTGGCGTTGAATCGATATTCAAACTGTGCCTACGTTCTCGCCGCGAGTGCCGTGCCGCGCTAGATTTCATTCAACTCGCGCCGTTTTTTGACGAAAAGTGTAAAAGAATTGTTGCCATGAATACGCGGAGTAAAACCGCTAACGACGAAAGGACTCCCAATCCTGATGGAAACGAATCTTCCGACGAGGCGGAGGCAGGAGCAAAGGAGCCGCGCGCCTCGGGCGCCCCCCGCGCTGCCGCCACCGCCGCCGCCGCCGCCGCGCCGCCCGGACACGCCGCGCCGGCGCCGGGGCGGCCGCGAACATAAACACCGAGACCTTCCTGGTCGGCGTCATGGAGTCCTTCGCCAGGATGCAAGCGGAGACGAACCGCACCCTGGTGGAAACCCTGCGATTACTCCCCTTCGCGCGCGCCAAACCCCACACCTGGTCCGACGCTGTGGCGCGCCTGCCTTATAAATATTTCAGACACAATGTATATTGTTCATGAATAAAGAATTGAATTGAATTAAATTACCGTACGTGGTACCTACGTGTATGCAAATAGACATAATCTACGGGTCGTTACGTCGACGTGTCAGGAAGCGATTGCCTATAGACGGTATTGTTGATGTACATAGTTTCGTAGAAAAAGTGCGGGTCATCGAAGACGCGATTTCCGAAATTTAAGTAAAGTAGTTAACAATAACAATATCGGCAACTCGTGCGCTAGGTACGTACGCCTACGCCGCCGCCGCCGCGCGCGATCGAGTCGGCCAAGCGCAGCGTTACCACTGGTTCGCGCGGTACTACTGTCGCGAAACTCACTTTTAACTCGAACGAAATTCCGAAACGTGATAAGCGCGTTCGTTGTTCGTTTTTTAAGTTTTAGTACAGCTTCCGACGGTGTAAATGCAAATACGGGGTCTAACCCAATACGTACCTATAGTTACGGATGCGGCCAACCCGTTGTAGTGAGATCGAAATGCGAGAATTGAGCTGGGAAAGACGTACCAGCGACGTCATGCGATTTTAACGTCATTACCGGTAATGACATCATTCACGTACCGGAAACATCACAACCCACGGTATCCGTCACTGTTGTGATTAGGGTAGGTGTCGCGATGTATATTTATAATAGATATAACCTTTGATTAAGAAAAAAACCTTTTTTTCATTACAGCAAATGAAAAGTATATACCCGGATCTAGTGCGCTGTTTATGGCAATAGCTTAAATGACAACCTACGGATGGTAGCAACATATTTCAAGGAAGACAAAACACACATTTACCAAACACACGAGGTATCTATTTAAGATTTCATACAAAAGATTTTATACAAAGGTATGAGGCGGGCGGGCGTGAGGCGCGCAGGAGCGGGCGTGAGGCGGGCGGGAGTTTCACACTGCAGCGCGTTGACACGCGCCTGCCCGCCTCACGCCCGCTCCCGCGCGCCTCACGCCCGCCCGCCTTAAGCTTAAGCCACACAGAGGGCGGGCGGTAGCGGCGCGGGAGCGGGCGGTAGCGGCGCGGGAGCCGCGCGGAAGCTACCGCCCGCCCGCTCTCTGTGTGGCTTAAGCTTTAACGCGCCACCCGCCCGCCCGCTCTGTGTGTGGCTTAAGCTTTAGGTACTTCAACTTTAATTAATATGAAATATTCAGTGAAGAGTCAAAACACATTAGATTTTATACAAAGATATGTTTATAAATAAATCCCAAAGAAGGGAGTAAAGTCCGTAAAGGACGCATGTTAAATAAAGTATTATCATTAATGGGTAAACTCAACTTTGAATACATGTCATTTACATGCATGCGGTTACTGTGGCGAGAATTTCTCCACTGTGATTTCATACGAT
This sequence comes from Cenopis cana, assembly GCA_951800055.1. NCBI lineage: Eukaryota > Metazoa > Arthropoda > Insecta > Lepidoptera > Tortricidae > Cenopis > Cenopis cana. Next base: position 10,686,856 of record OX637482.1, on the reverse strand, counting down.
AACCATAGAAAACCATAGTTTCTGCACAAACATGTTAAATTTGTGTGTTGATCCTTTGTGTAAAAGTGTTTTCAATGATCATGATAAACTGTTTTTTTATTACAGCAATTGAAAATAATACACCCGGATCTAGTGCGCTGTTTATGACAATAGTTTAAATGACAACCTACGGAGGGTTGCAACGTATTTCAAAGAAGACAACACACTTACCAAACACACGAGGTATCTATTTTTGATTTCATATCCTAATTTCCTTCCGGATTTCATTCCTTGCTAAATATAGTAGTTACATTTACTGATCTTATTAACATTTTCAGGAACCGGAGATTGCCGAGTTTCCAAAAGCAGACTGATGCGTCTAACCTAACATTGTATTTTCATCAGGTAAGACGTAATAATTACTTCAATGATAAGTACCAACCAAGAGAAATAGTTAAGGCTCAGGGGGTGGACAAGCTCTCACCATACAAAAGTGTGTCAAGTTTTTTTCTTCGTTTGTGTTTGTATTGCACTTATGATTTTTGGTCAGTATGCTTATTTTTCTGTAAGCCAGAACCTCAAGATTTTTTTTTGTATATTTAGTATTATTTTATTTTAAATTTTTGATTTATTTTTCTTGAAGTTCTTCGTATATCCAATATTTACAAGCAAAAAAAATTATTCGGGAGTGCCTAAACCGCCGAATAAAACTTGACAAAATTTTGTATGGAGAAGGCCTTGCCCTACCCTGCGCCTTAACGCCCAGACTAGAAACGAAAAAGTAATACGATAAATTTACATGCAAGTGCGTGTAAACATTTCACCTAGATGACCCGTAATTATTATTTTTATAGTACATTATTTACCAAGGGCGGTAAAACAAAGAATGTCTCAGATCGCAGGTATTTGACGCCAGAGCCGAAGGGAAGGGCGATCTGAAGCTTTCATTATTACCGCCCGTGGTAAGTACATCATTTAATGTCACCCCCTGGCCAGGAAGTGGGATTTTCCGCGCGCGAAGCGTGCGACATTTGCCACTTTATAGCCAGGTATGACATAATAGTACATTACTTAACAAGGGCGGTAAAACAAAGAATGTCTCAGATCGCAGGTATTTGACGCCCGAGCCGAAGGCAAGGGCGATAAATATGCGATCTGAGGCTTTCTTTACTACCGCCCGTGTTAAGTACAAAATTTTATGTCACCCCCTGGCCAGGAAGTGGGATTTCCCGCGCGCGGAGCGTGCGGTAATTGTAGCTTTATGGCCAGGTGTGACATAAAATATTTTATCAATAAAGTGAATTTGCTGGTAGTGATCAATTAATGAGGTTTCGCTTTTTAAAGTATTAGCTAGTTTAATTTAAAATGTAAGCGCCTGTATTGCCTGTTTTAACCTTTTTTTCTTGCCCACAGATAATGAAAATAAATATTACTTACTGGTATAAAACACGATTGTTAGCGAAACTGCGGATCTGCCTACGTCGTTACAACACTTATAACTGTTGATGGCGGCTTACTTCAACTTAAATATGAAATATCCAGTGAAGAGTCAAAACACATTAGATTTTGTACAAAGGTATGTTTTTAATATAAATCCCAAAGAAGGGAGTAAAGTCCGCAAAGGACGCAATTATCATTAATGGGTAAACTCAACTTTGAATAATGTGTCATTTACATGCGGTTACTGAGGCAAGATATTTTTTCCACTGATTTCATTCAATAACCATAGAAAACCATAGGTTCAGTAAATGTGTTAAATGTGTGTGTTGATCATTTGTGTAAAAGTGTTTTCAATAATTATGAGTCTTCGGAATATTTACTGGTCTTACAGTGTAAACCACGTGTAGTACCTAAGTTGCATTCTAGTAAAGTAAACAATTTATTCAAACGTTATAAAAGTTGTAAACCCGTATAGAATTTGGTCACTTCATGTAAAAGGTTTTTATACGTACTGTACCTACTTATACTTACCTAACTCCTTACGAACTTGCTAGTTAATTCAGGTGAACGATACTTAAGGCTTGGTCACACCGCGTTGCGCGACGTCCGCGCGACGCGACCGCAGCGCGCCGGAACGTATGTTAACAGGTTAGCGACGTCACACTGGCTGCGCGACGCGAGCGGGACGGTTTCATACATTATGGCGCGCAGCGCGGCGTCCCGCTTGCGTCGCGCAAGCGGTGTGACCAAGCCTTTACCGACAACAGCAAGTAAAAGGGGCTGGTACTTACCGGATGCGTAATGCGTGTACATACACGTGCGTGCTGTGTATAATGTATGAAACAAGTCACGCATACGCTTCCGGTATGCACGACCCTTAATTCATAAAACCTAACATTATGTTAATTAAGATGGTTTTTGTCTTTTTCTTACAAACACGAATGTCACAGTGACAAAAAATATAAATGAGTGAGAAAAGTTATTACGGTTATAAATATACCATTCATTTTATTGTTCGTATTAATTTGGTGACAAGTAACAAAGAGACAATAATTTGTTATGTTTTAAAGATTTGTATTTAGCTCATTTAAATTACTTCGCTTTTTTGTGCACTATATTACGACAACGACAACAACAACTTACCTATAGTTACTTTTAATTTAAATATAAAATTACATGCAATCAGCATGCAATTCTTCGGATTTAGTTGTTTGCTAGCAGTTTATTTTTATTTTAGGTTATGCATATTCAATTGATAATGTAAGTAGTAGTAGTAGGTATATAGTATGCACGTGTGTTTATGCACGAGTTTACTATTATATTCTTAGGGCGGGTTTTATAATGATCCGTAAGATCAAAATGTCAGATTAAATATTAGTAAACCGGTAAAGTTTTTTCACATTACTGATCTGTAATTTGATCTTCAGGATCATTATAAAACCCGGTCTTATGGTGTTATTTATAACCGTCGGTCACAATTATATTTGGTTTTATAATAAGGCGTTTAGTGTTTTGTTATTGTAAGGATAGTTATGATATTATTATAATGTCAATTAATTTTACTGTTCAGTAAAACAATAAATTGGTTTCTTTGTAACTGCTTTTTTTCTCCATAGTTGGTATAAGCTCATTTCTAACCTAGTATTAATTGCTTGTTGATTGTCTATTATTACTTATAAGATTAGTTGATTTTACATGTTACTATTATAGGAGATATTTTCTATATTATTCGATACAAATTTTGTACATTAGCTACCGACAATTCTCCAGATTTCGTTATTAGCACGTCGGCTTTTTGTTTTGTATTTTATTAATCTGCATTAATCAAAATACTTAAGTAAAAATCACTGAGAACCAGTCAATCGGGAGAATATCCGATCTGGGTATAATCTCTGAATAATATAAATGTGCGCATATTACATAATATTACTATAGAAGTGATATGTTCTTAATAAAATGTGTGACCTTAAGCAAATTATTCAATAATAAAGAAGAGTCGTTTGTAATTTGATTTGAGGTCATACCTTTTTTTATCACTACTATATGTAATGTTATAAGTGGAAAGTTACTTATAAAGAAGCGGACAGTGATATTATACCTAGATCGGCAATTCTTTTGAGACTGGTACCTAGTGATTTCTTTAATATTTTGATTATTATTACTGGATTAATATAATACATTAGAAAAACAAACGACTTTGGCTATTAACTAAGTCTGGAGACTTGCCGACAGCATGTAAATGTACAGAATATGTATTGAATTTTACAGAAAATATCCCCTAATAACATGTAATATTACCTAATTCTATCAGTAATAATACACAAACGACAAGTAATTTTACCAAACCCATATTTAAAATCACAGATTTCTTAGGTAAAAATACATAAATGATCTCGGTAATATTACCGAATACAATGTAAATATCCATAAAAAACATTTAATAACAAATAAATGTTATGTATTTTTACATAAATCTCTGCAAAGGAATAACATAATGGTTCGGTAATATTACCGAATATTATGTAAAGATTCATAAAAATATTTAATAACAAATAAACTTTATGCATTTTTACATAAATTTCTGTAAAGGAATAACATAATAGATCAGTAATATTACCGAATAAAATGTAAAAATCCACAAAAATCAGTGATCACACAAAAACGTCATTTATTTTTACATAAATTTCTGTAATATAATAACATAATAATTCCGTAATATTACAGAATAAAATGTAAATATCCATAAAAATCATTAAGAACACACATACTTTATGTATTTTTACATACATTTATTTAAAGTAATAACATAATAATTCGGTAACATTACAGAATAAAATGTAAATATCCATAAAAATCATTGATTATACAAAAACTTTATTTAGTTTTACATATTTTATTTGTAAAACAATTAAATATTAATTCCGCAATATTACCGAAAAAATGTGAATATCCATAAAAATCATTGATAACGCAAAAACATTATTTATTTTTACATAAATTTATGTAATATATTAACATAATAATTCCGTATTATTACAGAATAAAATGTAAATATCCACAAAAATTATTAACAATACACATATTTTATGTATTTTTACAAACAATATCTGTAACAGAAAAAAAAAGAATACGTTAAAATTACCCCCAAAAATTAAAATTTACATAAGTTTCTGTAAGATTACATAAATTGACAAATTACATTTATGTAATTTTACATATCTGTCAGGCTGACAGTTATGTAAAAATTCAATTATGTAATTTTACATAATTGACAGTCTATACGATTATGTAAAATTACATAAATGTAATTTTACACATTTGTCAATTTGTTTGATTATGTAAATTTACATAAATGTAAATTTACATAATTGTGAAATCGGGTCGATATGTAAAATTACATTAGCCTTGTACTATTACATAATTATGTAAAAATACGGAAATGTTTGGGCAACGAAAGTTGCCCTAAAAATATGTAAAGTTCCCTGAAAATTTTTAACAGTGTAATGACATGGTACCATGCACCCCCACGCCGAAACCACAGACACCCTCTGATAATAACGCTACACTACACTCAATCTACATACATACCTACCACCACTCTCACTAAATTGTAAGAGGTTGTAGACACTTCATTATAATGTTCGGCTTCCGTACCTATTCCGAAGTTATAGTTCAATGTAACATTTGAAATAGGTATTTTCTTCTCGTATATAGTTTCTGATCAAAGCGTTTTAGGTACAATAATATATTTGAGCTTTTATAGCATGTAAAATAGATACTACCCCTCAGTGTCCAGTAACACCCATGTAATGAAAGTCTGAAATAAGAATTACTTAATTGATTTTTACTTGCCTCCACTAAATAATACTTGATAATAGGTAATAGGTGCTCGCCACTTAACTCGAAACTGAACTCCTGGGTAAGTGGACGTAACGTGACATGTACGAGAAGTTATTTATTACGAACGCTCGTTGGGCTTAATAAAAGCAAGGATAAAGTATTATGTATATAAAATAATCGCCGTTAATACCTTGTTTGGCCTGCATTTTTCATTACCTAGCCGCTGTATTGGGTTATGTACTTATACTAGAAATTGTATATTAACATAACTTCCGGCCGGTCAAGGTCCGTCGTTACATTAGCATAAGCCACGTTTATTTTCCAAATAAGTTATTGTATATTTCGGTGTTAATTACCATAAGAATTTACGGCAGTGATTCTCAGTGTAAGTAGAACCATTCACCTTCATCCCGTAGCTATACCCGTAGCTTACATAACATGGTGAAAAAATAATGCATAACTCGTTTACTGAACACGCTGAATGAAAACTACAATTGGACTTTTTCCACCTAACACAGGCCACAGCAAAGCAAACAAAACTAGGTAGGTACCAGTGGCGGCGCGTCAAAATTATTATTAGGGAAGCCGAAAATAATTTGCTTTTCTTATTCTTCATGAGCCGTAGTAAAAGAACTGGACTGGCTGAAAATTAGGCAAGCCGGTGGGAATCGAGTTGTATGGACGCTCCGCCACTGGTAGGTACCTACTACAGTTTATAACTACGATGTACCTACTTACCATTCCGAAGGGCATTAGGTATTGGTCGTTTAATCGAGTGTAGGTATATTTACACTATGTACTTGAAATCTGAATTATAAGTACCTTTATTGTAGGTTTTTTAAAATTAGATCTGGCCCGACCTGTTCTCACGAAAAGGAAAAGATGTAACTCATTAGTTCAGAGATTTTGCCTTTAAGAGGTCTTCTCCTTATTAAGCCATTGATGCCATTATACAAGACTCATGGAAGGACTCAGGGCCTTACACATACACAAGTGCAAGAGGCACAGACTAAACTTAAAAACGTTCACCTATAAGATAAGTACAAGTCCCACGCAAAAGAGAAGAACAGGCAGTGCAATGGGTACTATGCCTATAAAATAAAACATAGTAGGTACTACGAGCTGAATTTATTTCGTATTTTGCAGCTCCGGTACCTACAAAATGATCATGAGATTTATGAGTTTCACATAAGCCTACGTGGTAGGGATAGTAATACGAGCTATGTTTACTTTCATCACCTTAACCTACCTACCTTTGGTTGTTAATGAAAAGCCATTGTTCCGAGAATCGAGGTACCTCCCTATGTACTATTATAAACTGGTACCACATGGAGAATAAAAGAACATCGCTTTTCATTTGTCAGTGAACGACCTCGGCGAAGTATCCCGTTTGAAGGAATGAAAGGCGCCAGAAAACCTTTTCTATTCATCTAGTGTCCTTAAAGAGTATATTATATTGTTGGATTAACGTGGTACAATGGAGCTTCCTCAACCGAATTGGCCGTTTTATATTAAGGTCGTTCGTCTATAGATAGGTACTCATGTTTGTGTCGCATCGGTTGTTTTAATTTTTGCAGCTTATAAACTTGTGTTATCTTCAGTAAGTAGACGATTGTGGAACTGAAACTTTGGTAAACTTTACAAGCTCTACAAGTCAGTTTTTTTTAACCTGACTGTGACTTTACTTATAGGCTTGCCCCAGTAAAGCGATAGGAGTGCGTGGTTGGAAAGTGGCCTGGGTAAAATCCAGGGGAAGCCACCGACACGACCACGCGGGAGGTTTAAACACTGGAATACTCTGAGAGTTTGCGCTCCAGTGAGATTGGTTGAGTGGCTTCAACCGAATCCGAGATGTGAGTGGAATCGAGCTACTGGGAGTTTTGTCTTTGTTTCACTAAACAGCAAGAAAGTCGAAAGGCCCGGATCAGAGTCGGGCTGACTCTATCCGGGTATGCGTCGGTACCGGGACGAATAACCTAGGTCAGTGATTACCTCCTAGAGGCCAGATGAAAGCGTACTTACAATGAGTCTTAAAGAGTGCGGTGACGTCCGCGAACAACTCCAGTTGCACTTACGGGTGTCTAGGAATGTTCGTGAAAAACGGATAAAGAGTGGGAGAGAGCAAGGAGCCTTGCGGGACTCCGGCCCGGGTGGGGGATGTGTGGGTCGTGTGTGTCCGAGTATACACTACAAGTCTATATCATTTGGCTAAGGCAAGCCTAGGAATGACGTAAGTAGGTACTTAACTTAAAAATATATATATTTAATTTAATTTAATCATTTATTTCATTTATTTTTTTATTTTATACCTACCCACCCCATCTCTGTGGGTCCCACAGCTAGAGATGGGCATTATTCGAATAATTTTTCATCCGAATAATTATTCGAATAAAAAATAATTCACGATTTTATTATTCGTGAATGATTTTTTCGCGAATAAATCAAACAAACACTTTTAAAATGACGAATGATCTATTCGCTTTTTTTTTTATTTGGATAAATCCACAAATATTAAATATTATTCTTCAGATATTCAAATAAAAATAATTATTCGTGCTAATGCATTCCACTAATAAATTATTCGCGAATAAGAATAATCATTCGAGAAATTTATTCGTCATTCGCGAATAAATTGGTTATTCTTATTCGTTATTCGTCATTCGAATAAATTTTGCCCATCTCTGCCTACCCACAACATACCACCCTCCGCCCCTAATATTATTACTATTAGTAAGTAAGTACCTAACAATATAATATAAAACTCTGTGAGGTGATGGATAAGCAACCGTCTTCTCTATTTTATTAATTATGTAAAATAAGCATTACTTTTCATTCCCAAAATACGCCAAAATGTCGTGACTGCAACGCTGCATTCGCTTGCATCGTAAAAATGTTATATTCCACGCTGCACTAAATCAACATACGTTATGCACGACATGGCACGCGGTAACTCACTATTATTAGGGACATCGTCACGCGGACTTTGTGATTTAGTTCACGGGTTAAAAGGGAACATATATTCACACTTTCATTAGCTCTTACGTCCTTTTAATTGAAAACGGAAAGCCTCTATTTCAGTAGTATATTTTAGTAATTATGACTGACTAAATGAGTAATGCAAATTGCCCGCTCACGTAATGTATTGTCACATGCCAGTACCTACGTACATAGATTACTTGTGTACCTAACATAGTTGGAATCGTCTAATGGAGCCAACGTGGAAATACTTGCACTTATCCTGCATTATATTATACCGCACGTGTTACAATCAATTTATAAGGTGTCATCAATGTCATCATCAACGATATTCATTCTTCATCTTTGATAAATATTAATTAGGAAAAGATCGAAAACTTCTATTACCTGTTTCTAAACAAACGCTTAAGAACAAATTAGGCTAATCCTTACTGCGACAAAGGTTCATCTAAGTAAACTATCCAAAACACGTTTAAAATAAGACACGTGTCCATACCTAGTCATAAGCGGAGCGTCTATAGTCATGGTGTTGCGTCTTGCCCGCGCCGGTCACATCGTAACAAACAAGCAAACATGCTGGACGAACCTCATAGGCGGAGGGCTGGTCGCTCTCCGCGATGCTGGTGAAGAGGTGTGAGAGCGCTCGCGACATGAGCCCGGTCATGGTGTGCGTCTTGCCCGCGCCGGTCGCACCGTACGCGAACACGGCGCCCGCGAACCCCTGCAGCGCGCCGCCCACCAGCGGCGCACACACAGCCTCGTACACCTCCTCCTGTAAACAAACGCATCTTACACTCAGTTCACGCATTTTCATTAGCTGTATCCCCCGGTTAAGAGATTCGATCTTATTTGTCATTTCTTAACACACATTTATAAAGATTCCCGTTAACTTTATTTTTCGCCGCTTGTTTTACTTAAATTCTCATGTAGGCTAACGCACCGCAACTTGCTACCAAGACGCGTCAGATGCACGCGACTCAGCGATTCCTGTCTCACACTGTGCGGATCAGAAAGAGGAGGAGAGATCTTTCTAGTCTCGAGTTGCGTCGCATCGTCAGTTGTGCTAGCCCTGCTGGCCTGCTTTAAGCTGACGCTGTTCATTTCAAACGTCCTTGGTTTATTTACAATTCGTCACTTTACTAGCTACTACTAACTGCTGTGTTGCACATGTGGCATTCACTTATTTTTGGCAGGCTCGTGCGAACGAAGTTCAAATGGTCCTTCCAACCGGAACAACGAGCTACGAACCACTCATTAGGGCGTGCCAAAAGTAAATTCCCCGCGCTGATATAGTCCTTCACTGGCGTTATTGTTTATAAAAGTAAATTATTCAATAGACTGACTAAATTAGGCGGAATGTGGCTTACTTGTGTACTGTCTTCGCCGAAAACGCGGTCGTAAACGTAGTGTTTGTCGTTCACTCGGCGTTGGCGGAGAACGTCTCTCCTGCTGTCCGATTCCTCTTCCAACACCAGCATCTGTTCACATTTTTTATTTTATTTATATTAACAATACATCTATCCCATCCTATAGTCAAGGTTATTATAATAAGCGTTAGGCCTACTTTATGGTACTTAAGCGAAAAGGACAGCGTAAGTAGCCTAAATATCGCCGCCTGCGAGTCCTGTGACTGTTACTCATATCTCTCTCTCCAGAGAGAGAGAGAGAGAAAAAATAAGTACTTAATTTTATACCATATTGATCTCGATTATCTAATGATGAGGTACCTAGATGATGGATAGTCTTCTTAATATTTATCTAGATAAACACTGCTCATGAGTCATGCAGCATGAGCATCATTTAACAAAAAATAATCATGCAGTACAATATGAAATCAAATGGCGTTTTAATGTTCGTAGGTACTCCGCAATCATTACTAAAGCTTTCGTTCGTAAACGGTAAATCATGTTTGAGCCAGACGTTATCTACCTTGCATTTAGTAAATGAAGGTTATCTATTATAGGTTCTAATTGGATTTACAAGGAATGCTGTATTGGCCTACATAGGTTGCTTTTAAGTATCTTGTGCTACTTTTTGCCTTTAACAACAGATTAATAGTTTATTAAATGCAACAAAGTACTTGTAGGTACAGGGTCATGAAAATTCATAGCTTTCGTACGCTAGCTTTGTATTTCGCATTTCAATGATCATTTAGGGACGTTAGTTCAGATGAAAGAAGCAGATGCAAAGTCACAAAATACACCTCCTCGATATGACACGCACTGTGGCACGTGAGTCACACGCATCAAAGTGCTACGTCAGATTTTCCGCTACAACTTGCTACGGTGTTGCGGAGACCTTACAAGTTTTAAAATATCTTTCATCTCTCCTATTCGGAAAGTACAATTTTCATAAGTAGATAGCCTGGTTGAAAGTAGTTTTTCCGACCCTAGGGTAGAAGAAAATATATTTTTTAATAGTTCAATAGGCCAGGGGCCGGCGCCGGCCGCAACTCGCAAGCGCGGAGCGCGGCGGCGCCGGCTGCTGGTGGCTGCAGCGCGTGTTTTTATTACCGAATCCATAGAATTTCATTTACTTTTATTTCTCATTTAGTTTCAACATAGTCGAAATGAAAAGTATAGTGTTTAACTCGGGTGAACGCACCCATTTCAAAACGTGGTGAAATGAATCGCTTTCAACCCTTAGTTAACAATCTACTATTAGATAAAAATTTCATTAGGCCGCGATTGTCGTTCTAGATTAGTAACATGGATAAAATGTCAAGGGGTAGTTATGTGTCATTAAAACAGAAAATGGCCTAAATATAATGAGCGTTTTTTAAATGATATTAGAGACCCTTAAATAGGTATTCATTATTCCTTGCCAGGAATCCGCCACAAATTAGGTGCTCTGCATGTTCTTATGTATGTTATGGGCTACGTGCGTACAGCGTAGGTAGCGCTACAAAGGCACTAGTGCTCAATGTGTTAGTTAGCACATTCGGTCTAATATATCGGAACAGTGTTGATTCATGCGGTCTCAATCGTGTAACAAAGTGTGCGTAAGTAGTACACGCAGATATCGGACGCTTTTATATTTTATCTTGGACGGCAACGGCACGGTAATTAAAACTCTATGGAAATGAAACCATAGAGTTTTATCGTGCTGTGGACGTCCATGGTAAAGAATAAAAGCGACCATTGAGATGAGAGTGGAATCTGCAAAACAATAGTCTCATATAAAGGCCCGTTTGTTCGTCTCGTAGACCCCTTTCGTGATTTAATGACTAAGTGTTGTGGGACTTGTGGGTAAGGGACGCCACAATACTTAAGAGTGAGATGTAAACGGCGGCGGCTGCGTGTAACGTGTAACACATACCTACGTTTAGATTGCCTTCCCACTAAGGCTAAACTGAGCGGAGATGTGCAGAAAAACCAATCTAATAAATCCATTAAATCGAAGCGGAGAAGAGCGGAGCAAAGAAACTAATTTGTTTGGGTTAATCTGCACGTCTCCGGTCCGCCTCAGTTGAAATTTTGAAATGGCGGCCTTTTCATGTGCGCTGCATGCCCCGCTGCACGCTCAAATGGAGCGGGCACTGAGGCCATACGATCGGCCTCACACCTTCGTACCGTGTTGCTTTACCGTCAATCGTCATGTTTGAACTGTCATAGTAAATTTCCGACGGGTGAAAGCGACAAAGTACCAAAGTGTCCAACTACTTTATAAATTCGACTGTATATAGTGCGCCATCCACGACGACGCGCCCCTCCACAGCGAATCTCATACTTAATCTATGCGTAATTGTACTATCGAACCTAGTGAATCGTGAGTATCGTGATCGTGACCCACCGTGGAACCTTGTCACAGAAAGTGTCAAAATGATTTTCCTTGCCAGGCAGTACAATTTCACTATGACATTTTCTGTGACAGGGTTCCACGGTGGGCCACGACTCAGTTGGTTCGATAGTACGTATTGGGTTGTAGAGGGGCGCGCCTTCGTGAATGACACGCACTATACCTACACTATAAGGTTACCTTATCGCTGACCACGTGAACGATGCGGGGACCTTCATCCGGGCGCAGCGGTCGCACGCGCACCGCCACCTGCGGTCAAGGCTGCTCATTACATGATCACTAGTGCGGAACTTTGTCTTAAAGTGATACAACTATCACTGCGACAAGTGACAATGAAATATAATAAACGGGTCAATCACGTATTTAACGTCGAATATCGCTCGACATCGCTCAGTTTTATCACTGTGGTATTTTGGAATTCTACGTCATTAATAACAGTACCCAGCTATATTCATCTAGTCCGTTCTTCGCTATAATGTCTTACAATATCTGGGCGGCCCCGGGCCTGGGGATCCCGGGCATGAGACCTAGCGAGATCGATTGCTCGTCCCCGAAAACCCCCACATACCAAATTTCATCAAAATCGTTAGAGCCGTTTCCGAGATCCCCGAAATAAATATATATAGAAATATAGATATAAATATAGAATATCTGGGCGACCGAGCTTTGCTCGGCGTTTTCCCGTCATGAGACCTAGCTAGATCGATTGCTCGTCCCCGAAAACCCCCACATACCAAATTTCAATCAGTTTGATTTTACATACTTCGCATAAACCCAAACACGGAAAACGTTACTATGGAAAATCAAAATTTAAGTAATTATTTTAAAAAATCATACGAAAAATAAACTGGCACATGTTTTTAAAAACTTCAGTAGTTCGTTATAAATCCAATGATGTAGGATACTGACGAAAAAAAGAAATTTCACTTAAACTTAACTACTATCCCGTAACACGGTTATTAAGGAAAAAACCCAAAATTGCTGGTAAAACTGTGAATATCTCGGAAACTACTAAAAACCGCAGAACATACATGGGGGTCAAATCTATAGCTTTTGAGCTGCTCTATCACCCCTCTTCATTTTGGCGTTGGTTTTAGGGACACCCGGTATATAGAAATATAGATATAAATATATACAAGAATTGCTCGTTTAAAAATATAAGATAGATATAAATATATATATATATATATCTATATATATTTTTTGAATAAATAAAAAAAAGAAAAGAATTGCTCGTTAAAAGATATAAGATTTATTGAGCACTCGGCTTCAATTGTACCACATTGATAGCTACCTATCTATCCCAACCAACTTCTCTTGTAGCTAGAGACCCCTTTTTCAGTTTTATTTCCTCGAATTTAGGTAAGCACAAGTCTGTCCTACATACCCAATAAGTAGGTAATATTTCCCCAAGATTGATGTTCATTATGATATTTATTATAATTACAACGTACCTACGAATATGTAACTATGTACATTCGTCCAAAATTATGTACTTATGAATTGTACGCGAGTAGTGTGTAGGAGTATGTCTAGATATGTTGCTGTGATAATGTCATGTTGTTTTGGAACATCAACATATGTACTATAAACATAACCCCATAGATAAGTAGGTAGATAGTGGATCAATAAAGTCGTAATAACATAATATATCTACCTACAACACGACACTGACGCGTGTATGTTCCTTTGCTGTATCTAGACAGTGCCCGCGAGAGATGCGCCAAAGCCCACTGGGTCAAAACTCATAAATGTATGTTAATCACAGCTTACCTACATGCAATAAAGCCATTTTTTAAACCTGACTGTGGCTTTATATACCGGGCCAATAAAACTATAAAAGTGCGCGGTTGGAGAGTGACCTGGGGAAAATCCAGGGATAACCTCCGCAACGACCACGCAGGCGATGCAATTAAGCCGTTAATATTAACAATACAGGAAAGACCCTTGAATTTATTTGCTATTGTAAGTACATATATAGGTAGTGTACTAGTTTCCCCATAATGCCTACTTCTAAATCCCATGTTAACGTTGTTATACCAGTTGCTTCCTCGAGGAGCACGGACGGGCTCGGCTTACTACCTTAGTCCCAACAATTGACGATAACGCTGACACGCCGTAAATACGTCACGTCAACGTGTCTTCACTTCAATTATCTATATACATTACATATAAGATATGAGTTAAAACTGCACGCATGAGTCGCATCACTGCTTTTCCAGCGACTACAGCGAGGCAATGCGTTTTGAACTGCGGTGTGGTCGTCAAACCTTTAGCTAAAATCTTTTGCTGTTTACGTTACTATACATGTCAATTTATTATCTATTTCAATCATCATGTCAATTTATTATCTCTTATCACACTTATCACCTTCGCTGGTCCTTTATCAAACTAATATTAATGAAATAGAACTTTTATCACCTATACGCTACTCGTAGTGCTTAGAAGCAAAATAAATAAACAAAGTAAGGTAATCCTAAAAAGTACGTCAATATATTTCTATTTATTTAGTTGGTGACGTTTGTATTGTATTCAAATAAAACAGAGATTGTACCTGCCGTAAAAACGAAGTCCAAGTGCGACAGAGAGGCAGCAGATACATATTTCCTTAGGCCCTTGGCACCCCTCCGTTTTTTTTTTCGTGTAGCAACCCCAGTGTAAATTGGTACGGGAATCCAGGAATCGTGCAAGGAATACCTACCTAGATGTTGCTAATGAAAGCATTTTACTTCCGTTTCTTCAAACAAATTCAAATAAGGGTGATTTACTTACCCAAGAATCTTGTCACAAAAGACGATGACAATTTTTTTTTAACTAGCCTATAAATACTCGTTTTATTTCATTTTATAATACGACAAAAAAATTAAAGATCATGCATGTTATTTTGATAAAGAGATTAAGAGACTAATAATTTATCTCGTTATATGTAATACTCGACGAAACGAAAGGTCAGAATAATTAATAATATTTAATTGGAGGTAATTAGCTCAAATCAACGGCAATGAAGACAATAGGCGGAAGAAGCGACGTTTAAAATAATAAAAAAGGTACCTATTCTATAATTAGTAACACGTTGTCACCAAAGAACCTATTATTTGCCTTTGAGATTAAAATAAAGTAAGGTTTCTTTATGTAGGCATAGTACCTTTATCTCACGAGCGCGGGTTGGCCATAATTGTACTTGTGACACATACGAACACAACGTGCACTCATACCTCCAACACTCCTACGCTAAGGCTAAGCTAACGCACATACGAATATCTATAGACTACTTACGTGCATGTATAGTTAGCTCAACACACAGGCGCAGGACCGGTTATCGTGGCACTATTTGGGGGAGGTCTATGTCCAGCAGTGGACGTCTTTCGGCTGATATGATGATGATTATAAAACCTTACTTAAGTAGACAAATAAATAAAGACATGTACACGTTTAAAATCGGCATGATAGTACGTAATAAAAGATGAAGCTGAGAACTCTTCAGTATTCAAATAAAGAGCAGAATTTAAAATGCGCTCACCATTAACTTCTCCTCGGTGGCGGTAGGCACCCCGCCAAGGTGCTTATCCGGCGTCGTCAGGTTACTCTGCGTCATGGCATCACCTGTTGTCGTACTCCTCACAGCTCCCAAACCACACTACACTCGCACTTTCCTACTAACAGTTAAAACACTTAACAGTATCGGAATGACCAGTTAAAATATGCTATTAAAAACATCATCAATCATGTTTCAAAGCTAACGAATTTACGTGGAATGACATGTGTAACGATGTGGAAATGCGTCAAACAGTTGAACATGTTAATTGCAGCACGCTGCTGCCCGCGACCTCACGTGGACTGAGCGGGTTTCAAAATATAGCCTTCGTTTGGGGCGGTCGCTGGGCAACTGCTAAACACCACAAATAAAAGTTTCATGCGCATCGTGGCCCGTTTAATGGCTTTTCGAAACTCTTGATCCTGGGCCCTGGCGCTCAGCTTGTAGTTTTCCCAATTCTAGGATTTGCAAAGTAGGTACTTTAGTCCGAGGGTTCTTTGGTTCTGAACTCGTCAAAAAACTACACTAAATACTCTATACGGAATAACAATTTCGACGATCACTTACGCAGTGCAAATAGCAACATATAGAGGTGGAAAATCGATTAATCTACCTCTAATTTTCGAAATGTCTCGTCTGTCTGTGGGAATAGCACAACTGGCTGCAAAGTTAAGTCATGCTACTCACCAACTCTTTTCTCTCGTTCCTCTCGCATTCAATGGAAGGAAAGTCCTCTGGTGGCGCCGCGTCGCTCGACAATGGTCGATACGAAAGCCATGAAATTGAGATCAGTTGATCAGTCAGGAACAGTTCATAATGTTGGGGTATTAAGGATATGGAAAAAATACTGGACACAAAAAGAAATACTTAAAGGAAATTATCACCCGAAACTGAAAAAAGTTGTCATGGACACCTGCATCTTACCTAGCTTAACTTATGGATGCCAAACATGGACCTTCACAACTAAAATAAAAAACAAAATTTCCTCATGTCAACATGCTATGGAACGGAGCATGCTGAAGCTAAGAAGGATCCAGAAAGTAAGAAATGAGGAAATTAGGAAAAAAACCATGATTGTTGACGCCCTCCAACAAGCCATGCGCCTAAAATGGCAGTGGTCTGGCCACATATCTAGATATGATGACAAAAGATGGACCATACAAACAACAAAATGGAAGGGACCAGAAGGGAAAAGGACAAGGGGAAGACCTTATAAACGGTGGGCTGATGATGTCACCGAAATAGCGGGAAAGAACTGGATGGAAAAAGCTAAAGATAGAGAGAAGTGGAAGGGAATCGAGGAGGCTTTTACCCTAACGGGATCAGTGTAATAAAAATAAAAATACCTAACTAACTAATACGTATATATATACATTATACATAAATAAGTAATCACTAACAAACTAACAACACATTTGCAATGTAAAATTACATAAAACACTGAATAAATAAGCTTTAATAATAATAATAATAATAATTAAGGATATCAACTGTAGGAATAAAAGTTAGTGACAAGGATATTTAAATAAATTAAAGTCAATTACTTGCTACAATTAAACACATTTGTGAATTAACATAACTTTTTTTATTTAAAAAATTCACCCATTATTTTGGAATGACCGCTGCTTATACATTATATCTACATTATGTTCATACAGTTCCAGGGGCAAACAATTTAACTCCCCTATCAAATAATTTAAACAGATACCGGGAAGGTTTCATGTCTATAGTGTACATGTGTTCATCTGTAAATTTGTGGCCTGGATACTTGATGGTTAAGTGTCCCGACACATCAGCACTCAAGCCGGACAAAAGGTTTCTCACTTCCAGAATAGTATGAGCCGTGTGGCAAAGTAGGTTTGCCATCACATGTGTCACATCATCTTCATGAGCTACATTACAATGAAATAAAACAAATGAACCCATGTTACCTCTATTCAACTGAATCAATTGATTACAAAACTTATTAACTTCCCTGAGATTATACTGCAGGTCAAACAAGTGTGAAACACCATCAAAAATAATATGAACTACATCATAGATTGACTTCAACATGTTAACAGTTCCATTTATATTAGAAAATATATTTTCTAGTGAGTTTTCTCCACTAACCATCAATAGGTTCACTAGTTCTTCATCTAGTTTAAAAAAAATTACAGGTCCAGCATCAATTTGTTTCTGTAAATTATAATTCATTTTCAGACCCACATTCTGATAATGGTCAAGAGAATTATGAGTTGCTATGAAGAGGACAGCATGTTTACTTTTGGAACAATAACCAAGTATGCAGCTAGTGATAAATGAACTATCACACCCATTGATTTCCTTGGCTACAATCACTCTGTTTGTCGTATTTTTTTCCAGATGAAGACTAGATATTATATCTGATGCCATTGTTTCTGAAACAACACAATTAACTAGTTAAACTTAGGAAATACAAAGCACAGGTACATTCAAAAATTTGTAACACTAACATAGTGATTACTATCGTCGATAAGCGCGCCTCCAGCTGTTATTCAACGTTCACTTCACTCGTAACGCGCGACCTCGGTGTACACCGGTAGCTAAATTTGTACAAGAATTTAATGTTGTGAATTTCGTGAAACAGTTCGTCAGTCATATTGATTGCGACCAGTGAATTTAAAACAAAAAAAAATGTAGAGATTAGACTTATAAAATTTGAATTATTGTTTATTGTAGAAAGTATTATTGTGGGGTAAATTAAATTAATATATTTAGTTTAATTTATAATCATAATCCCCGAATTCGCTCGTTTTCGAATTATCGCGAACAATATACATACAGTGAAATAAATGAAGTGCGAACTCAGTGGATTTTTATTTATAAATTATTGTGGTGTACTCACAGGGTGTACTTACTTCACATATATAGAAATCTGGATTTTATAAATGTTGATTGACTTCACTCGTAAGTACTATACTATACTATAAAACTTGACGAAAGGCAGTCAGCATAACAATACAACAAACTAATAACTATTGCCTAAGTAAATTGTTAAGTTTTACTTTTTAGAAACATTCATAACTTTCTGTCGCAAGAACACAAACTACTAAGGAGATACTCGCAAGAATTACGAGTTTTTTTAATAGTATTTTAGGTTATACATGTTCAAAGGTTAACACCAAATGAGTTACGTGAAAGTTTATTATTCAAGTATATGCAGTCTTTACAATTTTATAGAATAAACATAACAATATATACTAGGTCCGATATCTAAAACTATTATTTTATTTACTTGAATCGAGGATATGAAGTATTTTTGAAATATTTGTTAATATTTGGGTACTGTCAAAATCAGTGTTGCCAGAAGGGTTTTACGTTTCGTTACGCGCAGCTCTTAAAAATAGTACGCAAATTCAAGTTTGGGTACGCCGAACAACATTTATTGACAAACTGTGCTTTACGCAGCTGGTGCATATAGTGTACGCCGTACGATAAAAAAAAAACCGCAAATCGATGTACAGTTTAGCCGTTAGGCACACACATACTAGAGGTCAAAACAAAATTTTTGACCCGCAGTTCCTAAAAAAATTTCCCTTAGGGGGGGAGAGCCGAGACATTCTTTTTTTTGTATGAAAAAAAGAACATTTTTTTTTCAGAAACCTATCGTGTGTAGTATCATATGAAAGAGTTTTTAGAGGCGGTTCTGAAAACATACCACATCATTACATTTCAGCTATTTTTTTTTAATTAAATCAAAAATAATTTTCGAAACATACCAAGTTTGAGGTCCTCCAGACACGATACGGCTGATTTTTATTTTGTACAATATACCACAGGTTAGATACGAGGATATCACGTATCATTTGTGATATACTATATCAAATAAATGTCAGCCATTTCGTGTTTGGAGGGCCTCAAACTTGGTATGTTTCGAAAATTATTTGTGATTTCTATAAAAATTAATTGCTGAAATGTAATAATGTGGTATATTTTTAGAATCGCTTTAAAAAGCCCTTTCATATGATACTACACACGATAGGTTTCGGAAGAATTTTTTTTTTCCATACAAAAAATAGAATGTCTCGGCACTCCCCTCCTAAGGGAAATTTTTTTAGGAACTGCGGGTCTAAAACTTTGTTTTGACCTCTAGTATGCGTGTGCCAAATGGCTAAACTGTACATCGATTTGCGGTTTTTCTTTGAAATTGGGCCTGCACTAATAAACAAAGACCTTAAAATAACACATTTCACCGTTTCATGGATTTTGGATTTTGTTTTGGTTGTCAGCTGATGAAATTATACACCATGATAATTAATATCGGATAATATTTATTATGACAGTAAAGCTGCCTACACAAAGGCCTGCCTGCAGGGCCCTGCTTGCAGTGCCACTGCCAAATCGTATTGTGTGTAGGCATGCAGGGCCGATTTAACAGATATAAAAATCGGCCCTGCATGCCTACACACAATACGATTTGGCAGTGGCACTGCAAGCAGGGCCCTGCAGGCAGGGCTTTGTGTAGGCAGCTTTACAGACTGTGTATAGACCTACATAAATTTCACATTTTTAAATCATAAGCCTTATTACAAGTTTTAATTTTTATTATTTCATATTTTGACAAAAGTATTGATAATCCAATCAAATTAAAGACAATATATAGTAATACTTACTCACAATTGATCCTGTCCTATTTTGATCAATACGATCGATAAAACAATAACAAGCCGCAACAAATTGTACTACAAACTTAACTTGTACTTGTACTTGACGTGAAATGACATGAAAAAACCGGCCAAGTGCGTGTCGGGCCACGCGCAAGGTAGGGTTCCGTAGTCGTCCACCCGTTACATTATATGGACTAAAAAGTTCGAAAACTTATATTTACTATGTTTCTGAAAGAATTAACAACATTATCTAAGGTATCAATGGAAATTGTACGAAAGTTTGCTTTTGCAAAGTACATTTCTGAAGTTTGACTATTACTCGTTAACTAGTAATGTCTACTTAGCTGTGATAGTTTTCCTTTTAAATTCATCGTATATAGTGCTACCATGATTTTTTTCACATGCCTAGTAGTCACCGTTTAGCTGGCAGGGGGGGGGGGGACACTTGACCATAGCAAAAATTATCACTTCAAAGCTTAATATCACGCTCACCAATTCTTTAACCAAAAAATGCTTTTAGAAACCTTATAATATTTTTAAAAGAGCTATCCAACGACACCCCACACGATGGGGTTTGGCAGAAAAAAAATTTACACCACCACTTTACATGTAGGGGAGGTACCCTAAAAAAAATTTTTTTTTAAGATTTTATTCTACCGTTTTGTCGGCGTCATTGATATGTATACTCATGCGAAATTACAGCTTTCTAGCACTAACGGTTACTGAGAAAAACGGGGGTCGGACGGACGGACGGACGGACGGACGGACATGGCGAAACTATAAGGGTTCCTTGTTTACTACGGAACCCTAAAAACCGCTTTATTTAATTTTACCGAGAGCCAAGATGCCAACAGCACAGCGCAAACCAAATCAAAACTGCGGCGCTGACTTATGAACAGTTATAATCATACAGTACAGTAAAACTAAATCAAACCGAAATGTGTCAATAATATGTTCGATTTTGCCTTGACTATTATGGTGTCTTAATGTCATTTGAATTTGTTTGGCCATTGTCAGTGTCACTTGCTTGTCAGTGTCAGTGCGACAGCCACAGATAATCTATAAAAGCATGTAGTTAATTTTTTGGGTGCGTTCCTAAATAATATTAATCGGAAAACCTCAAAAATATTTTTTTTGTTAAGTTAAGCTAGGCTGTCAAGTGTTAAAATATAAAAATAGTACGCAAATCGAAGGATGAGTACGCGAGTACGCAAGAACATAAAATAGTACGCAATGCGTACTATTGCGTACCCATCTGGCAACGCTGGTCAAAATTATGGTTTTTGAACGTAAAATAAGCACATATGTCAAGGTGACCGCAGACGTCACTCTCGAAGTTGGCCCTGTTTGAGGCCGTGTTCATATAATACGACACGATATCGGTGTCGAAGCCGACACCAAAAAATATATGGGAATGTGACCGATATCATAGTGAATAGTGCTCAAGCTGATATATATTATTATGCTCTTTGTGCGCAAGACAGGTTTATTCATCCTGCGGGGCCGGTGTGTGATGTATACATTGTGATCCGTGTGATCGCGACGCGCCGCTGGCCGCCCCGCTGCCCGGCTTAAAGGGCGTTTCACACGGACCAGTGTCAAATCCGGCCCTGCAGGATGTGAGGAGTGCAAAATCATATGTCAAACCGTGTTATAGCAATAAAGTATTTTGGTGATTGTCTATGACCACTGGTCTATTGTCGATGTGCGTTCGTCTTCTGTTATATTGTGAAAATATGTAAGAGTGTCAGACCAATAAAATACAGAGTTGTGGTTGAATATATCTGCGTGTTTTATTATCGGGACTTCGAGAAGTCCTATCAGGTTATGGGCTTGCTGACCATAATTCTGTATATGTGAAGAGTACGGCCGTCGTGGAGATTCGGCGCAATTACGAGGGGCTGCGTGAGGCGAGGTTCGGGGGAGTCTTGGAGGTCGTGCGGTGGGCGCGACAATAGACTTAGAACCAACACGCATCGTATATAGAGAAGATGGAATCTCACACGTTATCATCAGCAAGCAGGCTGGAAGGTCAGCGCAATTGGAGTACTTGGAAGTTCCAAGTGACGGTCACGCTAAAGGGAGCGGATCTGTGGAGTATTGTAAACGGTACCGAGAAGAAAACCGAACTAAATAAGGTAGAGTGGGCAAAACAGGATGCAAAAGCGCAGTCAATAATTGTGTCAAGATTAAGCGAGGCAGTGACGGTACATGTTTTGACATGTGAGACAGCAGCAGAGATATGGAGTAAACTGCAAACGGTTTTCGAACCCAAATCTGCAACGGCGACCCTCATGCTGCAACAAAAGTTCTTACAATTCAAGTATGAAGGTGGAGGTTTGGCTGTGTACCTGTCTAAGATACAAGAGCTTAAGTGCCAGTTAAAGCAGGGTGGAGAGGAGGTATCTGATAAATTTCTCATGACAAAGATTTTGATGTCCTTGCCAGAAACCTACAGTCATTTTATTTGCGCTTGGGAATCGGTAGAGACTGATAAACAGAACTACGAAGATTTAGTTGCAAGACTACTTATCGAAGAAGAGAGGCTGAAGGCGAGGGAATCGAGAGACATAGAAGATAATGCGGCCCTTTATATGCGTCACAAGAGTAAAGGGAGTGGATCAATGAAGAAATGCTACAGGTGCGGCAAGATTGGGCATTTCGCACAACATTGCAATAATGCTTCAGAGAATCGAAGGTGCTTTGTGTGCGATAAAATTGGACATTTAAAGGCAGATTGCCCCAAACTTAAAAGTAGACCTCACAAAGAAGCAAAGTTTGGAAGTTCATCGCAGAACAACGCATTCATAGTCACAGCTATGACTATGACAGCGGGTTGTGACCTATCTTGTGACAGCTGGGTGATAGACTCGGGAACCAGCCAGCATTTGACAGGAGATATGTCAAAACTGACAAACTATCAGTTGGTGACAGACAGATTTGTCATGGTCGGAGATGGCCGGCGTTTGCCTGTGTTGGGCATCGGTGAGATGCAAATGGAAGTCTATAACGGCAGAACGTTTATTAATTCGACGTTTAGTAACGTACTACATGTGCCAGGGATGAAAATTAATTTGCTGTCGGTACTTAAAATTACGAATAAAGGATATGAGGTTACGATGCAAAACGATGAATGTTTAATTACTAAAGACGGAGTTGTGTGCGGACGGGGAAGCCGCGTAGCCAATTATTATGTTCTGAATACGAAGAATAAACAAGAGGATGTGGCTGCAATATGTTCGTTAGATGAGTGGCACGAGAGATTGTGTCATCAAAATAATAAGCTCGTGAGATCAACATTGAAGAAACACGGTATTGAGTACGTGGATAGCGACAAGAAATGTGAGGACTGTGTTTTGAATAAAATACACAGGATGCCCTTTACTGCTAGCACGAGTACGTCAAGCGAAGTGATAGAGCTGGTACACGCTGATGTGGCAGGGCCTATGGAGGTGCCATCTATCGGAGGGGCGAGATATTTCTTGCTTCTGAAAGATGATTTGTCAAACTACAGAGTGGTTTACTTTCTGAAGAGAAAGTCTGAAGTGGCAGAGAAACTTAAAGAGTATATATTAACGTCTGAGAGATCTACGTCAAAGAAGGTAAAAATGATAAGGACAGACAATGGGACAGAGTTCGTTAATCGAGAGATCAAGGAGTTGCTTGGAAAAATGGGTATATCCCATCAAACCACTGTCCCATACCACGCAGAACAGAATGGTCGAGCTGAAAGGGAAATGAGAACCCTCGTAGCAGGGACCCGCCCGGTATCCCCTTCGAGGGTTTTTGAACGGGTTTTTAGTAAGGCTTTGCTTACCCAATCCGTTGCGCTTCAAACCCATTCATTTGGCTTTTAAAGCGCTTTTAATACGGTATCCCCTTCAAGGGGTTTTTGAAAGGGTTTTTAGTAAGACTTCGCTTACCGAAGTCGTTGCTCTAAAAAAACCCATTCATTCGGCTTTTAAAGCGCTTTAAATATGGGTAAGCCGTTCAGTTAACGAATATCAGATATTTTTACTAAGCGCTTAAAAAGCCTTTCGAAAAGGCAACAGTTTGAAGGGGTTTCCCTTTCCACGCTTATGCAATTTTCATCCTTTTACTGATGACAATAAGAGCAGTAATTGCAAATTTACGTTTGTCGACTGGATGACTGCCGGCGCCGTCGGCACAGGTGCCATAAAATGCCGGCGCCTTTGAAATACCGCTAAGTTGCGATTTAAAAATACCTTATCACATTGCAATACGGTTTCCTTTGGCATGGCGAAGGGCCGGAACAAGTTGAAGCGTGCAATTTATCGAACGGGCCGACTTTTCTGCAGTTGTAACATATTTAAAAAGTAGTGTTCAAAAAACCAATGCTGATTCTGTTAATGCAAATACTTTTTAGGGTTCCGAAACCGAAGGCTCTAATCGGAGCCCTATTGCTGTCACTCACGCATCCGTCCGTCCGTCGATTGTCACAAAATTTTGTTCCTAACAATTTTTTAACTTCCCGTTGACCTATGAACTTGAAATTTGGTGATAATGTTTATTATTTTACCAACAAATACTAATATATATATTGATAAATGAGGTTTTTCCTTTGAAATTTTGCGGATGGTTCGGAACCCTAAATGTGCGAGTGCAACAAGCACTTAGCTGGGTTTATAATGTTAATTAATTATTAAGGTACCTAAAAAATATAGATATACTCACGGATTAATGCTTGGATTTAGCAAAAAAAAAAATCGGATGAATGTGTTAGTATTAAATCTCGGTACCGATCTACCGATACCGATGTTCCCCTGAGTGACGAAATTGAAATTAATAAAATGGTTGTTTAAAATACGGTAATGAATATATTTTTCCCTAAATTATGAATATAGACTACAACAATATTCAAAATACAAAAAACATTGCATACATAGCAAAACCTTTTAAAATAAAGACATTTTAATTTCCACTGAGTTACATTTTGTACAAGGTGTACGTATACGTACACTATTATTTAAGTAACATAATTTACCTAAAAAACGAGATAAAGGTACATGTTTTTTTTAGTAAAGTGCCATGTAATAGACCGGTTCTATTTGCATGCATTATAAACGAAGAAAAACATTATATTCCACAAAAATATTTTTTGTGAGATGTTAGTAATACCAATATGACGTATAATGCACAATGTTGCCAAATCTTATGTCTTTAAACGAGCAATTCTTGTATATATATTTATTTATTTTGGGGATCTCTGAAACGGCTCTAACGATTTTGATGAAATGTGGTATGTGGGAGTTTTCGAGGACGAGCAATCGATCTAGCTAGGTCTCATGCCCAGGAAAACGCCGCTCGGCCGCCCAGATATTTTATAACGAAACGAACGAACGATTTTTTTTTAATACGAGCAATTCTTGTATATATCTTTATTTCGGGGATCTCGGAAACGGCGCTATCGATTTTGATGAAATTTGGTAAGTGGGGGTTTTCGGGGACGAGCAATCGATCTAGCTAGGTCTAGTAGGTCTCATCTCGAAAAGGTCGAGCAAAGCTCGGTCACCCAGATATTTATATTTGTTTGACAGCTCATTTTCATGGAATAGTTAACGTAGTGAAATTGAAGTTTGAGCTTCCAGTGTGAAGAAATAAGGTAGAATTATACTACACTAAAAACTATTTAGACTGAAAAAGAACACAGTAAAATAACCGAAGAAAACATTGAAAAATGCCTTAGATAACTCTGTCATAAATCCTAATATCATCGTAAAAATCAACTTTAGTGCTGATTATTTCGTAATTTTCAACGTCAGTTATAATTATGTTCTTTTTTTTACGAAACCGGTAAAGTGCGTGTCGGGCCACGCACAATGTAGAGTTCCGTAGTTGGTCACCCGTTACATTATGTGGACTAAAAAGTTTGCAAACTTATATTTACCTACTATGTTTTTGAAATACTTAATTAAAAACATTATCTGAGGTACCTACCTCAATGGAAATTGTATGAAAGTTCGGCTTTTAGTCGTTAACTAGTAATGTCTACTCAGCTGTGATCATTTTACTTATAATTTCATTATATAGAGGGTGTAACATTTAAATCGGTCAGTATGGGAAGTCTGAAACTATAAGACATACGAAGATCTGTTCTTAGGAACGATGTCATAGATTTCAGTAACAAGAAAAACGCAATAGTAAAATCATCACCTAAACGAGTTTAATATTGCATTGAAAACCATGGTTGCCATTTCAAACATCAACTTAATGAAGGGTTATGTTATGAATTTATGATGCATTTTATTCATTTTAGATAGCAACATAGTAACATTTACTTATGAAGTTATGACCATACCTGTGCTAACTCGGAACAAGTTCTAGGGATTTGATATCGATTAAATTAAAATTTTAATTGCCAGCAAAGTATTGCAAAGTAAATTGACAACTCAGTACAAATGACAGCCCTTAGTGTTCTGTTTACTATGACGTTCTCTTAGGCAGTGCGTTACGTAGTACATTGAAGGTGCGGAATTAGGAAATTTAATTTCGCAGTTTTTGGGTTTTTGCTACTCCTAAGCTTAGTGAATCCTCAAATTTTATAAAGGGTCGGCAATGCGCACGTTACTCCTTTAGAGTCGCGAGCGTTTATAGGCTACGGTGTCGGCTTACCATCAGGTGGACCGCACGCTTGTTTGCCACCATCGTAGTATAAATTCTAGTCGACGTAGAATGGCTAATGGAACATATTAATATCAGTTTAAAATTAATACCTGCTTCCCGGTAACGCACTGTATCAATACGTGTGCTCATTGAAAATTCTACTTACGTCGCCATGAAAAAAGTAATCAGTCAGTAACAGGAAATTTCAATAACCAACACTTGGTAGCTTAATATCACGCCAACAGATTCTTGAATCAAAAAACGGTTTGAGTAACCTCACAATATTTAGACAGCACCAACATGATGCGGTTTGAATGAAACAAAAATAAATTCACCAATTCACCATCAAGTGATGTCTAGGGAAGGTACCCTAAAAAAACATGTTTTTCAAGATGTTGTTCTATATTCGTCCGTTTATATTTAGTACCCGTGCCAAATTACAGCTTTATAGTACTAACGGTTTTTGAGCTAAGCTGGAACCGGACGGACATGGCGAAACTATAAGGGTTCCTTGTTTATTACGAAAACATGACAAGCAAGGATAGCTTTTTTATTGTTCTAACACAATTGGTAACCGGATAGATTTTTGATAAGTGATCCAGTATTCCAAAAAACGATCAAAATAAATAGTTACGAAAACTACGCGCAGAGTTCCTTAAAGAGCGGGATGGTTAATTGCAAACTCACGCGTGTTAGAGCGAGACATCTGTAATGGCACTGCAATAAACTAGTACAGAATTCATATTTTAATTATTATCCTTCTTTATGCACTTATAACGCGGCTTTACCGTTACACTGAGTAACTTTTCGATCCAATGAGAAACAAAATTTCTCAGTGGAACTTCACGCTTGTACCTTGAGATACAAAATTTAAGTTATTTTATTATGAAAAGTAACGTTATTTCTATATCAATGAATGATGTTATTAATAACACCACATATAAGAAATACGATAAAATACGATAATTACCTTCTAAAACTCCGTCACTAAATGGAACTAAAAATAGTCAACCAAAAACTCTGCAATATAACTCCTTTTGCAACGAAAGCTTTTAGTATACTGACTAACCAACAAAACCAACACGGCATGGATAAAAGAATGTAGCCTTACCAAAATAAAATTGTCTTTTTGGAAGAATTAATCAAAATATCATCGAATAACATTCGTTATTCAATAGGAATCTCTACAGCGCTACTTTTTTGAGCAATATTATACACTAAACATTTAAATTAAAACCATTACAATGATGTAAATATCGATGTATCTATAAACTTTATTGCTAGTCAAATCATATACTCTTACCATACAAAAATCTGCATCTGCAATAAAATGCTGGGACATGGAAAAAATATATATTATTAAAAAAAGTTCCAACGCATTATTGATGCAAAATTATCTATTAACGTATTTAATAGCACAAAAGATACGCAACTACTTTAAAAACATGTCTAAAGTGATAAAAATAATGGTAGGACATACCAAAAATGCCGCTATACAACGGTAGAAAAATCGCCCGAACACGAAACAAAACAAAACTTCGGCGTCGGCTACCCAAATATTAAAAACTAAAGTGAAACTATTAATTCACGCCGCTCTACGCGAGTTGCAAGTACTTACGCAGCACAGAAAACTGAAGATCTTCCAAAGGGTAAGCGCTAAACTCGTTATGGTTAGCCTTTCCCGAAACTATTCATTGAATGGGCAACCAGCGCTTAAAATTGTCGGAAGGGGATACCCTTATAAAAGCGGTGGTAGCCTCTTTCCTAGTTCTAAGCAAAATGAAGGGGTTACCCCTTCGATTGGGTTAGCAAGACGTTAGGGCTATTCATTGAACGACTAAGCCGTTCAAAGGCTTTTTTCTTGGAAGGGGTGGTCGGGTCCCTGCCTCGTAGAAGCCGGGCGATCAATGATAAGCGGCGTTGGAAAAGAGCTTTGGGCAGAAGCAATTAACATGGCGGTTTATATTTTGAATCGAACAGCCAAAAGTCGTGTTGACGGTAAAACGCCTTATGAGTTGTGGGAAGGTAAAGAGTTTGACGTGAGTAACTTAACAATGATTTTCGGCAGCGAGGTGGCAGTTCATATTCCCAAAGAGAAGCGGTTAAAATGGGACCCTAAAGGAAAAAAAGGCATTTTCGTGGGCTACGAGAAATCTAAAGGTTACAGGATTTATTATCCAGACGAAAGATTCGTGGACATACGAAGAGACGTCATTGTCTTATCAAGAAAAGCCTGTGTTGTGTTACAGCAGATGGCTGAAGGGATCGCGCAAGGAAACAAATTGTCCAGCCTAATGTAATTTATTATTGTAGTAGCACTTACAGTATTTGCACTTCACGTAGAGATCTTCAAACAGGTATTCATTAAAATACAAACAATTATCTAATATTTCAGAATGATTAAGCTCGGGAGATGCGTCCGCCATTTAGCTAATCCGAGACCAAAGAGAACAGAGCATTTTGTACAGATAACCAAGTAAAGCATAGATAATGCATGAATGATGTAAGGTGGAATGCAGACTATATCTTTAACACTTCCCCTCAAGCTTACAACATGAACACATTATCATTCCCACATGCTGACACATGAACACATACAGAACTCTATACACAAACACATTTGTAAAGAGTGTCTCTATGACTCTAGGAATGAACATTATATAACATCAATTATATATGTTAACATTGATAACAATGTTTACCTGAATAGAGGCTTCGACTCTATGTATACAAATTTGCACAATAACATGCTAAAACATTACACATACACTGTTCAGGCAAACAAATAAGTAGACTCTACATTTACATCTCTACATGCCAAATAAATGCATAAAACAGGACTCTACATTTACATGCCTATGTTATTTAACACTCGTACTGTAACATATCCATAAGTCGAATAAATGTATAAAATAAAATTACACTTGCATGCCTAATATGCCTATGTTATTTAACATTCATGCTGTGAACAAATTTAGAGTGTTTACTATAGCTCAGCGGTTTTGTAAGTATATCAGCTGTCATCACTTCTGTCGGTAAGTACTTTACAGTTAATACATTATTATGCACCAAATCCTTTATGTGATGATACCTGACATCTATATGCTTCGTACGTTTATGACTATATTCTTTACATAACAATAGTTTGTGTGCACTTTGATTATCATTGTAAACGGTAATGCTTGGTGTTACACATAAAATTTCAGACAAAAAGTTCTTAATGAAGCACAGATCTTTGCATACATCATTAATTGCAATAAATTCACTTTCAGTCGAGCTAAGTGCTACACAACGTTGTTTTCGTGATTCCCAATTTATGACATTTGATCCTAACTTAACAATAAAGCCAGTATATGAGCGTCTATCTAGAGCGTCATTAGCCCAGTCGGCATCAGCATATGCAGTTATGTTTAATTCTCTACTCTTTATAAAATATAAGGAATAGTCAATTGTTCCTGCTAGATATCTAAGAATCCTTTTAGCTGCAAGCCAATGACACTTACTAAATTTTGAATTATATTGACTCAAATGGCTACATGCAAAACTTATGTCAGGTCGGCTGCAAATAGCGACATACATTAGACTGCCCATAAGTTCTCTGTAGTTGTAAGTTTCATCACACAACACTTCATTATTGCTGTCATCAAGCTTACAACCCACTGTCATAGGTGTCGATACAGGTTTACAATTTTCCATATTAAACCGCTTGAGCATTTTCAATATATATTCTTTTTGATTTAATTTTAATACATCTCCCTCTCTTGTGACATTTATGCCCAGACAGTTCTTTAAGTTACCAAGATTTTTACAATTAAATTCTTTTTGCAAAATATTTAGAAGTTTATTTTTACATGTGCTGTTATTATAAAAAATGTAAAAATCATCTACATACAGTGCTACTATTACTAGGCTATTATTACCTTTACTTATATAAATACAAGGTTCACACTTGCTCTGTAAAAACCCATTTTCACATAAAATTTTATTTACTTTGTTATTCCATATTCTACTAGCCTGTTTTAAACCATAGATTCCTTTCTGCAACAAACAAACCTTTTCCCCATGGCCATTGTCGAAACCTGGTGGTTGTTCCATGTAAATTGTTTCTTCAAGGTCTCCATTGAGAAAAGCCGTAGTCACATCTATGTGATCTATAGTCAAATCAAACTGACAAGCCAAAGAAAAAAGAATTCTCATAGTACTGTGTCTTACGACAGGTGAAAATGTGTCTTTATAGTCTATTCCCTGAACCTGTGTGTAACCCATGGCGACAAGACGCGCTTTATATTTTTCAAAGTTACCAGCTGCATCCTTTTTAATTTTATAAACCCATTTTGACTTAATGACATTAGTATTTTGTGGTCTATCAACTAATTTCCAAACTTTATTAGCTATGAGAGAGTCATACTCGCTCTTCATGGCAGCAGACCACTCCGTGCTAAGGGGACTGTTGATAGCTTCCTTATAGGACAGCGGTACACATTGATCGTCTATGGATGAGACGTTATGCGCGACCAAGGAATAATCAGATGTATAATCATCATACCTTTTTGGAGGGCGTGACCTTGTAGACCGTACAGGTCTAGAATGATGAGCAGCAGATGCACCATCGGTCGCTATAGCTTCCCCTGAAGACGACGGTCGCTGCGACAGCGCTGCAGGCTCGCACGACGAATCACTCAGGCCCGAAGCAGGGCAGACAGATTGTGACAGTCGCTGCGACAGCACTGCAGGCTCGAAGCAGGGCAGGCTGATTGTGACAGTCGCTGCGACAGCACTGCAGGCTCGCACGACGAATCACTCAGGCCCGAAGCAGGGCAGACAGAAGATGACAGTCGCTGCGATAGCACTACAGGCTCGCTCGACGAGTCACTCTGGCCCGAAGGGGGAGAGAAGGAGTCATCTTCCTCATACTCGCTGCCGGTACAATACTGTTCTGCATCTGAAACAGCCATGGGAGAATTATTAAAACTATGACTAGACATTTGCGTATCAGCATTTGGACTAGAATTAATGATTTTATTATTTTCAATAGATACATTATTACTTTCCATATTATTATTATTATTCAATGTCACATTATATTCATAAAATAAATAATTCTCATTGTCAATTTCATTAAAATTCATTTTATCTAAATTGTTGTAAAACTTGTTTTCTAAAAATACTACATTCCTCGACAGAATCACCTTAGTGGGATTTTCTGGATCCAGTAACCTAAAACCTTTTGTTGTATCACTATACCCAACAAAAATATATGCCTTACTTTTAGGATCTAGTTTGCGACGCCTTTGCTTTGGTACCAGTGAGTAGGCAATGCATCCAAAGACATGAAGGTGACTAAGGTCCGGTTTTGACCCAGTCCACAACCCTTCCGGAGTATGTCCTGCCAAAGCGCTGGAGGGACTTATATTTTTCAAAAAGGCGGCACATTTAACAGCCTCGCCCCAAAAGCGCTTGCAAAGACCAGCTCCCAATAACATGCATCTGGCCTTCTCTAACAACGTTCGGTTCACCCTTTCACTTACACCATTCTGCGCAGGACAATAGGGCACAGTCTTTTGTTGAATGATGCCCTGCTGCTTCAGGAAGTCGGCAAACCTCTTATTACAGTACTCGGATCCACCATCAGAACGCAGTACACGAATTGGCAATCCAAGTTGCTTCTCAACTTCATTTTTAAAATTAATAAAATGATCAATTACCTCATATTTGTTCCTCATCAAGTAGACGTAGGTCTTCCTGGTGTAGTCGTCTGTCAGACTCAGGACGTACTTCGCCCCTCCAAAGCTGTCCACTTGCATAGGTCCGGCTACATCGCTATGTATAATTTGCAACGGATTACTAGCTCGTGTAGCCTCGCCAGCGGGGAACGGCAAGGCAACTTGCTTCCCAAGCAGGCAGGTCTCACACTTTGCTTCATGACATGTCTGAAAAGTAACACCAGTTGCAAGCTTATCCCTTAAAACACACATAGATCTATAGTTAAGGTGACCTAGACGCCTGTGCCACAGCTCAGCTGGTTGCACAGGGACAGCGGCATTAGCACTCATTGTACCTTGTCTATTACACAAGAACATGGAAGAATGCACTTCTGGCGCAGTACCCTGACTACACCCTTTCCATTCATAAAGCCCATTTCTACTGAATGCAGAGGCAATAGGATCGCCATGAATTTTACAACATTTATAAATTTTACATTGCTCTTTGTCAAATACTACAGTAAAACCCTTCTCACAAAGTTTACTAACAGATAAAAGATTAGCTGATAAATTGGGAACAAATAATACCTTATCAAGTTTGTTCATAGCTTCAATTTCAACTTCACCGATGCCCTCCGCAGTCATCGAGTCGTCATTGGCCAGTGTAACCTTGCTGCCCGTACCCGGAAGCTCCTTGTAGTTTCTAAGCAGCTCCTTGTTGTTACAAAGGTGATTCGAGCATCCCGAGTCTAAATACCACGAAGATTTGTGCACCAAGAATGCTGTTGTTGTCTCATCTGTGGCCAGTAGCGAGCGATTCTTTGTCTTGTCTCTTCTGTATTTGAAGCATTTATTTTTAATGTGGCCAGTTTTTCCACAATAATGGCACACAACCGGTTTCACCACCTTCCTTGACTTGGAGTATAGCGCTGCATCCTCGGTAGAAGTAAATTTCGCCTTCCTGGATTCTTCCTGTAGCAGCCGAGACCGAACCATTTCTAAACTAAGATCTTCATTAGCTATGTTGGCAGTCTCCAGGTTGCTGACTAAGGCGTCATACTCCTCCGGTAAACCACTCAGCACCAACTCTACGACTTCTTTGTCCTCGATTTTCTTCCCTATGTCGGCCAATTGATGAACTAGTGACATAATTTGCTCTAAATAGCGAGACATAGAGTTAAATTCGTTAAATTGTATCCGGTGTAGTTGCCGCAATAGTAAGACACGCCTGTATAAACCTTTATCCTCATATATAGTTTTTAGGTTATCCCACGCGGTCTTGGCACTGTCGGAGTTTCTGATATGTTGCAGACACGACGATGACACGCTTAACGCAATGCGAGCTAGAGCGCGGTTAATATGACTCTGATCATTATCCGTTCCCTCGACGGCCTCCCAGAGCGAATCAAGCGTGAGCAGCATTTTCATTTGAAATTTCCAAGTAGGATAATTCTCAGCCCCACGCAGTTTTTCTATTGTACTGTTCAGTTGTTGCGCTTGGCGTACTTGATCGTCAGCCATTGTAAATCGTGTACCTCGTAGCAGATGCGACGACCGCGCCACGTGCTCGGTTTATTGTCACGGCGATGGCGCAGCGCACGAACAATCACGCACGGTGACACAGGTAGCGTGTAGTGGCGAGACGAACAGTACATCCAGTGCCTCAGTCCTCAGTCTTGAAAATTATTAAAGGCTGGACAATTATCTGGTGCCATAACCTGTTACAGCAGATGGCTGAAGGGATCGCGCAAGGAAACAAATTGTCCAGCCTAATGTAATTTATTATTGTAGTAGCACTTACAGTATTTGCACTTCACGTAGAGATCTTCAAACAGGTATTCATTAAAATACAAACAATTATCTAATATTTCAGAATGATTAAGCTCGGGAGATGCGTCCGCCATTTAGCTAATCCGAGACCAAAGAGAACAGAGCATTTTGTACAGATAACCAAGTAAAGCATAGATAATGCATGAATGATGTAAGGTGGAATGCAGACTATATCTTTAACATGTTGGAGCAAATGCCAAGCCAGACGAAAAATTTAGAGACGATTTGGTGATATCTTTGGACATTGAGCGAGAACAGGCTCCGACGGTTAATGTAGAGCAAGATGACGATGAATTCCTAGATGTTGAAGAGATGGAAGATGCACCAGATGGTGTACAACAGGTAGTTAGAGATGTTTCAGATTTGGAGCCAGAACACTTACCGGTGGCAGCTCAAGACGTACCGGTGGTAGAGCAGCCAGTGCCAGCTGTAGTCCAGCAGCTCCCGGTAGAACCCCAACAAACCTCTAGGTCTGGGCGTCAAATAAAGAAACCACAGAGGTATGACGACATGGTGATGGTAGTAAGTGACGAATGTGAGCCAAAAACCTATGCTGAGGCTATCAAAGCCAAAGATAAGGACAAGTGGGAGCAAGCTATTAACGCTGAGCTTGCCCAGATGAAAGAATATAATACATGGACTGAGGTCCAAAGTATCCCGGACTCGGCAAGTGCTATAAGTTCCAAATGGGTGTTTAAGAAAAAGGATGAGAGTACCTTTAAGGCTAGATTAGTTGCGAGAGGATTCGAGCAAGAGTGTGATGATGATTATAATGTATATGCTCCAGTAGCTAGACTAAACACCTTTCGAATTTTCGTGACAGTAGCGACTAAATTAAATTTAGAAATAAATCAGATGGATGTATGTGGAGCATTCCTAAATGCTAAGTTGGATGAGGAGTTGTACTTGATACTACCTGAAGGATGTGACGCTAAGTATGGTAAATTGAATAAGTCTCTATATGGACTTAAAGGGGCACCCAGGTACTGGAATGAAACCTTTAATAGTCTCGTTAAGTCGTTAGGGTTCGTACAGTCGGAGAAAGATTGTTGCTTGTTCTCAAAATGCAGTACTGAGTCTAAAACGTGGCTATTACTGTATGTTGACGACATTCTGCTTTTCAGTACCTGCAGTGACGAGAGTGCTAGAGTGAAAAATGTGTTGTGTAAATCCTTTAAAATGAAAGATATGGGAAAGGTTACTAAATACTTAGGATTTGAAGTTAAACAGGATTTGGACAAAAAAACTACAACTATGTGTCAAAGGAAATATTTGGACAAGATATTGAATAGTTACGGTATGACAGACTGTAAACATTTGTTATTACCGATTGATAAAAACTTTGACTTTCATACATTAAAAAGAGAATCGTCCGAAAGTGCAGATATAGAGAGTAAATGCAGAACTTTGATAGGAAGTTTAGCATACTTGGCAGCTGGGACGAGGCCAGACATCTGTGCAGTCGTTGCGATGCTTAGTAGGTATCAAAGTTGTGCATCTTTGCAGTTGTATAAATTGCTATTTAATGTTTTGAGATATTTAGCAGGAACGAGAGATTCTTGTTTAAAGTATGAATGCACTGAGGACGGTTGTGTAGGCTATGTTGATAGTGATTGGGGAGGGAGCGAGGATCGAAGATCAACAACAGGCTGTTGCTTCAAGCTGTGGGGATGCACCATTATGTGGTTTTCAAAGAAACAGCAGTCTGTGAGTCTTTCTTCGACGGAGTCAGAATTTGTCGCGTTGAGCCATGCTACCAGTGAAGCATGCTGGCTCAAAGATATCCTGACTGTATTTGGTATTGACGTAGGACCGATTGTGTTATACGAGGATAATCAGTCAGCTATTAAGATGGCTCATATGACAAGGTGGCTTACTAGAGTAAAGCATCTTGACATTAAACAAAGCTTTGTAAAAGAGAAAATAACACGTGGCATTATTCAGTTAAAATATATTTGCACTAGTGAGCAAATAGCAGACATATTTACTAAAGCTTTGGGAGGAGTGTTATTTAGAAAATTTAGAGGTCTATTGTTTGATATGCATAATGTTTAAACTTAAAGGTGTATTGCTAATGTTTAAATGCTCAACGACATGTGTCATTTCTTGTTAACTGTTTAAATGCTCAACGGTCTTCTTTAGTGGTCGTCGTAAAATATTTTATTGAGGGGTGGTGTTATAGCAATAAAGTATTTTGGTGATTGTCTATGACCACTGGTCTATTGTCGATGTGCGTTCGTCTTCTGTTATATTGTGAAAATATGTAAGAGTGTCAGACCAATAAAATACAGAGTTGTGGTTGAATATATCTGCGTGTTTTATTATCGGGACTTCGAGAAGTCCTATCAAACCGTCTCTGTCAATGTCAAGTCAACCAA
This sequence comes from Cenopis cana, assembly GCA_951800055.1. Taxonomy (NCBI): domain Eukaryota; kingdom Metazoa; phylum Arthropoda; class Insecta; order Lepidoptera; family Tortricidae; genus Cenopis; species Cenopis cana. The sequence continues at coordinate 10,650,126 of OX637482.1, read as the reverse complement.
TGTCAATCACTATCACTAATCAAATCATAGTCGGTTGAAGGGCCGTAAAACGTGCGAGCCGTACGTTTTACGAATTATTAGAATGGATTTCCACGTTATGTTGCTAGGAAAATGGAAGTGAAAATTCTTGTTCTTGATATCTAAAATTCCTCAACCCTTGGATTTCTTTTACTTCAAAATTATATTATAAACGTAGTATAAAAACGCTAGAATGCCTAACCATGATTCTGATGTTTTCTGCCTCCAATAATGTTTTTCTGATAAGAGTGAATGGTCATGGTATATGTAAGATTACATAACTTTGAGTTTAGTCAGAAATAAAGTATTTATACAGAAAGTAGAAACATTAAGGTAAGTCTAGTTGGCTTAACTTTCTCATGACCAAGCAAATGTACTGTAACCACTTTATTTGTAGCAACAGGCCAAATTATTTAACTACATGATGAATAAAAAAATCCAATATTAGTTTGTACGTACGCTTCATAATTTATTAGATTTTAATGCAGTATTAAAACCAGTTTTGTAAATGTCGTAGTTTTAACTTTAGAAAAATAGTACCTACCTTATCTAGTGAAATTATGTAACATCTGTGAAACCACATTGTATTTTATACACCAACAAATATACAGTTGGCCACTAAAAAAAGAAGTTTGAAAATGAACTCAGCTTTTTCTTTAAGGTAACATTGCAAAAAGTATTAATGGTATTCGGGGGCCAGTCTCTAAAGTATGTTGTATGTTAATCTGTTTTGTCTCCACCGCCCAAAGGTTGTCTGGAAGAGATTGCTTTTTAGCTATTAGCCTGACTGTTGTCTACCATAAACATGTTTAAATTTTTAATGTTGTTTTTTTTTGTGTACTATTTTTTTGGCGAGCAATAAATCATATTTGTATTGTATAGCAGGCAAATAATGTATATTTTATTTCAGGAAAATGTCGAACGACAAGTTAAGAATGTCCCGATGGTATTTCGGAGGTGTGGCCTCGGCCGGAGCAGCCAGCATCACTCACCCCCTGGACTTGCTTAAAGTACAAATGCAAACACAAAAGGGGAAATCAGATTCATTACTTAAACTCACTGGAAATGTTCTAAGAAAACAAGGTAAAATCACAGAATAAGTAATAGTACAAGTACAGAAACTCACTCTTCACACAACGGCGTTTAGGCATAAAAAACATGCCTACTCTGCATCTCTGTCTATCATATAACTTGTATTCATTCACACGCGGCACGTGTAGCGCTAGGGCTGTCAGGTACTTAAATAAAATTATCGACTCGTCGCTCGTCGCGTTCTAGTCTGCTGCGGCAGCGGTAACGTGCATGTACACGCGTTCGCGCGGCGGCGGGCGGCCCTCGACTGACGGCCGGCCCCGGGCCGAGCGAGCGGTAGGCATTTAAAGCGCCACGCGCCTCCCACTGCAAGCCCCTTGGTAAAATAATTTCCACAATGAATATAATATTTAGTTAATTTAGATCTAATTAATAATTATGTAACAATTTGAAATTAAAATTTGTCTACTTTATAAATTACAAACATTGAAATTAAAGGCAGAAACATTTTGTGGCAGTGTTGTGGGTTTAAATTAAATGTCAGTAGTAATTAGTAATAAAGTAACTGATATATTAGATTAGAATCAGACAGACACAACTTTTACGTTATTTTGTTGGATTGTTTAAAATTTATTGTTAATATAATCACATATCAACCTTCTCTCTTAGACGTGTCTCCAATATTTCCAATTCCAGTTATAACTGTTGTATATTGTTTTTTAGTTTGTACTTAAAAAGTAGCACTAGTATTTTACATCCTCATCTGCAAAACAAACTAGACATACAACATAGATCAAAAAGGGAAGGTAAATAATATTCAATAATTAAGGTAAAGAATATCAAATAAATATTATTTTTTCTTGTAGGTATCATGGGTCTATATTCTGGTATATCAGCCTCCATCACACGCCAGCTCAGTTACTCCTCAGCTCGTTTTGGAATATATGAAGTTTCTAAACAGTACTTTGCCCCAAAAGATGTAAGTGATGTTGTCACTAATAGTCTTTCATAATAAATTTAGATATATAGAGGAAAATAAGTAACTAATGCATTGATCAAGATTATAGCTAATGAATTATATTGAGTACCTAATGTAACAATAGTTGTTTATTCTCTTTCCCCCACGATAAACAAGTTATTTATAACAAATATATGTTATTGTAAATTGTAAAGCTATTGTGATATTGTTAGTACGAGCAAAGCTAGAACACATGACTTTCCTGTTAGAGGCTATAATTGACTTTACACTTACAAATAAGGCTGTGCACAAAATACAAGTACACAGAAAGCCATGGAGCTCGCCATCGCTTGCAAGACAGTGAGGAATGCCAAGATCCGATGCCGCACGAAAGTGCGTGACGTAGGAGATGTCATTAGCAAAATCAACTGGAGTTGGGCAGGACACCTTGCTAGGCAGAGTGATGGCTCTTAGATAAGACTGGTCAGAGCAAGACCGGGACAAGTGACATACTCAAAGAGAGACCTATCCTCAGCAGTGGGCAATTACGGGCGAATGGAAGACCGATAAATCATTAATGAATGCTGTAAATATTACAGGGCAGTGCATTACCATTTTACATGTCAGCATTCTTGGCGGGTCTCGGAGGGCTGGCGGGAGGCATTGTAGGCAATCCTGCAGATTTAGTTAATGTACGGATGCAAAACGACATCAAACTCCCTAAGGAATTGAAACGAAAGTAAGTAATTACAATTTTAATAATTAACCTTAAGAAAAGAGGGGAGGCCTTTGCCCAGCAGTGGGACACTAAATAGGCTATTGAAAAAAAAATAGTTGCACCAAGAAGATGTGCCTGAAACTGGATATATTTTTCAGGATTGTAATATTGTATTGAAATATATTAAATTAATATTCAACACGTTAATTTAAAGCAAAGACACTCTTATTCTTCGAGTTAATCTTGACTATACACAAAAATCATTATTTTCACAAATAGAACCCTTAGAATACCATCCATATCATGTAAGTTGTACTGACAATAGTGACAATTTACGCCAAAACGACCATAGTCGTTCTTGATATAGTTCGCGACATCAAGGCAAACACAACTACGCTGTAGGCTCTAGATCGCGATTCACAGGTATATATATTTTTCCAGTTACCAAAACGTGTTCCACGGAATGTACTCCGTGATGACGAAGGAGGGTGTGACGCAGCTGTGGGCCGGCGCCAGCATGAACTGCACCCGAGCGGTGCTCATGACCATCGGCCAGCTCTCCTTCTACGATCAGATCAAAGCGCTGCTTCTATCCACTTCGTACTTCGGGGACAACGTCGTTACTCATGTCACATCAAGTCTTGCTGCCGTAAGTAAAACTGTTTCTTTTTATACAAAGACGGTAGCAAACAAGCTTACCGTTACCGCCTGTCTCATTGTTAACAGATATAGGATAAGAATGGGATCGATTGGCGTCAAAAAAAAGGTTTTTCTAAAATGGCCTTTTTCTCGCAACCTGTATGTTTTAACAAAATCTGTAAACGCCAATCTTCATCAATTTGAAATCGAGGGAAGGTCGAAGACCATTTTCGCTTAGCAGCGCGGGATTTGGGAGCTGCCCTCACTGATCCAAAAAGATAATCCACCCTGTATTACGTAAGTGTGAGAGAACGACTTTTTTTGGGTTACAGCTTTGGAGAGACTCCTCCATTGGCTGAAAATTTAGACCAAAAAGGCCTCCTGGGGAGTGAGACTATGTCGAACTGTAATGTGATAATGCTGCTAGTGCAGATTCACTAGATAGCGCGGTTCTAGTGAGGTATCAAAGCCATACATTGAGATATAAATGTATACGTCTGTAATACTGTTTGTACCTCTATTTATTCTCTTTTCGCATACATATTCTCTATTCTTCTCGAATTTACCCTTTCGCTAGTTAGGGACGCGCTAATGCTAGCTAGCTAGCCTATATAATTTACGAGCCTCTGCTCTGGTATCACGGAAAGAGCAATTATCTTCAATTAAGATAAGGAATGTTAATACTGGTAATATAATCAAGTTTATTTTACAGACTACATAAGTGTGTAACATAAGTTTATCTTTAAATTGCAGGGTGGCATAGCGACAACTTTAACTCAACCGGTTGACGTGCTAAAAACGAGGGCAATGAATGCGAAGAAAGGAGAGGTAAACAGTGTATTGCGCCTCGTAACCAGTACGGCTAAGGAAGGGCCGCTAGCGTTCTACAAAGGGTATTTCCCAGCATTTGCGCGACTTGCCCCACATACCATACTCACTTTCGTGTTCCTAGAGCAGCTTAGAATAAACTTCGGATTCATCAAGGGAGGAAATTAGGTTTCTTCAAAGTTACGTATAAGTAGACAATTTGTGTAGTCTTGTAAGGGGAAACTTATTTATGCAAGAATTTGCAGTTGAAGAATATTCTTAAATGCGATATGCAAATAACTGCCAAACAGAAATAAGTAAATAACTCCCACAATTACAGACTAATTCTTAGTTCTAATAGATAAATAGTTACATATAGAAGCATTTAGACACATGGTGATTTAAAAATTACTCATTTTATTTGTGATGGATATTATTATCCTAATATCAACGGTTAAATAAGTACCTAAACGGTTAGTTTTAGAACTGGGCTTCATTTCCTGGCCTTTAAATAACTTAAAGTAAAAAAAAAAATTGTATCATTATTTAGATTTACCTTCTTTTTTATATATTTTACTTATATTATAATACATCAATTATAACTCTAGTCTTCCTGACAAAATAATATTAATAATATTTTTAAATATTTACTCAGAATTAAACCCAATAAAAATATTTATGACCTTTTACCATAAACATCTAACTGTATGACTAACTTTACTATTAATAAGGTAAAACTCATGACAGGCTGGTTACGAGCTTCAGTCTAACTGAAAAGAAAAAACCTGCCTGTAAATTTATTACCTGGTGTTTTTGACTTCCACAAATATTCGAACTATTGTTATACGTATGTGTTAAAGTGTAGCGAGACGTACCTAATTTGTGATAATGTCCCAATTTAACGTTTGTGACATGAAAAGCGTCTCTTATTGGAAGCAAGGTTGATTTTATATTGAATACGTCATCTAGAACAGAGAAGTCTATTTTTATATTTGTCTAACATTCCCGTAAAATAGGCAAATTTAATGTATAATAATCTTGGTAACTTGTTCAATGTAATAAGTGTGTTCTATTTAATTTAGGTTGATTTTTATAAACATTGTAATCATTATAAAGGATAATGCGTAGACGGTGTTATACCATACCAACTATTTATTCCAACCTGCACTATGTACGTGTGAAAAATAAAAGGTTTACTTCGGGTGGTATTCTAGGCATTTTATTAGTTAGATAATTGAATAGCGTTTAGAATGTTTAGATGCTTTACGTGTTATTCATGTTACCACATCACGAATGATTTCACTCATCATTCCTGCCGATTATTCCAGAAATAAGTTATTTATAATTAAGATCATGTTTTTGAAATCTTTATTTTATTTTTTGTTAATATCATGATTCTCACTTATTGTTGTACATTTTTACTTTGGAGTTATTTTATGAAAAATCCATAGACATTAAGAACATTTTGATTCCATATGTAAGTTAATGTTAATGGTTTGTTACGGAAAACTTCAAAAGTTTAGCGAATATCTGTTGAAATATATGTGTAAGTATTAAATGTATTTCTATCATTTAACAAACCCTGGAGCAATATATGACTGACAAGACACATTCCTATAATATGTTCTATAAAATAGATAAAAGGTTGACGACATTGATTAGTCCCACCCAACTGATACTGACCAGGAAAAATTACAGATATATATATATATATATATATATATATATATATATATATATATATATATATATATATATATATTTATATATATATATATATATATATCGATGTATGGTCAAGAGCAGAAATTGGTGAACAGTTTTCATCTTATTATAATGGTATAAGATGCTGAAGTTTTAACTTACTTTGATCTAGACGTATATACATTGTAGTCTTTGATCTAGACCGTACGGTTTGAGCAACAAAACTTGGAAAATTTCTATCGCAACTGATTTTAATGGTAACAACGACGATGGTTGACAACCACTTTAGCCTAGTTGGTAATGACCCTGCCTACGAAGCTGGAGGCCCCGGGTTCGAATCCCGGTCAGGGCATTTATTTGTGTGATGATCACGAATATTTGTTCCTGAGATTTAAGTATTTATATAAGTATGTATATCGTAGGAGTACCCATAGTACAGTCGAGGACATAAATATGTATACATTTTTGGACCTTATTTCAATAGAATAAGGTGAAAAAGTGTATACATATTGGTGCCCTTGACTGTACAGTCAAGAGCAAAAATATGGATGCATCCAACTTGCTCAAAAATAATAAAAATATGTCCCATAGCTCTTATGCCGGTGAATTAACACGTTCACTCTCCTCATATAAAACGATTTAACAATGTCACAAGTCCAACTAAGCATTCAGTATGGGGATGTGACCCCACACCCACAGTGGAAGCATGGACTACTGAAAAAAACTTACATTACCCCACATTGGGGGCACCCGGACAGGGAACGTGTTAAGGTTTCGGTACATACGAATATTTATGAGAGGATTCATTAGGTATATATTTTTGCACTTGACAGTAACTACAATAAGCTTTGCTTAGTTTGGAACTAGGTTGATTTGTGCAAGATTGTCCACAAATAAATATGAACCAGTCTGCGTTGCTCCAGAAGCGTTACGCGCATTGGCTCAGAGTTCAATTTCGCATTTTATGTCATGTCGACATGGCGCCCAAAAATACTCGTCCGATCATTGCTTAATAAAAATGCTAGTAGGTATAGGTCCATACTGATCCATACACGTTTGTCGCCAAAGACTACAATGTTATACTAAAAGCGAAGCGAGGGAATTAAGACTGAGTCCTGAGTGTAGTGAGGGATTTAAGCGAATGTTTGTCGCGCTATTGGAAATAGGAGGCTGCGGTATCCGCTTACCATCAGGTGGACCGTACGCTTGTTTGCCACCGTCGTAGTATTTAAAAAAAGGAGTCAATAACACAACATCTAAAGACACATCACATTATATTCACGATGAGATTCATACACTAGAAATATATTTTGACATTTTTTTAAGTAGACAGCACGAACAAACATTAATACAATAGTATAAAACTTTATATACGTTAATAAAAGTCAATGTCGGATACGTCACTGTGTGTATAAATCATTATAGTATTTTTTATATGAAATTTTAACCTAACCGTTAATCCAGTAATCTACTTAATCTAAATGAAATAAAAACTAATATCACTTGCAAAATATGCATCCCATGAAAATAATAATACTATTACCATTATCTAACACCACGTCAATATATATGAAATATGAAATTAAATGAATATATTGTGCATTTACAATAGGTATAAGCGCCATTCCCAGACAAAAGGTACCGCTTCTATGGTTCTCAATAAATACAATTTTTATTAAATCGCCAGGCTATAGGTAATAGCATCCCATTAGTTAATAAGGTGAGTCGACAAATAAGCAATACCTTTTTACTGCGAACTACACATAAGTGTTATACAGGGCACCTAAGGTCTACAAAAATGAGGAACATTCACATAAACTCTTAATATTTCAAACACATTTAACGGATGAAGGCACATCTCCCGTGATTCAACTGCGTAAAAAGTAACGATCCCACATAATCCGCACAGTCAGACCTAGAGATAAATATAAACTAAATACATAAATGTCTGGTGGTGGTAAATTTGTGTCAACTAGTGTAGGGCATAGAGTTTAATTTCTTTTGTTACATTAAACAAAATAAAAGCAACACTGTTCCAATAGAAAATGATTTCAATTCCATTTAAGAACGTCTTTACAATAAATATGGGCCTTAGGTATGTATGTATAGGCCAGGGTTAGTAGTTGAGTTTTGTTCTGAGCGAGACGCAGAGGCCAGGGCCAGTGTTACCCCCCTTAATCATAATCGTTCATCAAACCTATTTCAGTTGCCGCTAAAGTTCGTTTGCCCTTTTCTGTCACTTTGGCATTTATGTTTGTGAGAAGGGAACAAGACACATTTTAGTAAGCAGAGGTTTCTTAAGTTTTATGAATAAGGGTGTTAGCGTGTAGCCCACGGATAGTCTCAAGGCTAGTTGCCGTGGCTATGGCTAGGCTAGTCGGCCATGGGCACCCGGGCTAGGCTAGTCGGCCATGGGCACCCGGGCTAGGCTAGTCGGCCATGGGCGCCCGCAGCACTCGGCACTGGCCTGCTGGCTCCACCAGGATCGTGGCTGAGCGCTGCATCCAAGGTTCACCATCCACTTGCATCGCGCAGGATCCATCGAGCTCAATCTGTAATCATTTATAAGTGGAAACCTTTGTACAAAAGGCAATGCAGAAAAACAGTACCCGTAAAGATTTGACACTTGTTGTTTACCTACATTTTGTGGTCATGGAGAAAATAGTCCATCCTAAATCGAATATGTAGCGAGTAAAGTTCACATTTTCGGTCATAATTGTAAAAAATACCTTTATACGCGAAGCCTGGGCAAAGCGGTAAGGCTCCGCTAACCCACACTGGAGCCTCGCTATGTGGAATGATGACGATATGCCGACAACCTGTACAACACAAAGTAGGTATACTTAAAAACATTTGAACAGGCAGAGTTTTATAAAATTAGTCAGTTCAAAAAGCGACTTTATTGTCATAGCAAGACGATTCAAAACAAAATCTAATGGCCAGTATTATAAAAAGTTGGACATTTTAAATAATTTCAACTGTAATATTCATATTGTGAGAACGTAATACTTATATCCCTTTCAGCCCGGGACGATCGTATTGGCCGGGATCGAAAGAGAAATACTATGTCTACTGGTTTCTTTCCTTTTATTTAGATTTATCTGTATTACATTTCTTTTAGAGATTTTTTTATCTACAGTTCAGTAAAGTGGGCGCCTCGGCAGAAAGTATAACTATACTGCACAATACAGAACTTCGTTCGGTAAATGTTTTTCTTTCTCTTTCTTGTGTAGAAACTTACCTCAATTTTTCCATCGTTAATACTTTGTTCTTCCACATCTCCTTCGTTTCCCATACCTGCAAGCATAGTTTTACTTTTAATGAATACACGATAATATATTCACAAGCCTATCCCAATGAGATGGCACATAATCTAGGTATTATGGGCTAGCGAAATAAGCCTATAGTGACGAGAAGTTGATCTCATAATTGACACATAAAGTTAGTTCTAGTGCAATTTTGGTCAAGATTGGGCATTTATTTGGATTCGATACGAATGAAACAGAACTGTATTATTCTGCTTGTGTAACTTCCTAAATAGAGTAAAGGCTTGGTCACACAGCGGACACAACGAGCTGGAATGAATAAAATTATACGTCGCTGGAACGTATTACGTACGTCCCGCTCGTGTCGCACAGCCTGTGCCGCGCCGCTGAAAGTACATCCGTAGGTGGTACCATTCAGTGGCGGCCGCGCATTGCTACCGGACGGTCGCGTCGACGCGTCATTCGCTTGGTGTGGTCAAAGTTTGTTATTTACCTATTATAATTTGGGGTTGTAAATTGTTCACAGTGGGACTTCTGTACGTACTACGTAGTAATATTAGTTATTCTGTGGTTATAGGCGTGGAGTGCGGTCCTTACTCCAGAGATGCACGCCGGCGCCCCAGCAGGGGATGTTGAGCGCCACGAGCGCCTGCAGCGGCGGCAGAGCCAGCGGCGCGTGCGCGTCCAGCCGCACGCGCAGCCGCCGCTCCAGCCCGCCGCAGCCGCCGTCCAGCGCGCGACCCGCGCCCATCACCACGTACGCGATCTACGCACACCGAAACCGACTAACACAAGAAAACAAATGAAGGCGATTGACACACTGATGTGGTTTCCGCACGACGGTGCGGTGTGCAAGCGAGACAGCTCTATTCTTTATTCGCGAGTGTTGGCACGCCCATACATTTTATATAGAGCAGTTGTCGACACAATGAGCCCAGCGGAATTCGGCGTTCCAGCGAATTTTAGGGTTCTGACTGGAGACTGTGTTCTCTGTGTGTGTGTGTGTGAGAGTGTGTGAGTGTGTGTGTGTGTGTGTGTGTGAAGCTGATATTTGACATTTGTTAGGGTACTCACGTAGTTGAGCGTGCGGCTCGCGTACCGGTAGAGGAACTGCGAGCGCGCGCGGTGGAAGTCGAGCGCGACCTGCGCGTCGACGCCGATGCTCATGTAGTTGTACGCGAACACGACGCGCTCGCTCCCCCTACCGCGCAGGCGCCCGCCGGCGGGCTTTATCGTCACCTTCCACCTGCAATCGAGTTTTCGAGATCACTTCACAGTTGCAGACGAGGCCACAGAATACTATAATAGTATTACATACAGAATGGAAACGAACCCCCCGCACCGAGGTCAATTACCTCGTCCCTGAGACCCGCCTGGTGTCGATCGGGTGTCGTCGCACCTCGCGATTCGTCCGCGAATAATAATCGAAATCGAATAATAGTCGAAAATTGGTAGATCACTTTCTTGCCTGCCTGTACGTACCTAGTTGTTACACAAAACAATACCTTCAATTTATTTTATGATGATAAACTGGAATCCTATAGCCACATAGGTACCTTACCTTTAATTTACTTATGGGTAATAAAAAATACATTTATTTTTCCGATATTTCAATGTCATGTCGTTTTATGATTTTGATTATATTTGTCGTGATAAAAACTTTGAAACTTTGCCACTGAACTGAATGGTGAAGTTAATCATACTATTGACATTCTGACAATTCTGTCTTAGCATCAATATATTACAGTATTTATTACAAACATAATAGTTTTAGTAGAGTTTTGAGTTAGTAGTAATAGAAACTCGTTAAAATAGAATATCCAATGGAATAAAAGCATATTTTTGTCACTGGTAAACTTATAGTACTTACCTGCACCTACCTACCCAACAACGAAGTGAGTCTTGTGACAGTTTGTTATAGGTACGTACTATTTTGTAGCTAAAAGCTTTTCCAGAAGTTATGCGATGCGCTTCGGCGAGGTGAGTTCATAGCCTGAGTACCTAAAGAACCAGAGGCCAGGGGCCTGTATCTGTATCACAAAACGTTACAAGCGTACATTCGACGATTTTGTCAACTTTTTCTATGGAAAATTGTACAATTTTGTCGAATTGCAGACTTGTAAAGTTTTGTGGTACAGGGGCCAGAACGCGATTTAAAAATTCACTCGAAAAGCGTACAGTGTTTACGTATCTCGATTGCAATCAGCTATGCATGCAATGGATTGAGATAAGTTTTGCGCCAACATTTTGTATTGTTTGGATCGGGCATTAGTGATAACGTTAGCTCTCAAATTTTAGCCATTAACAATACGAGTCGAATACAAATCTATGGTTTCATTCATAAATTAAATAGGCCAAATACTATAGACATTAGACTAATTATGAATGAAACCATAGAGTTTTACTGTGCCGTGGACGTCCACGATAAGTATAAAAGCGACCAATCATCGGTTTACCTGTCTAAGAGCTGTTCCTCGGCGATTTGTACGGAGTTGATGATGGAGTGTGCGTCTAGATGCGAGCTGCAGCCGGCACCCCAGCCCAGCACACGGGACAGGTCGTTGCCGGTGCCCATCGGCAATATGGCCACTGCTGCCTGATAACATATCATTATCAAAACCGCGTTGAAGGAATATCATGGGATGCGGGCCTTTCTCATGACGTGCGTCGAGAGGGCCCACGCTACGGTGCCGTACCCGCCACCATCAACATCCACATTCCACAACTACGGTCTCCAACGTGGTACAGCTCATGTCCACCACTCAGTCACGTGCGTGTTATCACTTGCCAGCACCTTAAGCGCTCACGTAACGGTGATGTCGCCGCGACCACATATATCCCCATTCACAACCACGCTCTCTAACGTAATCAAGCTCACATCCACCCAGTGGCGGGGCAAGATCAAAATTTGATGCGGGCAGCATTTAGCGAGGAAGAAGCAAAAGCAAGCAATGTTACAAATTAAAAAAGCGTTTGAAAAATCCCGGCATCCATCGCACCACGCTCCGACGTGGTTAAGCTCACATCCACCCTAGTTACGTACTCTGTGCGAGGACAGCACGTTGAGCGCCCACGCCACGGTGCCGTCGCCGCCCGCCACCAGCACGCGAGCGCGCGCCGGCATCCATCGCACCACGCTCTCCGGCGCCGTCTCGCTCATGTCCACCACCTAATTGCGTCATAGGGATGTGTTTTATCAAAAACCGGCCAAGTGCGAGTTAAACTTCGCACATTTAGGGTTCCGAACCAACTGCAAAATTAAGTTGGTTTGTTTTAGCGCCCCTTTTAGTTGTACTTAGTTCTTAAAACATTTAAAAAAAAGTTTCGACTATTTGTTTGGCTTTGGGCCAACAACTGTGAAAATTTTGAGACTATAGCTCCGTGTGGCTGTAAAGCTGTGTGACAGACGACGGACGGACGGACGGACAGACGGATCATGTGAATAAGCAACAGGCATAGTCAAGGACAAAGGTATGTATTTACATATGTGACGCCTTATTATACTTAGTGCGTGCCCTTCCACAGCGAATCTATGCGAAATTGTACGGAATGGGCGGGGGGTGAGCGCGCCTTCGTGGTTGACACGCACTATACAAAGGGGTAAGTAAGATGTAAACAGGTTTCCGTGATTGGACTAGTAGGGATTTATGGCCTCTAAATCTCATGCACTATGCAATCCTACTATTATTATAAATGCGAAAGTTTAGGCTGTTGTCACACTGATGCGGTTTCTGGACGGCGGTCACTCGCACGACACACAACACTAACAATGTCCGTTGATATAATGGACGATGTATTTCCACGCTTGCACTGCGATGTATTTCAACGGACATTGTTAGTGTTGTGTGTCGTGCGAGTGACAACCCTAGTGAGAATGTAATTAATGAAGACCAAGTGCGGGTAGTTCGGAAAACCCGTGCGGCTAGAAGATGTTGATACCCGCTCACGCCAGTCAGTTCGCGACCACGGATGTTGTGATACATTCGAAACGTCGGACAAAAACCTTAAAAAAGGTAAATTAGTTATAATTGTACGCGATTAAGTCCCGTTCCCCAAGAATAATGTGTGAAAATCGTGTAAGTTTAAATCAATATATCATTCATTGATATAGAAATTACCGTTACTTTTCATAATAAAATAACTTAAATTTTGTATCTCAAGGTACAAGCGTGAAGTTCCACTGAGAAATTTCGTTTCTCATTGGATCGAAAAGTTACTCAGTGTAACGGTAAAGCCGCGTTATAAGTGCATAAAAAAGGATAATAATTAAAATATGAATTCTGTACTAGTTTATTGCAGTGCCATTACAGATGTCTCGCTCTAACACGCGTGAGTTTGCAATTAACCATCCCGCTCTATAAGGAACTCTGCGCGTAGTTTTCGTAAATATTTATTTTGATCGTTTTTTGGAATACTGGATCACTTATCAACAATCTATCCGGTTACCAATTGTGTTAGAACAATAAAAAAGCTATCCTTGTTTGTCATGTTTTCGTAATAAATAAGGAACCCTTATAGTTTCGCCATGTCCGTCGAACCGTCCGTCCGCTTCCAGCTTAGCTCAAAAACCGTTAGTACTATAAAGCTGTAATTTGGCACGGGTACTAAATATAAACGGACGAATATAGAACAACATCTTGAAAAACATGTTTTTTTAGGGTACCTTCCCTAGACATCAAGTGTTGGTGAATTTATTTTTGTTTCATTCAAACCGCATCATGTTGGTGCTGTCGAACAACAACAACAAACAACAAATACTCTTTATTGCATAACCTCAACAAAAGTAACACTAACAGTACATAATGACAATGAGTAGAGGCAAACAACAGGCGGTCTTATCGCTATCGAAATATTGTGATTTGTGAGGTTACTCAAACAGTTTTTTGATTCAAGAATCTGTTGGCGTGATATTAAGCTACCAAGTGTTGGTTATTGAAATTTCCTGTTACTGACTGATTACTTTTTTCATGGTGACGTAAGTAGAATTTTCAATGAGCACACGTATTGATACAGTGCGTTACCGGGAAGCAGGTATTTCAGGCAAGGTTCTTGGTGTATTACTAACAAATTGTATGGATTATATATTATCTGAAATAAAATGATTGAATTGAATTGAATTAATTTTAAACTGATATTAATATGTTCCATTAGCCATTCTACGTCGACTAGAACTTATACTACGATGGTGGCAAACAAGCGTGCGGTCCACCTGATGGTAAGCCGACACCGCAGCCTATAAACGCTCGCGACTCTAAAGGAGTAACGTGCGCATTGCCGACCCTTTATAAAATTTGAGGATTCACTAAGCTGAGGAGTAGCAAAAACCCAAAAACTGCGAAATTAAATTTTCTAATTCCGCACCTTCAATGTACTACGTGCACTGCCTAAGAGAACGTCATAGTAAACAGAACACTAAGGGCTGTCATTTGTACTGAGTTGTCAATTTACTTTGCAATACATTGCTGGCAATTAAAATTTTAATTTAATCGATATCAAATCCCTAGAACTTGTTCCGAGTTAGCACAGGTATGGTCATAACTTCATAAGTAAAAGTTACTATGATGCTATCTAAAATGAATAAAATGCATCATAAACTCATAACATAACCCTTCATTAAGTTGATGTTTGAAATGGCAACTATGGTTTTCAATGCAATATTAAACTCGTTTAGGTGATGATTTTACTATTGCGTTTTTCTTGTTACTGAAATCTAAGAACAGATCTTCGTATGTCATATAGTTTCATACTTCCCATACTGACCGATTTAAATGTTACACCCTATATAATGAAATTATAAGTAAAATGATCACAGCTGAGTAGACATTACTAGTTAACGACTAAAAGCCGAACTTTCATACAATTTCCATTGAGGTAGGTACCTCAGATAATGTTTTTAATTAAGTATTTCAAAAACATAGTAGGTAAATATAAGTTTGCAAACTTTTTAGTCCACATAATGTAACGGGTGACCAACTACGGAACCCTACATTGTGCGTGGCCCGACACGCACTTTACCGGTTTCGTAAAAAAAGAACATAATTATAACTGACGTTGAAAATTACGAAATAATCAGCACTAAAGTTGATTTTTACGATGATATTAGGATTTATGACAGAGTTAGCTAAGGCATTTTTCAATGTTTTCTTCGGTTATTTTACTAACTGTGTTCTTTTTCAGTCTAAATAGTTTTTTGTGTAGTGTAATTCTACATTATTTCTTCACACTGGAAGCTCAAACTTCAATTTTACTACGTTAACTCTTCCATGAAAATGAGCTGTCAAACAAATATAAATATCTGGGTGACCGAGCTTTGCTCGGCCTTTTCCCGGGGATGAGACCTACTAGACCTAGCTAGATCGATTGCTCGTCCCCGAAAACCCCCACTTACCAAATTTCATCAAAATCGATAGAGCCGTTTCCGAGATCCCCGAAATAAAGATATATACAAGAATTGCTCGTATAAAGATATAAAATATCTGGGCGGCCGAGCTTTGCTCGGCGTTTTCCTGGGCATGAGACCTAGCTAGATCGATTGCTCGTCCTCGAAAACTCCCACATACCACATTTCATCAAAATCGTTAGAGCCGTTTCCGAGATCCCCAAAATAAATAAATATATATACAAGAATTGCTCGTTTAAAGACATAAGATTTGGCAACACTGTGCATTATACGTCATATTGGTATTACTCTTTGGTATTACTAACAACTCACAAAAAATATTTTTGTGAAATATAATGTTTTTCTTCGTTTATAATGCATGCAAATAGAACCGGTCTATTATATGGCACTTTACTAAAAAAATATGTACCTTTTTCTCGTTTTTTAGGTAAATTATGTTACTTAAATAATAGTGTACGTATACGTACACCTTGTACAAAATGTAACTCAGTGGAAATTAAAATGTCTTTATTTTAAAAGGTTTTGCTATATATGCAATGTTTTTTGTATTTTGAATATTGTTGTAGTCTATATTCATAATTTAGGGAAAAATATATCCATTATCGTATTTTAAACAACCATTTTATTAATTTCAATTTCGTCACTCAGGGGAACATCGGTATCGGTACCGAGATTAACACATTCATCTGAATTTTTTTTTGCTAAATCCAAGCATTAATCCGTGAGTATATCTATATTTTTTAGGTACCTTAATAATTAATTAACATAATAAACCCAGCTAAGTGCTTGTTGCACTCGCACATTTAGGGTTCCGAACCATCCGCAAAATTTCAAAGGAAAAACCTCATTTATCAATATATATATTAGTATTTGTTGGTAAAATAATAAACATTACCACCAAATTTCAAGTTTATAGGTCAACGGGAAGTTAAAAAATTGTTAGGAACAAAATTTTGTGACAAACGACGGACGGACGGATGCGTGAGTGACAGCAATAGGGCTCCGATTAGAGCCTTCGGTTTCGGAACCCTAAAAAGTATTTGCATTAACAGAATCAGCATTTGTTTTTTGAACACTACTTTTTAAATATGTTACAACTGCAGAAAAGTCGGCCCGTTCGATAAATTGCACGCTTCAACTTGTTCCGGCTCTTCGCCATGCCAAAGGAAACCGTATTGCAATGTGATAAGGTATTTTCAAATCGCAACTTAGCGGTATTTCAAAGGCGCCGGCATTTTATGGCACCTGTGCCGACAGTCATCCAGTCGACAAACGTAAATTTGCAATACTGCTCTTATTATCATCAGTAAAAGGATGAAAATTGCATAAGCGTGGAAAGGGAAACCCCTTCAAACTGTTGCCTTTTCGAAAGGCTTTTTAAGCGCTTAGTAAAAATATCTGATATTCGTTAACTGAACGGCTTACCCATATTTAAAGCGCTTTAAAAGCCGAATGAATGGGTTTTTTAGAGCAACGACTTCGGTAAGCGAAGTCTTACTAAAAACCCTTTCAAAAACCCCTTGAAGGGGATACCGTATTAAAAGCGCTTTAAAAGCCAAATGAATGGGTTTGAAGGGCAACGGATTGGGTAAGCAAAGCCTTACTAAAAACCCGTTCGAAAACCCTCGAAGGGGATACCGGGCGGGTCCCTGAGTCAAACAATAGATCATTAGCATTTTGTCATCCACTTTCATGCATTTTAAGTGGAATTCTAAATTATTGTAATCACTGGTACTCTGTCTGGTAGTCTAGTCAATGATTCCAAAAGTAATTTGAATTTGTTGGCCGATAGTTAAATTCAAACATATTAACATTGTATTTACCTGTATAGGATTCAGCAGCCCCCTAAAAAGTGATAGCACCTCATCACTTCTATTACTCCCAGATTTGCGATTAGCTGAAATTACAATTAATACTATAACATAACGTATATTCATTTATAATGTATGTATAAGTAATATATTTATTTATTATTTAAACAAGAAAGGCACACCAATTACAATTGTTTAGGTTCTACAATTTAGTATCTGTACAGTATGGCTAGCACATGATGGCAACGTCAGTTTGTCGGCTTATCTCTAGCTATCCGTCACTTTCTAACAGCACCTATAAAAAAAAGATGCATAGCTCAAGATAAGCCGAGGTACTCTCGAGGCCATTATGTGCTAGCCCTACAGGTAAGAGAGTAAATATAAACTATATGATATTGAGTACCTAATATTTATATGATAAATATGATAATGGGTACCAAAAATGAACAGTGGTTCCCAATCTGGAACAGTAGGCGGCTTGATGGTTGATATTGCTCCATTCTCAACTTGCACACAAGCAGGTGGAATAATTATGTTCCGATACTTCTGGAAATCACATTGCTGAAACAAATTAAAAACAAAATAACATGAACTACTGTCATACCACACACTTTATTAAAATTTGTATGAGTAAATGTACAATCTTAAATATGTTCTGCAAATTAGTATCAACCCAAAAAAACCTTAGGTGAGATATAGTTAAAAACAGTGGTTGATATATGTATAACAGGTCTGGGAAGTGGTTTTTAAAGTAAGTTAGAGAATGCTTAAAATCATAATTATAAAATAAGTTTTTAAGGAGTAAAATCAACTGTATGCCATGAAAATAAGATACAAATTATGAAATATATAATAAATAAAACAGAACACTTTTGTAACACGTACTTCAGAGTCATTGAAAGCACTGTCAGTGCACAGCTTAGTCCTTTGGCACCAGCAGCAGTAATATTTCCCAACGGTGTCATCATTAATGTCTGAATTCTCTCCTCGGCTGTTACCAACTGCAAATGTATAACACCAAATTTTAAATAATTCTCATTAATATTTCTACAAACATAAAACAAGTAATCAAAGTTATATCAATACCAAAGGTGAATATTACATGTATTTATTGGAAGTAACAAGTGTAATGTTAGGAATACTCTTAGTGCTGTTTTGCCCATGTAGTTTAGTAGCTGAATGAAGTGCTAATAGTTGCACAAACCAAATAAACTATGAAGTAATAAGTCTTAAAAATCTTTGAAAGTTACTGTGAACCCAATGATGGTGGAAAGGTTTATCAGCCGGCCAAGTAAATTGCTTGCAACGGAATTTTTTATCAACAACGCGGCGACATCTTTTGCAAGCGCTCACGGCGCAACACTCGCAGAACAGCCCCACCAGGGGCAGCATCAGCTTGCCACACACCGTACACTACAACAGAAAAATAAATATGTTTATCATTCCTCAAGCAAAAAATAATACAAATAAAATATAAGGTAACATAATACTCACATAAATATTATAAGGAATAGACTTGTTACATTGTATGCTTCTCCAAGTATGACCTCGAGACTTATATTTGGTTTGTAAGTAATTACTATCCCCAAAAAGTGCGTGAAGTATTCGGTAAACCAAATAACTCAAGAATATACCGCCAATCAAAAAATAATAATTAAATATAACGTCATTTAGAATATGAAAAGTTTCCATAACAACGTTTGCTTAACTTTTTACAGGAATAATATTTAAATTAATATTTAAATTTTGTAAGAGAAAGCCGAAAATCAATTAATCACAAACCTAACGACATGAAACATCCACATTTGCTAATTGCGCAATTGGTTCGCTTTGATGTAGCATAAGGTATTCAAATTTAAACCTTAAATTAACGCAGTTCGTGCTATAGTGTATAATCAGAAATAGTTTCATTTTTATAAAGTTTTCAATTTTTTCGAAATGGAGTGTACATGTCATTTGACATTTCCACAGTCAAAAAATGCTGTTCCATATATTTTTTAAAACGCTTGAAAGAAACTGATCGAATCGCACCAAATATCGTAAATGCCGTATTATACCGGAGGGCGAAAGGCATGTTTTATCCCATTCTACCGCATAGCTGCGTCCTGTACGTTGGGCCATCATGGCTTGATCATGGCCTATGGTGGGAGATCCGGCATGAAGGCTTTCTGGCCAAGTTTATAGCCGCATCCAGACGGCCCTGCAAGGTATAAGATAGAGCGAGAAAACTAAGATTATGCATCTCGCTCAATCTTAAAGTTTGCATCATGCGCAGATTGCCATGAGACTGACTGGATTCGATTCGGTGCTCACAATATCTTATATCTTTAAACGAGCAATTCTTGTATATTTATTTATTTATCTTATATCTTTAAACGAGCAATTCTTGTATATTTATTTATTTATATATTTATTTCGAGGATCTCGGAAACGGCTCTAACGATTTTGATGAAATTTGGTATGTGGGGGTTTTCGGGGACGAGCAATCGATCTAGCTAGGTCTCATGCCCGGGAAAACGCCGAGCAAAGCTCGGCCGCCCAGATATTATATATAATAGCGCGTAATTTGTTCATTTTAACATTTACAAAATCCTTAGAAATATTTATATAAAATGCAATTAGGCGAGACACATTTATGTCAAGCTCTACTACTATGGTTTGTTTCATTTATTTAGTTATCTAAGGTTACATACTTTATAAATATATAAAACATCGCCCCCCCCCCCCCCCCCAAAACTGTGAAAACAGTTTGACTTTTATTTCGTGGCAAGACCATATAGATACATGTTTCGTATTTTAAAATCGATTATGAGTATTTACAAGTTATGTTTGAATTAATCTCAATGCAAAGTGCATATTGGGTTAAAGAAATACCTAACATAACATCAGGTGAGTAAATTTTTGTAAAATGGTATTGTTTCTATAGTGTAGAATTATGTTTCAGTTGTTTGTAATGTATAAATGTAATATAAATTCATAGATGCTGATCAGCAATGATGATAATGATAATTCAATGGATTCTCTTAATTTATCATGTCTTCCCCATTTTTATTATGAAATAAAACAAAACTATTCATACAAACATATTCTTATTCTATCAGAGATGACAAAGTATGTTTCAGCTTAGGCGAGCAAAGGTCAAGTGGAGTTTTCTTCTCCTTATTTATAATGTCCAGTCTAGCGCCTGCCTTTACCAACATGGATGCAGCTGATTCTCTGTCTTCTTCACAAGCTAGATGTCTGTAAATATTAAATGATACATTAAAAATATATATGTTCAGTGTATATGTAAAAATAATCTTACTTCTGGAGATAAGTTTTCATAATAATTATTTATAATTTTTATTTATTTTAATATGCACACAATGCAAGTATCAATCATTAATACAACCATACAGCAGTATTTCAGTAAAATAGGGGCCTTCAGGAAAATAAAATTCGAGGATATTATCCCTTTTGACTTATAAGCAATCAACCAACTATAAATACTGGCTAATGTAATGATCATTTCCATTTGCTGTCTCATGTATTTGTACTTACAATGGAGTGCAGCCTATAGAATCTGCAACATCTACTTTTATTTCTGGACAACTTAACAGCAGCTCAACTATATTATTCCTGCCCAGAGATGCTGCTCTATGTAGTGGTGTAGCATGCAAAACATCTGTCTCATTCACATTTGCTCCCGCATCTATTAGCAACTTGGCTACCTGAAAATAATGGTGCCATAATTTAGACTCATACTTTGGATAAGTATGAGCACACATTACCCAAGACCCATACATTGACTAGTGTGTTGCCATTATAATGATAATTAGTTAATATGGTTATGTGTTGTAACATATATAATGAAGTGGAACATCATAAAACTACTTTTAAATACCTAGAAAATATACATACATCTTTATGACCCTTGGAACAAGCATAGTGTAATGATGTCTGACCACGGCTCGTTTTATGATTGACATTAGCACCTTTACCAATCAGCAGTCTCACAACCTCAGACCTCCCCGCGGATGCCGCCAGTATTAGCGGAATTGAATTAGTGTCATCTACTGGATCAACCGGACTTCCACGGTTGATCAGAAAATCAACCAGATTGTCATTGCCTCCCAAAGCTGCCCAATGGATGAGCAACCGATTATTCTGGAACAATATTAGCGGGGTGTTATCCAAAAGATCACAGCTACAGTATATATGAGCATATCATTATACGGCATGTTTAATATTTACCGAGTCCGCAGTTTTGACTAGAGTCGCATCTTGGTCAATTTTAACTTTAACTTGGTTGAAATCGCCTTTGTAAGCGGTTTCGTAAACTGACCCAATAGACATTGTGCGAATAAGTTAGTGGAAAACGAAAGGAAATTATTGTAACTAATATGATAAAACACTTCGAGTGAATTAGATATTAAAATCGTCGCCTTTCTTCAAAACTAAACTTGTATTTGAATTCTTTATATTGTTTTGTCAAGTTTACATAAGCCGATGCACTATCTTCGACGCAGTATCAAAAAGTTTGTGAGTAAGCCGCAGCCGATGTTTTCATTGATAATTTTGACAGTCATGCTCACTCACGTGCTGTCAGTACATGAAGCAAGTATAAGATGGAGCTGGTGATACACACATACAAAGGTGTGTGAAAGAGATGTAAGCATAGACAATAACACACGTGGGAGCGAGAAAAAATGACATATCTCCTGTCCCTCATCGCGTATAATGGAACCGATTATTTGTCACCGGCCGTTGTCACCGAAATGTCATCGATGAACGAGTGGCCAGAGTATAAAAAAAACATGTTACCCATAATGTTGGGTAAACTAAACCGGCTTAAATGTTAAAAATAACAGATTAATTTTTTTGTCGTGATTAGAATACTGAATAATGATTGGTGTCAATAAGGTTTTTAATGAGATTTTGCACTAATGTGGGTAAATATAATTTTTACAATGACTGAATAACTAAGACGTTTTAATCATAAGTGTAACTTTATATGCCACAAGATCAATTTGTTGCCCGCTAACATTTATTAGAAGTTTACTTCGAAGATTCTCAATAAAAACTTTATTATTTCAGTAAAAATGGGGAGATTATTCTTTTTGTGGTATCCCCAGAAACAACTGTCAAATTATATCCGTCGTTGGCATGGAACAAGTATAAGATGGAACTGGTGATACACACATACAAAGGTGTGTGAAGGAGATGTAAGCATAGACAATAACACACGTGGGAGCGAGAAAAAATGACATATCTTCTGTCCCTCATCGCGTATAAGGAACCGATTATTTGTCACCGGCCGTTGTCACCGAAATGTCATCGATGAACCAGTGGCCAGAGTATAGAAAAATATGTTACCCATAATGTTGGGTAAACTAAACCGGCTCGAATGTTAAAAATAACAGATAAAAAAAATTAATTGTGACGTGATTAGAATACTATTGTGAATTTCATTATTATAATGGCTGAATAACTAAGACGTTTGAATCTAATCGTGATTTTGTTAACTTTAATGTAGGTATTAAATTAGTACACATTTATATCGTAATTGGGAGGACATCGGATGTTTTGTGTTTGCCCGCTAATATTTACTAAGAGTTTATTTTGAACATTCCCAATAATTAAAAACCTACTTGTCAGTAAAAATGGGGAGATTATTCTTTTTGTGGTAACCCCAGAAAAAACTGTCACAATATCTCCGTCCTTGTGTGTGATTTGCTAACCCTCCTTCTATATATCCTCTTTCTACGGTCGTTGGACATTCGCTAACCCCCCTTCTATAGGATCCTCTTTCTACGGTACCATGTCAAAAAAAGCCACAGATAACGTCTGTGTGACCAACTTTTTCAGGCTGTGTCCTCACTATCCGATATTAATCGGTGTCATATACATAGTATAAGATGATGTCCTCGCAGACATGTCCGTCGACGGCGACATCCTGACAAAATTTATTTAAGGTTTAAGGCTCGGTAAATTTACGCGCATGGGCTCGAACGTGACTCGCGAAACCGAATTTGGTTTAGAAAATACGGTCGCATGAAGAACAGTGAATTAATACTATATCTATGGTCAAATCCGTCACCAACATTGTATCGGATAGTGGGAACAGGCCCTAGCGCTACTGATACCGCTCGCCTATCCGGATCCTACACCGATAACGAATCGGATAAAGCCGGCTACACAAAGCCCTGCCTGCAGGGCCCTGCTTGCAGTGCCACTGCCAAATCGTATCGTGTGTAGGCATGCAGGGCCGATTTTTTTATCTGTTAAATCGGCCCTGCATGCCTACACACGATACGATTTGGCAGTGGCACTGCAAGCAGGGCCCTGCAGGCAGGGCTTTGTGTAGCCGGCTTAATGTGTACACTAAGCTGGTTTCTATACATTTTTATCGGTGTCGGATCCTATATCCATATCGTATCGGATAATGGGAACCCTTAGGTCACTTCAATTGGCTGAATATCGTTTTCAATGCCTCGAAATGTGCTCGAATTATTTAAAACTATCAATTTGACGGCCACACTCCACAGCCTTCACACCACAGACACCAACAAACACAACACAAGCTGTGTGCAAGCTGTCTAGCATCGAGTCGAGCAAGACAAGATAGAACGTAAATGGAATTTTATTTCATTTCATTAAATAGTTGAGCTTGGCTTAGTAATAGTCGTAGTCGCCGTCTATTAAATAATATGAAAGTGGGCGCTACATATTATTTCGTGTATTCAAGTTAAATCTGGTAATTAAGTCTTAAAACAGTTCTGCTTCGAAATTAATTTGTTGGGTTTGACCAAATCAAATTCATATGATGACACAGTTTTTGCTAAAAATGGAACATTGTTTTATTTGGTTTTAGGTACAACGGTGAAAGTAATAGTTTCATTTTAGTTGTTTACAAAGATGACTTCTACGTATGTCGATTATTATGACGGCAGTAAATTATTTACGGGATTAGCCAGTAAAATTGGCTTGCCATTGGATCTTGTGAGTATTAAAGTTTATTTTCCGGTTGGGTAGTGTTATTTTGTTATTTGTCTTGTTCTTAATAGCCCTTCATGTCATTCCACTTACATTAATTTTTCAGTTTAAAATAATTTAGGTTTCATTAATAGCTCCACATTTTATTTACGTTATATTTAATCATGTTAATACTATTTGGTATTAGAGAGACTAAAATTAAAAATGAATGAAAATGAAAATGAAATATTTATTCATAACATCGTTATAAGTCAATTCATGTTGATTCATTGATACCTTACATTATAGTACCTTACAGTATTTTCACAATGTCTAAAGGATTATGTTGTTTTGAATGTTGTCTCAAATAATATAAAATGTTATAATTTAGCCTCTTGTCTTGGCACAGTGTTACATCTTACTGATGCTTGATTATTATTTTTGGATGTCATCACATCCAAGTCTAGTTCAGGCCTAGTACTACAGATTTCTTTTGGACAACTTCCCAGAGGTCAGGATTTCTCTATAGCACATTATACCAACAAGTATTTTTTTAATAGTTAAGACTTTTATAAAAGTAACCAATTAAGATGCCTGCCGTCAAAGAATATATCAGTAAAATTATTCTAAACCCTTATAATAATCATGAATGCAACTTTATCATTTCTAAAAGGTTAAAAACTCCATCAGCATTATCTATCACTATTATGGTTTCATCTTTGAATTATATTAACAAATGTAAAGATATTCATGTTCAAACCTCATTCTTTCCATTTACAACATTAATGGGCAGTAGGTATACTTAAAATTATTTGAACTGTCCGAGTTGTATCAAATTAGGCTGTTCTAAAAGCGACTTTACTGTCCAAGAGTGCAGATTCAAAGTCCCATGACAAGTTTCATAAAATGTTGGACATTTTAAATAATTTCTACAATATAGTTTATTGTCATACTGTGTTTCTATTGTGCATTATTATTGTGGTAACTGCATTTTGATGGATTCATTTAGAAGTATAGTTGAAATGGTTTGGAGTGAACAAGTTGTAACCAACTAATACTAATCCAGAGACCCTGGGCACTTGCCATTTGGAACCCCCTCCACAATCTTAAAACCATTACATATAGGCATTTTCTGCGACTTTGGCCCCTTGGCTGACTGGGCCCTTAGGGCCATGGGCTGACCTTGGCAGAAATACAGTGCTGTACTATGACATGTTTATAAACCTTACTGCATAAGCAGAGACAGAGAGAGAGGGGTAGAGTATTTGTATTGTATTGTAAGCAAGAGGTTTTAAAAAGAAGTACCTAACGTTATTGATAAGTTCAGTTACTTTGAATTATTTACTAAATGTGGCATTCTCAATCAAACAGGCCCTCATAGTACCAAGCACATATGTCACAAATCTTGTATTTTTATACCTATTAACAGTGTCATTAATATTGCCCAAAGCTTATGACAATGCCACCATCAGCCCAGCTAGCATGAAAGGTTTGGTGGTCATGTTAAATGTCTCATAAAACATGACCATAAAACCTATAATGCTAGCTGGCCAACTCTTTTGTTTCCTGGGTGTAACACATTATTGTAGTTTAATCTATACACTGTATGGTCTGTATGTATACACCAAATAGGCAAGGAGTACTATTTGTAGGTTAACTGAGTAACTCACTTCTCGAATCATGTTCCTTTTATGCTAGGAAGCATGAATGTGTTTGGCTGTTAGCCAAAATATTCACTTGAAGTCATTAATTCGGCACGTGCCTTATGGGCGAGATTTGGAGGCAACAAATTTGCTACCATTAGTAATGCAGGTAGAAGAATTTTAACCTTTTAGACAGGACTACAGATTTTATAAAATATTTCTTGATACATGTTAATTTAACGTGGATGTTACCACAATCAGGCTGTGTGTGAGATTGAAGTTCATTTTTTGTACCTAATAATTCAGACTCATGATGTTTCATAAGCATTGATAATATTTTTTTACAAAAAAAGTATTTCAAAAAATTGTTACAAAAATAAAATAAAAAAGTGGAATAATTTAATAAGGGCCTATGCACACCGCGCCGTTGACGCACTTTGCCCTACTACATTTGCTACTGTAAACATGGTAGTAGGAAAACGCGCGTCGACTGCGCGTTTAAAAAAACGTGGTGTGTAATATTTATATTTATTTCTCATTTATTTATATAGAGTATATCCGATATTCGTGGTTATAGCTTTAACCCTGTACCAACCTATGATTTGATACATTGCCATTTATCCCCAGCCATTCAGTCTGCCCTGTATTTATATACTCGCGTACTGCTTCACCTATTCTATTTACCAGAAAAGGAAGATCCATGAAATTCTACAGTACAGAAGTGGAACCAATACATAAGTACACTTAAAAACATCATGTGACTTCTCACTTGTGTTATGGAGACACCTATCATTTTTTTTTATAACTAGTCAATGAATTACACTACCTACTTAAAACCAATTTAAACAGATACTTAGGTACATGTTACGTAAGTTATCAGTTTTTCACCTTATCGCTATGGAATAGATCCGAAAAAGTTGACTTATACATTTTGCTCTTGACTGTACAACCTGCAACACGTTACATTGACTATTAGTAGACCCTATTCAGTTGCAATAAGGGTCACGTAGCTGTGTTGTCGATGTACGAGTATAGTAGTCAATTATGCTGCAGTAGAAGGCTATATTGACGCTAATCGGTGTACAATACGTATCGCACTCTGGTACTTGCGGTCAACGCCAGCTTTATAAGGCTAATTTATTAGATTACCTAGCTTGAATAGGTCTATTGAATTTTTCTGAATCAGTGATAAGAGCGCAAATATTTAGCTTTTATTTAGTATTTCACTGAGGCACATTTATTAGTTTCATCATATTTTCAGTAACATCATATTTTCCTTCCATTAGGTTAATTTTTTGATCGCACAAATAGCTGCACTATGCCTGGCCAGACTGTTTCGGAAACCATTGAAGCTTGCTTCGCCAGAATTTCGTCATTCTGTGTGCCTTGTTATAGGTCTGATTATGGGATATTTTTGCTTTGGGAAGTAAGTTTTCATATTTTACTTTACTACCATTATTTTGCTTTTAAGTCTTCATGTTTGCTCATTAACCTAATTAAGGTAAAATTTGAACGCAATTAAAAATATAATATATATAAGAGACAGCGCAGAATTTAGTTCAGAATTTACCTTAATCGCTTTTTTTGGAATAAGATTTCTCACGTAGAACCAGTGAACGAAAATAAACATTTCGTTCACTGCGTAGAACGTTGATTGAACATTGCTCTCGTATCTTAAAGTCATAACTATTTACTTACTAATAATTTATATATAGAAGCTTAGAAGCCGACAGTTATTAAAGAAAAGGACTCGTGCATAATCGCAAGACTTTGTTACATAATTACGAAGAAGCGAAACGCTATTTCTCGCTCGAATTACTGGCGCTCATTGTGTTAGTAATGATAATGACAGGTAGAGCCGGTCTATAGGTACTGTTTTAAACAATATACCTACTAGAGCTGTGTACTAGAGACATTTGGAGCATTTTCCATACATGGATAGTTGTCGGCACGGCCTAATTACCTACATGTATGAGCTACTATACCTACTAGCTTGATTTTCATAACAAGCGTAGACACGGAGTATGATTATTCGCTAAGTACCTTTAGAAAAAGCATTCTAAGCTTTGAGTTGACGCATCTATTTATGTCTGTGACGCTGTAACGGTCAGTTATGTCGTTTTCTAAACCAAACGCCGTGCATTAGGCTTCCAGTGCTTTGCTTCTCATGAAATCATCCTACATACATAAACGTATAGTCTTCCGATAGACCCGATCCCGATCACTCAGTGCACCACCTTTTACATAAGAAATAAAGTAGGAGAAACTCTGATATAATGGTCCCCTACTTTACCAACTCAACATACTGTCTTGAGTAGCAGAGACGTATTCAGACATTTGTTTACAGAATTTTCATTGCCAATTTATCGCCTCCTATGACATAAAAGAAATAGATACGATAAATAAATGTTGAATGCTCCAGTAGAGTTTCGCATCTTCGTAAAATAATTTATGAGTCTATTAAGTAGATTACCTTCTCTGATGTCCTCTTTTTATTAAGACGTTAAGTAGACGTAATGCCACGTTATCATGTAGATTATCTAATGATCAAATATGGCTTTAGATAAAGCGTGACATTTATTACTTCTGTAATTTTCAAAATTATCTTCAAAAGTACCTACACAATAAGATAATCATAATATGTATATCACTCCTTAATGCAAAAAACGAACAACTAACTAATATCATAGGTACCTACATGATGTTGTATGTTCCTGCAAAATGGGCGAAATAATGTTTTGCCATTTATAATGAATCAAAGATGTGCCGAGATTTAGGAAAAGGTATGTCTTAAAGTACCTCAAAGGGACTTAGGCAAATCGGTTTAATGCATCAAGGAGACGATATTGTAACTAGGAAGTAAGAGATTAGTTAACATTGTATATTTCGATATTATTTATTTATTTAATCAATTATTTCAGGCATCTGTGGCCCATAATACAAATACCTTAAAGACTAACATACATATCATTATATTCCCTTATTCCCTAAAACTAAATAATATTAACATTTGACCATATTTTCAGGCAATCGATACATTTATCGCTTCTGGCAATGCTAAGTTACATATTATTGAAGATCATGCCTCATCATCTCGTAGGAAAGTAAGTATGACTTTATTCCAATTAAAAATAGTTTGTTTTCAGACTTCAGACAGCTTATTGTTAGTAACAATCAACAGGGTACCTTAAGGACTACTAAAACTACTACTTACTAAAATGTCTGTGACATAGATATACACAGACCGACATGACCGAACTAAACTATAAGGGTTCTCTTTTAGCCATTTTGGCTACGGACGGAACCCTAACCGGTTTAAAAATACCAATGTAGGAGGGAATATAAATAAATATATACTTGCGCTTGGTTTACGACGCGCCCTTTGTCTCGCGCTTTGTACGACTCTCGACTGTCATGGTGTTTTAATACCTAGTGGGTTGGGAAAACATTTTCTTGACCCTTTTGCAGTGGTGTGGCGTCAAACTTGCCAGTACACAGGCCGAGGTTAAGTTAGTTTTGTATTTGCCTGAAGAATCCCCCTGCATTATTTTTCATTTATAAAAGCGCGAACCTTCTGTACCTTGAAAATGCGATTTTTGTTTCAGTATGGTTCTGGCGGCGTCAATATTTTATCTCTCCTGTATACACTTACATCGACAAATCCATCATTCGGCTGACTACACATTGGACATAACAGGTACCTACTTGACACACTTTATGACTAGGTACTTCACGGGTGTTATTTTCCGCTGCTTAAATCTAATACATTAAAACTGGAAAATTGCGGTTCGGAGTTCGGTCCTCGCACATATCAGAATCAATTGAAGGCCTCCTTTTCATACATGAAGCATACAAGGAGATGATTAGGTTTAATAATTCTGTCTGAATCTATGAAGTGGTACCAAAGTGGTGTAACTCCGCTCCCCTATAAGAATGAGATGCTAAAACCAGAAAGGTGTAAAAACGCTTTAAGGTAGTATGGAAGGGGTCGAGCAATAAGGATGTTAACTCAAAATTTGTTATTACTCCAAAAGAAAGAAGACCTAAAACTATGCGAAATGGTTAAAATCCTTTTCAAATACCTATCTCAAAAAAATAACGAAGCTACAACCTGTAGACAATTTTTAGTTTAAGATAGCGCTACAGATCAGTGACGTCACTGACCTACAGTCTATTCGATGAATAGGATTACACAATAATCGTCACTTAAAATATAGTTGCTGCTTAAAAAGAAGCTCACAAAGTAAAAAAAATCCTAGAGAAAAGTGCGATAATGATTAATGCCTTCAAAAAGAGTTTGTTCACAAAATGAGTTTTTTTTACTTGGTGTCAACATCCCAATTGGGATGTCAAAAAAAGCTTGTGTGATACGAAATTCTATAATTACTTACGTCATTTGACGACTTGCCGTCTGTGGCTCAATATGTTAATACCTACTAAATAAGTACCTAATGTTAAGTCTAGTCTAGACTAGACATATTGTCGTTTAGGTACCAACCGACACCAGTTATGACCGGGGTCATCAGTTTGGTTTGCGACTTGCAGTGTAATTGAATCACAATAACGCTCGAACATCACTGATTTTTTCGAAGGTCACTTGTCTGCAAAATGAACAAGCAATCTGCGTAGGTATTTAACAAGTCAATGTCAAATGACATGTTATTGCAGGCAGACAGGCTTCAACATTGACATGCCATACCATACCCCTTGTAGGGATCACTATGAATACTATGTAGCTCTGTGAGCTGTAGACTTCGTTTTTTTTTTAATTTCCAAAACGGAGATCGTTATCGAAAACTCTTACCTTACTCGCTAGCGACTGCGTTGCGTTTAATATTTATTTATTTTTTTACATTCAGCCCACCTAAATTTACTTTTGTAATTAGACTACATATTTAACTTGCATAATATACCGACATTTCAAATATGTATGGTTTTTGAGTGAAATTTATTATTTTTTAGGGTGTCGTAACCAAAAGGTAAAACGGGACCCTATTACTGAGACTGTTTGCCGTTTTATAGATAATGGTACGGGTACTGTTTTTACTATTTTGGCTACGGATTCGCTGCGCTGGCCAGGGCCATCGACGAGGGCACCGGTATCACGTGCTACCTGCCTGTGGCTACCTACATCGCAATGCCTAGCTCAGTTCAAGTTGTCTGTGTCATCGATCAGAACCGCAGTCAATCGGTCAAATATTCAACCATTTTGATTCGAGATTCAATAACGTGGTTATTATACTGTCAACGACTTGTATCTAATGACATTGAACTCGGCGCTTATTATGGTAGCAGTTAAACAATAACACAAAGACCTATTTAATTCACGACAACCCAGCGAAGAATGCAAATGCAAGGTGTCATTAATGACACGGGTTTACTAACAGTTTAATTCTATATTTACCTACCAGATGTCTGAGGTAGGTATAATATACGTATATTAAAGTACCTATTTATACCCTATCTGAATAAAAGAGTAAGCAATATCATTAATCACTTAGGTGGTAGTGGACACTGACTAGGAATAGACCACAAAGCTCTCAATAGGCACCTATGATCTGATGAAAACTGTTGACGTTTGACGTTCATTGTTAAGGTGATAATGGCGACGCGCTGTTATTGGTTGTTAACCTTTGTTGAAGTCTTGTATGCTGATGTGGGGTCATGAATGTTTTTTTCGGGAGTCCATGCTTCCACTGTGGGGTCACATCCCCATACTGAATGCATAGTCCAACTGTCAGTTGGACTTGTGACATGTCAAATCGTTTTGTATACTTAGGGACAGTGAACGTGTTAATGTAGGATTTAGTCTTTCTTTAGTAGACAATTTCATAACCCTTAGTGGAAAAAAAAAGAAAATAAGGTAAGAAAATTGTAATTTTTTTGAAATGCCTGTTTTTTTCTTACAGGGCCTTTAATGGTGATCACACAAAGAGTTACTTCCTTGGCCTACTCGATACAAGACAGTCTGACACAGAAGGAAATAAACTCGAACATAAAATTTCACGCTACTGATTCCCAATTTGCGCAGAAAATAGACAAAATACCGTCTCCGTTGGAGTACTTCGCGTTTACACTGGCCTTCCAGACATTGATGTGTGGTCCAGTAGTGTTTTATAGTGATTACATTAACTTCATAGAAGGTGCACGAATTGACGAGGTATTTACGGCAAATTCTGGTCTTTAATTATGTATTCTCGGAAAAAGATAGTTTAGTAGTTTAACGTATTAAAAAGAAAGTATTTTTTGCATATACTACTACTTTTCTGTTTTTTCCTTGTGCCATATATTAACATTAAATCTTCGAAAGCAGGTCAAGGTGGAAGCGGAACCCTCACCACGGAGAGCGGTATTATACAAAACGATAGGATCTTTCGCGGCTGCGCTCTTGTACTTGATCTTAGCGAAGAAATACCCTATTGCAGTACTGGAAGGTAAGTTTCACTTTTCGATTACATTGTCGACAATTTTCGTCCTTTTATGAACGCAAGCAAAGCAGCGAACAAGAATTATAAATTTTATAATGTAGATATGTACCTAAACAAATATTTTTTAATTAATATAAGAGTAGATTTTAGTCGACAGTGTCAGTAATAACTGATATAAAGCAATCAAATCAGACATGTAAATGTTTTGCTTTGAATTTAACATTTTTTTTTAATTTATTTAGAAACAAACGGTCTTAAATACTAACATGACAATTACTACAATATACAATATAACACGACCTACAGTTTCCTATATTTTTAAACTAATGACATGTAACTAAATCACTAGGACTTTTGGTATTATGCAACATTTTTGGTAAACCAGTTTACAAACAAAGAAATTAGATTTGTTTACTGATATCAGAGATCTAATCTTACAACGAGTAGTTAAAAGAAAACCTAAAAGATAAACCATAACAAGCTCTTGAAATACATTCAGGCCACTATTAAATACATACAAACTACTATTTTATATTTTATATTCACTATTTTAACAAGGCAAATATCTGTTTTTTAAATGCTGCTAACGAACTGCCAAACAAATCTGCCACCATACACTTTTCATTGTACAACTTTACTCTCCTTTGGAATAAAATCTCTGTCACTATTCAATATATCTAATATAAACGCATTCGCAATTTTAGAGCTAACAGATCCCACGTCTGAGGTGTCCCGCTCATGGTCCGCGCTGTACCTGCTCTGGTACGCGTACCTGTCGACCCTGGTGGTCCGCTGCAAGTACTACCATGCGTGGTTGCTCTCCGACGCAATCTGCAACAACTGCGGAATGGGATTCAACGGATACGAGAATGATGGCACGCCGAAATGGGACAAGCTGTCTAACATCGACGTCTTTGGATTTGAGGTAATTGCATATACGAGGACATTTTAGAGCTGGCTGACTTCCCACCATGTGTCCCACTCCCACTAATAGTCGCGGTGCTGCTGCTGTGCTGTACTTGCTCTGGCACGCGCTTAGTTTTGGAGCTAGCCTCCAGCCACTTAACGTGAACGCTCAGTGACTATAAACTACAGGGGACAATGGTCGCTTTTATACTTTACCGTGGACGTGCACGTACACGTCCACGATATTCTCTATGTTTTCATTCATAAATTTACCATAGATAGACTTTAGACCAATTATGAATGAAACCATAGAGAATATCGTGGACGTGCACGTCCACGGTGAAGTATAAAAGCGACCAATGAAACAAACCGTTAGGACGGGTTGCTACCTATGGTTACAGACCGATCAACGTTAAATATGGCGTCGGCAGCTGTCCTATTATGGACTGTATGGACACTTGTAATACTTTCCATACTATCAGATTTTGACGAACACCGCTTACGAATAGACGGATTGGAGCAACCCACCCTTAAGGAACCCCTATCTGAATGACCTTGAAACTGTAATCCTTCATTTTTTCTCGGCCTTTTTGTCTCATCGTATTAAAAAAGACCGTCTTTGCAATTTTTACGAATAAAAAATTTCGCATTTTTCTCCAAAAGTATTAAGAAATTTAAAAAAAAAGCGCAGATGCAATTACGGGAAAAGGGTGCTAAAATGCAAACTGAAGTTATTTTGTTGATAAGTAGTTCCAAAAAAAGTAGTTACGATTTTTGTGGTTTTTTGGGCCCACCCGTGGATTTTTTTTGCGATAGAAAGTGATGTAGCGAATGATGGGAGGGCGATATTCAGAGATGGCCTCGTTTAGGCACGTTTGGTTTACCTAACGGGGATTTATTTACGGCGGTGGGCCTTCTTTACGTAGTACCATTACTTATTCTGTGGTATCGATTCCTTTTGCAGTTTGCGCAAAACTTCCGCACGGCGATCGCTAGCTGGAACAAGAACACGAACGCGTGGCTGCGGTGCGTGGCGTACTCGCGCGGGGGCGCCGCGTGGCGCACGGCGCGCGTGTACGCGCTCTCCGCCGTGTGGCACGGCTTCCACCCGGGGTACTATCTCACCTTCCTCGCGGGCGGCATGTTCACCGTGGCTGCTAGAAAGGTAGGTGATTCGGCGGGCCATTGCTATAGCTTTGCAATTTCGTACGTGACACTCCCATGGTCCACGCGGGTGCAGGGGAACGGTACTTCTCACTTCTACACAAGATATGACTTCAAATATCCCTTTAAAATATTCTGCATTAACCTTATCTAATTTGATATACGAATACGTAATAACGAATAGTAAAAACGTAATCTTGACTAACACTATTACTGATGTCAACTCGTTTTCAAAAAGTAATTTCAAATGTTTTTAAGTAATAACCAAAATTAACGAAATGTGTTTTACTTTATTGTTTGTATCATATTTCATTTCTAAAATAGCTATATACAATTTGTTTGGGTTGACGTCCAGCAACTTCGTCTATCGGCGGACTAATCTTTGGGTAGCAATCTCGTGTGCGTTTTCTTACGTGCAGCCGCATTTATTTACACATGTTACTGCCGTCAGCGATAGTAGCTGACTGACGTTCCAGTCAGCCACTTCCTACCGCCCCGCTGTAATTAGTCCCTCGTCGCCCGCAGGCGGCGAGTGAGGCAAGTCTCTCTTCGTTCTGTGACTGTATTTAGACTGTAAATTTTTTTTTCTAGATCCGATCATTGGCGCGACCGATGTTCCTGGACAGCCGGCCGAAGAAGCTGTTCTACGACATGGTGACATTCGTGTCGACGCGCGTGGCGATGACCTACGCCACCGTGCCGTTTGTGCTGCTGCACATGGCGCCGAGCTTGGCTTTCTACGGGTACGTACGATTTCACGCCTGTAGGAATTACCATTCTCTTGCCCCTGTTTAAAAGAAATTGCGTCAGAAAAAACTACAAAAAGGTGACAATATATGGTGGTCGGGGATTTATTTACGGTGGGCCTTCTTTACGTAGTACCATTACTTATTCTGTGGTATCAATTCCTTTTGCAGTTTGCGCGAAACTTCAGGATGCAACTGTACTGGGATAATGTTAGGAGATGAATGTAACTATTTACAATGTATACCAACCTTTTATGAATAATTAAAATATGTTTCAGGAAATTGTACTACTCCCTGCATTTCATCGCCTTCGGCGCTATGCTTATTCCTGAAAGACGATCACCCTCCAGCACATCTGTAATCTCAGAGCTTCCACAGAAATCTTCCAATGGTAAAGAAATATTTGTACGTGAAAGTAATGGGGGAACGAATGGTAAACTAAAAACTCCTTGAACTCAATGTATATAATGGTATATGTATAATCTATTTTTATAAAGTTACAGAGACAAGTGGACTAAAAATGTAAAGGGTCTCCGAATGTTTCTGACTTGACATATAGCTTCCAGTTTATATTTATAGGTACATTGTTCTCGTTACTTATTTAATGGCTATTTATTTCTATTTACACAATCAGCATTTTTCGCAGTATTCTTACCTGATTGTTTTCAGTAATTACGACTTTCCGTAATGATTAATTTTAGATTTATGGACATTGGTTAGGTTAGGTATCTTTTCATTCTTTATAATAAGTAATATAATGATTTAAAATGGCTATATAACAACGTTTTTGAAATGAATGGTTAACTCTTAACTCAAATATTGCATTTATTATATAAATTATATTATTAATAGTAAAGTTTATGACTTCATTATACATCTACCTACACATTATTGTCCCCCGCGGATATCAAGTCAATCCTGACACATTGCGCAACTATGAAGTTTCTGAATAATGACAATGTCAATCATAGGAAAATTAGGAAAAAATTACATATTTACTTATTGCGTGTGACAGAATAGTGAGTGGCAATAATATCACAGACAATATATCGATACACGTTAAGAAGTTCGTATAGCCAAAAATATTGTTTATGATTTATGATGATGTCCATTAATGTAAATAAAACGTATTACTTAATTGTAAAATATGTTATATCTATAT
Organism: Cenopis cana; assembly: GCA_951800055.1. NCBI lineage: Eukaryota > Metazoa > Arthropoda > Insecta > Lepidoptera > Tortricidae > Cenopis > Cenopis cana. Next base: position 10,613,770 of record OX637482.1, on the reverse strand, counting down.
ATATAAACGTAAAAGTCCTGACTGACTGACTGACTCACTTAAATCAACGCCCAGCCCAAACCGTTGGACCTAGAGAGCTGAATTTTTCACAATAGGCAGTTTTTATAACGTTAGTATCCATCCCTAAGGGGATGAAATGAGGGTCCAAAGTTTGTATGGGGAAACCAATTAGTTTGGACTATTTAATTCTAAACTTCACACGAGTATTTCTAACAATAAATAAGTATATACGTGTTTCAGGGTTTTTGAAAACTCAACCCCTAAAATTGGGAAATGTATGTATACAAAGTCAAAAATCGACATGGACGTACGATATAAATATATAAAGAACTTCCACGCGGATGATTTCGCGGGCGACAGCTAGTTAGTAATATTCTCCTTCAGTTAATTATAAATATAAATAAATAAATGCGTTTGTTTCTTTATTACTAACCTCTAGGATTGGAACTCTTTTTACCTAGAGAAAACTTTTTGAATTTGAATGCAAAGTTATTTTTTATTTACCAAATTTCCTGTCAATAAATTCAATGAAACGTCAATAGGTATGATAAAACAATTTTAAGTAGGTATTGCCTTGATCGCTTCCAAAGGTTGATAATTTTATCGATACAATGATCGAACGTGTAACAACCCTAGAGGCATGTCTCTGGATTGACTTCATAGCCGCGGGGGACTTGTAGACATCGCGAGCACAGTCTGTTGACACGACATTACATCCGAGTGAACACATTCAGTACAATATCTGTCATAAAAATTATAAGGTGTCAAATATAATAATATACATTTGGTTAATTTTGAGTTAACGCGCTGCATTGAATTCGTTAACAATGTTAACATTGAGTATCATGTAGTAAGCGCTTGTGTCAGTGTTTTAGACACCAACATTTCAGACAGACATATTGTGTGTGTAGGTACAGTACTTTTATCTCATGAACGAGGGTGAGCTATGGTTGTGTCAGGGGGCTTGCAGTGGGCGGCGCGCGTCGCTTTAAATAACTACTCCTCTAGCGGCCTGAGGCCGCTCGTCAGTCGCGGGCCGCCCGCCGCCGCGCGAACGCGTGTACGGTACCGCCGCCGCCGCCGACTAGAACGCGACGAGTCGATAATTTACCGAGAGTGAAATAACACTAAAACTTACTAATACTTAGTATTTTTTTTCGCTCAGTGTACTTATTAATTAAAATTTCAAGAGTTAAATATAATTTCCGTTCCAGTAGTAGATCAATTTTATGTGTAGCGTTATTCATGATGGATGACACTGACAGACATACATACATATGAAGAACGCATAAGTAGGTACTTAACAGTGGCGGCGCGTCAAAAATATTCTTAGAGAAGCCGGAAATAATTTACCTATCTTATTCTTCATGAGCCGTAGTAAAAGAACTGGGCTGGCCGAAAATTAGGAAAGCCGGTGGAAATCGAGTTGTATGGACGCTCCGCCACTGGTATTAATGAATATCGGTTCACTGTACTCGAGCGACATCTGGTGAGCTAGAACATTTTTCGCCCTCATCGATGTATTGTTCGCGTGACAGCCCTAGCGCTACACGTGCCGCGTGTGAATGAATACAAGTTATACGATAGACAGAGATGCACAGAGTAGGCATGTTTTTTATGCCTAAACGCCGTTTTTGTTAGGAAGTGAAGCTTCTGTACTTGTACTATTACTTATTCTGTGGTTGTGTGTTGATATATACAATTATACATGCACCATGCACATTGTCTACATAGACGCACACATGTGCGCCAGCGTAGGAGCTATGTGTTCACATTGTCTTTGTGTTCGTATGTGTCACAACTATGACTAACCCGCGTTGGGGAGGTAAAAGTACCTACTAGTAAATTACATTAAGTCTGACACTGACGCGTGTAAAGTGTAGTACGGGCTAAAGTAAAAACAAACTTCTGCTAACTAAAATAAGGTTTATCCCTTTCTCACAAACAAATATCCTAGTGGCAATGGCAGATAAGGACAAATTAATCAATTATTACCGGCAACAATTCAACTAAAAACGATTTGATGAACGATTATGAGGGGGCTAGTCTCAACTCATTGGCCGTGCGTTATAGTATGATTCATATGTATTGTAATTATAAATACCCGCTGAACAGTATTGATTTTATTGTATTACATAGTTACACAAACACATACAATATGTTGAACTACATATGTATTTCTTTGCTTTATATAAAATACACAAAGAGTAGCTACTTAGCTACATTGTTAAAGTTATGTATGTTGTTATTTATGCAGCATTTATTGTAAGTTTTAATTTATCGAATACTAATTAATATATATTTAAGGATTTGTATAAATTATTTTTTTATTTGTATTTAAGAAGAGATAGATCTTATTTAGCAGCATGTAGGTAGGCTGCTTTCTCAATTTACGCATTCACCTATATGACCTATAAGTGTTGCTGGTGCTGTGGACACGACAACTAGTAACACCTTTAGGTGTTGTTGGCGCTCAAAATGTTAAGAACTCAATCCTTGGTTTTGTGATGGATACCTGTCAGGGGATATAAGAAAATATAGTACAATTTTATGTCCTCACTCCGCCATCACCTGGACCTGATTGTTTTCAATGTTTATGTTGGTGGTATTTGATTAACATCATGATTTCATTTTTGAAATGATAACAGTATGTTAAATTTAATTTTATAAGTAAGTACTAATGGCTTGGAAGGTCATATGGCAGTCGCTTCCGTAAAACTAGTACCTACGCCATATCTTGAGATTAGAAAGCGGACCCTGGACATCCTTCAGGATCCAACTGTACATCTGTCATCTATGCTATTATTTACATGTAAAGTGTAACTTAAACTACATAAATTATATGTTTGTCAATATGTCATAATGATCCGGATTTAACTTGCTTCATATCACGAAGTTCCGCCTGACAGGTTTAATTTCTATTAAATTTAACCACATTGTTAACAAGTTAATTATTTACAAATTTACATTGACAAAATTCTAATTTAGTATCTTAGGTAGGTAGTATTTATAACTTATCACAAATCACATGTATTTATTTTAAAAAGGTTAAATAGAAAAAAATACAATCACGACTTATTTATTTATTCAAATCTCACTTACAGAGTTTATTTAGATTAATAACTGCATAATTGTTAGGTATTTTTGGGATAATCATCAAAAGTAGCATTTTTCCGAATTCACGGGGCAAGACTCCCTTACACACGGTATTGCTTCAAAGCCGTCAAATTGCTGCTATACGAGCTACCCAAGACCCATTTATACACGTGCAAGAATTGCATGCAAGTTTCATTATATTGCGGGTTACCAAAGTATATCAAGACCTATCAAACTCGGCAGGCAATGTAGTCTCTTGATATACTTTTGTAACCCGCAATATTTTGAAACTTGCATGCAATTCTTGCACGTGTATAAATGGGTCTTGGGTAGCTCTTAACAAAATCAGAGGTAAGTTCTCGCTCCGTGTAAATGAGCCTTTAGGGAATGTGTGTATGCAGGGCCAATTGCTATTTATTCCATTAAAGTTCTTAGTTACTCTATAGTCCATTATAAACTGATTACTTTTAAATATCAACGTAATCAGAGGGACTAAGATGATCGCTTATATGTCGGACCGGACATATAGCATTCGTCCCTTACTGTCAAATATGTGAGTGCGAGAGGAACAAATGAACACAAACATTAAAACATATACGCGATCATCTGACCTAGGCTTGGGGTATACAATAGATCAATAAAAAATAAAACAAGCATCAGAATTAAAAATGCACACACTGATTCGGTTTTTTCACTCGTCACTACTATTCTCACAAAAAGCCATTTATAGAAAAACGTTTACATTTATGAAACAGAGTTGTTATTAAAAAGATATGCCAAATGTTACCTACTTGTCTTCACCAGATAAACAATAAAAATAACCTTTATACATTCAAGTAAGGAAGGTTTCGAACAGTTATTGAAAAAGTTGGTGGATGAGTAACTTTTTTTGTATGTTGAATGCTGGTCACAGGGTTAAAGCTCTGGTGGTGTTTCAGCTATTTCTATTACATGTCTGATATTGTAACAATATTATATTTATATTAAAGTTATTATTTAGGAATTAAAATATAGATTGTGCCATAATTAAAGTCTTCGAAGTACATTTTATTTCCACGCATGCAGTAAATACAATTTTATCCCTTTCAACGCCAAGGCCGCCTAAAGGTGTTAATTTCCGTTATTGTCGAAGTAGCCATCATGCTTGCAATGCAGGGCTCTTTTTAAAATAGTGTTTTGGTGTCAATTTTGGATGTGACCATTGGTGTTGAAAAGGTTAAAAATAAAAGGGAGATTTCGAATCCAGGAAGGTATTTTTATAAACAGGAGGTTTTGATATGCAGAACCATAGTAATAACATGTAATAAAGGTAATCTGAAACCTACAAGTTGAATAATCTTAATAACTCTTATAAGGATCAAATTCATTGTCAGATAGCAAATATAAAACTGTGTACAATGCGTATAATGCGCACGAATGGTCCGTTAACTTGTGTTGCTGATGGTACAGTCGACGCCATAGATACATTTACATTTTTGCACCTTATTCCCAGAGCAAATATAAAACTGTGAGGAATAGGGTTTGTGTCGTGTTGACAAGATGTAGAGTCTTTACAATATCAGAAATCATCTCAAACTTAACTGCAAAAACTTTGTTTAACTTACAAGGCATGATGGGATTCCTTATACATTATGTAACATAATAAAATAATAACTTACGAATCTACAATAAAAAATTATGATACTGTGGGAACAAAGGATTCGTGTTAAACTGCCGGCATTGGCGCGTGTCATACTAGAGTCAAGCAATTGAAATTTTAACACAGTACCAATGCAGTAATAACATTCCATATATATATGATAGTGCCGCGCCACATGTTCGAGACTGCCCGCCACAAATCTAACTTCTGTACAGGAGGTTCAAATCCCCTAACTCTAGTAAGACGTGCGGGGACTCTGGCAGTTTGAAGTTAATTCTAAATATTTCTGTTAAAGCTATGGAATTAATATATATTTTATTAAAGCCTGCAGCAGCTGAATTTAGTTAATCAAAATACAAGTGCTATTATTTGTTTCATCATGTTGTCAATAAAAAATAAACAATTATTTTTGAATTCAAAAACATACTTTCATTGTTTTTCCTGTCATTCCTGCTACAAATAATAGGCATATACTATGTACAGATTTAAAAAATGTCGAAGTAATACCTGGATTGTTTACTGGGAATCTATTATTTCCCTTTTTTCATTTTCATGAAATGTTGTCTGATGTAACAAAGTGCACCAGGGACATCATTAGTGGCTTGTAATTTTTGTTGAACTTCTTTACAAATTTCTTGTCCTGGTGTTATCTGTAACACTGTAAAATGTATTTTCCAGTCAATATTCAAGAATAGTAACATTTATACAAACAAAATCAGTTCAAGTGTCAGTTTCACCTGAGTTTGGGACAAATGGACACTTGCATGTTGACCCTTATTGCAGCTAAATTCCATATTGAGAGTGGAATACCACATGTCTATAACATGTTACACTTTACAGGGTTAGTAATAAAAAAAGTTGTTACTGCTCCTTTTCAGATAGAGAAGTGTATCATGATGCTCATGGCATCAGGATCAGAGATGAAGAAGTGAGGCCCTAAAGCTGGCAGCTGGTAGTCCATGAAAGCAAGCATAGATCAGTGAAAGATACTCTGTAGTCACAAATAGTTTTGACTCACATTATACACACTGACACTAAAATTGTAGACACTAATGCAAAACAGAATAGCAGCAGTCAATGTAATAAGGCCTTAACAAGTAAACTCACCTTCATAATGTTTTGTTTTGGGGTCTCTCAACAAATATACTGAATTTGCTTTGGACTCTTTCTTTGCTTCAGTGAAGAATTGCAGAAATATTCCTTCTTTGCCATCACTTCTTGATTCAATTGTGAAGTATATTTTTAAATATTTCTTGTAAAATTTTTTTGCCATTAAAAATGCTTCATGAATGTCTTTGATTTCTGTTGCAAGTAATTTTTGTTCTGAAACAGTACAGCAATAAATATACTTCTATTATCTCATGGTCCAGAACTGTGTTAATGTTAATCCATCATCCACCAAGCCTGGTAATCACTGTCCACATATTTCTGTTAATTTTTTTCTGGTAGATGACAGATAAAATAACACACACAGACATATTAATATTGGGAAATGGGCCAAAGAAAGAAGAAAAGGAAAGTTAGACTGTCCATCATGCTGCTTTGGCTAAACTTGGCTTGTGTGCACTACTGTGCACCTCCCAAGGTGTCAATATTCATGCTTACACTGGGAATGAAAGAGCAAGGGCTATGAAGTGAGGGGGTGCCATGATAAACTTTAGCTGTCATACATCGGTGTGTGTGCCTTCTGTACATAAGTAAGATTGATTTTGTTATGCCTTAGTACAGTCAAGTGCAAAAATATGGGTGCATACAACTTGCTTAAAAATATGTCACATAGCTCATGTCAGTGGTTTAAGGTTTTGGTACATATTTATGAGAGGATTCATTCGATACTATATTTTTTCACTTGACTGTACAATGTACCAGGTCCAAGGAAAAAGGCTCCTTCCAGACATTGACACAGAACTCCATAGTTTACTACAGCAAGACAAAGTACAGTTGATTTCAGGTAATATTACATGAGATACAAACCTGACTTAAACTTGCTGTATTGCACCTGTTGTTGCTCGTATTCTTCTACTTTAGATTTTATATCGTGTACTAATTGTTTGTTGGTTTCAGTAAGCATTTTAAGTTCGTCGTCACTGTTACGGGCTGTACTTCCAGAGTAATTGAGGTCCTGCGTTTGAAAATCATGTAATTTCTGGTTTGCAATTTCTTTAGATAGGTGACATACCTCTGATTTGTATTCACAATTTAACTTTTTTTCGATCTCTGCTATATCCACTTCGAAATCCCAATTTTCGTCGATTACACTCATATTTGCAGGTGTTGAACTAAACTTTCGTCGGAAAGGCAAAATAGCACAACAGACAATGCACTAAGTTCTGAGTACAATATAAATAACTGATTTTCTGGTTCAAAAATTTCAAACGCGATTATGAAGGCAGCGGATCGGATTTGACAACATGGAGATGTGTTTTCCTGTGTAATTGTTTACCATACCAAGAAGTCCAAGAACAACTTTCAAACACTCATCTCAAATAGTTTTTATATTTTGTGTACCACAGATCTAATGAAACCATAGATGGAATCATGAAGTAAGTATAGATGGAGCTGGTGATACACACATACAAAGCTGTGTGAAGGAGATGTAAGCATAGACAATAACACACGTGGGAGCGAGAAAAAATGACATATCTCCTGTCCCTCATCGCGTATAAGGCAGCGATTGTCTGCCACCGGCCTATGCCACCAAAGTGTCATCGATAAACCAGTGGCCAGCGTGTAAGAAAATATGTTACCCATAATATTGGGTAAACCAGATCGGCTCGAACGTTAAAAATAACTGATTAAAAATTTAATTGTAATGTGATTAGAATACTATTGTGAATGTCATTATTATAATGGCTGAATAACTAAGACGTTTTAATCTAATCGTGATTTTGTTAACTATAATGTAGGTATTAAATTAGTAAAAATTTTTATATCGTAATTGGGAGGACATCGGATGTTTTGTGTTTGTCCGCTAATATTTACTAAGAGTTTATTTTGAAGATTCTCAATAATTAAAAACCTACTTGTCAGTAAAAATGGGGAGATTATTCTTTTTGTGGTAACCCCAGAAGAAACTGTCACATTATCTCCGTCCCTGTGTGTGATTCGCTAACCCTCCTTCTATAGATCCTCTTTCTACGGATGGAATGCATGGAACTAGTATAAGATGGAACTGGTGATACACACATACAAAGGTGTGTGAAGGAGATGTAAGCATAGACAATAACACACGTGGGAGCGAGAAAAAATGACATATCTTCTGTCCCTCATCGCGTATAAGGAACCGATTATTTGTCACCGGCCGTTGTCACCGAAATGTCATCGATGAACCAGTGGCCAGAGTATAAAAAAATATGTTACCCATAATGTTGGGTAAACTAAACCGGCTCGAATGTTAAAAATAACAGATAAAAAATTTAATTGTGACGTGATTAGAATACTATTGTGAATTTCATTATTATAATGGCTGAATAACTAAGACGTTTTAATCTAATCTTGATTTTGTTAACTTTAATGTAGGTATTAAATTAGTACACATTTATATCGTAATTGGGAGGACATCGGATGTTTTGTGTTTGCCCGCTAATATTTACTAAGAGTTTATTTTGAACATTCCCAATAATTAAAAACCTACTTGTCAGTAAAAATGGGGAGATTATTCTTTTTGTGGTAGCCCCAGAAAAAACTGTCACAATATCTCCGTCCTTGTGTGTGAATTGCTAACCCTCCTTCTATAGCCGTGTTCCGAATCACGCCAACAACGATCACAGCGTTTACAGTGCTGACGGCCGGTCCGAATCAGTAAGCGAGCTCAAGGCCGCGTGAGTGGTGTTTTGATTCGGACCGGGCATGTTGTGTTTACTGTCATGTTCATATATCAAACGTCAACTTGACGTTTGGTTTACGGTGCTGACGCCTCGGAGTGTGAGCACTGTAAACGCCAATATGGCGCCGTCCATGACGTCATCAATGACGTCACGACATCTCATGTAAACGCTATGAGCGTGATTCGGTCCGATCGTAAACGCGTTTATACGTTTTAAGCGTGATTCGGAACACGGCTTATATATCCTCTTTCTACGATGGAATGTATTTTTCGACATGAAGAAATAATAGACCGCGGGCCATGCGCTAAAATCGTCAGTCATTTCCTCTCGCACGAAAACTTGTACAGTGGTTAAGAAAGACGTATAAAAAATTACTGTGGACGTCTGCCACCATTCCGTTGGTGGGTTGATGAGCAGCAGCCTCCCAAAGACGTAAAAAAATAATTAAATTCAGTCATTTCCTCTCGACTGAAACTAGGTTTAAAAGATAGATAAGAAAATGTCTTAACGTAAAGAAATCGTCTTCCACTTGTATCGCGGTGGAAAACCTGTCAGCCAAAGCCCTAAACATTGTATGGGAAGAAAAAAAAATCAATGCACATCGGCATTAGAGCTGGGTCGTTGCGACTTTTAAGTGTAACGAAACGTAACAGCTTTTCATTATCTGGAAACAGTTTCACGAAACAGTTTCAAAAGTAACTAGTTTTTTTTCACTGCGGCGCCCGACAAAACGAAACGAATGAAAGAAATATTTATGAATGAATTTTCAAAATTAAGCCTTAACTTCTTGCGAATAGAGCGCATTTTTGTCAATCATCAATACAAAACGTTTTTGGCACAAAGCGCGCCCACCCGAACAAAGCTAAGTTTTGTTTCGTTTCGTCGTTTCGATCGCTACATCAATGAAAGTTATAGGTTACAGTTTGAGTTATGTCAGTTTTGCGTTTCGTTTCTATTTTCATGTAGTGTAGTTTCATTGTTGCGTTGCATTGCAGCTTTGGTGGTCGTTTTTATAAAAACTGTTTTTTGTTCTCATAAGAAGCTGTTATTCCGTTACTGTAAGCGAAAGCGTTTTACGAAACGCTTATTGAAAAAAACGCTCAGCTCTAATCGGCATGCGGGGTATCCATGGATATGAATAGATATAAGTATTTGAAAATGATATAGGGATTTCTAAGAAACTTTTCCATTTAAGCCAACCGTTGCCGAGATATTAATACCCCGCATGCCGATGTGCATTGAATTTTTTTTCTTCCCATACAATGTTTAGGGCCTTGGCTGACGGGTTTTCCACCGCGATACAAGTGGAAGACGAATGTATTTATTCATAATAGTCTATAAAGTATCACCTGACAAAATTTCATACGAGAGGAAATTACTGGTTTTTTTAAGGTATTTTCTTAACTATCATTTAAACCTAGTTTCAATCGAGAGGAAATGACTGAATTTATTTATTTTTTACGTTTTTGGGAGGCTGCTGCTCCTCAACCTACCAACGAAAGCGTGGGAGACGTCCACATTATTTTTTTATACATCTTTCTTAACCACTGTACAAGTTTTCATGCGAGAGGAAATTGGTAATCGTGACCTGTCGTTGGCCCGCGGTCTATACGTTGTTGGTTTGGTTGTAGCTTGTAGCCACGGTTGTGTTGTAGCACTTTTTTATCGTGCTCTATAAGCTATATATTTATGAAGTCTAGTAAAGTAGCCCAATAATGAAGAAGAGAATCTCTTGCTTGGGCTACAAATATTGCTATTTTGTGTTTTAAGCTCAAGATTTTTCCTGTGGAATGGATTATACTTCCAATCCACTGACTATGTTTTGGTGTATGTCATTTCATTAGACATAGGTATTAAAGGAATTAAACTGTTATAAATAGTGGTTCGTAATTACTTTTTAATTTACATTCGATAAACTTTCTACGTGTTTGTAACTAATAAATAATTGTTTGTACTTGTTTCAGGACCCTTTTTACATACTATCAGATTTTTGTCGAAAACACTTCACGGGGTCGGATTGTCATTATGTTTTATAGCATTCTTGATACAAAATTTCGTAAGTGTACTTGGGCCGATCGTGACTTCAATGAGTGTTTTATGTGCGTAAATAAATTATTACACAAAATATCCAATGGGCCATTGTCTCAGCTGTTTCGAAAATCAAGCTAATGCTGATGTCACAACGTCCCACAGAAATAAAAATGGTAAGGATGAGTAATTTAATTACTTTAGATTTTGAAAGTACCACCTATTTTCAATCGTTTTATGTACAAAACTTATATTTTTCATGTAGAGTTTGATATGCTCCAATTGATAGAAGTTTACATGCAGAAAGGTCACCTCTTCAGCCTACCACACATATACCTATGTCTTATGCTTTCAGATCATTTTAGGCATATATTTTCAGGTTTATATCACCTGTTTTATTTGTTAACTTTTTCACTGACAGTACATCAACAGGTGGGCCATATGTAGGTTTAACAACGATTAATTGACAGTACTGTCAACGAAAGTATTAACACGTTCACATTCCCCATACAAAATGTTTCAATTTTCTTGTACGTCCAAGCAAATTACTTCCATCTAAACGTCCGTGCTCCACATTTGGGTCAGTATGAGACGACCAGGACAGAGTTCATTGGCATTCAGTGGAAGAGGCCTTTACCTCTTAGGAGGGTTCTGGTGTGCACACTAGCATAAGTAAATTTAAAGGGGATTTTTTCATATTTAGCTAAAATAAGAATTGAGAAATCAAAATTGTCTTTATAAGCCTTTTATCGAATGCAGTTATAGTGATTTGAATGTGTACCTGGTCGGCTATAGTGACCCATGTACGGGGCACGGACTTGTGGAGATAGTTCGTCGTGACCCATGTATGGGGCACTGGACTGTGAATGTGTTAAGGGTCCTTATCAGCTAAAACACTCCATCTATTTAGGCTATTTTCTGTGTGAATTTACACAATCTTTGACATTTTCTCTTTGTTACTATCTAATACAGCAGGACTATTGTAGCCTATTATCATAGATTTTACATGTATTGAAATATTGGTTCAAACATCACTCAAAATCAATAAATTTCAAACTAACAATTGGTTTTCACCACTTTTACCCCACTCAAAACAAAAACAAAAAATGAATTTAAATAAAAACTTTGTATTCTTTAATCAATTTATTGGAATCATCAATTTATAACTGTTTTTTACATTTCAGATATGACAGAGATTGTGAGTTCCCATCAGGTGCCTGCTGTAACTATCTCAGATTATCTACAAGAAGTACCGCTGCTGCCTGATAATGACAACACTGTTAACAACTGTAGATACAATAGCAACATAAAGAATGACAACACTATGAATACTCTTGGAGAGACATGTTCTACAGAGATGATAAATACACAGAAGCCATACACTGATAAAGCTCCTAAACCTTTCTACCAAAAGTTACCATCTATTCCACGAACCATGTCATCATTGGGGTCAAGTGAACCAAGAGTGTCAGAGTCAAAGATAAATCAGTTGTTTGATCAATACAAGGACTCTTTAGAAGATGCAATTCTTGCAGAAGGCATTGAGAACCTTTGTAACGACCTACAGTTGAACCCGGATGATTTTAAAGTCCTTGTACTTGCTTGGAAATTAAATGCTAGTCAAATGTGTAGATTCACTAAAACAGAATTCATACAAGGTTTGAGGAATATGAAGACGGATTCTATTAAAGGCATACAACACAAATTAAATGAAGTAATAGGTGAGCTGGATAGGGAAACAGAGCAGTTTAAAGACTTGTATAGATTTACTTTTAAATTTGGTTTGGATGTCAGTACTGGTCAAAGAATCCTCCCAGCCGATATAGCTGTGGTATTATGGAGGCTCGTGTTCACCAACAATGAGCCTCCCATACTTGACCGCTGGCTCCGCTATTTAGAGGAGAACCCTCATATTAGAGGAGTTCCCAAGGACACATGGTACATGTTCTTGAACTTTTGTGAGTTTGTGGGTGATGATCTCAGCAGCTATGATGACACAGAAGCTTGGCCAAGTCTCTTTGATGACTTTGTAGAATATGAAAATGATCAAGTTAATCAAAATGTCACAAAGAATGACATCAAAATACAGGATTGAATTCCTATTTTTGCCAAAATATAGTATAAGTACTTAATGAAAGATTATTGATATTGAAGAGACTGATATATCCTGTATTGGTTAATACATCAAATTTTGTGCATTAATTATTATTATGCCATTTGGATCTGTAGTAAATCACTGAAGTATTTTCGGAAGACCGTGTGTTTTATATTCAAAACTGTATTGGGTGAGTTACTAGGACTTATGCCTGTGAGCTACTGTTCATATATATTGCAATCAGTCATCTGAATGTAGTTGTGTGTCAAATATTACGCACTTGGGTTATTTTGGTACCTGGCTGAAGGAGAAATTACGTTATTTTGTAAATATATTTCTATATTTTTAAATAGTTTTCGTTAATTGTCAAGTACATAGTGTAAAACTTAAAGGTATGACATTCCAAGTTTGGAATTTTATTATTTGATGAAAATAGCCAAAATCTGTAAATATTGTAAGGTCCCAACTCATTCATTGTAGCTTCCAGTGGTCCACATTGTTTGCAGATCTAGTCTTTTATTTGATATTACTTGCATTTTGTCTATTTGAAGCGTCATTATATGTTACTACTTACTATGTAATTCATTGCACAAATACATTTCCTGGCATGAGGTAACAGAATAGTATTGAAAAACCCTTGTATCTAAATTAATGTCTTGCTGCAGATATACATTATGAAATTCCATATTTAAAATATTTTAGTTAGTGTATCAAGTAAAGAATATTTAAATATTATGGTTTTTTTTTAACATTGGTGACATTTAATTCTTGAAAATCCATATATAATTTGTTAGTGGCATACAAAGTGAACGCTTCCGTTTCTTTTTTATAAAACTACAGTGGCAAACGAGCGTACGGTCCACCTGATGGTATGCGGACACCGCAGCCTATAGACGCTCGCAACTCCAAAAGAGTCGCGTCATAATCATTTTTTATTAATCGTGCCCCCAGATGCTGAATTCTTGTAACTGATTTTGGCATCTTATATTTGGATGTGACAACAACGTGCGGTTAAAAGCTTAAAGTCTATTTGTCCTTACGTGTCCTATCATGTAAACACTCTTCTTGAAGACATTAATCAATATCACCCTTTTCTCTAGGATTGCACAATATTCTATCTACTAGAAGTTCACAAAGTACATATTGTAATCCTGAAGAAAATTGTGATAATGGTTAACGTGATAGGACACACAAGGATAATGACCGGGCCACACTTTATTTATATAGTATTAGAGAAGAATATAGTGCGCGCCATCCACGACGACGCGCCCCTCATACTAATCTATGCGCAATTGTACGGAACGGGCGCTGAAGGGGCGGGCGCGTCGTTGTTGAAATCAGTAAAACCAAGGCCTGGTTCAGTACCTGACCGCAGCTGCGCCATTAAAATTTCCAAAAAGATATACTGTCAAGTTTTATTCGTTCCGTCCTTTGAACGCCAAGAACCTATAAAGTGGTCGTGTGTCATCGACGTCATCGTGCCCAGCACGCCAACGACCACTAAAAAGGTCGGAGTGACGGTGTACTTTGATCATGATTAAAATCTATTATGAATTGTTTTTATTAGTTTAAACGTTACATCAATTCAACAGTGCTTGGCGTGGAGCGCACGACGACACACGACCACTACGTGTAAACGTATCTGTGACGTACAGTCGACGTCAAAGATACGTTTACACTTTTGCACCTTATTCCATTGTAATAAAGCGAAAAAGGTATACAACTCTTTGGCGTCTAATGTACAATATGTTTTGGAAAATGCTCAAATTCGTTCGGATTATAATAAAACGCATACCTCTTAATAAAATTTTATTTAAACAAAATAATATAGTCGCAGCCTGCCAGTGTCGCTCGGTGTCTCGGCGCGAGGCGGGCGCGGCCTCCGGCCGCTCGCGCTGCCACGCGCGACGTGCACTCGACACTAAGCAAGCATGAACAAGTCGGGCCAAGAGGCTGCGCGCGCCTCGCCACTGTCCACTGATATACACAAAATATTGATAATAATATACAAATGCCCCTAGATATTAATCGTTAACCTGATTATATTAAAAAAGCTGAAAACTTTATAAATCCATAATATACATTAATTTAACAACTCGGGCGCAGAGCCTTTTCGTGTACCTATGTATATTTTCTTGAAAATAAAACGAACCTTATGTAACTTGCACAACTGTCCATAAGATAAGGCGCAGGGGCAGCGAGAGAGCGGCCCTTGGGGCGCCGCCGAGGGGACAAACTATAGGGCTCCGCCCAGATATTGGTCACTTAAAGCAATAAATTATTTATTATCTATTATCATAATGATAAAGTATTGCGGATATTATAATTAATGAAATCCAGGCAAAGCCGAGTAAAATGTCCGGACTTACTAAAAGTAAACTGACACCTCAGTACAAGCAAAAGAGAATAACTTTATGTGCGTGTCCTACAGCAAACCAATTAAAATAATAATTAATATAATTTACTTCCAAAGTGATACTTTACACTACAATAGTTATAAATATTATGTGTATAAAATGAACATGTGAGCGTAACTAATAAACAAAAAGTTATGGTGATGGAGACACAAGTTCTTAGACAGGTGAAAAGTAAATGTTCAACCGATACTATTAAAATCATAGAGAGTGAAACTAAGTTGCTGATCCTTTCCCTAGAGTCACCTTACTTCATAACTTATATGAATGGTTTCACCGGGTTCATAGTGTCGCAGGCGTTTGTTTGGGGAAAGCATTAGGCGAAGTGATATACCTACATAAGCATTTCATTGTTTGACATTCGCTCACATACTATAATGTTAAGGCAATCAGAAGGAGCGGTGTCAATTACTAACTAATCAAATATGTTGCGATAAACCAAGCAGAATAAGTTTCGTTAATCTGTACATTTCATTTGTAATATTTCTATATTTAAAACTCGTATATTAAAGAGTATTAATTCGCGGCTTGCCTAAATAAAATAAATAATCATTGTCTCAAGATAAATTCCATAACTTATTGTTACCATCGTATTAAAAGGTATCCGTTAACGTTCACATGACGATACAGGGACACAACGGTTTCTACGTGATGCTACCTTTGACTTCTATCCGCGAATACATAATACTACGCGGTGTCTCATAAAATAAGACATTACATTTTAAAAGTATTAAAATTCGAACGGCTAGGCTTATTTGGAGGCATCGAACGATTTATAAAACGTCAAATACCTTAGAGCCATGTGAAAAAGTTAGCACATTGAATATATAACATGGTGCTGTCATGTGGAGTTACGAATTTTCACTTGATGGCAGTGGCTTTAAAACATTTTCTTTCTTTTGAGGACTAGCTGTTCTATCAATATTAAGAAAATAAAACATAGAAGTGAACATTACATCATATTGAAGCAATATAACACTCGAGCTCTCACATGATACAGATCCCAAAATTCAGGATTACATTTTACATGCTTTCTCTGATAATATAGGTTTGGAAAGGCCTATCCTAGCTAAATTACAAATCATAGTGCCAGTTTACTCAATCACTTTTAGGACTTTACCGATAGCAATAGTTTTATCTGAAACAACAAAAAATTGATAATTAGACAATGAATAGAATATTATCTATACATATTATAAAACTCTTGCGTTACTTAGACAACTATTGACAGACAGCGCACAGCCTAAACCGCTGAAGATATAACCATGAAATTTGGAACATATATTCTTTAGAGTACGTGTACTAAGGATTTTTCGAAATTCAACCCCTGAGGGGGTGAAACAGGGGTTGAACCGTTGTATGGAAATCGTTCATTTGGAAAGTTATAGACTTGAAACATTATACAAAACTTTCTTATTAAAAAACAAGATAAATAATATTGGGTTTATATAAAAATTCATCCCCTAAGGGGTTCAAAAAAGGGATGAAATTTTGTATGAGAAAAAAGTCGTTTTTGAAGTAAGAAGTTTAAAACTTCGGTCACAAGCTCCTAATGTATAGTGAAAAACATTGATTATGGCATTTTTTTAAAAATTCATCCCCTAAAGGGGTTAAGCGAGGGTTGAAAGTTCACATGGGCAATGTGTGATTTTTAAGGATAAAATGTAGCCAGGAACTTGAAATTAGAACAACGGTTTATTTTATAATATGTAGATCTATCAAGAAAAATCACTTCATAGTATAAAACAAAGTCGCTTTCTGCTGTCTGTACCGTTGTATGCTTAGATCTTTAAAATACGCAACGGCTTTTGATGCGGGTATTTTGTAATAGATAGAGTGATTCAAGAGAAAGGTGGTTATAATGAATATTTGCACGCCTACACCGGCTGAATACATGACACTAGACATAATATTGTAACATCCCTTTTAATACTGTGTTCTATGCAAATAAATATTTGATTGATTGATTTATATGTATAATTTGTACCCGTGCGAAGCCGGGGCGGGTCGCTAGTTTAAAATATAATCATTATAGTGCGTGTCATCCACGAATGCGCGCCCCTCCACAGCCCAGTTCGTACAATTGGCTACTTGACAGTTTTCGGAAATGTATTTTAAATTATACGTAGGTTTATTTTATACCTGTAACAATTATCTTTTTCCCCCAAAGAGCTTAATTTCTTTAAAAAAAAATTTTTTTCTTTAAGTAATTTGAATTTCGGAAACGGCCGATCACGTGACTGTGAATACTGTGACGTCGCACTTGATAAACAACTAAAGGTTTACTTCCGTAGCCGACAGCAGACGGCAACTGCATGTTACACCGCACTCCAAATTGTACAGTAACTTGTGCTGTTGCGACACTTCTCCGCTCATTTAAAATAGAGCTTTTTACGAATACCGTTACGGTTCAATTTGGAGTGCGGAGAAACATAACGTGCAGTAAGTGCAGCTTCGCTTTGGAGGGTCGCGTCGTCGTAGATGACACGCACTATGTATACAAGTATTAGAAAACAAATATTATTATTTATCGAATGGCAATTATTTCGAACCGTGAGATATTCGAGAAGACAGTACGGTTGCCAGATTTTGTTGCAGAAAACAAATGTATTAATTATAGTAGTGATATAATCATGAGTGCAAAATATGCAAAAAATAAATGATATTAGCAAAAAGTACTTACTCTCGTCTCTTAATGTGAATCTGCCCATTTGAGCAAACTTTTTGAATGGTTCTAAGCAGATGATGCCCGCGCACTCTATCCTCATGATGGCCACTTGGTCTTGCTTCACGAAGCGCGGCCGCGTCTTAGACTTATCCCCCGTTTTCTTATCCACGAGGCAGATTAGTGCCTGGAAACCAATATAGAATTAAATCTAGAACTTTTATGGCCTACAAGAAAGGATCTGTTGGCGTAAAATTGAGATTACCTTTACAGTAACTTCTTCAGCCGCGCAATGTATGTGCATGACAGCAGAGTATCCTGCGCATATGATCGACTTGTGCTCCAAGATAACAACTTGAGCATCAAAGACCTGCAAAAAACACACTCGTTAAACATGGATTTACTATTACAGTAGTAATTCTGGAATGTTTTAAGCCCTTTTTGCGCCGTTATCTGACCTCACCATTCGATTCACATATCTTAAAGAGGGATAAGTGTAACAATAATATTATGAGTCAGAACCCACTTGGCACAATCAATTATTGCAGTATTTTTGACGACGTTTGATAAGTTTGGTCAAAGCTATCAGTTACATGATTTACCTTATTGGGGTTAAAATGTTTCAGTACTTACTCTTCCAGTAGTAATAGGTTCAGTGATGTCGCAGAGCACGAAACCAGGCGAGACATCTTCTTCTTCGATGCCTTTTAGCTTGACTTTCACGTTCTCGCCAGGCCCAATGGATGTAACCTCAATGTCGTCAGACCACAGCTGATCAACATTCACTTGCACCTGAATAGAATAGAAAAAAATAGATGTTAAACATATTTTTAATTTTTTTGAGCTGGCAAGCTTAGTTTTTTGAGCATCCAAGTCCCGGTATGCCTCATTTGCACGTGGTTCAGTTCGGTCCATCAAATTAGTTCCCGATGACACTGGTCAGTGACCCTAACACAAAAACTGGCCGACTTCCGTGATGACATCATTGAGGCAAAATATATATTGATTAGCAACATTTGGACAATACATAATGGATCAAATTGATGTTAAGCAGTAATTCATACTCGACACTGTTTTGCGATTTAAACTATCCCTACACACTACACAGAAGGCTCACTGTATAGGTACAGTGAGCCTTCTGTGTAAACGTAAATGATAGACATAAAGACAAAGTTATGGATAGACATAAAGGTCTGTTTTGATGACCGTTTGATAGCAATTAATATCAGAAGGAATTCATAATATGCTTATATTTTAAGAGCGATTGAACGGGTCCACTAGACTGTGGCTTTATGGTATAAAACGGCCGTTTTATTCTCGACTTCTTACCTCGACGAACGTAAAAACTAGTTTGATGTATTCAAAAGGTACATAAATACAAAATACAGTACATAGCATTCCCCTTTTGTAAATGTAAATTAAGGTAGCTGCCTTGTACTCTATGGTTGCGTAAGTGATATTCACATAAAATGCCTCAATAACTTACCCTGTTGGGCATGAGGAAAAGGATGCTGCCTTTCCGCGTGGTCCCCGCTTCAACCTTCCCCATGAGCACGGTGCCCATGTCCTTGTACTTGTCTACGACGGGCATGATGAAGGGTCCGTCCATCTTGCGGTTGAGAGACGGCAGCTCGTCGATCAGCTGGATGAAGGATGGGCCGCGGTACCAGGAACAGATGTCTTCGGATACCTGATCAAACATACGTTTCTAGTTCTTTAGCTTAGTTGGTAGTGATCCTGCCTACGAAGCTGGATGCCCTGGGTTCGAATTCCGGCCAGAAGGCCTTCCGCGAACCGTAAACGAAGATTACAGACTTGTAAGTGAGACGTTTGTGGTTCGCTGTAGCCCCCCCACAGGGCATTTATTTGTGTGATGAGCCCGAATATTTGTTTTTAGATCTTGGATGTGTTCTATGTATTTAAGTATCTATTTATCTATATAAGTATGTACCAATAGTACAAGCTTTGCTTAGTTTGACACTAGGTTGATTTGTGGAAGATTGTCCACAATTATTTATTTATTATAACAGATAGTCAAACATTAGTTAACATCAACAAGTCTAATGATATCCATAGGGCATAAACTGTCTATAGAAACAGTTTGAAGACCTTTCCACATGTGGTCTTTGACAAGGGTTAATTTCATTTTGCCTTTAGAAAATGTGTCCACATTTTGCGTGTGAACAAAACAGATTCGTTCTTGCCTATTATCACCGTAAAAAATAATCCTGCTAATATAGTAAAGCATTTCTTTCTTCCAAACACTATTTGGCAGAAGCTTTATCTTGTGTCCATCACACTACCGTGAAACATCTTTGGATACGATATGCTTCAAAACTTCAATAATCATAAGTCATTATAAGTGTAACACATTATTCAGCAGCACATTATTTAGACCTACTGGTAGTGCATTTGACACAGAAACATGCAAGTCAAAATTCTATTCTTTAGCTACTTACTCTTTCCAATAAGCCCTGTCCAGTTTGGCCAGACACTGGTAAGAAGGATAAGTCCTTAGCCGGGTTGAAGCCAAGCTTTTTGAGGTAAGGCATGATTTTGTCTCTACATTCATTGTATCTGTAACAAGAGATGAAAGTGTTGAGAAAAAAGTAGACAAACAGTTGAAAAAATTATTGTTCAAAATCCCAGACAAAATAAAAATGTGTTTCAATACAGACTTCCTTCTCGTGTAGTTAGTAATAAATAGATACATGCGAATTGGGAAGATTTTTATGAATGCATTTGACATTTGCACACAGCTTTGCACATCTCTGGTGGATATTCAACCTTATAGTGTGGTTGCTGTAAGTTCGAAACCCGGCTCGTAATAATGAGTTTTACGAACTACCGTACGGAACATCGCTGATATTGAATATTAGTTTTTTGGGGAAGTAAAACAATTTGGAGTATGTTAAGTCCCCTAATCCCCACTGGGCTAACAACTACTGACCATTCCCTCCCCATTTCTGTACCCAACTTTTTAACGAGATATAACTTGTAATTAATGCTGTACCTTTTTTCATCCCAGTTGACTGTGGGGTCATCCATTTTATTAACAAGGGCCACTAAATGTTTCACGCCGGCGGTCTTGGCCAACATGGCGTGCTCACGAGTTTGTCCTCCTCTGTCGAAGCCCGTCTCGAATTCGCCTTTACGCGCTGAGATTACCTGGAATCAATACGATTCTAATTAACAACCACGAAATGAAATTGTAGTTAGAGTTAAGTTGAGAATTCTAACAAGGATGGAAGGCTAGTATTTATCATCATCATCATTTTCAGCCTGTAATCGCCCACTGCTGAGCATAGGCCTCTCTTCGAGTACGCCACTGGTCCCGGTTTCGAGCCAGTCTTATCCAAGAGTGACCCGTGATCTTCTTAATATCATCGACCCATCGAGCCGGTGGACGTCCAATGCTCCTTTTACCACAAAGTGGCCACCAGTCTGACACTTTTTTGGTCCACCTGCCATCACTCTGCCTAGCAAGGTGTCCTACCCAACTCCATTTGAGTTTGGTAATGACATTTCCGACTAAAGGCACAAAATAATTAATAGTTCTTCCAGTTCCCAGGTTTTCTGTCTAACGAAACCGATGTTTAATTACTAGAAAATTCACAGCACGCGATATTTCGTTAATAGGAGGGTGTGCGAGAATTTAGACAGTAACTAGGCTTTCGTCATTAAGGCTAGAAATGAATTTGTTTATGTTGCACAATATACATTTGCTATATCACAACATAATGTACCATTACTCGCAACTAGATCAAGTAGTTTGAACAAAACAACAAAAAGTTTTTAAAGGCAATATTACCCAACTCGCCAAATGGTATTGAGGATACTATAAACCTTGTAAGAATGATCTTAGAAGACACAACACAAGCATCTTCAATACAAACATAGGATCTTCTGGCTTCTGGGTGAGCTCGTTCCATCTTCGGCCTCATCTCTTTACCCTGGGCTAGATGGTCACGAGCAAACCCATTCAAAATTAAATATATTAATAAGATTGAAGTGTTTAGAACACGTACCAGCACGGCTAGATCGGCCTGCGCGGCGCCCCCGATCATATTCGGTACAAAACTCTTGTGCCCCGGCGCGTCAAGAATTGTGAAATGCTTCTTCTCAGTCTCGAAGTATGCTCTCCCCACTTCAACAGTTTTACCCTTGTCACGTTCTGAAAAAAATAAAATAGAAATGTTACCTCAACACAATATTACATCTAATGACGTAGGTAGACATTTTAGACGCCTGGTTCGGCGTTTTCGAGATCCTACTAATATTATAAATGCGAAAGTTAGTGTGTTTGGATGTTTGTGACTCAATCACGCAAAAGCGGCTGAACGGATTATGATGAAACTTGGTATGCAACGAGATTATAGCCTGGATTAACATATAGCATACTTTTTATCCCAAAAATCATCCTTTTTACGCGGACGAAGTCGCTGGCAAAAGCTAGTAAATAAATATATCACATTTTTGTAATGAAATTAAAGTATTTAAGCATTAAAAACAATGGATAGGTGTTGGCCAAGAGCAATCCCATTTTTAATAATAATAATAAAATGTGATTTTTCTGTTAATGTGCAACTTGCCATAAATGCCCATCCAACATGTAACTTTATCTTTATTTTACATACATAAATACATAAACTCACGCCAGTATTCCCAAAAAGGGTAGGCAGAGCACATGAAATTTCATTCCAGTGCCACTTTTAGCAATTGTAGGTTTAAAGATGGAGAAAATGTGATATTGCTATGATAGGTTGCTAGCCCATCGCCCACAAACACTCTTCAACCCAGTTCCCATTAGTTGACTCTTACGACACCCACGGGAAGAAAGGGGGTCTATATTTTACATTTATAAATCTGTATGTGGGTAGTTTTCACAATGTAATTTAACAGAGAAAATGCATAATTGTAATTTCTTAGTGCTGTAGAGGACTCGAAACGTCGGGGTGTATTTAATAGATAATATACGTAAATACACCCAGATTAAATGAGCAACAATTTCGGGAACCAATAATATTTTGACGCTCAGAGACCATGACCAGAGAGATTTACATCTTTGGGATACTATATTAAATTTTGTTATTCAGACTGAGACCTTATACATCTCTTACTTTACTGATATTGTAATATTTGTAATAGATAATTAGTATTTTGACATGAAAAATTTATTATATTCTTATTGTCATTATTTCTTAAAATGTAAATTATTTTTACTCATGAAAAATGTAGCATATGCTTGTATAGTCAGACTTTATTACGAGTAAATTGTATATTGACATGTAAAAGTGCCCTTGTGGCCTATTTGCAGAATAAATGTTTGAATTTTGAATACAATAATACTTCATTTTAATTTCCATGAGCCGCCTGGCTGCCTTTACATTACAATGAAATGAAATGATAAGATACCTTCTTGGTTAGTGTCGAGTGCCCAAGATAGATACCAAGACTCTCTGGACTTTTCTCGCGCTTCTCTTTCGTATTTGTCCAGAGTTCTTTTATCTACCATGCCTGTTAAAGACATAATTTGTCCACCGATCGTCGATTTACCAGCATCTAGAAACATAAATTATGGTTTTATAAATGTAAAGACTGTAGTTTAAGGTACAATTCTACAGGCGCAGGTAGTCAAATGCGTTCCGCAAGAAAATAAAGTGTTGTCTGTGGTTGCTAGTGGAATCGGAATAGATGTGTATATAATACATGCTAGTGCAATCGTCCAAATTCATTCGCACATTTTTGTGAGCATGTTCATTTTAGGGTTCCGAATCTCAAAAGGAAAACGGAATCCTTATAGGATTACTTTGTTTTCCGTCTGTCTTCCTGTCAAAATCCTTTATCTCGGAAACGATCGAGTTGAAATTAAAACCATATACATACTCCAGTTCCAATCAAATATATAATTATTCTTTAGAACCCTCATCAAATTGGTCATGATTAGCCCTCTTAAACGCCTATTTTTAAATGTCATCGAAATTGTCAGAGCCCTTGCTTGTTTATTAGTGTAGGATATTATAAGTGTCATTACTTTGTAAAGTGTAAGTGAAGTGTAAAGTGTTTCGTAAAGTGTAGATGACCTTGTAATTATTTTAGGATGTTTTACTTTAAAGATTAGTGTTTCGTAACTTACCGACATGACCAATGAACACGACATTCACGTGTTCTTTCTTGCTCCGGGTGTCTTCCACTCTGGGAGGTTTCTTCTTGGGAATTTTCTTTGTTAATTCGCCATCCTCCTGAGTTAAGACGATAAAATTCAGATTAGGAAATGCAAAGTAAAATATAAGTATCCATACGTATTCTTTTTGTAACTTATTATTACTAATTAAGGCCACCTTAGCGAATCGCTGGATTTTCATAGAGTAGCCATTGAAAATGAAATATACTTTTCAAAAATCTTGATTTTCTACTGAATGAGTTAGCTACAAGTATGAGCCTTAATGCAATGTATAATGCATGCTATTGATTGATTCAACAAGGGAAAACCCTTGTGTTGTCAGTAAGGTTTTGTTGAAAAGTTGAATAAGAAGCATTTTCATAATGAAGATCAAAATAACGAAAAATTGAGGCCATATGTCACAAATAGTATGTATTAAAGTTGGGAATAAACAACTCAGTTTTTTAAAATAACACCATTAAATTTTAAGAGCTCACAAGACTCCGCATGCTCTTTAGAAACCAACTGTCTGTATTCGGGTAAACTTCGTTAAGACTTTTGAGTAATAGTAGGGGAGACTCATTCGCGTGATGTCTTCGCGCCGCTCAAAGGTCCCCCTTCGGGGAACTTTCAATGCGATAGAAAGTGATGTAGCGAGTGATGCGCGTGCGATAGAAAGAGATGGCCACGCGTAGGCACGTTTGACTTGCCTCGCGGGGATTTGTTAACAGTGAGGCTTCTGTACGTAGTACTATTACTTATTCTGTGGTAATAGCCAAATTTAAGGCAGCTAATGTAATTTAGAATAGAAAGCAAGCAAGCGCATGGAGTTGCAAGCGCCCATAGGCTGCGGTGACCACTTCCCACCGCTTGTTTGGCACCGACATGGTATGAAACTTTTCTTTTCCTTGGAAATACATCGTCAAAAAACCATTTCCAAAGCTTTTCCGTACCATTAACACAAAAGGGACCTCATTGTTAAGAATTGTCTTTGTTATATTACCAGGGATCGGATATTCGGTGAGATATTTACCTAAAGTTGCCGAAAACCCGGCAAAAGATGGGCAAATATGGAGTCGGCTTTTTAATTAAATTATTTTAATAATATAAGTTCCGGGATTCCGGGATTGCATAAAACGACACGAGGAGGTAAAAATACACAAACATGTTTCGTTTATGACTATTTTAGTAAGCACGTACGTTTTTATGCAAATGTAGGTAGTGTTATAATGTATGTAAGTATTTGTCGTAACCGCGGTGTGAATCGATTTAATTTCAAGGTATATCTGACATAAGTTAATAATAAAACAAACATTGATTTTCATAAAACATTTATATAAAATTAGGAAATAAACTTTTAGATGTTCAGCACAAGTTCTAAAGAACTGGTATAAAACTTGAAACATTAGTATCTATAAACATCTTATGTTATTTAATTTGGTCTTTTAAAGCTTATAATAAACACTCTTATCATTAAACTCGTTACACTCACGTATTGCCTGAACCACTGGCGGTTTCAACGTTTTGGGGTTCTTTTACATATGAGTTTTGTTTGGAGTTAAAGTAAGTAATTACTATTTTTTCCAAATTAGACATAGTAAGTCTGTTTCTAGATGCTGTAAGTATCCATTTGTACATGGAAAAAGATCTTTTTACTTCTACAGACGTGAGTGTACCAAATTTATAAATATAAGTGTCACATTCTTCATTCATTTGTTCGCATATTTCTCTGAGTTTATCAAAATCGGGATTTCTATCCATCGGTTGGTTAAGTTTATTAATTATTTTGCTATTTTTCGTCCATTCCACGGCCATTCTTACTTCATCGAAAATTTCAAATGATTGAATTATAGATAAATCCCTACTTTGCAATTTCGTTATAGCAATTTGTATTATTTCAAAATTCTCATGTATATACTGTAAGTCATTGTATAAATTCGATTTGGCTATGACTTTCTTAGCCTGTTCAATAGATACAGCTTCATTACTATTTAAAACAGCAACAACATTTGATATTTCATCCAAATGTTTGGCATAATAGGATGCTGCTTCTAACCAAGTTCCCCGCCTAGTTATTACGGGCTGTGGAGGCAAAGGTAAATTTGGGTACATTTCTTTTAAAATATTAACTCTATTGGGAGCTTTTAAAAATATTTATTAACATTGTTTATTAATGTGTCAACATCACTATAATTTGATCGTATTGTTTCTGTCAGTCTGTGCAAGGCATGAGCCATACAAGTAAAATGTTTCATGTTGGGAAAGGTGTTTTTTAACAGTTTGCCAGCAAGTAACATATACGCTACACTATCAGAGCTAAACATTAAAACATTGTGTACCTTGTTACCGGTAATACAATTCTTTGGTTTGTCCACCTTTTCTTACCTGTCATACGTTAAACAATAACGACAGCATGGCAAATATTTGCCTTATCGTGATTTCTGTGGCGAAAGGGTAAATCACCAGTGCGGCCATAAAACATTAATTAGGCAGACTCCGCCCCTTTTACTACCTCTTGTCGGGATGCATATCGCAACGTTTGCACACTGTCGACGGAGTTATCTATAGTAATAATAAGTTACTTTAAATACTTAAACATGCGTTTGTTACTAAATGTAGAAATCCCGTGAAATTTATTAGGAAAATTAAATTGGGTCCGTCTCCATACCGTTCAACATAGACGCCGCCGCCAAACTTTAGGTAAATATCTCACCGAATATCCGATCCCTGTATATTACATTGAACATTAGGCATTACGTTTATCCTTACCAGTTCAGAATTAAAGCTTGAAATACAGTTATTATTATTACAAATCAGAACCTACATTGCTTAGTAACAACATATTTTGCTATAAAGTAGGCATACTATTAAATGTTGATAAGCTATAAATAACATTGGTAGCAAGGCATAAACAAAAGTGGGTGAATCCTCTAAAAACTAGTCATTTATCAGAACTATTGTGGAGTGCTATGAATTTGATGATTAAAGCCAGATTTAGAAAATTAGGTACATATACAAACGAAACGACAGTAAAGAATTATTGATTTCAAATCAAATGTTTAACACAATGCCATATTAGTCCATGCGTTTTTGTTGGTCGTTATTATCATAACCTGTCGTGCATGATATAAAATGAATGCATCTAACTCATCAACATCATATATATACATTATGTATTGTGTTGCCAGCCAACGAAATGACGTGCAGTAAAGTTGCAGAAAGAGCACATACTCAACTCTTTCTTATGTTAACACTACCCAACTCAAAGACGATAAGTGAATCTTGTCATAATGTTATCTATTTACACTGTTGGTTGAGCAAATTACTGAATCATTCATATATAGTCAAAAGCATGTTAACACTTTTGCATCTTTTCCCATTGTGAGAAGGTGAAAAATTGATTACTTACACTTACTGTTTCGGTTGACTGTACAATGAACAATGATCAAGGTTTTTCTAAACACCAGGGGCCTGTTTCGTAAAGCTAGTAGTTGGGAGACCGAGGTTTGCTCAGTGTTCTCTTGATTTTCCGGAGAAACTGAGTTTACCCGGGAATGACACTTGACTATTCAAATCAATTGTTCACTTCAAAAACTAACTAAACAAATTGAAATTGTTGAAGCAGTTTCCGATATCAGTACAAGAACTGCTCTTTATATTGATTATTACATTAGATAAGGATAAGATACAATTGTATAAGTCTATTTGGCAATACTGCTGTGTTTGAAATGACTGTGGCCAATACAGTCATAATATTTGTAACTTGCAGCTTCATGAAACAGGCCACAGTAGAACATGGTATCTACATTTGCTTGACAAATTATTTAAAAAAAATCTAATTTGCTTTGCTCTTTTTGACAATGAGTTTAACTATATAGAGTTTTGCTAATGTTACATTTTCCTTATGATGAATTAATTTCTCAATATTTGTCAGAAGTGGATGTATCATAGTGAAGGATGTACAGGCCCAGGATTTACTAAAAGATCATTTTAAATCCATTAGGACAGTTTAACTAAACTATGTTTAGGCTGGAACAGTGCTCGACCGTCGGTCAGCGCGTACCGTCGGTCGGGCGCCGACCGACGTAGATATATCTATGCAAGTCTATGGCTGGAAACAGAGCACGACCGACGGTCAGCACTCAGCGCGTATGGTCGGCCGGCTGACGGTGAGCATCGTTCTGAACGCACGTATGCTTTCATACAGCGATAGCTACGCCTGACCGACCATACGCGCTGACCGTCGGTCGAGCACTGTTTCCAGCCTTAAAATAATCACAAGTTTCAGAAAAGCAGTATTGCAAAGAATTGTGTTATGAAAAAATGTGAAGCCAATCTATCTAGAAAAGGAAAAGAAACCCATGCCAATTACAGTATGTTGAACCTGCGGGTCTGTCTCCTCTTCATCGGGTTCGTTGTTGTCTTCGGGGGTGAGCAGTGCGTCGTCAGCCTCGGCCTCCCAGCTGTCGACGGTGGGCGAGACGTCGGGCGGCACCGGCGCGGCGGCCGGCGGCACGGGCGGGGGCTCCTCCACGCGCGGCGAGGCCGACGCGCCGTCGCCGCTGTCGCCGCCGCCATCGCCGCAACCTGCGCCGACAACAATCTTGAGCAGGGCCATCTGGTGATTCATGGCTTGACTGCTCTTTGAGCCTAGCAGAGGTGGAGCGTCCATACAACTCGATTCCCACCGGCTTGCCTAATTCTCAGCCATATGGATGGCCCTTTCATATGATACTACACACGATAGGTTTCTGAAAAAAATATTTTTTCATACAAAAAAATAGAATGTCTCGGCACTGCCCTCCTAAGGGATTTTTTTTAAGAACTGCGGGTCCAAAAAATTTTTTGACCTCTAGTATGCGTGTGCCAAATGGCTAAACTGTACATCGATTCGCAGTTTTTCTTTGAAATTGGGCTTGTACGGCTACCACTACGTGTGCTGTTGCGACACTTCTCTGCTCATTTCAAATTGAGCTCTTTATGAATACCATTACGGTTCAATTTGGAGTGTGGCGGAACATTCAGTTGCTGTATGCAGTCAGCAGCGGAGTCATATCTTAAAGCTCCACTAGCTCCAGGCATCAAGTTTTTAAGGTAAAGAATTGGAAAATCTTAAAAACAGGATATTTTAGTTATTTCCACAATTACAGTTACAGTCAAGGGCACCAATATATATCTATACATTTTTTCACCTTACTCCATTGAAATAAGGTCCAAAAATGTATACATATTTATGCCCTTGACTGTACTACATATTGAGACTGATTTAATCTGATTCTTATATACACATTCTTTAAACATATTTCATTAACCCATTTGAGGTCAAATAAGACATGTAGCAAGTAGCAGCATTTTTCGGCTTAGTAACAAAAATCACTCATAGTGGCATGACTCATTTGATTCATTAACCTTGAATGGGTTAAATTGTATGCCAGATCCTCAATGGGCTATGATGGCCCAACATACAGAATACATTAATATGTTAAATAGAGAAAGACAATTTTATCTCATTCCATGACATATAACTGTTTCCAGTAAGTTGGACCATCATGGCACATTGTATGGATCTGGCATCAAACTTTTAAAAACAAAATTTTTTGATCTAAGAGAAATTAAATGTCAAATGTATGGCTAATGAATTGATACATGGATAACTTTCAACACTTCTCCGAACATGCTAAGAACACATTCTTTCACTAACACATCTAAGAGGACAAATAGGTTCACTGAATAATACAATCACAAACATACATGCACATTATAATCTAATGAACACAGCAAATAGAAAACCAGACATGATGAACAAAATATAAAATATTCCAGTTGAGTAAAAAATCATGATCAAATGTCCGAAATTAGGGTTCGTGCCTTCATTTAGAGAGGGAATTGGATCTATAGGAAGCGGTTTCAATGCAAAATTCAAATTTACCAAGCAGGCAGGAGTTGACATCATAGTGACACTGAAGAAAAGTTTGTAAACCATCAATCCATTAATCAAAAACGTGATTTTGTTTAACCAAGGTAAAATTAGTTACATGATGATTAGTTTATATTATTAGGATATATTACTTGAACTAAACTAATATTTGCCAATTATGAATCGTAACCTTATTAGGTTAGGCAAAGTGACACGGACACAGGTAATAAAGGTTACCTTTGTATGATTAGTCATATATATCACAATTTCTTACTTTAATTACACTTTAATATTCTTAAATAAGCGTATTAAAGCAAGTTTATTCGTCAAAACGATAACTTTTACTTACGTATGTCGCGTGTATCTTGCATTTTAGAGTTCTTATCAAAGAATGCCCGTTATCTACGTCAGCATAGTGTTTATTGGCTCGAACTAGTGGGCAGAACTGATATTTCACGCTAGTTTCAATACTGAAGAATTAAATCGTAGGTGAAAGTTGCGAACTCAAAAGTAGGTATAGGATAGGCGCCGCGTGTCTCGACATAACCCGTTAAAACTGGATTTGTAAAAAAATACACATTGCATTCGGCGTTAAGAGTTCGGAAACGTAGTGTCATGAATTAATTACGTGCGATCTTTAGAAAATTAGATCATTACACTCAGCAAACAATGTTATAATTAGTTCTAATGCTTCAATGCAGATAGCTAATATGACAAGACAACCGACTTACCGTTCAGGACGGGACTATCAGCAGAATTCGTAGAACCGCTTTCAGATTTTTGTGGTGACGAGGGGGATTCGGAGGTTTCGTTTGCCTGGGAAGGCATACAAAAAGAAGGCACGAACTCCACGGCATTTACATTCAACGTGGAAAATTTTGTAGACACATCATTGGAATCTTTTGCACCTTGTTCACCTATGACATCGGCTTGACTTTCCCAAGAGTCCGGAGCACCGATATTGGACATTTTTATTAATCAGACAGTGTAAAGTTACTAAATAAGTCTTTCTTTTTTAGTTATTTTATAATTATTCGCGTTCTTTTCTCGATAGATCCGCGTGTGTCTTTATCTCAGACCGGAAGTTCATGGCAATTTGCCAAAAATGTTATATTTCATTTATATACAATGTACAGTAATTTTGAATGAAATTTCTCTAAAATATTTTATATAGGTCTATTATTAAATGTATTACAAAATTTTATTCATAAAATAAGCGTATAAAATGTTTTATTGGGATTATTATATTAAAATTGAACTTTATTTGATATATTGCATCCGGTTATATAATTGCCAGATACAATAAATTGCCGGCAGCCATAGACAAGTCTTAGGGCCGGTTCCCACTACCCGATCCGATATTGCTGTCCACACTGCCCGATAATATCGGACCGATATCGCCTATTTTTTGTAGAGGTGAGACGTATTTACGGGAACAGGTTTTTGGAATAGGTTTTGGCATGGACGCGTAAGTACGCGATCCCGCTCGCGCGTCTTTTAGCGTATCGAGTACTAGGCGTACGACGACTCTGAAGATTCGAAACGTCTAAGAGTCTTTATGTTCCGCGCTATTCGTATTCGTCTACGCGTTCGGATTCTTTCGGGGCACCTCGGGTCGGGGTCGGTATAGCGCGTATTTGGACCTAGTCTTTGGATCTAGTCTTTTTGTGGACGCGTACTCGCAAGTGAGGCAGGAGGAGACGCCAATGAGTATAAGAGGACGTTATCCCGTCCTGGCGTGTTCCTGCCTGAGGGGGTTTCTTAGTAGGTGGTAGACGCAATGACACAACTGTTATTCACTATTAAAGTCTATAATTCAATACCAACAAACCCGATTGTTATTATGTTAGAAGGCGCTGTGGGCGCGTAACAGGAGGAGGTTAGGTTAGTCCGAACGAACACAAACAAACACTTATAGCTAATCTTGATAGGCACAGACGCAAGCACTGGATATTAGTCCGATGTTAAAACACAGATTGAACTTTGGTAACTTAATTTACAATAATAATTAGCCAACATAAACACGAGACGTGAACATTCAGCATGGCGATCGAGTAGCGACTGGCTTGGTTGTCTGTCTCTCTCTCACACAGCGCGGCGCGCGCGCTGCCGTCTCAGCAGCCGTCGCGCATGCGCGGGTATTGTACTACGCCGGGCCGGGAGGCGGTGGCGCGTCGTAATCGATATATCGACTTTTATATCGATAATATGATATTAAATAAATAAATGTAAAATGCGTGTGCGTAATGAAATTGTGATTGATGGAAATATGTAATCAAATGTTTATCTGGAGTAGTGGTAGGCCACACCACTCCCCTCCAGAGACCGTCAAGGGCGATAATAATCTCGGTACTGATCTGGAAACTTTACCTGTCTGCCAGAGCGTGTGACTTGCTGGTGCGGCAAGGTAGCTGGAGTAGCTTGCTGGTTCGGCAAGGTTGCAGGTGTAACTTGCTGATTCGGCAAGTTAGCAGGAACTTGCTGTTGGGAGTGATGAGGCGGTGTACGAGGAATGCGAAGAATATCATCGCGACCTATATCTGGAGACAGTGTGAAGGCTGGCTTGAGCCGGTCTATGGACACTGTCTTCTCTCTATTGTGAAGAATAATTTTAAACACTTTATCATCGCGAGATAATACCTTATGAGGTCCGGAGTACGCCGCTTGCAGGGGGCCTTTTGCTGGGTGCTCTCGGAGAAAGACGTATTCGCAGGTTTGTAGTTCTTTGTAGACAAATACCTTAGGTTTACAGTGGCGAGCGGCTGGTGTTGGCTTCAGTTTTTCTGCGAAGTTCCTGAGCCGGGCGGTAAATACAGACATGTCTGTCGTGCCACCCGTGGAGGATTCGAAGAACTCGCCGGGAAGCCTTAGCGGTTCTCCGTAAACCAGCTCTGCTGCGGATGACTGCAGATCCTCCTTGAAGGCAGTTCTTATGCCAAGTAAGACCCAAGGCAATGACTCGGTCCATTTCTCGTTCGCGTGACATATTATCGCGGCCTTGAGCTGTCGATGGAATCGTTCGACCAGCCCGTTACAAGCGGGGTGGTAAGCTGTTGTCCTTCTGTGCTCGAACCCAGCTAGCCTCGACAGACATTGGAATAGGTCAGATTCAAACTGACTACCACGATCGGTTGTAATGTCTGTCGGGGAACCAAATCGAGCTATCCAGGTTGACAGCAGAGTCTTCGCAACGGTTTCCGCGGTAATGTCTTCTATCGGTACTGCTTCCGGCCATCGCGTGAACCGGTCCACGGCTGTAAGGCAGTACCGATAGCCACGCGAAAGGGGTAGAGGTCCTACCAAATCGATGTGTACCTGCTTAAATCTGGTGCGCGGCAAGTTGAAAGTGCCAAGCGGGGCGGTCACATGGCGATTGACTTTGGCCCGCTGACACTGAATGCACGCGCGAGTCCACTCTCTGCAGTCCTTCTGCACTCCTGGCCATACAAACCTCTCGGCAACTAACTTGGCCGATGCAGCGGAGCCAGGGTGACTGAGGGAGTGTAAACTTTCAAAGACTTGCTTGCGAAAGTACTTAGTAACGTAGGGCCTGGAAGTCGGGGTACTGACATCGCAGTACAGTGGCACGCGACTACCAGGTACATGTAGCTTTCGCAGCTGCAGAGAAGAGCCTTCGCTTAAAAGCTTCTGCAATTCAGGATCGGAGGCTTGACTTTCAGCTAATGCTTCGAGGCTGACTGGCGCTCCCAGTTCTTCGATGCGCGATAGTGTATCGGCGACAACATTATCCTTGCCGGATATGTGCCGGATGTCCGTTGTGTACTGGGAGATGTAGTCCAGATGTCTGAACTGCCTAGGCGAACAGTTAGTCTTTCTTTCATGAAATGCGTAACAGAGCGGCTTGTGGTCAGTGTATACGACGAAGTGTCTGGCCTCGAGCATATGCTGGAAGTATTTGATCGCCTCATAGATAGCAAGAAGCTCCCTGTCATAAGGAGAATACTTAACTTGTGCGGGCGAAAGCTTCCTCGAGAAGAACGCGAGGGGTTCCCACGCATCTTCTGTGAACTGCTGCAGGACTGCTCCAATGGCTTTATCGGAGGCATCTGTCACTACAGCGAGTCTTGCAGAGCAGTCAGGATGAGCCAGCAGAGCAGCATTGGATAAGCTCTCCTTGCAGGCTTCAAAGGCTGCTAGAGTATCTCCAGATAGAGAGATAGGGTGTGAACCTTTTACTGAACCCGTCAGTAAGGCGTTAAGAGGTGCTTGAAGCTGGGCTGCCTGCGGGAGGAACCTCCTGTAAAAGTTGATCATGCCCAGGAAGCCTCTGAGCTGTTTGACGGTAGTAGGCGGCGGGAATTCTTTAATCGCCTGGACCTTGGAGTCCAGCGGTTTGCAGCCGCTCTCAGAGATCCGGTATCCTAGAAAGGTTACCTCTTTCTCGCCGAAGACGCACTTGGCAGTGTTCACTAACATGCCGTAATCCTTCAGCTTCTGGAAGACTTGGCGCAGATGTTCCTCATGCTCAGCTTCACTGCGTGAGTAGATGAGGAAATCGTCCAAGTACGCGTAGACGAAGTCGAGACCTCGGGTTATTTCGTCCACAAACCGTTGAAAAGTTTGCCCCGCATTGCGAAGACCGAAACTCATGAAGGGAAACTCGTATAAGCCGAATGGGCTCGTAATCGCAGTCTTCAGGATGTCTTCGGGGCTGACAGGTATCTGATTGTAAGCTTTCTCGAGATCTAGTGTGCTAAATATGCGACAACCTGCAAGATTGTGGGTAAAGTCGTGAATGTGCTTAATCGGATATCTGTCAGGCACTGTGCGGGCGTTCAACTTACGGTAATCGCCGCAGGGCCGCCACCCGTTGTTCTTTTTCGGAGCTAAGTGAAGTGGTGAAGACCACGGGCTTTCCGATGGTCTAGCTGTGCCGTTGGCCAGCATAGACTGGAATTCTTGCTTCGCGATCTTGAGCTTGTCGGGGGCTAGGCGGCGGGGTGGTGAAGAAACTGGAGGGCCTGGTGTCGTTCGTATATGGTGTACTGTGTTGTGGGGTATAGTGTGGTGTTTCCCGGCTGGGCGAGTGATCTCGGGAAATTCGTCAAGAATCTTGTGATAGTGGGACTCGCCAGTCACTACTTTTACAGATGACACATGGCAGTTAGCTGTCGTTGCGACGGCGGCGATGGACGTGAGATTATCAATTAAGCGCTTATTGCGACAATCTACAATAAGGTTATAGAAATTTAAAAAATCTACGCCAATGATCGGCTTCGTCACATCGGCGACAACGAACCGCCATGAAAAGGTCCTACGTAAACTAAGATCTAGTTCTAAATTAACATACCCGTATGTACTTATACTAGAACCATTTGCAGCACACAAATTATAGTCCGTTTTTGAACGACGACCGCGAAGCGCAGACCGTGGGAAGACGCAGAGGTCGCTGCCAGTGTCGACCAGGAACTGCATCTTCGAAGACCGGTCGGTCACGAACAGGCGGCCAGTTGGAGATAGAGGGCAATCGTCAGCCGCCATTATCGACTGCCCTTCGAGTTTTCCGACGAGAAGTCACATGGGCGGGTGCAGGTGGTAGCTTTCTCTCCGAACTTGCTGTGGTACCAGCATACCGGGTACTTCCTGTAGTTCGATTGAGAGCGTTGCCTGGATACGCTGCGACCGCTTCG
Organism: Cenopis cana; assembly: GCA_951800055.1. NCBI lineage: Eukaryota > Metazoa > Arthropoda > Insecta > Lepidoptera > Tortricidae > Cenopis > Cenopis cana. The sequence goes on along the minus strand of OX637482.1, from coordinate 10,578,275 downwards.
CGAAGAAGTTGCGCGGGGTCTGGAGTTCCTCCCTGACGTCTTCAGCTCGCGCAGCTCTCGCCGAAGTTCTGCTACTTCTCTTGTGAGGTCGTTGAGGATAGAACTGGGGACTGTATTGCTGACGGCTGCGACCCGCGGCGAAGCTGCGGCGAGGTCGTTCACGCGATCTGCCAAGTCCGCGAGAGCTTCCAGTGGCGTTGTGTCGGGCTGTCCGGCGAGTACCGTCTGAATGCCGTGTGGAAGACGGTTAATCCACATAGTCTTCATGAAGTCGTCATCCACGCTTACGCCTGCCAGGCTCTGTAGGTGCCGCAGGAAGTCTGACGGTTTCCGCTCCCCAAGTTCTTCGTGCATCATGAGTTGCTTGATCCTCTTTTCTTTGGAGTCGCTAAGACGCTTAATTAACTCGCTCTTAAGCTTTTCATATCTGTGCGTGGCCGGCGGTTTGATAATAATATCTTTCACAGCTCTTGCATGATGGGTGTCTAAATTGCTAATGACGTAATTAAATTTGGTTATGTCATTAGTGATTCCCACATTGGCGAATTGACCTTCTATTTGCGCGAACCATATGTCAGGTTCTTCAGGCCAAAAAGGTGGTATTTTTACGCCTACCTTGAATACATCGTTTGTATTTATCGATACGGCCCCATCCCTAGTGCTGTTGCCGGGCGCCGGTAGTAAATTCTCGGAAATTGCGTTTTCGCCGTTTTCGTTCGTGTTGCTATTGTCGCCGGTTGGCTCCTGCTTTGATCCCATGATTGTTTCCTTGTCGGGGTCACCAGTGAGGCAGGAGGAGACGCCAATGAGTATAAGAGGACGTTATCCCGTCCTGGCGTGTTCCTGCCTGAGGGGGTTTCTTAGTAGGTGGTAGACGCAATGACACAACTGTTATTCACTATTAAAGTCTATAATTCAATACCAACAAACCCGATTGTTATTATGTTAGAAGGCGCTGTGGGCGCGTAACAGGAGGAGGTTAGGTTAGTCCGAACGAACACAAACAAACACTTATAGCTAATCTTGATAGGCACAGACGCAAGCACTGGATATTAGTCCGATGTTAAAACACAGATTGAACTTTGGTAACTTAATTTACAATAATAATTAGCCAACATAAACACGAGACGTGAACATTCAGCATGGCGATCGAGTAGCGACTGGCTTGGTTGTCTGTCTCTCTCTCACACAGCGCGGCGCGCGCGCTGCCGTCTCAGCAGCCGTCGCGCATGCGCGGGTATTGTACTACGCCGGGCCGGGAGGCGGTGGCGCGTCGTAATCGATATATCGACTTTTATATCGATAATATGATATTAAATAAATAAATGTAAAATGCGTGTGCGTAATGAAATTGTGATTGATGGAAATATGTAATCAAATGTTTATCTGGAGTAGTGGTAGGCCACACAAGACTCAGTACACGTTTTGCCTAGTACGTCTCACCTCTAATTTTTTGCCAGTTTACAGTTAGTAACAGCGGTCACGAGGCACGACGCGACGCGTCGCTTACACACTGTTCCTGTGATATCGTCGCTATGTAACAACGTTATTTTGTAACGTTGTTACTTAGTGACAAGTCACACTGTTACTTTTTAACGGCGGATCACCGTGATTTTTTCATCGTGAAGTTATTTATCACCCACTTCTATTATATTCTCGTTGGTCTACACGGTCCGTGCTACTCGGTCTCTGTGGGCTTGTCTTCGACCGTCTGGCATGGGCTTTAGTGTTCACACTATCCGAACCGATATCGGTCACATTCTCATACTTTTTTTATCGGTGTCGGATCTGACACTGATGAATATCGGATAGTGGGAACGCAGCCATACGGATCTCAACCCTCAACCTCAATTTAGTAAAAAAAAAATACAAAAATTAAAATGGCGGAGGTAATGCCGATCATAGTTTGGTTTGAATGCGTTGATAGCGTTTTTACAATGTGATGGTGTTTGCGTCTTGGAAAACATTATTAAATATTACTCCATGAAACAGCTTAACTTGAAGCTTGTGTAATTAAAGTTAGTGATACGTGGCAGTTCACAAACATAGTTTCTTAGTGCTAGAACTGTTTAGGTTAGTTAATGATCATTGATCAGTGAACAGTTTTACAAGAACTTCAGCAAATGTATATTGTTTGACATGATAGCAACAATTTGGCACATGTTCGCCTTCGGATATGTCTGTGCACTATAAATTCAAAAGTGCCCTGGATTATGACACTGTCACATTTGATGGTCTTCATATATCAGTAGGGGATTTGAAATCTGCTATTTCTCAGCAGAAAAGGATTGGGAAGACTTCTGACTTTGATTTGCAAATAACTAATGCTCAAACGAAGGAAGGTGAGTCATTTCTAAAATTTATGGAGTCTCCTTGATGTAAAGCTGCTGAATAGCATACTGCATGATTTTACTCTTTTAGCGTTCTTTCTACTGCCTGCCACGTCTCTTTGAACTTTTCATGTTATTTATACTAAGTTCATACATTATTTGTATTTTGGTTACCCTGGCTCAAAGAGAACTGTAGCTATTGAATGTCGAAAGAACATAATCCCTGTAAGCTCTTTGTCCACATCCCTATGACTTCAGATCAGTTACCCGAATTCAGAAAACTTATTTCTTTTTTAAATATCTGTTAACAACGTTTTGGTGTAAAGCTAAATTCTGTCAAACGAATGGAAGCAAAACTCGACTTAGAACTCTGATTGTTCGGTAGATTTTTTGCTTGCGTTAATTTGACAGCACTTGGCCTTACAGTTGTGTACGAACTATACTAAAACATAAAAAATAATTTGATTTGCAGTATACATTGATGACGGCACTTTAATTCCTAAAAACACATCACTCCTTGTGGCTAGAGTACCACTAGCTCAGCAACCTAAGAAACAGTGGGAAGGCTCCAACACCAATGCAGCACTGCACAAGGATGTCTCCGTTAACAAGGGAGTGGCTGACCTGTCTCGCATGGAAGGTAGCGAACAGGATAAGATAAATGCTATGATATCACAATCCACTTTTGACTACGACCCTAGCAAGTAAGGCTAAATTGAATATTCTTTAGGTGTGTTGTGTCTGCAGGTGCTTACAAGATCATCTATATATATTACATATATATTGTTACACAGCTCTATTAGTTCATACATGAAGTTCCATATAAAGTCAGTAGTAAATAGGGTATACTATTCACTCAAAGAGTTTTATCTCTTTTAATTTGTGTGAAAGACTTTTACCTGTATGTCTTTCCCGCTCATGCAACAATGGAATCTCGGACCTTTGGGAGGCGTTGCTTGGAACCGAAGTACTAAATGAGTACCACATAGCCAACATGTGGAGGACAATTCGAAAATTTTATGAAATGCAAGGAATACTACAGTGTTCACGACCACTGTTTGTTTGTTTACCTAATTTCTAATCTTAAAAAAAAAACAAGGTATAGTGGCGGACAGTGACTCATTCTCTGCTAGATAGGGCCCCCTATTAAATAGTGTCATAAAAAATGCAGCAGGCAGCAGGAGTTTTATATTATTTATTATCATGTGTTGTATTTTATCATAATATTCATAACGCATGTACACTTTTTGTCATACTCAATTATGTGTGTTGAGAGTGAAGAGGATGAAAATCCTGTTGATTATATTTCATCCAATACTAGCAAGTATGAGTGTGACTGGCATCAAAACCTTTCTCTCCTATATAACAGCTACCAGGCTAACTAGCCGGAAGTTGGTTAACAATAGGAAAGTGAAGAAACAGATTGCTTTTCGCTATCAAAATATTTCACTATCAATCTTGTTTTCTCTTCAGTTTACTGAATTCTGAGATCTTGTTTCAGTTTACTACTACACTATTGAATATTATATTAAACTTTAATTTTCTCTCCCCGGAAAAAATAAACAATGCCATTATTTTGTTATCTGCCCTGGGATCCCAGGGACTGGTAGAGGACGGTTTAGCAGTAACACTGCTAATGCAAACTACTAATTTAGAAATAAAGGAAAAATTTAAAAATCGGTAGGAGGTCACAGGTTCAAATCCTGCTCATTGCCTAAATTTTTGAAATTTTTCCCTTATTCCTAAATTTATCTTAAATTTTGTTTAATTTACAGTTACCAAAAAATTAGAGGACAGAACCAGAGAGGTGTTGTGCCATCTAACTATATATGTTACAAGTGTCAAAAATACGGACATTGGATCAAGGATTGCCCTATAGCCAATTCAGTAAGTGGAAATCTGATCAGAAACATTACAAGTGTCACACTCACAATCTCTTAAAACATCAAAAAATATCCCACTATGCTATGGATCAGGGTTTCTCAAACTTATAATCCCATCTACTATTCAATTTTCCAGACGACAATGAATCTCTTTATGATTCCCATTGCTTTATGCTTAAACCAAAGTTAATGCTTCTAGTTGTGTCTAAATATGAGCCAGTTCTACTATCACTGGCTAACTGCTGGGAGTTTGGATACCTAGCTAAACCACTTTGAGAAATTCTGCTTTAGATACACAAAGCATCAACTAGTAGGCAAAAAGGAGTGGTGTGCTGCTTCGTTGGTTGAATGACCCATGAAATTGCGGTAGTTATAACAAATTGTATATTCTAATGTTGATAATGATTTCAGTCTGATCCAATAGAAATAAGGAGAAGCACTGGCATTCCTCGTAGTTTTATGGTCCCGGTTGACGGACCCAAAGCCCCAGGAGCCATGATGACCCCGAGTGGAACTTTTGCTGTACCTGCAGTTGATCAGTGAGTTGCATTAAACATTGATATGTAGATTGCGTAACATAGAAATACATCAATAGATTCAAGAGTGATAGAGCATACTGTGTGTTGATAAGGTTCAGATAATCAATCAAATAACTATTTAATATCAATTAAATGAATGAGTTATTATAAAAAAATCCACATTACAGGTGTCGTAATTTATTTCGCAAATATGAACACCTCACATTTGGACTTGAAAATATTTTCTAATAAGTTTCTGTAAAAAAAATTCAAGCTTTTATTGCCTGTACCTTTTTTCTGCTCTACTGCCTGTATCCTGTGTGGTGTAGGAGTTGCTACGGCCACCACCTGTCTCCATTATCAGATCAGCTCGGTTGTACCATAATATTGCATTGTCACCAAATTATATAAGTATGCTAAATTTCAGCTGAATCAGTTGAGGATAAGTGCTTTAAAATTCAGTTGTAAAATTTTATCCCAACAAACATCAAACATTAAATAAAAGGTTGTAAAAATCACTAATATTTACACTCACACATGTGAAATAGTACAGTTTGCCATCATCAGTTTCGATCGAGACAATGACCTCAAAGTTCAAACAGATATAGGCCAGGATGTCATTGTCGAGAGTTCTTATTGTAGCTACGTTTGGTGGAAATAAAAGCCTCAACTCTGGTTGGAACATGAGACAGGATTTGAACCAATATTCCAAATTTGGATATATTATTTCGATTTGTGAGATTGTCAACAAATATTTATATTTATTTATTATTCTGCTGGGAGTTTGGATACCACATTGAGAAATTCTGCTATACTAAAGACAACTAGTAGACAAAAAGGAGTGGTGTGCTTCTTCGTTGGTTGAATGACCTACGAAATATTTCATGAGGGTTTCACTCAGTTTTTGTATTGAGGGTTTTTTTTTTAATTTAACTAACCTTGTTGAGTGCGGGAACAGGTTCCAAGACGTGTACTTGTATGTGTAGTGAGGCGTACCTGGCGTCGGAGAGCGCGGGCGGCGCGGAGTCGGCGGCCGCCGCGGCGCCCGAGGCCGCCGTCCCCGACGAGCTCATCTGCAGCCTGTGCCGGGACCTGCTCACCGACGCTGTCATGATCCCCTGCTGCGGGAACTCCTTCTGTGACGAGTGTGAGCATTCTTTTTTATTTTTAGTGGAACCTGACAGCTGCGGCGCCTGTGGCTACCTGGGAGTGGACGCCACTCTGAGGCCACTCGCCAGAACGATTTAATATCGCGTAGCGCTTAGGGCGCATGGGCGACCTGAGGCAGTATTATCCATCAATTCTATACGTCGACCTTAATGAGTCCGCGCGGACTCGCCCCCCATTCGTAAATAGTCTGATAAAGGAAGGTTAAATACGGTTAAAAAAAAACTATAATAGGGTCTGCAATGCTACTATAATTTATGTATAGTCCTCTACAATTATGATAAGTAGCTATAAACGCTGAATATCAGTTATTCTCTTTTGTTTGATGTTAATACAATTATCATTAATTGCAGGCATAAGAGGTGCCTTGTTGGAATCTGAGGACCATGAGTGCCCAGATTGTCGCGAAAAGGAGATCGCACCCACGACATTAATCCCAAACAGGTGAAGATTCATTCATAAAATAACAATTATTAATATATTTATATTATTTATTTGACAATGGCAGAAGGAGGATCATGTTTTTTCAGTGTGTGAATGTTTAGCAAACTCTGCAGATTAAGCAGCTTGTTCATTTTAGCACGTTACGTTATTTGGAAGTAGTTAAAAGAAAAGGCCTCAACCCACACTATGATACATTTGAAATTGGAACCTTTTGGCTAAAACAGAAGTCATACATTTCAATAGTGATCTCTTGTGGGTTGAGGCCTTTTCGTTTCACTACGTCCACAGCAGGGGAGTTTAAAATTAATATATATAATATATATAGGTTTGATGGACGTTTATGAATAAGGGGTTATTTTATAACAAAAGTTTGTATAAGATTCAAATTGTAGGAAAGTGCTGGCACGCGGTGTGTTTATCGTACGGTCCCGTTCCAGGTTTTTGCGTAACTCTGTGTCGGCGTTCCGGAACCAGACCGGGTACAGTCGCCGCGCGCCGCACCGCGCGCCCGCGCCGCCCGCCGCGCCGCCACATTTAGGTAACATTACAACCTATACTTCCGTTGTCCAAAGGTTGCCTGGAAGACATCGCTCCTTAGCGATAAGACCGCCTGTTGTTTACCTCTAGTTATAAATGTACATACTCTGTAATAGTTTTATTTATTGAGGTGTGCAATAAAGTTTTATTATTGTATTGTACAGTCAAGGGCACCAATGTGTATACACTTTTTCACCTTATTCCATTGAAATAAGGTCCAAAAATATACATATTGCCCTCGACTGTACTTAAGCTTAAGCCACACAGAGAGCGGGCGGGCAGTACCGCCCGCCCGCTCTCTGTGTGGCTTAAGCTTGTTTTTGCGCTACAAAGATGTACCTACTTTCGAACTTATCCACACCCTCTTTGGGAGCATCCATTCACCAAGCTAGTGGTGCAACACTGGTAGGGAATGATAACAATACAGCTTTTAGGGGTGCCTCGATCCGTGTAAACCACACCCCAAGCTAAGACGGTTATGTCTGCCGCGCTTACGTATATATCTGAAAATCAGAGTCCCTATTGTTTGCTAATATGCTCAATACGGCGTTTCAAACATTGCGTGATTTTCTAAGGCAAGCTCTTCACCTTCTAAGGCCTATGGTCCTACTGGACTTCTCCTAAAGGAATTTATCCCATTTTCAATCGGAATAAAGTTGCATATCCCTTGTTTCAATCGTTTTATAAGCAAAGAAAATTCGACCACCCACCATGAATTAAATATGCCAAAGCAGAATATACAGTCGCTGTGGCCGAAATCAGTCGAGACTATCATCATCTCAACAACATAACTTAAAATGTTCATTACCTTCTAGTAAAAACGTTAATTTTACACAGAACAACCTCCACCTGTGGGCCCGCTACAGCAGCCCCCGAACGGGCCGCCACCTGCAGTCAATAACGGTAAGCATTCACATTTACATACCCGTTAATTATCAGGAGTAATCGAATGAGATGCATTTATTTTTAATTGCTTTTATACCTGGCCAGGAAATTGATATAGATAATGGATCTCCTGTCATTGTATTTCTCCAGGTGATAAAGTTTCATTCGAGAGTTCCTGTGCGTTATTTCAGCTGTTTGATGTTAAATAATTCTAAAGTCCAGTTGCCGAATATTCATTCAATTAGTGTGGTATAAACTGACTAGTTTCCTAATGTAAACTTATTGTTAATGAATCTTTGGGCAACATCTTTATAAAGTGGCTTAAGATCACCCGTAAAATTTTATACGTAGTTAAAATAAATATTTTTTTGCATGTTACGGCGGCGGTGCATGTTAAAAAAGTGGTGTGTTAGACTTTTTAAAACAATATAACACGCTCGTTGTTGTAATAAAATTACTGAATCCAGTCAGTGGGAACGGGGAACCCGGCATGTTTTTCTATTCATTCGGAGTTCGTACGTGCTTACGTACGTGGACATTACTGTTCTACCTAAAAATTATTTAAAAAAAATATGACTAGCGACACGCGTCGGCTTCGCACGGGTGCAAATTATACATATAAACCTTCCTCTTGTTCACTCTATCTATTACAAACACCGCATCAAAATCCGTTGCGTATTTTTAAAGATCTAAGCATACAACGGGACAGACAGCAGGAAGCGACTTTGTTTTATACTATGTGGTGATATTGTAATAAGATGAAAAATACATATTGTTGGAGACAACTGTGCTTACATGGAGATGCATCGAGATCCGAGGATCTCGGGTTTCGTACGCTAAATGCCGAGCCACATAAGATGCACAGTGGAACTTATCTACGCATAAGAATCTGCACAGAGGTACAGATTCTTATGCGTAGATTCTCTCATTTTGTAAGGCAACGCGAGCAGTGCTTCTGGGGGCCTTAGATGGTAACAATTTTTTGCCATATAAATTAAGACTAAACGCAAACGAGTCCGTTTGTGTTTTGTTTCGAAAAAACTTATACTAGAGGTAGTTGGTGGGGCTCGCCTCACTCCAACCAAAGCAAAAGAAACAATTACGAAGTTTTTGCTGGAACAGTAATGTCGCTCAAAGGTCGTTCAAAGTTTAATGCGATTCAAATGTTGTCCTCTCGGGCTACTTCCAAATATTTGAGTGGGCGAGTGAGCCTGAATGAGCTGTAACATGTGGTAGATGTGGGGCGGTGGTCGTCGGACGGTTCGTCGGACAACATCACGGTGCTGGTGCCGCCGCGCTACACGCACCGCCGCCGCCGTGAGCGCGAGCGCGACGCGCGGCGCGAGCGCGACCGCGACCGCGACCGCGACCGCCACGGTACTCGCCCCTGCCGCCGCCCGCCGCCCGCCGCCCGCCGCCAACATGCACTGTCGGGACTTAAGGCGGTTGTCACGTCACACTGCTGCGGTACTGCGGAAACCGTCCGGAAACCGCATCAGTGTGACCACCGCCCAACCTGCACGAGTCTACATAAACAGATGTATCCACTTTATTACCTGCCGTTGTGATAAGGTCCAAAAGTGGATACATCTCGTTGTAGTCGACTCAACAAGCTGGTCCCGGGCCTGCAAACCCCTAACCGCCTCCGACCGTCAACGCTCTCATCCAAAAAGTCGCAAGCAGACGTGAAGTCAAATACTGCCACTTAAGTTAATTATTTAGATAATAAGTGTGGGCTACTCCAACACGAATCCGGACCGATTAACATTAAATGTCGCTTCGGCAGCTGGCATTCCATGGAAACTTGTCAAACTTTCCATACAATCCGATTTTAAAGAACATCTCTTACGATTACAAATAGTCTGATGCAACCCACCCAAAAATGTCTGTCCGCCAGCGTACAATGGCGCGAGGAACGGACGTTCGTACATTAGGTCGAGCTTAATCTATGAACGCCCGCTCTTCGTCTCTGGTTTCGTATCGCACGAAATTTACAATTTTACTATGACATTTATACTGTTTGGTACCTCATTTGCCAACATTTTTTTTACTTCTTAAATTCTGCAATCATAAAAATGTACTTTTCGCTTATACATCCTACACCTCTTAACATCTCTAATTTGCTTCAGGACCACCTGGTCTGAAACCCCCTGGCATGGAAACACCTCCCAACATGCCAATGAATGTAAGTATCAGCAAACTTCACATTATATTTAAAAAAATTGAACTCCTTATTGACTCAAATGTTATTATTACTTCAAATAAAAGATCAAAATTATGCCATGTGATGGTAATCCTTTAATATCTCAATAACGATAGAAGTTATAACTGTAAAACTGTTGCTATTTAGAGAGAGAGAGAGAGAGAGTAAAAGCGCTGCACACGCGCTTTCTCTCTAATTTCTAGCGTCAGTAAATGACGATTATCCCATACCAAGGTGCATCTTGCGGAAAAGGGATAGGAGATGCCCCCTCTGAAAACTTAGAACATTTATAACATTGTGTTTATTAATTAAATTCTATTAGGCTGCTTTTAGGGTGCTATTACTAAGGCTCCGCTGTCGGCTGTCCGTCCGTCTGTCCGTCTGTCACCAGGCTGTATCTCAAAAACAGTGATAGTTAGAAAGGTGAAATTTTCACAGATGGTGTATTTCTGTTGCCGCTATAACAACAAATACCAAAAACCAGAATAAAATAAATAAAGAGAATGGGACGGAACCCTTCGTGCGCGAGTCCGACTCGCACTTGGCCGGTTTTTATTCACCGTTTGATTCTTATTTTCATTCGAGAAAATTTGAAATTTGTTTTTTTTTTTCATTTGGTGTCATCAACCCTATTAACGAAAGTGTTGTTTATGTATACTTCAATTTAAATTGCATTTGCTAGGCTCCTAGAGGGGACGAGCAGCGAGCCAACACTCCCACTATCGACGAAGGAAGAGATCCCATGGCATCCCAGGTAATGTTATTACTATTGCATTATGTTTCAAAACTTATTATGTAATATATAATCTCGCCATTGCCTCGCCATGAATGCCATTAACTATTTCGGTATTTTTTCAGGCCTCGTTCAACCGTGGGCCCCCACGCGGGCCTTTCGTTCCTGGGGTACCTCCGCCTGGGCACAGATTCAACAAGTGAGTGATTCATTTTGTTTTAGATACCCAACGTCGGAGGTCGGTTGACTGTCCATTTTGTTCCGTGAGCAGCGATAAACTGCATGCAAAAATAACAAGTACATAACAAGATAAATCCAATTAATACTAAGGCCTGCACATTATTTAGCAGATTTTTTCAAGAGCAAAATAGTTTCAATATCAATCAATTCTGCCTTCTATTGAAGGTTACAAATGGTCCATTTTAGCAAATTTTGTAGTGGAGTATATGACGTCTTTCACACTACCTTTTTCACACCTGCTAGTCAGAAAATGAATGAGTCATTGTTGCCGTCGGATGATATTAAGTCGTACTTTTCTTTCCTCATTTGAGGGCAACAATGACTCTTTTCCTCATAAAAGGTGTGAAAAGCAGTGCCACACGGTAGCAATATCATTTGAAATACATTTCATGTTTCTAGCAACGGGCCTCATAGGCAATGTGAAAAGCAGCATGTGTCACACGGTAGCAAAATTATTTCCGTCTTGGGCGTAAACACTTGAATCCCTTGCTAAACTCAAGATTCTACTTTAGAATCCCTCGCTATGCGCAGGATTCTATTGTAGAATCTTTCGCTTCACTCAGGATTCAATATACCTCCCTCGCCGTAAATATTTCACAATCGGACTACAAATACTATTATCGGACTACTATTTATCTACACTAGTCGCTCTGTGAGCTGTAGTGTGTAGTGTGTAAAATATACCTCGTGAGTGTTTTTTTATTTATTTCCAAAACTATGTTAGATATCGAACCTGTAGAGGAGGACAAAAGCATTGATTTTTTTTAGATAACTACAAAAATATTCTATGTAATCTAAGAACCTGCTCACAATACTTCACGAGAATCGGTTGTGAAATGCGACCCTTAGAGATGAACAAATCGAAATTCGGCCGTAGAAACACAACATCGTTGATAATAAAATTGATTTTTTTTTTAAATTTCCAAAAAGTGACTCTGTAAAAAAATCTATAGAGTTACCGCACCTGCTCACAAAATTTCACGAAAATCGGTTGATAAATGCGACCTATAGAGCAAGAACAAACCATTGAATAAAATGAAATAAAACTAAATAAACAAAAATTTACTCGCCTAAAAAAATCTATGTACTTAGTCATAAATGAATGAATAAATGAAAACATTTATTTTAGACGCATGCCCATATGTTTTAGTAACATGTTTAGCTTATACTAGTGTTAAAATATACATGAAAATTTCAACATTTAAAATTAAAATTATCAAAAATTACAAAGTACAATTATAAATTAAATTAACATTAAAAATTTAAATAGATAATTAAAATTGAAAATAAAACCTGCTCACAAAATGTCACGAGACGATTCTCGTGTTACGTTGAGAAATGCGACCTGTAGAGGAAAAAATGGCCGCAGAAAAATACGAAATATTTGATCTAGAGTTACCGAACCTGCTTACAAAATTTCACCAAATACGATTGAGAAATGCGACCTGTAGAGGAGGACAAACAGAAATCCGGACCGGACACTTCGTTTCATTCGGTCAATTATGCTTAGGCCACACGCTGCCGCTCGTATTGCCGCTCGCGTAGCCGCGAATGTTCCGGCTTATTCCCGCTCTGGCCACACGGCGGACATGGCGAGGCGAATGACGAGTAACGTGGCCACACGACGTCCCTCGCCACTTCTCTCGCTGTTTCCCTCGCAATTTCCCTCGCCATTCGACGAGCGTCTGGCCGGGGCATTAGAATCTAGGAGCGTTTGCCACCTCGCACAGTTGGTGAGGTTCCTTCCTGTTGCAGCCCCGGCCCCGGCCCCGGCTACACGCGCGGGCGCGGGCTCGGGCGCGGGCGCCGCGGGCCGCCGGGCGCGCCCTACGCGCGCTTCCCGCCCGAGCCCTTCCAGCCACCGCCGCCCGGCATCAAGGACGAGCCCAACGGGTAATTATTCATTGTCCCGCTCCCGCCCAGTACCGAGTAGAGTCAGTTCGACCCAGCTCTGGACTAGCTAACTTTCTTGCTGGACTCTTCTCAGCTATGATAGGTTTAGTGAACCCGCGACAAAACTCCCAGAAGTTCGATTCCGCTCGCACCTCAGATTCGGTTGAAGCCGCTCAACCAATCCGTCTTGTATAGATAAAGATAATAATAAATAATAATAATAAAATAGATGTAGATGTGATGTATAGATGTAGTGCAAAATGATTTTCCTGCGTTCTTTATCGGAAAAGTTCGTATTTATCGTGCTCTCTCAATTAGCTTTAGTACCCATCTTACAGCCGTAGGGGTAACATTGACACTTTGACATTTTTCACTTTGACATTTGACACTAAACAATAAAGTTCCATAATAATGGATATGAAAACGTTACTCATTTAATACAATCATTGAGTGACAGTTCGGGTGCTATCGTATTCCGATTGAGATCCGAGTTTTCCCGAAAGAAAATCATTTTGCAATACATCTGTAAATTATCGAGACCTCGGAATAGGGATGTTGACTCAAAATTTATTAATACTGCCAAAAAGTGAAAATCCTATTCAAATATCTCAAAAAATAACGAAACTACAACCGTTAGAATGTTTTTAGTTAGAGAGAGAAAACGCTACAGGTCAGTGACGTCACTGACCTCGAGCGCCATAGTAAATGACGATCGTTCAATACAACGGGGCGTTTTGCGGAAAAGGGACAGAAAATGCCCCCTCCTAAAACTTTGAAGACTTATAATTATGTAATTATTTATTCTTTTGGATTACTTTTTTCACTATTTGATAGATAATTTGATTCTTTTTCGAGAAAATTCGGATTCATTGATTTTCTTATTTGGTGTCAACATCCCTATTGCATATGTAGTGTTATTGTGTTATCAAGCATTCTAAATTTGAATTTTCCCTTCTCTGGTACTGTCAGCATAAATCGAGGTTTATTATAAATTAAAGAAGTAAAGTCACAATAATAGATTGTTAACCAAGGGTTGAAAGTGGCCCATTTCAAACGAGATATATCTCACTTTGTTCGAGCGCCAATAGTTCGAGGGTGAAATGGGTACTTTCATCCGAGTTAAACACACTACTTTTTTTTCGAATATGAGCAAGCAGCCCGCCTCCTGCGCCCAAACGAGGCTGGCGTGCGTCCCCGGCCTCTTGAAATTAAAAAAAAATACACTTCACCCTAGGGTTGGAAAAGCGATTTTAACGCGGCTATCTACACGTGAAAATTGGACTCTCCGAACAAGAGAGATGAAAAAAATGTTCCATTGTCAAAGTGCATTAAAATATACGTTTCATTTTGCTCAACGGTGAAAGGAAATGTAGCGAAAAGAAACATTTCATTAATCATTATATTGTCTGACCTTAACAACCGAACGGATTGCAATTACTGCTGAGGAATGAGACAATCGTCATCACGAAGGGGAAGAAAATAAAAATATATGTAGTAGAAGTGGAAATGGACAACATGAAATGAATTTTCATATTGTTGTTACTACTTGTGACAGCTTAGGTGAAATTTTAAAGTGACTAGACAAAAAAAAAAACCGGTCAAGTGCGAGTCCGACTCGCGCACCGAGGGTTCCGTACAAACTATCAATTATCGCATGCCATCCAATCCAACACAAGATGTAATAAAGAGTATGAATACACGATATACACTTACGGTTAAATAATACGGGTCACATTAAATTAAATAACCGCAATATGTTCTTGTAAATATTTTAGACTAGTGTACAGCGACATCTGGCGGCGAATACGTTAACTAATTTGAGTAACTGAATAATATTTGTGGACAATCTCACACAAATAAACCTAGTCCCAAACTAAGCAAAGCTTGTACTATGGGTACTAAGCGACGATATACATACTTATATAGATAAATAAATATTTAAATACATAGAAAACATCCAAGACCCAAGAACAAATATTCGTGCTCATCACACAAATAAATGCCCCGGCCGGGATTCGAACCCGGGACCTCCAGCTTCGTAGGCAGGGTCACTACCAACTAAGCTAAAGCGGTCGTCACAATATAGTAGGTATGTTGGTTTTTCAAGGATAATTCTTTATCAAAATATCACATCAACCGATTTCAATTTTTTTTTTAATTTGAGCGAAGATATTATCAACATAATCCTGTATAGTGGCCTCGGTAAGAGGACTTATACGGCATTTCGTGAACAAAAGATTTCCTGTATCAGGGTAGGTCCTTTAGGACCCAGAGATGGATTTTCGAAGTAGAGCCCTCGAAATTTTTTATGTCAAATTTTTGAGGGGGGGGGGGGGTGGGGGGGGGGTGAGTCCAGGTTAATCTTGATATCTGCGCCAGTTAAGCTACTGGGTCAAGTTGGGTGTCAATTTCGAGTAAATCAAGGATGCTAAATTCATTTCTGGAATTATTTTTGTACCATTCCATACAAAATTTTCGAATTTAACAAAAAATAGGTAATTTTTCATTCATACTGAAAACAGAAAAATGGCCATAACTTTAAAAAACACCTACACATTTGGAAAAAAAAATAGATCTTCAGAAAACCCTGTTAATATCATATTTAAAAATATATATTTCAGAAATATACCTACTGTGGAAGTATTAAAAAAATTAAAAATTAAAAGATAGAACAAAAAATCAAATTAATTAAAAAACATAGTTTGTGATCTTGGAATCGTAGTGGTGGGTTTATTAACTCAATAAAAACATATTTCATGCCAATTCACGTCTTAAAATATTAAAAAACCAATGAAATATATCAATTTCGCCCTAAAATTTCACGTAAAAATTTATCAAATTTTAGAGAGCCGCCCTGCTTCGTACGAGTTAACGATTTACAAAAAGTCTTAGCTTACGTTATTAAGGACTAATGTAGGTTTCTATTACAAAAAGAATTTTTAAAATCGTTTCATTACTTCTAAAGATAGGCCCCTACAAACGATAGTACAAATTCGAACTCCATTAATTATATGGATAACGGCTAAATTAAAAAAAAATGCCAACTAACATTAACGGATCCTGTCCAAAATAATATTGGATCACCCTAAAAGTACTGCCTTATTAACAATAATAAAAAAAATGATATTGGTCCACCTTGTAAGTAATAATTAGCATTCATATACCGCGGAGATACCTTTGTAAATTGAAGAGTGTCCATTTTCTCATGGATCCCATTATCAGATCTTGACCAAATTTAAAGGAAAACATCATAGAGGCAGCCCCTTCCAACCCAAAAAAAAAACCGCGAAATCGGTCTTAAACTAGCAAAGATATTTGTGAACATATCTAAAAAAATATTTACAGTCGAACACAGGACCTCATCTTTTTTGAAGCTAGTTATGATTTTTTAAACCCGGACCAGTATAAACTGATAAAGATGTTGTACTCTCCTTCTTCGGCCTCCTCGACGTCATCTTTGCTGAAACCCCTGGTCCACACTGGACACACATTTAAAACCATCAGTAATCGCATTTGCGACTACCCACAGGTCTTGAAGCAGCGTGCATGGCATTCATTCTCGCTTTCAAGGACAGTGGCCTCTGCAGCTGTTCTTGCAGCTAAGGTCTCGTGCCGCATTCCAGATTCTGTGTTGGGTTGTCCATACGGGCTGCCACTGTTCCTCCTTTTATCCACTCGTCTGTTAGGGAGGGTATATATTGTGTGTCATTTAAAGTTTGTCCCCACAAGTGACCTGCTTGATAGGCTGCCCTAAGCGCATGCATACTGAAACTAAAGTCCATAAAATATTACAGTGTAATTTTTATCCCAGTCATCGTTTTAAAACCTGAAAATAACTTAGAGGAACTATCATTGTTATTAGTCAGACACGTCGGTATATTCAGGGAAGATTCTCTATTAGTTATTTTTACTCTTAAAAGTGGAAAACATTTCAATTCGGTGACTGTACCCAGTAGCTAGTAACGTATTTCGGTACTTACCGATCCGCCCGCGCAGCCGTCTTGCGACCCATGATATTTTTTTCTGTCATAATTTTGTAGGCAGAGCTATATTGATATTTATATATTTAGAATCTGCATAAAACGAGCTTTCTTATAGTATTTATTTCATTATTTAAATCAAATTTTTACATCCAATATCAGAGCGCTGAATCAAAAAGTAAAAATTAAAAATGTATAAATTTGCGATTTTAGTCAGAAAATTGTTCCAAAATAGTAAAATAAACGATCAGAAATGATGTCGGTGTATTCCTTTTATACGAAAACGATACCAAACTTGCCTTAGTAGATATAAGAAAGGAGTCAGCTTAGTTTGAAATGTACAGGTCGGCTGCTATGTTTGGACCCCCCCCCATTTCTCACCACGTGAAAAATCCGGGGGGCTCTACTTCGTAAATGCATCTTTAGACTATAGATATCAATCCTGCCAAAGGAAATCTTTTGTTCATTAAACGCCGTATTTTCCCTTTTCTTGTTCCGTACAGATGCCACTAGTAAGATTAAATATGAACCAAAAATATATGCACAGGTCATTAAATTACAAATTAAGTATAGGAGAGTTTTTTGGTGATAAAAAAGAAGAAAAACTAGATAGAGCTATGGCTATATTTTTCCTGTAAAATATACACGCATATGAATGTTATGTAATCATTTCAAATTTATAAGGGGGGATGGTAGTTTTTTTACGTTTTCCCTCGTAAATCGAAAATTACCCAACGAAAAAAAAATGTTTCAGAATGTACAAGCCCATTCATATGACACCCCACTTGACATAGTTGCCAGACTTTAAAATTTTGAACCCCCTTTTATCTGTCATTATTCACAGAAAATAAAATATAATATTTTAAAAAACCGTCTTCCATGTATCTGGGTTACCCTTGTTTATAAATATTCCAAATTTCAAATCGATAGCATAAGTAGTTCTTGAGATATTTAGCGATGTGACAGACAGACAGACAAAGTGAAACCATAAGGGTTCCTTTTTTACCTTTTTGGTACGGAACCCTAAAAAGTACATACATATTTATTAAACTTGTTTAGGGTAAGTAAACTCATCATACATTTAAAATAAAAAACTTAGTTACCTATTTTCGTTTTTGTGCGAACGGTACAACCATTACGTATACGATTCCGAGCTCGTAAGTTATTTATCTATACAAAATGTCTTCTTGTCACCAGAAAAATAAATGGGATACAGTATTCCCATTGCCTGTCTGAGTATTGAACTGGCATATTCAATTTAGGGTAATTATATTCTTGATAAGGCAAATGTCTCCCACATAGTAACATTCAAAATCTACAAAATATCAAAAAAAAAATCCAAACCTATCCACTTTTATTTCAAGTCTTCGTATTTTGTCACAAGTACCGAAGCTACTGGTCAAGTGAATTGAAACAGCTGCCAAAGTTATATTATCGGAATCAGCTGTGTGCTGTGAATGTAGGTCCCAACAAAAACATAAATGTGAAAATGGGAGCAAAGATAAATATTAACAATATTGTGGCTGTCGACTTCGCCGACAAAAGATTTGAGATCTAAATGAATGCCAAGTTCTGTACCAACGATAATCTTGAACACAAATTGAAGAATTACTTTTTGTAAATAAGGTACAGTTAATTAGTCATCATTTGATTTAAAATCAAATTTCGAAACTAAAATTCATATTTGTTACCTATTACAAATTTGGTTTTTCTGAAACTATTACAAATTGTAAGAAAAATGCTACACTGCAACCACGCACTTCTACCGCTTTATCGGGCCCGACCTATAAAGCCACAGTCGGGATAAAAAAGGCTTATGGAAAATTTTGCAAGGCAATTAAAATATATGGCTTATTTTAGACCCTAGTTATACTATTTATCTACTATTTTGATGGTGAAAATGACAGTCAATACGCTATAGCACTCGTTCGTTATGTTACACAATTACCCTGCTGTTTCCTTCGTCATTCTTGTACAAGTTTATATGCACTACAACCATGAACAACTGCCATTCTTGTACAAATCTATCCTATCAAAACATAAATGTGAAATTAGAGCCAAGTTCAAATTAAGAATATGCGTCGTTATTGACTTCGCCAAAAAAAGAATTAATATCTATATGGGTGTGTAAGTCAAAATCTTGACCTTGAATTACATCTCAAGTTTCCGGATTTTCTACGCAAAACTTGGCACTCATATAGATATCAATTCTTTTGTTGGCGAAATCAATAACGACGCATATTCTTAATATCGAACTTGGCTCTCATTTCACATTTATGTTTTGATAGGATATCATTACTTTTTGTTCAGAAATTTTGCTCAGTACTGACTGTACTACACGGTTCAAATAAAATTTATACATTTTTGCCAGTACAAAATCAATAGGCGCTTAGTGTGTAAATAAAAAATGTTATTTGGAAAATATTACAAAACGTAAAAAAATCACTGTTCATGTTTCTCAGGTTCGTAATCATACATTTACCCAGCTGCTCGATGCCAAATTTCAACTTGCTAGGTCACCTGGAAGTGGGTTAGGTTTTTGATTATTCCTTCCCCATCCAATATCCATCCTAGTCTGGAAAAATCCTATTTTTAGATGTTTGTATCTTAATAACCGATTGAGCTATATTCATGAAATTTGGGAATCTGGTTAGCCTTGAGGATCTTAATAAACGTACCAAATTTCATATGTGTCCGTTCAATAGATTTTGAGTTGCGTAAGGGTCAAAAGTGCCACCAAATGGTTAGTGTAATATAACACACGGCCGCTGCGTCGCTAGTTCTTTTTTTTTGAACATTGGCTTGACACGCTGCCGCGTGTCTAGATATGCACAACAATAAAAGTTAAAACTTATTTTAAAGTTATTGTTAAAGCAATATTACGCGCTGGTTCTTTTTAAAATTATGCGTAATTTCAAGTAATCTATACTATTTTTTGTTACTGGAGGTGAGGTCCTAGGACGGGTAAAAATTTCCTCTCCGATTCGAGATCGTTCGAAGTTCTTACTGTTGACCAAGTTTAGTGTTTTGTGATTCAAAAATCTACTTGATTTCAAGTTTTTCGATTTTGTTATCTCCCCGCCTACACTTTACCTAAATCGTCGACCCGTGAGCCCACAGAACAAAAGAGTAGCCCACGATTCGATTCTTTAACATAAAAAACTTACCTACTTGAAGGCCGGTTTGATCAGACGGCCCGAAATACCGTGCGGAGTAGCTGAGGATGTTTTGTTCTGCGGTAGGCACGGCGAAGACCCGTTGGCGGCAATTTCCTTTTGTTTTGAAATTCAACCACATACTCGATTTTTCGAAATTCAGAAGTAGAATTTTAGCGTTTCGGTTTTGTTTCCTTCGCCCGTTACTTGAGGTATATCCTCGGGTCATCGACACGTGAAGCCACAGAACAAATACAAAAATCTTACAAAATAAAAAATACTGAAGTCCGGCCAGATCCGATGGTCCCAAAAGAGTATAGATGTAGGAGGTCATGGTTTTCCATCGGCTATACTCGATATACGACTAGATCCGAAATGTTAATCAATTACCGTATTCTTTGAGACCTGCCATGTCAAATGGCAATATACTACCTGGTTTTATTATGTCATTTGACAATAACGGCTAATAAAGTTTCATATTAACGGGCATCAACATGTAAATCATTGAATATAACAATCGATAGTCACTTCGGGTCTAGTCGTACTCGGAGTTTTCCCTATGGAAAACATTATTCCCTACACCTGTACCTATGGCTACCCGTGCGGAGGCGCTGACCGCTATTTTGTTCTGCGGTAGGCACGGCGAGGACCCGCTGGAGGCGTTCAACCGGATGATCCGCGAGAAGGAGATGCGCGCGGCGCGGCGCGAGGTGCGGCGGCGCGGGGCCAGTGGCTCGCTTTCCCCGCCCTCCCCGCGCTCCCCACGTTCGCCGCGGTCGCCGCGCTCGCCGCGTCCACCGCGCTCGCCGCGTCCGCCGCGCTCGCCGCGTCCGCCGCGCTCGCCGCGCTCGCCGCGCTCCCCGCGCCGCAGCCGCAGCCCCAGCCCGCGCCGCCTGCCGCGCCCGCCCAGCCGCCACCGCTACTCTAGGTGCGTGCGCGACTCCGCTCAGGCGTGTTCATCGTGCATACGTTTCATTATTTATAAGTTCATTTCATTTATGCCCTGGTCCATAAACGTTCAACAAATCTATTTCAGATGAAATGCTGAAATTTGTTTCCCTGTATCTGTCCCGTTGACATTTTTATTTAAAATTCCGAAATCCCAGAATATATGCCTAGTTTAATTTTTGTGTAATGATTTGAGCAAATGGTGTTACTTATATTCATTATGAGACTAAAACAATTCAATCAGCTAACTGTTGACACCGAGTCCTTTTTAGATCTAGGAGTATTGGGCAAAATCAAATGAATTTGTAATGAAACTTAAGTCCCTTTCCTTACCCTGCATGTTCGTCGCGTCGTAGCCTCGCATGCCTCGCATTTCCGGTCGCTCGTGTCCCCCTAGTCTATCGTGTAGTCGGTTCTTGTAAATTCATCAATAGTCTAATGCTTTTAGCTCTCACTAATATGGCGAGGTTATCGGTCCAGTTGTTGCATGTTTGTACATACGCGCCTGTATAAATGTGGTGGTTGTGCTAGCTAGTAGTGGTTAATCCTGTAACATTTTATACCCTTATTTCCTTTTCGTTTGTTCTATAGATTATGCTGTATATTGACTTGCGCTAAGCTTCGGCATCAGAGTATCATCGTAGTCTATTGAGTAGTTGGCTTTTGTAAACACATCGATTGTTTAATGGTTCCTTTAGGCTTCACTAATATGACGAGACTCTGTCCAGTTGTTGCATGTTGTACATAATCGTCTATTACGTAAATGTGGCGAGTTTGCCAACAAGTATTTTTTATGCTTGCCACTATTTATTTTCTTCTTCTCTTTTTCGTTTGTTTTATGGAATATTCTGTAGATTCAACTTTTGCTAAGCTTCGGCAGAATACCATACCACTGTAGTTTATCGTGTAGTCAGCTTTTGTAAACATATCGATTGTTCAATGCTTCCTCTAGGCTACACTAATATGACGAGACGAGGTTCTCGATTCGGTTGTTGCATGTTGTACAGTCTGGAAATGTTTGTAACGGAGTCCAAAAAGGCTAAACAATCAAATTCTACTTGGCTGTACATAGTCATTTATTATGTAAATGTGGTGGTTGTGCTAGTGAGTAACTTTTATGCCTGTGACATTATATTTCCTTCTTGTCTATCTATATATGTTTTATGGATTTTGTTGTATATTAAACTTTCACTAAGCTTTGCCGTCGAAATACCACTAAATTGCCATCGTTTAAGTGTGTAAAGACTGCCTTTGTTACGCCCGATGGAGAAAATCAATACAAGTGCATGCCTTTCGGACTTACTAACGCCCCGGTTGATTTCCAAAGCCTTTACAAAGGAACTTAATACATTAAAGTAATATATGCAGCTGTACATAATTAGCCCTTTCACTCGCCTGCGGCTCATTTTAGTAAAGCACACTTGCAATTTACGGACCCTTATTACGTATTACGTAACGTACGTTGATTTATCGGTTGTTAAATTCTAACAATGTGTGTTATTTATCGTTTAGGTCGCGATCGATCTCGCGCGGCCGCCTGCGCCGCTCGCCGTGGTCTCCGCGGCGCCGCCGCACCCGTGATAGATCTTTGTCATTGACACGGTAACTATTACTATAATCTTAAAAGGGCATTAGGAATATATGTGTGTGTATGAAAATGGAGTAAATGCTTGTCTGCGTATTGACATATTGTTAGGTTCATAAACACGTTTTGTGTAGATGTCATACAATATAACCTCGAAACATGTGTCGTGTTGAGTGACAGATCATTGTACGCAGAGCGGGCGACAGTTTCCGCAGTTTTCACCGGCTTGGGGAATGTTATTCCATCATCATCGGAAAACGAAAACATTGAGCTACCATACACAACGTATTGCCACGCACACACACGGTTTCAGTATTAGTGTTCATATGAATGTGTAATTTTGACGTAGGTCACCGTCACCTCGTCGACGTCATCGCTCGCCGATGCGTTACCGCTCGCCGCTGCGCTCTCCGCTGCGCTCGCCGCCGCGTTCCCCGCTGCGCTCGCCACCGCGGTCGCCGCTCCGTTCGCCGCCACGATCGCTGCCACGCACACCGCATCGCTCCCCGCACCGCTCGCCGCATCGTTCCCCTATGCGCTCGCCACGCAGATCGGCCCTCCGATCGCCGCCGCCTAGAGCGATGTCGCCTCATCGGTAAGTCTTGTGTTATTTTAATTTGAACTAAACAAACTGTCGTTTAAACATCGATGTGCATTTTAGTTTATAGTACAATGTACAATAGTACATTACTTAGGGCGGTAAAACAAAGAATGTCTCAGATCGCATGTATTTGACGCCCGAGCCGAAGGCAAGGACGATAAATATGCGAACTGACTTTCTTTATTATCGCCCGTGGGAAGTACAACATTTTATGTCGTCCCCTGGCCAGGAAGCGCGCAGAGCGTGCGGTAATTGCCACTTTATGGCCAGGTGTGACAAAGTATTTTATATCACACCTGGCCATAAAGCGGCAATTACCGCACGCTCCGCGCGCGGGAATTCCCACTTCCTGGCCAGGGGATGACATAAACTTTTGTACTTAACACGGGCGGTAATAAAGAAAGCCTCAGATCGCATATTTATCGCCCTTGCCTTAGGCTCGGGCGTCAAATACCTGCTATCTGAGACATTCTTTGTTTTACCGCCCTTGTTAAGTAATGTACTATTGTGACTCGAGTTTGTCTGCCCTGCCCGCATGTTATGGACACCTTTATGAGCAAGTGTGATAAAATTACTGGATTTGAATTCAAAAACCAGTGCTAGATTCTTGGAAGAGATGATGTTCGTAGAGAATCATAGTCTGCTTCAACAAAAAAAAATGTTTTTGTCTAAAGGTATCCCGGACTGTACGACGAACTGTTGTCGCCGCCCCGCCGTAACGTTGAGCCGCCGTACGGACCCAGGTACGATTGTAAAAGTCTAACTAGTGTCGACATGCGCCCTTTATCATCGTTTATGAAAATGCGTTCACTATATCACGTAATGAAATTGCCCATCGGATTGAAACTGTGTTCGCAAAGTGCATAGGCTAGCGGTTTATATCGGACCTGAACTTACGTAATTTAGGCGGATTTTGTTCACAATTTTACTTAGAAACGTATCCCTCGTATCGCTTCTGTTGGATTGAAAAAGCAGTAAGTACGAGCATTGGCGACGCTTCGCAGCGCTACGTATGTCAGCTGTCAACTCTACGGGTGTCTACTGGAGGCGTGCAGCTTTTATCCTGAATACTAATAGCACTGTTTATATTTGTTTGTTTGTTTATTTTTTGTTATATTTATATAGTTGTATTTATTAATAATATACACTATGAACCTGTTGTAACTGTGATAATTTAGCTGTGATGTTTTTAAATTAAAATGTTATTAAAGGAGTAGCAGGCAGTTTTTACACGTTCAGTAAAACCAAAAATACTGTAAGTAACATTGACAAGTGCAGAGAACGCTAGCTATAGCCGAATTTGAGACGACTGAATGTATCGAAGTATTTAGGACTAGGTATCCGTTTTGAAGAAGTAGGCATTCAAAGAAAAATCGAAACTACTTACATACTTTTTTGAAGTGAAAACTTCTTTAGCGGCGCTGAGCACTTTTTGTAATGGGGAAAAATGTTTAAACTTGCGTCAGACCAGCTAGTTGACCCCTCCTAGTATCGTGATTGCGATGTTAGGAGGGTCAACTCAGCTGGTCCGTGAGCGACAGATCCTGCTAGGTTGACCCCTCCTAGTATCGTGATTGCGAGGTTAGGAGAGGTCAACTCAGCTGGACTTTAAACACCAAACTTGAGGAATGAAGTTTCCACTTACTGGCGTTTCCACTAAGTCCGATATCGGATAGCCAGACTGACCGATTTCCGTATTTAAAAAAAATTAATTAATGGATTTGTACACTACTTCGTACTCGTGGTATTACTGTACGTGTTTATAACTAAGAAACTATGTATGTTTAAAAAATGTATGTTCATATGACAAGCGCCTCATTTTAACATATGAACAGTCGCGGAATGAAAAGGTTCACCACCTTAAGTTCTGTTTTTGCTTGCTCGGTACAAGTTATCAGTATCTGCTTTGCTTTATCGACCGAGTATATATAACACATTCTGTCATAATGAAAGTCAAGAAATTGGTCAAGAAATGGCAATGATGACATTGACGGGAACTGTTATTAACATTTATAGTTTTAATCATCATAAGAGAAGAGGATATAATCATTAGGTTTATCAAACTTGACAGAACATAATGTCAGATCATAACATTGGTCTTAGTAAATTTGAACTTTGTTGTCAACTAGTTTAACATAATTTTCAATACAGCAGTGTCATCTGTTACACAGTTTAAGGGTGCCTTTCCATTAGAGCTATGCTATGCTACGTTGCTATGGATGCGTTTGAAATCCCCCAATCACATTCATTGGTTCACATTCACATAGCATAGCGCTGGTGGAAACAGGTTCAGCTAAGATACGTTTTTTATATGGAAAGATGTGTGCTATGGATGCGTGCTGTGGATGCGTGCTATGGTTGCGTGCGCCGACGTAAGCGCCTCTCCCCACACCGCGCTGCCGCTCCCCGTGCCCCCTGTTGATACATCGCTCGAGCTGCGCATCTTCCTCGCACAGCTACCTCGCGGCTGCGCATCTTCATGGCGCATCTTTCTCGCCCAGCTACATAGCTTAGCAATCTTAGCATCAGTGGAAACAGTCACATAGTTTCGTAGCGTAGCTATCGCATCCTCGCAGCATAGCTGCATAGCATGGTTCTAATGGAAAGGCACCCTAAAAGGTAACATGTGCTTGCAACGCGTAAATGAATGTATTTGAAAACTGGTCAAGCTTTTCATTCCGCGACTGTACTGCATACTGCCTCGATATCGATTTGTATTTAGCTTAATGTAATAGCCTAGATGTAGAACCTAGTCTTCGATTAACCTTTATGAATATGTGTTACCTGATTTACCTCCTAATTCGTTAAGAGTGTAAATTTCTTGTGTGACTGTTAATGTTATTTCTTGTTTAGTCGTCAAAATGCATACAAGTCCTTAGAGAGCATAAGCCCACTATGTACAAAACTGTATCAATGTCTATGTATATTTATGTCACACCTGCCATAAAGCGGCCATTATCGCACGCTCCGCGCGCGAAAAAACCCACTTCCTGGCCAGGGGGTGACATAAAATTTTGTACTTAACACGGGCGGTAATAAAGAAAGCCTCAGATCGCATATTTATCGCTCTTGCCTTCGGCTCGGGCGTCAAATACCTGCGATCTGAGACATTCTTTGTTTTACCGCCCTTGTTAAGTAATGTACTATTGTGTCGAGGCCGTGAATTCCTTAAAATTCCACTTAAAAAAATATATTTGAATCTTGCAGCAAGGAACAATCAAAATTTACTCATAGAGAATATTTATTTGTCCATGGGAAATTGCTCAATGGGAAAATCCATTAAGAGTAAAATTGAACAGTTTCACGATGCTAACTCTGCTAAATGCTGGCGACTGTAATAGTACATTACTTAACAAGGGCGGTAAAACAAAGAATGTCTCAGATTGCAGGTATTTGACGCCCGAGCCGAAGGCAAGGGCGATAAATATGCGATATGAGGCTTTCTTTATTACCGCCCGTGTTAAGTCCAAAATTTTATGTCACCCCCTGGCCAGGAAGTGGGATTTCCCGCGCGCGGAGCGTGCGGTAATTGCCGCTTTATGGCCAGGTGTGACATAAAATATTATTACTTACGACCTTCATACAATGTTGATTATTGACTGTATCATATTTATATTTCCTAATTAAAAATGCAACTTTAGTTAAAAAATCATGCCATGACTGTTCGCCGTCATTTAGTAGCTTCTTATAGTTTGGTTGCACCTCGATTATAGATTTTTTACGAAGCTGTCTTTTGTATGATTCATTTATTTATAAGCGCAACGTCTTCTAAGATAATCTTGAAATTGAACATTACGTATGTAAATGTATGAAGACTGATATCGGTTTCCATGCATCGTCGACATTCAACCGGTGGAACGATTGTATTGGCGCTCAAAAGGTATTTCGACGGACACCGTTGCCAAATTGACCGTTCCAATCCCTGTTTCATAAATTCGGGTGTCTATTGTTTGCCCGAAATTCATATGGAATAATTTCATCCCGGCATATAAAAACCCTTACCTACCCTCTTTCATATATTCATCAGCCTCGCTCCGTGTTTCATCTACGTAGTTGCAAATTATTTCATGCATACTCATGCATGAAACAATCTCTAATTTTGCATTTCAAGGATAAAAAACGTCAAAATGAAATGATCTTTTTGTTTAACACACGACTCCTTTCATCAATACATAAATTCAATAATTGCCTTGCTCCTAGAACAGAACGTGCACTATTCATAGATACCTACTTCCAAAATGTACGATTAAAAAAAACCCCTTGGCCTAACGCCTTGTTTTTCCTTGCAAAAACTTTGTTATCTTTACACACCGAAATCTTGAATGTATTGCAACAACGGTTTTAAGTTATATTATGCTTTTTTATTTTTTTGAATGTGGCTGTGTCCTGTGACTATTAATTTTGTAGTAAATTTCCTGTTTGAGTTAAAATCATATCTATATTGTATCGCAATATTGTGAATTTATATAAGTATACAGTACTAAGCAGTTACGATGCTGATTGTATTAGTTTTCAGGGATAGTGGAGGAGGTCATTATGGATTTTATGGATTTTTAAATAACATTAACTATTATTATTGTTGTTGCGTACATTGTTATGTTACTTGATATTTTGTTCAACGGGTCGTTTAGTAAGTAAACATAATGAAACATATCTTTGATAAATGTTTCTGCTAGATATCTCTTAACCCTTTTCCAGGCCGCATCAAGCTACGGCGTTTTGCGAAAAATAAAATTTATATTCAAAATAGTTATGTATTGGAAATTAATTTAAGCGGAAGTAACTTTTCGCCGAAATTCAGTTTGATTTGGGTATTTGTTTTGGTTGGAATTTTAACTACATGCATGCATGTGGTCACTATAGGTACTATGCCTGGAAAAGGGTTAAGTTATAAGCATATTAACCTTTATTCCAAATATTATCAGTAATAAAAAAAATCCTTATTGCACCAATGATGAATTCATTCGGATATCAAACCCAAGTGGGGATTAAAATGTAATTTACGCCCGTTTACTCTTTTAATGGTGAACATTTTGAATAATTTGTCTGTAAAAATATTTAAACTCTTAAGACATGTCGAATGTCGAAGAGTTGTTTGATAGACCAAACTATTGATTGCATTTAATTCAATGTTTGGTCCTAACAACTCATTTCTACTGTTTTAACCATCTCACGCTACCATGCAAGTCGTGTATGATGTTGTTGGTATTAAGTTTTGTATTTGTTTACTGTATGTGTTTACTAAGTTAAGGGTTTACATTTTACATAATTTCTCTTTGTATAAATATTAAAACTTTGAAGACATGTCGAATTTGAGTTGTTCGATCGAACAAACTATTAATTGAATTTAATTCCATGTCTTATTATAGGGGCCGATTTTTGTGTGTCGAAAGCTCGACTTTTCACTCGAGATCTGTCAAAAATCTATGATGTTTTGACAGATGTCGAGTGAAAAGTCGAGCGTTCGAGACTTATAAATCGGCCCCCTGGTCCTAGCAACTCACAAGAAGTGTACTGTTTTAACTAAGGTCCGACCGAGATCTCAGTCTCGGTCTCGGTGTCGGCTATTCTCGGCCAAAATTCGAACCGAGATCTCGGTCTCGGTCTCGGCCAAAACGAGCCGAGATTCTCGGCCGTAGCCGAGACTATGCAACGATCTAAGATTGGTGAAATTGAATTAGCCACGCGCCTGTGGGGCCGCACGAGGTGATGTATTGGCTGGTAGATTTATATTCGCCATTGATTTTCGCCATGTTCGTTGGTTAGGTACTCATTAACTTTTCAAACTAATTATGACACTGCCGCAATTGCAGACGAAGAGCGTATGTAAACACAATTTCAGTGGACACACTAATGCACAATGCGGAAAAGTTACTATTTTTATCTCAAAACATCGATGTATTTGATTTTGATTACCTACTAAATAAATAAAAAATTACAAATTGGAATTTTTCTCTCACATTTTTAAATTCTCGGTCTCGGTCTCGGCCGAGAATTTAATTTATTCTCGGTCTCGGTCTCGGTCTCGGCCGAGACAAAAAAGGTGTTCTCGGTCGGACCTTAGTTTTAACCATGTCACGCTACACGTTGTGATTTCTTACTTCAAATATTTGACACATGACAACTACCATAGAACGTAAAAAACAACCATGACTCATCGAAATTATAAATAAAATCACGTAATAATAATAGTGCTTCTCAAGTAAATAAAAACATTATTTTACTTTTCCCCAACATAATTTAACCCACGTTACATTTTTTCAGATCATATTTTTTGAGGATTTTACGATAATAATCCACCACCCAAACATTTACGTGTTATGTCTTTTATTTTTTTAAACCAGGGTTGTGACCAAGCCTGTCGTTTTGATTCATATGACATTTCCGTAAATTGATAGAAATCGATTAGGTATAAACGATACATTTATGATCAAAACCAAATATCATACAATTTAACTATGGAGTACAACACGAAAAATAGTCAAAATGTACTACAAACCGTGAACGAACCTTTGCCATGTTGGAATAAAATAGTTATCGATTTCTGAACGAGAGAAAGTATAATTAATTATTTTTTTCTTTGTGTAGAATGATACAATTGTGATATGGAATATATTGATATACCTAGGCTTGATAAAAACATTTCAAAAATCGGCTGTAAAATCGATGCAATGAAACATTCGATAATAATTGCTTGATTTGATAAACGAGATGTCTTAGCCTCATCACTACAAACTTCAATTCATGTCTCAAATATTTGAAGTTACATATCACAATTTATAGCATGCATGTCATGTATTATGTAAATTATGTTGTTAAATTTTGTATCATATTGGTTGAAACATAGTGGTATTATTGGACCTTGCGTAGACTTTTTAAAGTTACAACAACATTGCACACCACTAAGGTGTAATTTAGGCAAAATGACAGAACATTTTGTCGTGTAAATTAACTTTATATTTCCTATTGGCCTTGAACTGTGATAAGATCGTAATAAACCTTTATATATCAAAGTCTGAGTTTTATTTGTGTTATTGGATGTTGTACAGGTAAATTACTTTCAGTTTAACACTGATATATGCTTTTATTCCATAGGATATCCTACTTGAATACTAATATTACAGTTTCTATTACATGCACACATATTATTATTATTTATTTACTTTCCTTCTTAGATTATAATCCAGTAACTTTATACATTCAGAGCTTGCGTTAAATCCAATAGTTCTGATTATTTGCAGACTTGTTTATGAAATTAATAATCCAAGTTTGTGACGTCAAGCGCCGAACGCAACTTTGTCAAAAAAAAACTTACCTTACGTTTTCAAAGTAGACTAAATTTGCTATAGGTAATATGAGATTAGAATTGACAACATTTCATTTTACATTAGCGGCTTGAAGCAAAAATCCATTTAGGCTTGGGCTTACTGAGCACATATAAAAAATACTGGATTTTTATATTCGATAGTTCTCGAAAAAACTGCAAAATACTAGTAAGAAGCCATTTTCAGGCTGAATAAGAATATTCCGTGACAGGACTTATGTATCCTATTAAAACAATATAAATTGTCTATACATGCGACATTGACAATTTTGACATCGACATTTGTGAGTTGTGGGGGCTATCTTGTCAAGTGAAGTAACTGGGTTAAAATATTTCGAATATTTCCGTCTCTATCTCTCTTGCTTCGACCGGTAGAGAAAGAACCATACGCATTTTGATCTTCGGGTGGTCAGGATAGACCCCCGAAATCTGCCACTGTCACTGTCGCAGGTGACGTGATGATACAGTATACTTTTTATATAATTCGATATTTTGACCAGAGTACTAGTTTATTCATCATAACTATGTGTATACGCCCTTTTAGAACGCGACAGTTTTAGATTACTGAAATAACGGGGATTAAATGATAATAAAGTGAAAAGAAAAAATACGTATCTCCTAACTTTTTGAGTACTATTAAACACCGAAATAAAATTTAAGAGGTCAGAAAAATTTAATGTTGTCAATTCTCTTTGTAAACCGTGTAAACCCAATAGTTTCCGAGATAAATCATTTAATAGTTTGAGAAGTTCGAAAAAAAAAGAACTTTGAAAGGCTTTATCTCGGAAACTATTGGGTCTACAGAGACTATTCTAGTCTTACATTGTAGCAAATTTAGTCTACTTTAATAAACTATAAGAAGGTAGGTACTATAGCTACTATCAGAAACTAGTTCTTTATGGTTATAATCTTTTTTTATATAATTAGCATTTTGTATATTCGATTTTTGACAAAGTTGCGTTCTCACATGGATGGCGGTTACCTCGTATGCCAAGTCTAAGTAGTTATTATTATTAATTATTACATTAGGGTTAAAGTAGACTATCCAATGGAATAATAGCATGTGTCAGTGTCAAATTCAAATGTCTTGTACATATATTAATTAGGTATAAGATCAATTACTTAAATAATTTAATGTTCTATTTGTATTGTTATTCTTGTTACCTATATTGTTACATAAATTTCTGTAAAATTCGCACATTATTTTTGTAAATAAGTAGGTACTTATTATCACAAGCCATGTTTTTCTCTCATTGTACCAGGTTTATTTATTGTACTTAGGTATATTAAGGGTCTAAATTATATCAAATCGGACTGCAAAAGTCAATTTCAATGTTCATATCTCGCTCTGATACTTTTCTGATCGAAAAAGAAAATAAAATACCGGTTTTAGTTTCGTTTTGTTACTAAATTTCGAAACCAGCTGCAGAAGAGGAATACCAAGTTGCTGGTTGGCAACTATTTACACATTGGACCAGCGTGGGTCCTTTAATACCCTGCAATAGAATGGGAAAGCTGGTCTTAAAATGTAAGGGGTCGGTGCAAGAGTGCGGAGACTACCGCGGCATAAAGGTCATGTCCCACACCATAAAGCTCTTTGAGCGGATTGTTGATTCCCGGATCCGTCAGGAGTGTACGATCTCGGAGTGTCAATATGGGTTTCGCCGTGGTCGAGGGACGATGGATCCTGTTTTTGCCCTAAGGATCGTCATGGATAAATACAGGAACAAGAACACGCCTCTGCATTTCCTGTTCCTAGACATGCAGAAGGCCCTCGACTGTGTTCCCCGCGCGATGATCTGGTGGGCCCTAAGAGCCCAAAAGAGGCCTATATTGACATTATTCGGGACATGCACTACGAATCCGATTGTGTAGTAAGGACTGCTGTTGGCGATACCAAAACCCTTCCCCATTACTGTTGGGAGTCCACCAAGGCTCTGTCCTCAGCCCCTTTCTGTTCAGCGCGATATTAGACGAAGTTTCGGGCTGTATCAGAGACACACATGAGCAACTTCCGTGGCTGCTCTAGTATGCCGACGATATTGCGCCAGCAGACGCAGACAAGGGTCGATTGTTGCGACGTGTGAATGTGTGGAATTCGAATCGACTTCGACATTAAGGCTCGCATTTCTGCAGCCTGGGCTAAATGACGTGAGGTGACTGGTGACATTTGAGACCCCAAAATAACCATTAAGCTGAAAGGACAGGTCTATAAAACCATCATCAGACCTGTCCTCTTATACGGCTGTGAGGCGTGACCAGTGCTCGAGCGACACAAGCAGGAGCTGCGGGTCACGGAAATGAACATGCTGCGGTGGATGTGCGGAGTGACGCGGAAAGACCGCATAAGGAACTCTGGCATTCGCGGCAGCCTTCATGTCCGTGACATTGCAGATAAAATGCAAGAGCATCGCCTTCGCTGGTATGGCCACGTCTTGCGAAAACCGCCAAGTTACGTGGGTAACAAGTGTTTGGTTATGCCACCTCCGCCTGGGCCCGGGAAAAGGGAAAAGCCCTGGAAGTGCTGGCTGGACGTTGTGAGAGACGCTTTGTTCGCTCGTTCAATAATATCAGTTTTTTGACCGAAACGAAACATGATATTTATGCCGTAACCTGTCGAAACCGAAACTTCGGTCGGACACTGTTTGCTCATAATCTTTAATCGTCGACTACACCGTGTCCAAGAAGTTCGGAAACAACTCTTTTTCCACTGGCTCTAAAGACGTACGGATTACAGGCCATCCAATTCTTATTTAAATTACAAAATTATGTTAACGTTAACAAAATACAATCGTTTCAAATGTGAAGGATTTGTAGTTTGCTTTTAATTCACGATGAAACAGTTTCGTGAAACGATTATCAGAAAATTTCGCTATGGTGATAGCCCAGGTGTTGTCTTCAAGGTAGTAAAACCCCTTGGAATTAAACGCAATCTAGTTTATACCAAAATCAAAAGGTATAAAGAGCTCTTCTCAGTAAAAGACAGGAAAAAGATCCGGTCGGCCACTTTCAGCTAGAACCTATAGAGTAGTAAAGATTGTGAGAGAGCGAGTTCGGCGGAAGAACACCGCTTTATCCGAAAATTAGCTGCTGACCTGAAATTTCGTGCACAATATTTTGAAGGTGGATATTGGACGCCATGCCTATAAAAAACGAAAAAGTTCATGGTATTTCCGAAGCGATCAAGAAAAAGAGAGCACAAAGATCCAATCCAACACCATACTTTCTTAGCACGCAGGGGATGAGTCTTTTTACTGACGAGAAACTGTTCGTGTTAGAACAGCCTCATAATGTCCAAAATGAACGGTTGTGCGTACCAAGGATAGAAGACATTCCGGACAACCAGAAGAATGTTCCTTGGTTCCAGAGCTCACCATCGGTGATGGTGTGGGGTGCAGTTTGTAAGCGGGGAAAACTACCTTTAGTATTTATCGATAAAAGCGTTAATATCATGCTCAATACTATAAACCCCAGGTTTTGGACAAAATTGTTGCACCAAATTTTAAAAGTATGTTTGGGAATCAATATTATCTTTTCCAAGAAGACGGAGCTCCTTCACACACGGCAAATGCTGTTCAAGCGTGGTGTCAGGTTAATTTGACCGATTTTTTGCCGAAACTTGAATGGCCACCCACCCACTTCTCCAGACTTGAAAGTATTAGATCATTTCGTATGGTCGTCATGCTGTCGAAACTACATGATTATAAAATCACCAACCTGAATCATTTCAAAAAGGTTATCGAGCATATTTGGGACGAAATGCCAATGGAAGCGGCGCGTGCCGCGTGTGGTTCATTCGAGAAACGTTTGAAGCTGATAAAAAAAGTTAAAGGTTAGTTTAGGAGTTATTCCGAAACATTTGTTCTAAATACATATACTAAGTGGGCCATTAATAAAATATCGTTTTGATTAGATTAACTGTTCGTACAGCGAACATATTGGACACGGTGGCGGTGTAGTGTGCCACCATAAGTGTCCTTTAAACTCCAAAGAGGTATAACTTTGATATTTCAAATGCTAAGGACGGGTCCGTGTTTACGGTAGGCTAATCAACGCGCATATATGTATGTATAAGACGGTGTCAGAGATGCGACTTATTTGAAATACTTGTATTTCAAATACAAATACAAAATGCAAAATAGGTATTTTATATTTTGTATTTAAATACCTTTTTAAGAAAACCATTTTGTATTTTATTTGAAATACTTTTCGAGGTGTATTTTGTATTTGTAAAATGCAAAATACTTTACTGCTAAGTTTCGCCAACATTACCACTCAACTTTTCATGTAAATGTGTCATTCGTCAAGGATTATCCACTTGAGGCCCTGCAAGTGCTGCATCCTTGCGAGTGACAAAACAATATGGACGTTATCTTTGGAACGAGACGAGGTTGATTTTAAAATACTTGGATTACCGGTCTTTCTTTTTCGACACCGTTAAAATTATTTTATTATTTATCAAAAAGAAAGTATTGGATTTAGGTAGTGGTCTACTGTTGAGATATAATAATCAGCAGTTCCTTGATAATAAAAGGGTATTCCTAAAGTTTAACACTTGTCTACCCAGTTCCGCACATGTGGAAAGAGTATTTCCATAGGGTGGCATGATCATTCGTTCTCACAAGACGCAACATGTCGGATCGGATGCTCTTTTTGAGCAATTACAATGTTAAAATCATAAATAAATAAAAATAAAGAACACAAATATCATCTAAATTAATAGTACATTACTTACCAAGGGCGATAAAACAAAGAATGTCTCAGATCGCAGGTATTTTACGCCCGAGCCGAAGGCAAGGGCGATAAATATGCGATCTGAGGCTTTCTTTATTATTGCCCGTGGTAAGTACAAAATTTTATGTCACCCCCTGGCCAGGAAGTGGGTTTTTTCGCGCGCGGAGCGTGCGATAATGGCCACTTTATGGCTAGGTGTGACATAAAGGTATTTTATTTGAATAAAGTATTTTGAAAATACGTATTTTGTATTTGGTATTTAAAATACAAAAAGTAAAAGTATTTTGAATTTTGCATTTAAAATAGTAAATTTGAAAAACTATTTGCATTTTGTATTTAAATACTTTTTTTAAGGTATTTTGCACATCTCTGGACGGTGTATTAGTATGCCAGTCGACTTTTCGAGTTGATTAAACCTGAAAGCAGCATTGAATGAGAAACTGCCGAAAATCAGTCGAATTGGAAGTAGATTTTTTATAAACTTTAGCAGGGAATTTTGCAGTCCTATTCTAACCTTATCTTGCAATTCGTCAGTCCTTTGTTTCACAGGCGCACTCGAGAACCGCTTTGCTAGGGAGGTTTCGCTTCGCTCGCCTCGCCACCCTCGCTTTGTGAAATTAGTCCAATTTTCGTCCAAACTGGAATCTTTTGGGATATGTTCGGACACCTTTCAGGATGACGCTCACAAAAGTCCCAAGACCTCCCTAGTGGGATAGCCGAGATATCCCGGAAAATTAGAAATTTCCTAGAGATCGTCATAAACAACGCGTCTTTTTTTCATTCGATTACATTTTTACCGTAGAAGACATCGAAGATTTCGTACCAACATTCCAGTGCATTCTAATGTCAAAAAACCTGGTAAAACTGGAATTTTCCTTAAAAAGCTAAGACGGGATCAGCGTAGCAATAATTTTTAAAGTTTTTAAGGCACTGGTCCCACCGCCGGCGATGAGCGAGAAGCGATTAGGGCTAGAAACTAGAAACGAGTTGGCGAGCAGCGAGAAGCGAGTGGTAGTTCCGATAGTTTTGTCGCTCGGCTATAAGCGAGTGTTCGAATACGACGGGCGATTACTCGAAAATGACCGCTGTTTAGTCTGATCGCCAAGCGAGCATCGCTGAGCGAGTACCGCTGAGCGATGCTCGCTTTTATCGCTGCGATCAACAAATGAGGAGAGTACTCGCCGGCAGTGTGAACAGCCAGCGATCAACTATAAATATATCTGTCACTTTTACCGCCACGGGATCTACATCTTTTGTTCGTTTCTTGAGCGAGAAAATCGCCGATAGCTAAACGCTTCCTCGCCCTTGTGGTGGGACCAGTGCCTAAGGCTTTACCCAGGAAAATTCCAATGTGTAATTCTCGAAGAACTGAAAATTTATTTCCCCGTCTAATAATATTTACATTATCTATTATATCAGAACGTTATCCCGAATAAACTTGTCATTTCAAGTTAACTCGTTTTTTGTTTGGGCAAGACAGTTTTTCAGAGATAACTCAAAAAACATTACACTCCTTTTTTGGGCAGTCGTGTAAAAACTGTTCAACCTAACTTATTCAAACCGTTGAAAGTATTTAGGTATTCATGAAGCCGTCCTCTCCCGGCGAAAAAATAAACAATGGCATTCTTTTGTTATGTGCCCTGGGATCCCAGGGATTGGCAGACGACATACCTAGCTTGATACCTAGAAATTAGTTAAGGGAGACACATTTTTTATGACTTTGACAGCTAATCCCTCACCAACGGTTGACTTAAAAATTGAAAAGTTT
Source organism: Cenopis cana (assembly GCA_951800055.1). NCBI lineage: Eukaryota > Metazoa > Arthropoda > Insecta > Lepidoptera > Tortricidae > Cenopis > Cenopis cana. The sequence continues at coordinate 10,541,347 of OX637482.1, read as the reverse complement.
TTTTAGAAACCCCTAAGGCCTATCCATAGTATCCATAGATATAGATACCCCACACGCCTATGTGCATTGATTTTTTTATTTCATCCCATACAATGATACAACCGCAGACGAATTTATTGATTTATAAAAGCATGTAACCTGTCATCTGTCAAAATTTCATACGAGAACCGCTCTACAATGGGCAGACGAATTTTATTCCATTAGGTATGGCTCCATACATTATTACGTTAGGATGATTTTGGCGATTTTTGACACCCCCATGTAAGGACACATGAGATTTCTCGGAGCCCTCCCCCCCTCTTATTACGTAAGATTATATCTAGTTTTTGTAAAACAGAAGAAAAGGAAAGAATCGGTAACGCTGAAAAATTTTCAACTCTGTCATAAATCAAAAAAGGTGTCATTTACACTAAGTATCACTTTGTCGCATATATCAGACGACGGCGGTTAAAGGGTACTAATTATTTAGGTGAGAATGATTGACCAAGTGAGTGAATTGAAGGCCGGAGACAGTTCAGCTTTGGCAAAATTGCTTTCGTGTGTCTAATGTCCATCCGGCTATCCTAATGTCGCAATTATTTTTTTGTCGAGACAGTTATAGGTACTGGAGTTATAGGTACTGGCGGAGCCATTGGGGTTGAAAACCTTAAAAACGCTCACAACAGAGACCCACTAGTTACATAATTACGTGTTTGAAACTCGAAAAAATAAGATGTAAATTCGTATTGAATTAATGCGAAACTGAGGCAGAAATTGCTAGAGAAACTTTGCGATTAGTGATTACTTTAACTTATATCTGACAGTTTCAGATCTTTCAATATGGAGTAACTGTTAGAGCCGTCACATATGAATTCCGTCGGGCTGATTCCCCCCGGCGTTGTTCTATATACATTGTATCGCCCTGTCACAGACATACAGATGAATTCGTTGGCGGAATTCACCCCGCCTGTCTGTGGCATGGGCCATATAGTTTGTGTATGGAACAGCAGCGGGCGGAATCATATAGCAGAATACGGTCGCGCAATTCAGCCGGTATGTGGCGTACATAAAAAAAAATACTTGAAGTTGCAGGTACTGTTATTACCTACTCATCGAAGTAATTCCAACGAGCCTACATATATTTGTTTTTTTTTTTTATGTAATCTTAGAATCTGCTCACAAAATTTCACGAGAATAGGTTGAGAAATGCGACCTGTAGAGGAAAACAAATCATTGACAAAAAAATAATAATTTAAAAATTTACTCTACAAAAAAATTCTACGTAATCATAGAACCTGGTCACAAAATTTCACGACAATCGGTTAAGAAATGCGACCTGTAGAGGAGAACAAACCAAAATTCGGCCGCAGAAAAATACGAAATCATTGATAAAAATTTTGTTTTTTAAAATTTCCAAAAACCGACTCGTCAAAAGTTTATTCTTGTAATTTTTGAACCTGCTGACAAAATTTCACGAAAATCGGTTAAGAAATGCGACCTGTGCCTAGCACGTGTTGCGCTCGAGAGTATGTCGGCGTATTTCGAGCGAGCTAGACGCGGTGCTCGAGATAAGTCGAGATACTCTCGAGCGCAATATGTGCTATGGGCGATGTAGAGGAGAACAACCGGAAATCCGATCCGGACATAAGAAAACATTTTTGTCGAAGCTGAAACAGAGACATTCGTTTCACTCGGTCAATGAAAGTAGTCGCTGCTCGCTGGTAGTGGAACCAGTGCCTTTGTTAGGTGTGTTACATAAACAAGAATATTTTTATACAAAGTCACAACTGTAGATACTCAACAAATTTACAAAGCCCAAGAGACCTGACCGGCGCATGATTCAAAATATGGACAAAAGAGTACTTATTTAGAAGCTACAAAAAATTTAATGAAGATTTCATAAATAAAATACACCAGAAAAGAAAAAAATCTGACGTGGTGGACTGAAATATGCATATTTATATTTATAAAATCTTACGTAAGAATGGCTTTTGACCCCCCTCCCTCCACGTAAGACCATGTATAGAATGTGCCATAAGGACCCTTCTGTTATGGAACGCCACAAATGTAAAGCTGTTACCCAAAATTAAGTCGAGACGTCGCGGATTTTAGTTTCTACATATTTTACTCTAAGGCAGGTCGGTGTAGATACGACGACGAGCGAAGCGAGGAGGAACATTAGGAAGAACTGCGACACTACAGAGCGCGAGCCGAGCGAGCGAAGCGTCCGTCGAAACGCCAGAGCCGAACTTTTTTTAAACGATAATTTCTCTGTTAAGACATCATTCCCGAAACTATTATAAAAACTAAAAAATAGCAGATTACTTAAAATTATGTCAAGTTAGGACTATACAAAATAAGATAAAGTGTGGAATTATGCCAAATAATTTTAGTTCAACTAAAATTGACATTTTATTTTTCTGATCCCTTATTTTTATTTAGGTATTTAATAGTACTCAAAAAGTTAGGAGTTACATATTCTTTCTTTTCAGTATATTTTCATTGAATCCCCCTTATTTTAGTAATCTAAAAATGCCGCGTTCTAAACGGGCGACAGTGACAGTGACAAATTTCAGGGGGTCAATTTCTTGACTACCCGAAGATAGAAATTTCTGTTTCTTTCTCTATCGCTCGAAGCAAATGAGATAAGAGACGGAGATATTCGAAAGATTTTTAACCCAGTTACTTCACTTATAATAACAACATAGCCCCCACAACACAGTATTTTGCAGTTTTTTCGAGAATATCCAATATTTTTTATATATGCTCAGCAAGCCCATATCTCTAAATGGATTTTTGCTAAATTAAAATGCAATGTTGTCAATTGACAATATTTCGTAATTTCCAAAAGTCTTAATCCGAAAACCATTTCGGTAAAAACGTGTGAAGTACACAAAAAACATTTTTTTAGATTTTTTTCTCCGTTAATTTTGGAAAAAATCGCAAATTACTGTAAACCGAAAGTTGACGTCATCTTCCTCGCTGTATTCAGGGAGACCTTAGTACAGGTACAGAGTACAGACAATCGCTGCTCTGGAGTGGCTCTGGATTCTTGTTGGGAAGATGACGTCATATTTTACTTGCGCCCTTTTGGAATGACCTACTTTTCAACGTGTTTTTTTTGTATGAAATAATGAGTTAAATTGAAAAAGAAAAAATACGGGTGGCTTAAATTTTTACCTATTTTCGAACTACTTCATAAAATAAAGTAGTTAAAAATATGAAATGTTGTCAATTCAGCAAACTTAAATTGTTAGGGCAAAAACAGTTACGACAAACCATATACCTATTCGGTGATAAGTTTCAAATTTTGTATATAATTTTTCACTAAAAGATATATTTATCAAGGGATATAATTTTAGCGGGTATTTATCCGTTTCAGCTTTATATCAAAGTAATTTTTGCCGTTAAATTGGTTACAATTCTACACTAATATTGTATTGGTGTATAAATTGGTTATGGCGTCGGCTACCAAACGCAACAAACTCAAATTGTAATATTTCCAGAGGGCCGCCCGGTTCCGTAGTAAACCAGGAACCAGGAACCCTTATAGTTTCGCCATTTCCGTCCGTCTGTCCCCGGCTTCTAGCTGAGTAACCGTTAGTACTAGAAAGCTGTAATTTGGCATGAACATACATATCAATCCCGCCGAAAAAAAAAACTCGGGTTACTACTTCCCCTACACGTAAAGTGGTGGTGCATTATTTTCTTACAAACCCCATCGTTCTTTCAAAAATATTGCAAGCTTTCGAAAACCAAATGAGGTAGATACGGAGATATTCGATATTGCCAGTTTTTGTTGCACACACAGCAGTGGCGGCGCGTAAAAAATATTCTAAGGGAAGCCGGAAATAATTTGACTCTCTTATTCTTCATGAGCCGTAAAAGAACTGGACTGGCTGAAAATAAGGCAAGCCGGTGGGAATCGAGTTGTATGGACGCGCCGCCACTAACACACAGCACAGTAGACACAGCACAGTTACAGCTAAGTAGACATTACTAGTCATTGACTCGGCGTAAAATTTGTCAATAGTTAACGGCTTATGTGCATGTAAGTTATGTTTTTATTACATGGATTTATAGCAACGGAGAAAAAGTTTATGCGGGATAGACCAATCCAACATGAAGCTTTGTTTGTAGCCGTTGACTTTTGATAGACCGGTACCTCCACCGAAAAGACGCGCACCCAAATCTGACAATGACCCAAATATACTTTGCAAAAGCAAACTTTCGTACAATTTTCATTGATAGCTTAGACCTTAGATTAGATAATGTACCTAGTTCATTCTGTCAAAAACATAGTAAATATAAGTTCGCAAACGTTTTAGTCCACATAATGTAACGGGTATATAAGTAATATCTACAGAACGCTACATTGCGCGTGGCCCGACACGCACTTGGCCGGTTTTTTTATACGAAGTTATATTTAACTGCTTAGTTCTTCAAAACTTGATACAAAAAACTTGATACAAATATTCTAAACTACCTAATCCCGTCCTCCGAAACTATTGAGACGACCGCTTATTTGCTTAGTTGGCAGTTTATTTATCGTATGGCAATTATTTCGAACCGTGAGAGTTGGCATTGCCTACGAAGCTGGAGGTCCCGGGTTCGAAACCCGGTCAGTTATAAATCCTCTGACAGGAATTCGAACCCGGGACCTTCTTCGTACGAGCTTCGTAGCAACTGGACATGAGTTTGGGTTTTATATAAGTACAGTAATACCCCGGTTTACGCGACCGCGCTTTACACGGATTCGCTATACGCCCTATTCATCGCGCTAAATTGCCCCGCTTTACGCGCTCGCCCGGATTGGTCAAATTTAAAAACAGCATGGCGGGGTGGCGTGAGATAGGCCCGGACACATGTCCACGGTACGGCGCCGGGCACCGTCTACGGCCTTTGTTCTTTGTACTTAAGCCGCGTACGGCGCCGCCGTGTTGTGTTGTGTTGTGTTGTGTCAAAGATAGGTCATTTCGTCAGTAAGTTGTGATTGTTTTTTTGACCTCGTTGTACGCGACGTTCGCATAACGCGATATTCTCTAAACTAAATCATGCAGGCTAATGACAGACTAAATAAGAAATCTAACAATAACTACCTAAGATACGGAGTGTGTGTACCAACGACGTCACGCCGTACCGGTCAGCCTCTTTTGATATCAGTAGTATTGCTATTCATCGACATCACGTTTTTTTACACCATATTCGTATATCACGTTAAGTATATCAAATTAAATTAGGTTAACGGAGAATATTTTATAGGGATATCGGAAGTCATATCCGTAACCTAAGTCATATGTGTGTAGCGGTGAGGATAATGTCATTCACCAAACCAATAACTGGGAAGATTGAGGGATGGGTGAGGGGGATGAGCCATATCTCACGATATCTCAGAGGGGTCAAAAAATTTATACAAACGCCTCACGTAATTAATGGACGCCCGCTAAGACGCCGGGCCGTTTCACCTTGCGTGGTAATATGGCCACACATAACAAATTTCATAGCACCCTTAGAATAGAGCCGTTCCGAGATCCCCCACAGTAATATAATAAATCCTATTCCTAACCTAATATCCTAATCCTACCCAAGTATTAATAATATACGAGGGGCGTTCAATAAATTCTCGGTATGAGAATGAAAACAAAAGAATACGATAGGTTTTTTTATTTAATTTTTTAATATACTCCCCCCCTATGTTTATGCACTTATAAGATCGGTCAATTAGTTTTTTTAACCCCTCATAAAAATATTTTTTATCTTTAGTGTCAAAATGCTCCTCCAGTGCTGTCTTCAAAGCTTCATCGTCAGAAAATCGATTTCCTCGTAGGTCCTTTTTGAGGTTGGGAAACAAAAAGAAGTCACTCGGGGCTAAGTCTGGACTATACGGTGGGTGTGTAATAGTTTCGAACCCAGATTTCCGAACAGCAGCCTTGGCGATATGAGCAGTATGCACAGGGGCGTTGTCGTGCAGAAGCAGAACTCCCTTGGCTAATTTTCCCCTTATCTTCTCTTTGATTGCTTCTCTTAATTGGCGTAGAATATTAGCGTAGTACCCTCCTGTGATATTTACACCCTTTTCTTTATAATCGATCAGCAATATTCCATCACAATCCCAGAATATTGTGGCCATGACCTTTCCAGCAGAAGGCATGACCTTGAACTTCTTAGGGTGAGGAGTTCCTTTAATGTGCCACTACATGGACTCTTGTTTGCTCTCAGAGTCATAATGATGAACCCAGGTTTCATCTCCGGTAACAATCTTTTGCAGTATCTCATCAGGATTTACACCACACAGCTGAATAAATTCGGAACAACAAGCAACGCGCGTATTTTTCTGAAGCGGCGTCAGCATTCGCGGTACCCATCTCGCACTGACTTTTGACATATTAAGATTGTCATGGATTATATTGTGTATAGTACCAATAGAAAGCTTGGTTATTTGAGCTATTGCTGTCACCTTCACTCGAGCATCTTCCAATATAATTTCCTCCACTTTTTTATATTTTCTTGTGAAGAAGCTTCAACGGGCCGACCAGGTCTGGGGTCGTCTTCGATACTCTCTCTCCCACACTTAAATTCACTTGACCACTTTTGAATTGTTGATAAAGAAGGAGCAGACTCTCGGTAAACATAATCCATTTCTTCTTTTATAGCTTTTTGATTTTTTCCTTGTTTGGTCAAGAATTTTATTACCGCCCGGTGCTCTAATTTAATTAACATTGAAAAATCGCTCATTGTGATCACGTTTGTTCGGCAGTTGCAGAAAAACAAAAGCCGGGGTCCATGCCCCGGGCAGCAAGTTTAGGGGCCGGCAGGGGGGCGGCAATTCGAACTTCTTGATAGGCCAAAATACGTCTTGACAGGACAAAAAATTTCGCGCTCGCAGCGCTCGCGTTTTTTATTACTTACTGCGTATGAAGTATTTTCCGCATCTGCATCATAATGTTTGAAAATGTTCGCGCTCCCTACGCTCGCGTTTCTATCTATACGTAGATGTGTTATGAGTTTATGACCCGTCCCTAGATAACTAGTAGCTACTTTTACTGTTCTGAAATGGTAGAGGTAACAATTTGTAAGACAATATATGCAGACGGGGGCGGCATTTTGTAGTTTTTGCTCCCCCTCGAAAAATTTCTAGATCCGGCGCTGTTTAATACTAGTGTCTTCTCTTGGAGATTGACGAGAGACATCACCCGTTATGGATTAGTTTTTGTTGTCATTAGAGGTGGGTGACAAATAACTTCACTATGAAAAAATCACGGTGATCCGTCGTTAAAAAGTAACAGTGTGACTTGTCACGAAGTAACAACGTTACAAAATAACGTTGTTACTTAGCGACGATATCACTGGAACAGTGTGTAAGCGACGCGTCGCGTCGTGCCTCGTGACCGCTGTTACTAACTGTGACTGTGACTGCGGTGCGCTGTCACAGAGTAACATCAGTTGTTACAAAAATATCAGTAACTGCCGGGAACGATCGACACGCAAATGTCGTGACACGAAATAACCGAAGTGACAAAGTCACGATGATTTTTCAATTTGATTTTTTTGGAACGGGAATAACAATAACGGTGATCGAAAAGTAACGCTTTTCCCCATGTCTAGTTGTCATTGACTCTGAGAGACTTTAATCTGAGATACTATATTAAATTGAGTTTTTTTTATATTTAAATCTTATTATTTTTATTTTATTTTGACGCTTTTAGACCATTTACATCTCTAAGTACGTTAGAATAGTCATTATTATTAATATTTTGACGTTCAGAGACCATTTACATCTTTGGGATATTATATTAAATTTTGTTATTCAGACTGAGACCTTATACATCTCTAACTATACTGATATTGTAATATTTGTAATAGATAATTAATATTTTGAAATCAAAAATCAATTATATTCTTATTGTCATATTTGTTAAATTGTATTTTTTTTTCTCATGAAAAATGTATCACTGGCTTATATTGTCAGACTTTATTAAATTGTAAATTAACATTATGACATGTAAAAGTGCCCTTGTGGCCTATTTGCAGAATAAATGATTGATTTTTTTTTACACAGGCTATAATATGATATTTCAGAATTCAACCCCTTAGGGCGTTAAAAGAGGGTGGAAATGTTGTATGGGATAAACATATTTTTAGTAGAGTCAGTTCGACCCAGGTCGAGCCTAGCTGAGTTTCTTGCTGGACTCTTCTCAGCTAGGCTAGGTTAAGTGAACCAGCGACAAAACTCTCAGTAGCTCGATTCCACTGACACCTCAGATTCGGTTGAAGCCGCTCAACCAATCTTACTGCAGCGCAAATTCTTAGATTATTCCAGTGTTTAAACCGCCCGCGTGGTCGTGTCGGAGGTTTCCCCAGGCCACTCCAACCGCGCACTCCTATCGCTTTATTGGGCCCGATCGCCTTAGCCACAGTCAAGTTCAAGTATTTGGTAGAAGGGTAGGTAAGTTCTTCAAAACATTAAAAACTGGACCGTGCGAAGCCTGGGGCGAGTCGCTAGTAAGTACCTAAATAAATATACAGGATGGATAAAATGTATGGGCCCTGGAGGGAAACTGCCTTAAATCGTTAAATTAGCTCGTTTTACTTAAAGGCAGCATTCCTTTGTTTTTAAAAAGAAACAAAACTGCATTCTTGGATTTTTTTAAATTCGCCACCCCACCCGGGAAACGAACTAGTTAAAAATTCAAAAAATATAAATTCGCTTTTTATTTCACTAGTGGATAAAGTCAATGTTAAAGATAAGTTCATATAGTCAAAAAACATATATCTGAAAATCCTCCAGGACTCATAACTTTTTTCCACCCTGTAATGGTATAAAGATTTTAGATATACAGTATTTCGATATTTACCAAAACGATAGTCATACTCTAATCTAACCTCTTTCTCAATCACAATACAGAAATATGAAATGAGGACCAACATGTTCGTTTTGTGAAAAAGTTGTGGAAATTTATGTACAGTCGAGGGCATAATTATGTATACATTTTTGGACCTTATTTCAATGGAATAAGGTGAAAAAGTGTATACATATTGGTGCCCTTGACTGTACATAAACTGACGGTAAAAAATTTCGAGGTTTTGTGAAATATTCTACACTCGTTTTATTAACATAATATACTATTCTTCGTCTTGCCTAACTGTATTAGGAATTTCTGGGATGCTATCATAAAAATATCAATGTCCAAAAATGACGATTTTCGCGATATCTCGCTCCGTTAACGGACTTTTACGAGTCCGATTTAAACCTGGAAACGTTACTTTTTTTGGCTGTTACTTTTTCAGTATAGATGTAAAATTAAACAAAGATAATCACATGATAAAAAAACTTACAACCTCGCAGTAGTTTAGGAAATATGATGGTTTCCTCTAGACTTATCTTTTCGGCTCTGGATTCTTGATGTACGATTAACGTATTAACGAGTTAATGCCCACGTATGCGGCTATGTAAGTGCCCCTGTCCTTACGTACAGTCAGCATCAAAAGTAGCGCCATATATGAAGAGGTCAAAAGTTCTTATTCCTTTGTAATAAAGACTTTTGACGTCGTCATATGTGGCGCTACTTGTGATGCTAACTGTACACCGCCGCTGCCGTAGCTACTGCCGCTGCCGCTTGAGTTTGCTTTCAAGCTTAAATAGTCATGATGGTCTTGAATAATATTGCTTGATTTTTTGCAGATCTTCAGATATCTCGCATCTACGCAGACAGAAGCAGCCAAAACTTGGTATAAGTACTTGGAGCAGGACCAAATTTTTCATTTTGTGTCACTAGGGACAACGGAAATCGTCGTTATTTGTTATACCTAAACCTATCAAAGCGCACCGTTGGTCTGGTTTCACTGGATACACCATAGTCCACGCTTTGATAATAACTTAGCTAATAATTGTATGGCCTATCCGAATAAAGGCTGTATAACATTATCAATTCAAGCTCAATTTATGTTGATGTTTACAGCACAGCGGTTTCAAATTGCTCTCCTGTTCAGGCCGAGTCACTATTGTTTTTTTACACGACTGCCCAAAAAAGGGAGTGTAATGTTTTTAAATTGAGATATTGTTTCTTAGTTTCGTAGGTTGTTAGGTAATTTTGTTTTCATTTTAAAGCGTGGGCTCAGCAATTAATTTTTTAGTGAAAATTATATATACCTACCTAGGTCCGTTTCCCAAGGCAATTTTCATTCGTAGATTAGTGACGAATTTTCATACTCCTAAAGGCAATTGTTTATCAAACATTGAGAACTATTTATTGATTTCATAGAGTTCTTGAATTTCAATTTATTTACCTACGTAATTTTAATCTATTTCCAGATTTGGTTCAAGAAACAATGGCCCACCACCTATGTATCCTAACATGGGGGTAAAGCCCATTCCACCGCTATCGAGTCTTCCAATTCAGGAACCGCCTCCAGGATATCGAGGTCGATATGACGCACCGCCATTTGAGGACATTCCACCTGGACTTGAACCTCCTGTTCCTGGATTTGAGCCTTCGCCTTTCGAAAAGCCACCGTATGGCCCACCTGGGCCAATAGATCGAGACAGGATGCCACCAGCTAACTATAGAGATCCTTATAGAGCACCTTTCGTGGAAGGACCTCCAGGTTACAGGGATATGGCAATGCCTCCTGCGCAAAATGAGATTCCTGTTCATGTGGGAGATCCACCTCGATATCGAGATAATTATAGACCTGGCCCTCCTTACCGTGATCAAGGACCGATGCCTTATAGAGACGGACAGCCTTTCCGTGATATGGGGCAGCCGGCATCTTATCGCGATCCTGGCTTTAGAGGAGGCCCGCCAGCGCCCTTTAGGGAAAACTATAGGAATGCTCCATTTAGGGAAGGCGGCTTTAGAGATAATCCACCTCATGGTTTCCGTGAAGGTCCAGTACCATTTAGACCACCGAGTGTAGATCCAAGAGAACCACTCCCTGCAAATTACCACGATCCAGCTTTCCGCGATGGCTTTAGAGATGAAAACAATCCAGGAAGAGATATGCGTCCAGGTTATAGAGCTGGCGTTCGTAACAGAGGCCCTTCACGGCGTAATCCTAACTTTGAGCCAGATAGACATAGGGAACCAGATGGGCATGGCAGAGAACGGTATGGTGAAATTCGGGACCCTGCTGAAAGGGCACGTGATATGGAAAAGAGATCGGGCTATGATAAGGGACGTGATATGCGCGAAGGACGTGAAGACAGACTCCGTGAAGATCGAGCACGCGACGACCGACCACGTGAAGAACGGTCTCGTAGTGATAGACCTCGTGATCACGATAGAAACCGAGACTTTGAAAAAGAGAGAGAACGTGAGCAAGAAAAAGGTACACCGGAGAAAAAAATTCGTGGTTCACCTAAACGAAGTCGTGATGCACGGGAGAAACGTAGAAGCGAATCAAGAGGTCGCTCTCGTGATCGTGACCGTGATGGAAAGCGAGATAAAAAAGAAGAGAGGCTTCGAGATAAAACATCTTCTGAAAGAGCAAAAGAACATAAAGAGAAGGAAAAGAAATTAAGGGATAAGGAAAGAAAGAAAAAGAAAAGAGAAAAGGAAAAAGATACAGATAAAAAGAAAAAACGAGAGAAAAAGGACAAAAAAGATAAGGATAGCGTTAAAAAGGAGGAAGACGAAGTAGAAAATACTGAAAGTAAAGATGACAGAACAAGTGAGTTAAATGAAGAAGATAATATAGCCGATGAAATTAAGACAAATAGTGACGATGCCGAAAAGAATATTAAGGAAAAACTTGACTCTCCAAAGAAAGAAGTGAAAGACGAACCTCTAAATGATTTGTACGGCGATGAACCTGCTGAAGCGATTGATAAAGAAATTATACAAAATTACGTTAAAACTGAAGAAAATGAAGGCGTAAAAGAGGAAGTTACTGGAAATAGCGTGGATCCAGCACTTAAAGAAGAACCGTTTGATGGAATCGAATTACAAGTAACTGCTGATGAGTTAGATTTAAAAGCAGATATTGAAAGTACGACGGAAAGAGAAATGTTAGCGCCATTGCCTGAGTTATCTAAATGGGAAGTTGATGACGATAATGCAGAAAAGAAAGAACCAGGTGAAATAACATCTCCCGAAGAAGAGGATTCGGGTAAAGTTACTTCGGAAGTTCTGAAGCGTGCTGAAAATGCCATATTTGCTAAAGCTATTAATTCTCTCAGACCAATTGAAATTAAAAAAATAAGCAGCGATAGACTAAAGCTCTATGACGATGCAACGCAGGCGAAAGGCTCAATGAATAATATTCAAATCACAGTTCCCGTATCAGATCCTGAGCATAGATCTATAGAAATAAATGAAAAAAATAAAAAGAGAACTTCTAAAACTCCTCCTCCTAGACTGTCTGTTAAAGACAGGTTAGGTGGTAAAGTGGATGATGTACGAAGGTCGAGAGAACCGCGAGTTGTACACAGTACAGTTGAACGGGTTAAGTCGCGTTCCAAAACGCCTAACAAAGAAAAAGCGTATCGTAGAGTGACCGTTGAAAAAGATAGAAGCAAGCCAGCAAAAGGAGAAAGGCCTCGTTTAATAGCGGAAGCCAGGGGGTTGCAAGAGAAATTTTCAAGTCGTAGTCCAAATCGTGATAAAAAACGGAAAGACGTAGAAAAGAGTGGAAAAGAGTCTAAAAAGTTTAGACCAGAAACGGGTATCGATTCTCGTAGCCAAGATAAAGGTGATATTGACAAACCCACGGCTGAGCGGGAGAGAAAGAAGTCTACTTTGGACGAAGCGCATTTTGAGCCGGATTATGACGAGACCGTTGAATCTGATCATGATCGAAAAGACGAAGCTGCAAGTAAAAAGCGCGAGCGGTCGCCCTCGCAGACTGTAACCAGTGAGGTGAAAAAACCTAAACTGGAAGAAGAAACAATAAAGTTAGATTTATCTAACGTAAAAAAGAAACCAGAAACAGAAACTGAATCATCAAGTGATTCGGACACATCGTCATCATCCTCGTCGGATACACGCAAACGTAAGAAGAAGAAGAAGCGTAGCAAGAAAAAGAAGAAAAGGACCGCTAGCGATAGCGAAAGTGATTCAGATTCGGACTCGGACGATCACAAGAAAAAGAAAAAGAAACGTAAGCATAAAAAGAAGTCTAGTAAGAAAAAGAAAAAATCTAAACATAAGTGATTCTATATTGATGAATTGTAAACTTTATATTTTAGGCATTACTTGCGTACCTATCGGTAAGGATTTTAGCATTGTGTTTCTTTATTTGCTTTCCAATAATTATTCTATTTTTTTTTCATCGGAGACTTAAGCAATTTCTACAGTACTGCATAACTGTAAAAAGTAATAAACTATTAAACAATAAACTTATTGTGGGTACCATCTGGTTTTATTTCTAATAGTACAGTGATACATAACCACTAGGATCTACTATATAGTTATTAGAGCATTACTTATGTGGTAAACTGTCAACTCCATTCCCAAAATTCCATTCAGGAAATCCTATGGCGCCCTTACACGCTCGCTGTTTTGGTTCAGTGGACCGCCCTCGCCGAGGAGGAACGATGGTGACGACAGATTCCTATGGACGCGACCTTTAAATGAGGGGTAACGTTTTTTTGCTCACTAGACACATTGTAGCGCAGTCCAGAAACAGTGACATTTGATATTCAGAGAGATTGTGGTGAAACTTGATACATCGAGTTTATAGCCTGGATTAATATATAGGATACTTTTCATCCTGACAATCACCCTCGGAAGGGATGAAATAAGCAGTGGATGTTTACGCAGACAAAGTCGCGGGAAATAGCTACTCGAAGATTATAATGCTGATGTAACTATGTTATCTGTAAATTCTTCGTATTAATAAAGCGTTATACGCCAGGATAATCAAAATCTTTCAAAGTTCTTTGCCTGAAACACAGGGTTTGCTTGCTCAGGCACGTAGGTACTATTTATTTAGCACCTAATTGTAAGCTCCTAGCCTATAGTTATTATTATTGTACAACATGTTTTTCTATAAATTATTCTATTCTATTCTAAAATTCAAACGCAGATTACTTAAAAATCACTATGCTGAAATTTTCTCTAAGTTCGGAAAACCTACTTTTTTGACATGGGTTTTCTACTTTCTACTATATCGCTTGATCGATTTATTACGTTACGAGTTTTTACACATTAGACGCAGAATTTAATGTTCTTTAACGTGCTAGTAAATCACTTTACGCTAGGGTGCTTTGTATAGAATATATAATATAAGAAAGTTGTCCCGAGATATTTCGTGCTACTATTTTTCATATTATAGTCTGTAGCAGTGAGTAGCATCCATATGCACAGTTTAAAAAAATAAAATCTAACCACCTTTTGCATCATAGCTCTTAACGTTGATCCTCTACTGCTTGCCTACTTGTATAATGTAGTAATGTTAAAGTTGTAAGTTAAAGTGGCAGGTGAAGGATAAAATTGAAGTCTGTTATTTCATTAAAATTATGTATTAAATTAAATGTTTTGAGATTGGGTAACAATTATTTAGAAAAGCATTTAATATAAATAAATTCATATTTAATTGATTAACTTATTCAATAGGTACATTGAGATAAGTTAACTAACATTGTTTAGAAAAGCAATTAATTTTTCTTCCCATGTCCTCCGATGAGGCTGAGGCCGATGCGTTTCAGCCAGGAGTTGTTCTTGGACTCGCGCTCGCGCTTGGCTTGCTGACTGAACTGTCGCCAACTTTCGTGCAGATCCGGTTCTACCGGCCCGTATTTAGGCTTCTTCTTGAATGAGCGCTTCACAGTCTATAATAAAGAAATCGTAAAAAATATTTATAGAAAAAAATTAACAAGTAGGTAAATTGACAATAACAAGGTGGATGGGAAACTGGTAATAAATATTTCGGAGCTTTTCCAACCAGGGTCCGATTCCGAAACATGGTTTAGACGTGCTTTATAAATACGTTGTTGGCGTTTTTTTTTTATTAGATATATGCGCTACTTTGCGTTAGCGTACCTACCTACCAGTGGCGGAGCGTCCATACTACTCGATTCCCACCGGCTTGCCTAATTTTCAGCCACACCAGTTCTTTTAGTACGGCTCATGAAGAATAAGAAAGGCTAATTATTTCCGGCTTCCCTAAGAATATTTTTGACGCGCCGCCACTGCTACCTACCTAGTTATGTCTATAGATAGATACTTATGGATTACATTTCACATTTTAACATTTAAAATTGCATATGGATTTTTTTTGCTAGGTATAGGTACTACCTAGGTACATACTTAATAGGAGTATACTTAATACTTTTATCTCACGAGCGCGGGTTGGCCATTGTTGTAGATGTGACAAAGATAATGTGAACTTATAGCTCCTACGCTAACGCACACATACACAATGTGCAAATATGGCTCAACACACAACCATGGCTCACCCGTGCTCGTGAGATAAAAGTAGGTACTCTACCAACCTCAGTAAACGTAGGCGATGTGTACTTCCAAATAGATGCTATAACAAAGATAGGAATCATCGCCATTCCAACATACTGCATCATGTTGCCAGCAACTGTAACAAATGAAAAAAAAAAAAACGGTCAAGTGCGAGCCCGACTCGCGCACCGAGGGTTCCGTACACAGTTCTTGTATTTGTACCCGTCCTGACCCCATTAATTCAGGAACAATCTTAAAAACATGACAGCACCATCTATCGGCGCATTTTGTTACTAATTTGCGCGACTGAATAACTTAGTAGTACGTATACTACGTATGTTGGTTTTTCAAAGATATTTTTTTATCACGTCAACCTATTTCAATGTTTTTATTAGAAAGAAGGTAGTTTCAACATAATCTTGTAAGATTAAATATAAAACAAAAATATATGCAAAGGTGATTAAATTACAAACTAAGTAGGGTGATGGCACCAGTTACCGGCACTTTAAGGAGGTTGTGTACTTTCATCAATGATAAAAATAATATGGTTGTACTTAGGACAAAAATAACTGAATAAAAACGTTAAATATATCTCTGAGTAACAACATATTAGCTTTTTGTTGACTGAAGAGACACGGATAAATAAAAACATTCTAATAACCAAAAATATAGGCAATCTCCAGTTATCGGCAGCCAGTCTCCAGTGTTCGGCACCCAGTAATCGGCAGTCTCCAGTATTCGGCACCCAGTAATCGGCACTAGTTTAGTGCAAGTATTTCGAATAGGTACTTTTGTTTTGATTTATTTTACGGAACAGGATAAAAAGTTATCGTTGAATGAAGCGAATAAATAAAGAATCGAACTGTAGAAAGTTGCTTAGGGTGTTCTGTTTCTTTTTATAACCTAAAAGAAACTTTTAGGTTATAAAATGTATGAAAATGAAAAGTGACAGTGAGAAGTTGAAATGTTCCGAGAGAGCTAGCTTGGAAAGGTAGATAAACAGTAAGTATAGGCTAGAAAGACTACTGTAAAAAAACAAGCTTCTACGTTCAGTAGTTTTGTTAGGACGTTGATTTTTTAAATTGATAATATTAGATTAGTATTGCAGTTAGAATGAAAATCATGTATTTCTCTCACTATCTGTCCTCGTATTGATATATTGTGAGTCATTGCGTCGGGCAAAATCTATGTATCTACTATTAATTTATTAATGGCATATTAAGAATCATTATTATCAACATCTGCCGATTACTGGAGAAAGTGTACTTTCACGGGACCAGTATTCGGCACTTTATTTTTTAACAAGAATAAGCTAACATAAAATTTTTCTAATACATCATTATTTGAAGGATATTTATAGCTATACATAACGTAAACAAAAACTCAAACATCTTTCATAGTTATTAAATAATCGACAAATATGTACAGTCACTTTCTTAACTATTTCCTTAAGGATTATTCATTTTCTTCAAAAGCAATGTTTTTCTCATCATTTTCATGTTATCATCTTTAAACAAAACCGCCTGTGTCTATGATATGGTCTTGGATGAGAGTAGAATATACACTGTCTATGGTCCAGTGTTGATTAATTGGAATAATTGTTGGCAGTCCTAATTTTAATCCAACTTGTAAAAAAAATGCCGATTACTGGAGCCTGCCGGTTACTGGTGCCATCACCCTATAGAAGAGTTTTTTGATGATTAATAAAAAGAAAAACTAGATAGAGCTATGGCTATATTTTTCCTGTAAAATATACATGCATATTAATATTATGTAATAATTTAAAAAAAAAACTCGGTAAACTTCGGAGAGGGAATGGTATTTTTTTTTTACATTTTCCCTCGTAAATAGAAAATTACCCAACGAAAAAATAATAATAAAATGTTTCAGAATGTGCAAATCAAGCCCTTTCATATGACACCCCACTTGCGACTTTACTGTCAAAGCGTGAAGATTCAAAGTCCAATAACAAGTTTTATAAAATGTCGGACATTTTAAATAATTTCTACTATACATGTGGCGATACGTAGGTTGCTGCAATGTGTTTCAGAGACTCGGAGTAGTTTTTTGGCCTTGAAGCCTAAATATACCGTAAAAGTCGCAAAAAAACTCGGTATAGGTACGTACTGTAGGCACCCGTCGGGTATGTATAAGTGCCTCCGAAGATGAGAGCTTCAGTGGTCACCATCGCGTACATAAAGACCGTTATCATAACACCTGGAGTAATGATAGACCAGCATATACGCCAGTAGAAGCCAGGCTTGATGCCCAGCATGAATTCAATGTCGACGCATAGATTCTCCAGACCTGAAAACAAATTGATTTGTATCAATATCAATTAACTTTGTGATAAGATTTAAGGAAACCACGAGTTATCATAATAAAAGAAAGTACCATAAATCCAAAAGACACCAATGGTTTCCGTAATGGCGGCGAAAAGTCTCATAAAGGTTCCTCCGTAATAGTCCACTAATTCGAGAACGTATTGTCCACCCTGAAATCAATTAAAAATATAATGGGTATTAAATCACGTTTAACAGGATTGAAAACATGTTCTATTACTAAGACTCCGCTGTCCGTCCGTCTGTCTGTCTGTCTGTCCATCTGTCACCAGGCTGTATCTCATGAACCGTGATAGTTAGACAGTTGAAATTTCACAGATGATGTATCTCTGTTAAACTATGGACTGTTTTTTTTGTCGAAAGGGTTAATATGACATTATAGCGAGGACTAATTCGTTATGAGACTAAATTACACACGGAATTATTTTGCAATGATTCAAGCGTACGTTTCACTATCGACTGTTCGTCACTAGCCATTGATAGGCGTCTATGTATATCTGTATCGCTGCAACAAGTCGCCGTGTATAACCACTTAAGTGTCCCAGTCTCAAGATTCATCACAAAGTGACCAGTGAGTGTATAGGTTTTATTTTACATTTTTGTTGCTCATGTTCTAGTTTCTTGTATTCAGGAATGCCGCGTAGTTCTTACCGGTGTGACATATACGAGTCCTATAAGGAAGCCGACGATGCAGGCACCGGAGGCCATGAAGATGGTGGGCACCCTGGGGAAGGCGTCCAGCAACACGGTGTTGATGGTGGAGAGCAGCGCCACGCCCGACCCCACGCCCAGCACCCCCATCATGAGGAAGAACAGAACCGCGAACAACTGCCGGACACAGTTCAAGTTAAAGGTAGGTCAAGTAGGAACTGGTAGGAACTAATGTGCCGTCGGAAACTTTCCAAGTGTGCGAACTTTTCCATATGGGAAAGTTTCAGAAATGTCTCACATTCTTGTATGGGATTTGAAACTTTCCGAAGTGTAAAATGGAAAATTCATATATTTCTATGAAATTCTCAAGAAATTTCCGAGAACTTTTCCAATTTTTTGGAACCTTTCCGCTACTTGCACATCTGTAAGTAGGACCCATTTCCTTGAAGATGGTACTGAAGTTTTAATAAATCTACTTTGCCAATAATTTTAATGACATTGAATATATAGATATTACCTATCTGATGTTAAAAGATAATCGATTAACTAATCAATATGATGAAATTCGATAGTTAAAAGTGAATGCATGTAGGGGATAAATCATGTGATAGATAAGGCAATATCTGCTTAATTTATGATTTGTGACGTTGCGATCCAACAGTAATTAACTTGCCATGTGATTAGTAAATGATTTTAATGAATAAGTTATGTGTCAAGTAACGTCATGGCAAGATTATATCACTACTTTCAGTTTTAATCTATGTAGTAAGTAGGTAAACTATCACTTTAGGCACTCCTTACCTATTAACCAATAATAGACACCAAAATATATGTTATAATGTATATTCAATAGCTTCACTTGTTTATCTACTAGATACTAAAGTGACACGTCCAATTTTTTCCGTAAAAATGTGGAAAGTAAACCTTAGTGAAAACTGTGAATAGAATGAAGGTGATGACAGCATAAAATATTATATTGTATGTATACCTGTGGTACGAAAGGCGACTTGGCGATAGCGTCAGGGTAAGAGATGAAGGCGAGACTCGTGCCTCCGGAGCCGACGACGTCCTCCACATTATCGTACCCCAGTTCGTAAGCCAGGTTACCCAGCACTCCGAAGATAGTTATACCCGATATTAAACTTGTGAACGTATCCAAAGTCGTGACGATCATGGAATCCCTAGAAAATAAAATAACGTTAAAAAATAAATCGTTGATCAGGGCCTAGGTATTTGAACTAGGTTGTAGATACAAAGCAGCGGAAGGAATTTCAGTTTCATGCGAGACTTATAAATAGGTCTGAACTTGGTAGTTTGGTTGCATGACCCAAAGGATAAAATAGTAATGATCATTTGTAAATCGAAAAGAAAATACCTGTAAACGTTCGATCTGAATCCGTTGTAAGAAGAAAACATGATGAGAGCGCCTGAACACACAGACAAAGAGAAGAATACTTGGGTGACGGCAGCATACCACACCTGTATAATGACAGTTTTTTAAGTTAATGATTTCAAAGACGAATTAAAGTAAAATAAAATTTGTCTTTGAAAATAATCATACTAACTTCCAATTTTAAGATCTTTTCCCATTCAGGAGTTATAAAGAACAGTATCCCGTTGGCAGCGCCAGGAAGAGTCACAGCCCTGTAAAAAGATGAATAACATGACAAGGGAGCCAAGGGGCAACATAGTAAATACTAGTGGCTCTGTGAGCTGTAGACCACGTGAGTGTTTTTCTAATTTCCAAAACTATGACATGTCCAAAACTATGTGACAAAAATATCCTATGTAATCAAAGAACCTGCTCACAATACTTCACGAGAATCGATTGTGAAATGCAACCCTTAGAGGTGAACAAATCGAAATTCGGCCGCAGAAACACAAAATCAATGATAAAAAAATTCACAAAAGGATCGTCAACAATTATTTAATTATTTGTATGTCTTTCCCAATGGTGTCCCGGACCTTTGGGAGGCGTGCGCGGAGCCGAAGTACCGAGGCACCGAAGTACCAACGAGTACCACATAGCCAACACGTAGAGGCCCTTTTGACAATTTAATGAAATGCAAGGGATACACCGAGCGGATGCTGTCCCTGTCCCTTTTATTATTAGTAAAATTACAATTAAATTAGAAATTTAAATATACATTGCGGCCTATAGTGTCATAGATTTTACATATATTTTTTGAATTTTCCATTATTATCCCTTTATTTATTTAGGGACTTAAGTTAAATTGTTTTTTTTAATTTTTAAAAAGTGATTCGGTAAAAAAAATTATAGAGTTACCGAACCTGCTGACAAAATTTCACGAAAATCGGTTGATAAATGCGACCTGTAGAGGATAACAGCCATCGACGAAAAAAATTTTTTTCCAAAATTTTAAAAAATTTACTCGACAAATAAATCGGTTGAGAAATGCGACCTGTAGAGGAAAAAACGGCCGCTGAAAAATACGAAATCATTGATAAAAAGTTTGTTTGGCTGCAATGACGGCATTATGCTGAGTTGGGTCCATTTCGTGACATGGTTTTATAGTATACCTAATGTGTTTGTCCTTTTTATCACGAATAAATATTTTGAACATTGAACTTTGTTTTTTAAATTTCCAAAAATTGACTCGACAAAAAACTTTCTTTTAATTTTCGTATCTGCTCACAAAATTTCACGAGAATCGGTTAAGAAATGCACGAAATCCGGACATACGAAAGCATTTTTGCCGAAACTAAAACAGAGACCTTCGTTTCACTCGGTCAATAAACAACAAACGACGGGCTAAAACCTAAAAACACAGAAATAATTCCCCGTAGGTATACCTTGGTATCAAAATCGGGTCGAAGGACCATATGATTGTAAATTAAGTTTGTAAAGATCCAACGTTCCAACCACACCAATTCAATACGATTGTTATTCATCATAATAGTTGATAAAAAAATATCCATTGACTTATTTACTACGGGAAGGACAGGGCCTACGATCACAGAATAGTACCTACTGTATAAGTTTCAAGTTCCTTTGAGTCTACCCTATTCTTACTTTTGGAATCATTGAAAATATCTCCCATTCATTTTGTCACAGGTTATGGGCCCGGCGACACGGTTGGCAACGGTCTTTACACAAAGGTGACGTTTACAACCGTTTAGCTGGTCCGATGATTAACGCCAGAATTCGGTGAAATTATATCTCTCGTTTATGTCACTCACCTGATGAGTAAGATGAACAACACGACGTAGGGAAATATGGCCAAGAAATAGGCAGCCTTGCCCGAACTCTTGACTCCCCGCGCCACAATCACGAAAATAATGATCCATGATGCCAGCAAACAAATGGTTAAATCCCAAATTGGCAACCCTATAATCATACTTTGTATTAAAACAAATTAGTTAATATATCTTATTTATTTATATCTTTAAACGAGCAATTCTTGTATATTTATATATTTATTTCGAGGATCTCGGAAACGGCTCTAACGATTTTGATGAAATTTGGTATGTGGGGGTTTTCGGGGACGAGCAATCGATCTAGCTAGGTCTCATGCCCGGGAAAACGCCGAGCAAGGCTCGGTCGCCCAGATATTCTTATATCTTTAAACGAGCAATTCTTGTATATTTATTTATTTATATATTTATTTCGGGGATCTCGGAAACGGGTCTAACGATTTTGATGAAATTTGGTATGTGGGGGTTTTCGGGGACGAGCAATCGATCTAGCTAGGTCTCATGCACGGGAAAACGCCGAGCAAAGCTCGGCCGCCCAGATATTTATTTATATCTTTAAACGAGCAATTCTTGTATATTTATTTATTTATATATTTATTTCGGGGATCTCGGAAACGGCTCTAACGATTTTGATGAATTTTGGTATGTGGGGGTTTTCGGGGGCGAGCAATCGATCTAGCTAGGTCTCATGCACGGGAAAACACCGAGCAAAGCTCGGCCGCCCAGATATTATAGTTATTGTACGAACCATGCCGAACACTGCGTGAATAACTTGGTTCGTTCTGGATTCCGAGCTGTTTTGATGCATTGACTAAAATAGTATGTACCTAGTACCTATCTAATTTTTTTTATAAACTTGCGTTGAAATTTCTTTGTTTATTTAATTCAGTGTTAATTGTTAGGGTACTTACCAATTCCGTCATGGATTCCATCGGATTGACGAAGTACCGTGTGTCTGCAATACAGTAAATGTTATTAATCTAGAATATCTAGATTGTTAAAGACGATATACAAACGACGCAATTTATCACAACAACCGTTTCCTCGGGAGGCGCGGACTCAATAAAGCGGTCATACTAACCACAAATACAATGCAATTATATATACAGTAGAATCCACTTATAACGACTCCGCTTATAACATTTGACCGCTTTTATCAACTGCTAAATCAGTTAGGATTCATACTAAACATTTTCAAAGAAAATCAGTCCGATTTGTAGGTACGACGTCCTGTTAGTGCGATGTAATATCACCGGTCCCTTGATGGTCGCTGTATCCGGATTCTACTGTATGTGCTATATTTTGTTGAATATAACCTTAATTGCTTATAAGCGTCGCGATTTCAATGCGGTAAGTTTTGTTTTATTTACAACACTTGGATACATGATAAATTATTATAAACGATCCACTTTCACGAGTTTATCGATAGCATAATCATAATCAAATTATGTTAGATTAACCTTCTTTTATCTATCAATAGCAGTTCTTAATATATCGATTTGGTAATTCTTGATAGTAAACATTTTAAAGATAACGAGGAAACGTGTTGTTCCAATTCCAAGTGAGAATTATTAAGAATTATGGTAATTCTATATTTACGTGAAGTATAATTCTGCGCTGCTGACTGCGTTCCCGGATAATTCTCTGGCATTGACTGACTCTCCGGAAGGTACGCAGTTGTCCCATTCGGGTCGACAGACGGCCCAGGGCAATGTCGATTGGAAACTCATCGCCAAGTAGAAAAGACATAGCGCGATAATTGACACGTAGTAGGAAAGCACGTATCCGGCACCTATCGCTTGCGCATAGCCGGTACCTGAAATCATGCATGGCATAAGCTGAGTACTTAGGTGAATAATTAGTAAATTAAATAAATATAGTAATCGATAGATAACAACCATAGATCAACAACAACAACGGTCGAATTGAGAACCCTCCTATTTTTAAGGAACCGGCGGATTTGTAATATTTTTAGGTTCATTATTGCAAGCAAGCTTATATATGAAAGGCATTTGCCATTGCCATAAAATGGATGAGCTCTGAATGTTTTAATATGTCTTCTATGTACTTAGAGATTTTTTTTGTTGTAAATTTGGTGAGGTATGTCGATTAGCGAATATGAAGTTAATTGATAAGACATTATTTAAACGTTTACTCACCTTTCATGGCGGGTGAAAGACCCCATATTTTGACGCAGTTGCTACTGCTGAACTGGCCCAGCACTGTTTCTAGATAGTACATAGGTTTTCCTATAACTAAGAGCACTATGATGTAAGGAATGAGGAAGGCGCCTCCGCCATTCTGGTAGGCGACGAAGGGGAACCGCCACACGTTGCCGAGACCCACTGACGTGGCTATGCAGGACATCAAGAATTCTAGCGCATTGTCCCATTTTGGCCGGTTTTGTGTTCTGTCTTCACCCTGTAAAATTACACGCGATTAATAAATTTATTAAACCGAATAAAAAGTTGAATCTGCATCCTTTCCAGAGTCTCGATAACCCTCCGTTTAAAGAGTAGTAATAGAAATAGAAATAGAAATAGAAAAACATTTATTGATAGACCAACATACACAGCACCAAAAGAAAATGAAATAATACAAACAAAAGAACTTAAAGTAAAAGAAAAAATTATTTAAAGTAAAACAATATGGAGAAGAAATAACTTAATACTAGGTGCTGTCATGGTGGCTACAAATGGACACCACTCAGCATATGCTGTGGCATAGATATACCACAGCGCTGGTCTTCCGTGGGGCCCAGGGCCGGAAGATAGCTCAGAACAGAAGCACTAGTGAGGAGCATGTAATTTTGCGACTTAAGAGTAGGCACTATAATTAAACATTTCTTAGACAACTATAAAGGTTTAGCTAATTATATAACGGGGGATGAAAAGGGTTACAAAGGGAGGGGTAGGTGTACAGAGAGAGGATGTTGGGATAGCAATCTTAGCATGTGTAAATATTAAAACCAATTATCTCAAAAACATTTTCACTATGGACACGGCACTTGCAAGCTAAAAAGATATTTTTTGAACTTGAGTTTAAAAGTAAATAGAGTATTAGTACGTGGTAGTACCATATTTTTTAGGGTTCCGTAGTAAACAATTATAGTTTCGCCATGTCCGTCCGTCCGTCCGTCCGTCCCCCGTGTTTCTCAGTAACCTTTAGTACTAGAAAGCTGTAATTTGGCATGAGTATACATATCAATGACGCCGACAAAACGGTAGAATAAAATCTTAAATTTTTTTTTTAGGGTAACTACCTACCTCCCCTACATGTAAAGTGGTGGTGCAATTTTTTTCTGCCAAACCCCATCGTGTGGGATATCGTTATATAGCTCTTTTAAAAATATTATAAGGTTTCTAAAAGCATTTTTTGATTAAAGAACCGGTTGGCGTGATATTAAGCTTTGAAGTGATAATTTTTGTTATTGTCAAAATAGGCACGTGAAAAAAAATATGGTAGTAGTATATACGATTAATTTAAAAGGAAAACTATCACAGCTAAGTAGACATTACTAGTTAACGAGTAATAGTCGAACTTAAGAAATGTACTTTGCAAAAGTAAACTTTCGATTTTCCATTGATACCTTAAATGATGTTGTTAATTCTGTCAAAAACATAGTAAATATAAGTTCGCAATCTTTTTAGTCCACATAATGTAATGGGTGGACAACTACGGAACCCTACATTGTGCATGGCCCGACACGCACTTGTATCTCAATACGGTATTAAACCCATAATCAAATCAGAAACTTTTTATTAAATGTCAAAAACGATTTGTTAATATGAAGTTTGTAGGGAAATACTGTCTTAGTGACGTCACCTAGTGTGAGTAGGTTTGTTCAAATCAGCATCCTTTTTAAATCTTTATGCTTATAAAATCTTTCCATTAGCTAAAATAAATTAATTATTGACGAATCGAGTATTTTCGTTGGATCTCTTATTAGTCAAGTAAAAATAATTTATTTTTACCTTAGTTTAATACCCTATTGACCTACTAAGCATTCTGGCACTGACCTGGATGTTCTGGAAGGAAGGTATTTCACATAGTCCGGCTTTATGGTTAACAGAGATTTACAACGTTTTATAAAAAATAACTAGGTAGGTATTTTTACAAACGGTTGAAGCTGGTTTACGTGTAAACAATGAAAATAAATTTGAACGAAATCCATTCAAAAACTTTGCTTATCATTTGGTTCAAGGTTAATTCGGGGTGAAAATTGAAAAAAAAAACTACTTATAAATAAAAAAAAAAAATTAAAATCTATTGATTTTCGCCCAGCATGTATATCGAGGGTTAAATTTGTCGCATTTTAGCTCCTCTGTCGCCTGCTATAAGGTCCTTACCTACAGTTTTTGAACACATTAAAGAGGAGGTGTAGATAAAACTACTAACCTTTGTTTGTTCCGGAGAAACAATGTCTACTTTTTCTGATGTTTCTTTCTTATCATCCCAATTGGACCCGTGGTCTACAATACTGATTGCTGGTACCTGAAATAAACAATCGGCGTTTAAAGGAGGTGAACAAATACACTTAAGAGCAAAAATAACGGGTACACTTTCTATGGAAGTTCAATACAAAGTGTATGCATTATTTTTGCTCGTGATGGGTGTACTTATTACCCGTCAACGAGTAGGTACCTATTTTTTAAATAAGTGATTTGGAATGCGATGAAATCTATGGAAATCTTTAATTTAGGTAATGTGGTTAATTGGGTCATATCATAAAAACTTGAGAAAACAAAAGTTGGTCCTCCTGTGGCTTTGTGGCTTATGAGCAGTAAGTTTTGCTTTTATTACATGGGTTTATAGAAATAGAGACACTGTTTATAAATGCAGGTTACTAGACCAATCCAAAATTAAGTTTTGTAGGTAGCCTTTAACTTTTGATATGTCCACAGGAAAGACGCAAACCTAAATCTGTTTAATGTTTATGACCCAAATAGGAGTAGAAAGCGTGTGTGGCGAACGGGTAATGTCTGTAGTAGAACTTTACACATAGATTCTAATAAGTAAACCAATATCTATATCAGGGTATTTCAGAGTTTAATAAAACTGTTACTGGATTTTGAACCTATTGCCATGCAAAATTAAAATTGCTAAATAAGTATCACGTGTTTAACCGTTTCGATGCCAACGGATTAGACGGATATATCCGTGCCTTAGGTCCAACGACATACCCGACTACCTATATCCGTCACGGCGGTGGCGTGCAATCTGGGGGCACGGCAGTGCCCCCGCAAGTCGAGCAAAAAGGTGCACGGCCGTACCATCCTTTTCTCGAAGCCGTTCAGGCCATTTTCAGCATCCTGTAATCTTGTCCCAGTTAAAGCTAGAACCCTGAATTTTCAGTAACATGTTGGGCATAATATGGGTTAGATATATTCTCAATAAAATTCAATTTGAACTTTTATTTTAAAAACTATTGCCCCTCAAAATTCCTTAGTTTTGTCACTGACTCACTGACTGACTGACAGATCATCAATCGTTTAAGGTACTTCTAGCAGACCCACAAGCTCCAAATGTTAAACATAATTAGTTTTTAGCCTATTTATTGCTAGAAAATTAAAAAATATTGTAATATCAGTCACGTGTCTGAGATATACAAACTGCATAAGTAAGTTTGTAATCCTATACAAAATACATGCGATTACAAAGTTACTTTTACAGTTTGCATGTTTGTTACTAGGAGTCATACCTGAAAGAAAAAAAAAAGGGATGAGATCCCATCAAAAACATTACATGTAAAAAGATGTAAGTCTCGCAACACAGTTCTTTTACAACAAAAAGTAATGATATGTACCTAATCTTAAACCAAGTCTGTTATATTTTAGTCAATAGTACCGGAGGCATGCCCACAGAACAAGATTTCCACCGACTTGCATCTGCATAACTTTATTTTTTTTAATATATATAATGACATGATCAAAAACATAAAGTACCTAATGCTGATGCAAGTCGGTGGAAATCTTGTTCTGTGGGCACGCCTCCGGTACTATTGACTAAAATATAACAGACTTGGTTTAAGATTAGGTACATATCATTACTTTTTGTTGTAAAAGAACTGTGTTACATGTAATGTTTTTGATGGGATTTATATTATATTACAGGGTTCAACTTCGCGTTTGATATTCCGAAGGCAAGCGTTCTAAGTAAAGGTAATTCAGCAGGGTTTAACGTTGTCGGATAATGTGTAGAGTTCTTTGAAAACAGTTTGCAGATTTTATTATTTAAGAACTTACATGTACTCCATTTGATTCGGCCGGTGACGGTTCGTTTCCTTGTGCAACACTACTGTTTTCTGGCGAAGCATCAAAGGCGTCATTGGAGATACCCTTTTCTCCCTCGTTTACTTCCTGAATATCAGTCACAATAACATGAGCACGGAAACATATACAGTTAAATATACATATATTCGAGTCCCTGTACCGATATATGTAGTAGATAGACACTGTTTTAACGTGTGAGTTTATTATGTGTATTGCGCCCATATGCTTACGCCAGGTGTGAGTTTCAACACACTGGAGGAGTGGAGTGTTCAGTATATGATTAGTTTTAATTTACCTATACCGCGTTTAAAGACGTAATACACACCACACTTTAAGTTTTCATATAAAGCACTTTCAAAGTAAATCAGTTCGAGGTAATGTCACTAGTCGCTGTATCTGGGCTGTAATCTACTTAAATAAAAATATGATAATGTATTAATGTATAATCACCATTATTGCTAATTTATTACGCCGCACGCGTTTACTTTGTTACGCGTGCGTGCGTTGTTAGAGTGAGGGCTTGTTAATACATTTTCAGAGTATTTATGCCCGTCTCTATCTTAAGAATTTTAAAGATACCTATCGAGAGATATAGTTAAGGTTTGTGGGAACGCACACCTGCAAAGCGCTTTTTGATGTCGGTACTAATACTGAATTATTTTCATCACCATGCCGGAGTAATAAACCTAATAAAGCATAATAATTTTGCTTAGCTACTTCATAAAAATCCAATTTATGTATTTCTTCTATGTTCCAATATATAAGTATTTTAGGGTTCCGTACCTCAAAAGAAAAAAACGGAACCCTTATAGGATTACTGTGTTGTCCGTCTGCCTATCTGGCTGTTAAGACCCTTTATCTCAGTCCCTTGATGCTGTGAACCAAACAATGATATGAACAAAAAGTTACGGCCGTTGATGCCGCAAAAAACTTATATTTTGACACTCTCGGGGGAAACGAAATTTGGCAAGTACCTAATGTCTAAAAGTAAGGGGGAAATATAGTCTTTATATATAAGCTAGTATAGCTAGTAGTATATTTTATAAACATTTAGTATCTGTTTTATGATAATTTCTGCACCACCCACTGCATAATTAATGTTCATTTTTCCGGTACACAAACGTTGTCTGGAAGAGATCGCTCTTTAGCGATAAGACCGCCTGTTGTCTACCCTTACCTACATGTTGCTGTATTGTTTCTGTATGTAACTAATTCATTTGTGTGAGGCGTACAATAAAAAGTATTTGTATTGTATTGTATAAAGTAAATATGTAATCATCATCGAGGTTTTAAGCAGTGTGATCTACAAATTTGTTCGGAACCCTCGGTGGGCGAGTCCCACTCGCACTTGTCAGGTTTATTCAATTTTATTACTTAAGTAACTACGTGTATTCTATATGTTTTCTAAAGCTATTCAATTATGTGTCTCTAAAAGAACAATCCAACGTCAAAAAAACTAGCAATATCGGTGTAATTTTGTATACGGACTCTTATGAGTAGGTAGGATCTCCATTTTTATCGAAATTTTACAGTAATTTTATATGATAACATTCTTAATCAAAATATCGCTAGTTCATCAGTTTTGATAACGGCAGCTATAAATCGCCGACGCTAAAGTTAATCCTGCTATGTAGGTACTTATTTTTTTTTTAGTTCTGTTGACATTTAACAATAACACACAAGTTATTTTTGAAATTATTGCGGGCATTATAAACATCTATTGTTTTATAGAAGAGTTTATAAAAGAATCATCTCAATTCTCAACACGAAGCTCGATTGCTTTACTCCTGCATGACGGTAAAACTCATATTCGGAGTTACCGTCATGGAGTTTTTTTTAAATTAAAAAAAAAGACTAGGGTGACACCACCAATAATAGATCAAGAGCTGACAGCAAAAATAATAAGTGATTTTATAACATTTGGAATTGGTATAGTTGTGTTAAGGCTTGTCTCTGGACTATAAATATGCCAGTCTGGCTACTGAGAGTCGTTGCGATTGGAAGGGGTGGGGGTTGAAAGTTAGTGAAATTCAACAAAATTATGTACATACTACTATTTTTCTAAGACCTATTTTTCTGGCGAATAGTAGGTAGGTGCTTCGTTTACGATTAACGGACTTGTGGAAAGTTAACGGAAGTTAATGAGTTCGTTAACAATTATTGAAGTTAACTTAAAATTTCACATTCATGCTTTTGGTGGCGAATACTAAGCTCTAGCTTATTATTACATGTATGAAGGCAGTTGAACGCAGGTATTTTTATTATACGTATACATCACCTACACGTGACCGTAGGACGTTCTCCAAACGGCCCGTTATCATGTTGCTTATAAAGGTATTTGAAGATTAATAATTTTAATAAAACACCAGTTGCCTAAGTATAAACGAAACGCGCGTAGATAAATAAAAAATATCTTGACAAATGTAAAGTTCAGTGACGCTTATCTAGATTACGATGCAAATTATAAAGTTTATCTGCAAATGGCGATATGATATGGACTTCATACAGTTTTGTCATCTCCATAGATTTATCAAATTATCATTTCCGTCTGTCTGTCCAATCAGCGGATCTGGAGGGGAGTAAATTAGGTACAATACTTTAGTAGATACCTACACTACTGGATCTGGAAAAAATACTGGATCTGCCACTGCGTTTGTCCGTACAAGCAATTATAATTTAGAAGTTACGGTATTTATTAATTCCTCGTCTGCGGATGGATGTCAAATTATAAAGCAATATAGGTTCAAATACTCTCAGAGAGTATGCCAGAGAGCAATGGAAAGGTCAATGTTAAATATTACTAAAAAAGATAGAATTCCAAACACAACTATAAGAGAAAAAACTGGAGTAGAAGATGTCATCAGAAAAATCAAGAAGATAAAATGGACATGGGCAGGCCACGTATGCAGGATGCATAACGATAGATGGACAAAGCTTTTAACTGAATGGACACCGAGAGATAGGACGAGAAGGAGAGGCAGACCAAGAGTCAGATGGAGAGACGAATTAAAGAAGTACGACAATTACTGGTGGAGATCGGCACAAGATAGAGTACTGTGGGAAAGGTTGGGGGAGGCCTTTTGCGCTTAATGCGCCATGCATGAGAAATAGGAAATATATATATATATATATATATACATATATATATAATTAAAAAAAGTATATATAAAAAAACAAATGAAAAAGAAAAAAAGAAAAAAGAAAAGAAAAAAAAAAAAAAAAAAAAGGAAAATAATAATTACAAAAAAAAAAAAAAAAAAGTGATCGATATAATTCTACCCATGCAAGAAAAAAAGGCTATTTGTATTTGTATAGGTTCAAATGTTTGCCTCGGATCCGTGTCTAACTAAGCATTGCGGTGGGATGGGTGTCATGGTGTGCCGTTACATATTTGTAGGTTATTTCAACGCATTGTAGTTCAGGTAGTATTGTAATCTTAAACCAGATATAACAAAACTAATATATTTTATTTGTCATTTTTCAAAATAAATATGTACAATAAATAAATTACGAACTATATTTATTTCTATCGTTAAGTATAGTACATTAAACTTTTCTGTATAAGCCCAATAAACTCAAGCCGTAATGTTTGAGTTTGGACGTGGTGCGCTTCTGCCTTTCGGCTTTCGCGTCCGACTTGAAAAGGCTCCACTCTTGCTTGGTGGTTTTGTCGCTGGGGCCCCACGATTCTTTCTTGCGGAACGCAAGTCTGAAGGTCTGGAAACAAAACATTAGGGTTATGATCAAGATTACAAGACCACGAACGAACACACTAACGCCATATCAACACAGACATTTTTAATGTAGACAGGGCCAGCACTGTCAGCAGCGCCCATGTGCAATGACTGGTATATGGCTCTTTGGCGATCACTTACATACGAGCTACACTGCTTTTGGGTGATTCCTCTTGCAAAATTTTACATTTTCTTAATTTGTCCACACCGGGCCCCAATTGTTAACGACTCTTGAGTGATTATTTTTGACTTTAACTATTTTAACAGT
Organism: Cenopis cana; assembly: GCA_951800055.1. NCBI lineage: Eukaryota > Metazoa > Arthropoda > Insecta > Lepidoptera > Tortricidae > Cenopis > Cenopis cana. The sequence goes on along the minus strand of OX637482.1, from coordinate 10,509,493 downwards.
TAGGGACCCAGGTATAGAGTAAACTGAAGTCAACAATAAGTTTAAATTGCACTCTGATTTCCTTAACTTTCACTTAACGTTCGGGCCGGAGTGGACATCAATTAACTTTAACAATAAGAATCACCCTTTTGCGGTGTCCGCTTATTAGGTAAAAATGTTAAAATAGGCACTTTGTAATGCGTTAGCTAGAGTATATATTAACCGATATTGCACACGGGCGGATTTCAGCCGGAATTATTATATAGTTCTAAATTTAGCATCCTGATGATTAGGGAAAGGGAGTTGAAGAAGAAGATTCTGAATTCTAAAAGGTGTAATAACTCCATTAACTGCTTAATTTACCTTCCGACATGTTTAAATTAAACATGCAAAAACCATCAGAGTCATTAGAGCGACATAGAACTCTTCACTTTCATTTAATGTAGGATACGATAGAGCTGTCCTAGGTAGGCAAACGTTTTTTTTTTTGTGTCAAAGGTTTTGTCAGGAGGAAAGAGGATGTAACCTGTAGCTCTAGTATAAGTTTTTTCGAAACATTAACTAATTCGAACGCGTTTGCGTTTTGTCTCAAAATGTATGAAGACGCTTTCACCGAGTTTGAAATAGGTACGCGCGTTCTTCGGTTAGCAACAAATGTTATACTCGCTGTTTTAATTTCCACTAGTAACCACCAGAGGCGCTGTTCACGTTTTCATACCACTTTTATATATTTTGAGACAAAACACAAACGCGTTCGAATTAGTTAATGTTTCGAAAAAACTTATACTAGAGCTACTGTAAGTAATTGGATCCGCTTACCTTGAAGAAGTTTCCAGTGCTGTTCTTGAACATCGTTATGCAGATGAAAATTGGAACCATTACAATGCCAGCGAAAAGCATGAGAAATCCGGCCGCTGAAATAAAGAAAAAATACTTAATTGTAATTAATTAGGTACTTATGCACTTACATCAAACCAGCTGCGTCATATGACGAAGCAAATGATTATCAAATATTAATTGCTATTAATCTAGATTCAAGGCAAGATGTGATTTAAAGTTAAGATGACATATAAGTTACATATATGAAAGGCCAAAGTTACAAAAGAGTTAGGGCCAAAGACACAAGGAGACTTGATGCGATTTAAAAGATCGACGATGTAAATTATGTTAATCATTAAAGGCCAAAGTTACAAAATAGTTAGTAGTAGTAGTAGTAATATTCTTTTCACGTCTCTTGCTCGTAAAGTTTAATTTTATGCTTCGTAGACAGTGCCTAAAATACAGTTTTATGCTCTAGAGCATAAAGTAAAATCTTCGTCGAAGAACTCGTAGACTAAAACTAAGGCAATCGGTCCAACAGCCACACGATCAACCCCGTGCGCTGCACCCGCAGCCTGCCAGTGTGCGAGCGGCAGCCCGCGTTTCATCGAACGAGGTTAACGGTCGAGTGTAAATTTGATTTCATAACCTTAATTAAATTATTTGTTAATTTTCTCGCAACTGACGTGAAAAGTAGAGTGTATAACTCGTCCATAAAACCCATTTTACACTCGATTTTATGTCCACCGATTTCTATGAAACTTTCCAGTATTGTAGCTTAGACATCAGAATAGGACATAGGCTACAATTTATTTCAAAAACGTCCCCTTAGAGGGTTGAGAAAAAAATATATCTTTTAAGATAGAAACTTTAAACTCCCCTAATAGACTGAGAATTAAAATGGAAGAAAACAGTTTTCAGAATTTTTCGAAATTCACCCTCTGAAAGGGTGAAAAGAGGGTTGAAACATTGTATGGGCATCCTGAGTTTTTAAGTGAGTGACTTTATATTTACTTGGCGGGTAGACTCTAAGTAAAATATAAGAAAAGTTATTTCGGCGTTTTTGAAAATTCAACCCTAGGGGTATAAAAAAGGGGGTTGAATGTCTGTACGGAAAAAGTATAGTATTCGAAGCGAGGGACGATAAAATTTCGTTAATAGTAGGTAGGTAATTTAGTAGGGGTAGTAGTATAGGTAAGTAGATCAAACATTAAAAAACTGGACTACCCGTGCGAAGCCGGGGCGGGCCGCTAGTGTTTAATAATTTCTGTTTTGGCCAGTTCCTCGCGTTTTTGGGGCCATGTACCTCAAATTATAATTTTGTTCCCTGTTTGGCCTGATGAACGGCCATCGACAGATATCATTTGGGCTCCTTGTGCGGCCAAACGGGCCGACACCTGGGGCTTTTCTTGTGCTGAGCGATCTTTATGAAGCTTACTATATCCAGCATCCGGGTAGGGCACGCCGCCGAATTCCAAGTTGTTGTTGAAGAGCGCGTACACGAACACGATGATCATCATGGCGGGCGTGATGACGGCCCAGCACAAGCGCCAGTACACGCTCGTGCCGATGCCCAGCATGTACTCGATGTCCAGGCACACGTTTTCCAGCCCTACGGCAAATGTTTATTTTTTAATTGACTCAAGCAACAAAGGCCAACAAATCAAATAAACACTAGAACTGCGATGTGTCACGCAACCTCGAGGTGTCAGTTAACCGGACCGCGGCAACGTCGGAACCGACCGTGGATACGTCATCGTTCTATAACTACCTACCACGTGGAAATCAGTATTCCTGAAAGTATTGCGAGCAGGTAACTCTGGCAGTCCTTTACCTCTTCATGCTTAAACCGCTGAACCGATTCAGATGAAATTTGTTATGGAGTTATGAAATGGGGGAAGTACCTACTCTCGGTACTTAACATAGTTTACAAATCTTATAATTTCCATTTAAATACAGAAATGTAGACACATCGAATCATAATATATGCATGGCAATCAAAATATAGGTACGCATGGAAATCACGACCGCTCCTCGTGGCTCGTTAGTTATTACTTATCTCTTTACCATAATTAACATGTATGGAGTGATAGTGCAAAAAACCCTCTGATATAGATTCAAAATATATCTGATTAGGGTCGGGATAATTAGCGTGATTATGATAATTAACATGGGTGTCTGAGATAACAAAACAATCATGACGATGTTGATTTCATAGGTTACCGGGTTTTGGTTTTAATTAATTAGGTTTTTAATTTTAATGTACCTATTAATAAGTATTAGGTAGATAGGCACCATCTAGGTACGCTGTACGCATGTAACACCCTCGGTTTCATCATCACTTACCAACAGGTGAGAAAGTGGTAAAATGATTACCTATTCTATTTATAAAATAGTATTTTATCTACACACATATCATAAATCCTCTAATATGCGTTCGGAAACCGTAGAAAATGGCTCTCATTTCAACATTCAATGAATTTATGACAATTTTCTTATCTGTGGCTAAGGCTACAACAGTAATATAATTTTTGATTTTAATCTCATATATGATGTTAAAATATTAGACGTCAAACAAAACTGTCAAAATTTAAATGTCAAAGTTGACATGTGCCTATTCTAGTATCACTGAAAATTCAAATTCAGTCGATGCGAAATGTCAGCTCGATGTTTTTTTAGTATATATCGCACGAAATTTGATCTAGAACGACATGATCACATCAGAATAGGGACTCTTTACTTTTTAAAATAACATTCAGGTATCGGTTGCCAGTTCCGATTTCGATATTTCCGCAACCGTGCAAAAAAGGTTGTATTAACACAATTATTGTATTTATTTACTACGGTTTCTGAACCCATCTTAGAGTATTTATAATATGTGTGTAGATAAAGTAATGTATGCAACTGTACATAATTAGGCATTAAAACACTCGTGTGACCTTATTATGAAACTCGCCTTCGGCTCGTTTCATAAAACACACTCTTACTTTAATGCCCCTCATTATGTACCAGTTGCATAAACTACTATTATACAATCGTTACATAATGACAGCTATCTATTGAAGTCGAGTAACGCGGTTAGACCACGTGACTTGCCGAGTCGAGTTACGAGATTTCAATACACAATTTTGTAACTATTATGTACAATACTTTTTCTATGAGGCCATGAAAATAACAACGACGTTAGTGCATAGACCTTTAACTTGAAATAGAAAGAAATCTAATGGTGTTAAATCACATGACCTAGGGGGGCAATTTTGATCACCGAAACGAGATAGGTATAGTACCTCCACGAACTGCAGCTAAACTTTCATTATTTTTTTGTTCAACTAAGTATTATACAAATGTGTTGTTCTCTCGTGTAGTGCATTATGATTTAACCCTAAACTGTCAGCTGTCAAATTGGTTTTTGTTTATTTTTTTGTGGCCAGTACTTTTACGGCCAGTACTTTTAGGAGGCCAGTTCAAATCTTCCGTAAATTTTGGGACATCCGTTATATGCGTGGCAGCTATTCGGAAATGAAAGGGTCGAAATATTAAGCAAGATCTCTCAGGAGGTATATTAGCATTTCTTAAGGCGCCTGTATACGCAAGGCCTTCTCCATACAAACTCTGTGCAAGTTTTATTCGTCAGTTTTGGCACTCCCACATATAATTTTTTTTGCTTGTTAATATTAGATATACGATACGAAGAATGTCAAGCAAAAAAAAATCAAAAAATTAAAAAAAAAAAAAACAAAATTCGAAAAATTAAAAAAAATATTTTACTAGCCAACTAAAAAATAAGCGTACCTACTGGCCAAAAATCATAAGTGTAATGCAAACACAAGCCAAGAAAAACTTGCACAAAGTTTGTAGGGGCAGTGCTGCGTATACAGGCGCCTTAAGCATCTGAAACGTTTGGACAAGTAGGCACATATAAAAAACCCTTTAAAACATATACCAGAATTGCTATAGTGGTAACTAACCAAATAATAAATTAAAATTAAATATTAAAGTGGACATGAAGAGCAAATTTTGGCCTTTTTATGAGGGACGCCGGGATTAACCCTCAAGTAAAGTTAGTTGAGAGGTAATTTGATTTGAAATATGTTGTACTTACCGTAGATCCAGATAACTCCAACGATTTCTACGATACCAGTAAACAGCACCAAAAACGTTCCACCATAGTGATCCACTAGCTCCAATATCCATTGACCGCCCTGAGAAAAAAACATTATAATACATTATTTTATTAGGATTCCGTCCGTCTGTAACAATTAGAAACATGATATTTTTAAAACATATTTATATATTGTGAAAAATTGAATTCGTTTTGAAAACTCCTATGAGATTATCGTTAAAAAAAATCGGTTCACGTGAATTATACTTGAAAAACCAACATACGACGTTATTCAGTCGCGCAAATCAGTAACAAAATGCGCCGATAGAATATATGGCGCTGTACCTACTGTGTTCAATTTCTACCTCGCGCTATTAAGATTTTTCCTGAATTTAATCGGGTCGGGGTAGGTATCACGGTACACGATCTGTGTACGGAACCTCCGGTAAGCGAGTCGGACTCGAATTTGAGCAGTTTTTTTTATTAAGGCGACGATATACGCAAATTACCTTGGGCCATCGAGGATTTGTATAGGTACTACTCAGACTTGCTTTTTTGAAGTAGGTAAAAATCAACTCTTATTGTGTCCTCGTCTGGGCAGAACAGCGTTTTTTTTAATACAACGACGGTGGCAAACAAGAGTACGGTCCACCTGATGGTAAGCGGACACAGCAGCCTATAGACGCTCGCAACTCCAAAGGAGTCACGTGAGCGTTGCCGACCCTTTAACAAATTTGAGGATTCACTGACAGCAGAAGGAACAAATTTAGGTCCATCGCTCTCAACACAGTTCATCCGCGTTTCAAAGAAAGCGGTAGGTATTTTAGCTTGCACTGCCTTGAAGATTAGTTAGAAACATGACTTACAGGTGTGACATAGATGAGACCGATAGCGAAGCCGGCGGTGCAGCAGATCGCCGACATGACGATGGTGGGCACGCGCGGGAAGGCGTCCATCAGCACCGTGTTGATGGCCGACAGGAGCGCCACGGCCGAGCCCACGCCCAGCACCGACATCATAAGGAAGAACAGCACCGAGAATAACTGTAACAACGGTATATTAGCCACGGTTCATAATATACGCGTGCCATTAAGCGTGATCCAGACGGTAGTCCAGGTCCCTAGGACGGTGCGACCTTGGTCCGCAAAGACTGGTTTCCAAAGGAAATCTTCCTGGAAACAACTGTCTACTCGGTCACCAAGGTCGCCCGGTTTTGGGGCTTGTTTTCGATTGTTTGGCACTGGCTTTAGTTGTTGGACTGGTAGGGGAGCCCAAAAAGGGATTTTAGGATTTACTCGAGCACTCCAGATTAATGGGAGGTTTAACTGTTTTTTTTTACTGTTCTACGGCACACTGACAGTTACTACTGTAACGCCAAGAAAGTGGTCTTCCACTTTTGAACCTTAAACTAAAAGTAATAAAGTCGAATAGTGGTACACCTCTTTTTTTGGCTGTATTTCACTCAAGACAAAGCTTATGTGACTCAAGTCAAGATTAACTGGGAATAAAGGTAATTGTACTTCCCAACCCAGCACATGCTCAAGAGATCAAAATGCTACTGGGCAGGCCGGGTGAGATTTGTAAAAAGTTTACGCAATGTAAACAACTGTATGAGGTCAACTAATTTGATTTTTGGACCACTTCGACCTTTTCACAGTGAAAATCTATATTAGCTGCCGCTAGAGATCTCATATTAACCTCACTGTGACAAAGTACGAAGTCGCCCAGAAATCATATTGGTTGACTGTACCTGTGGCACAGGTGTCTTCGCGATGGCATCCGGGTAGGAGACAAAGGCCAGGCCTGTGCCGCCGCTGCCGACCACGTCCTTCACCTCGCGGCCCAGCACGTGCGCCAAGTTGCCCAGGATACCGAAGATGGTGATGCCAGACAAGAGGCTGGTGAACGTGTCCAGGGTTGTGACGATCATGGCGTCCCTGTGGAATTGGAACGGGTTTCCAGCCTCATCACCAGATATAAGTTGTCGGCCGTATTTATAAAACCTTAAAACCATTGGTAGAAACGCCCGCTTTAAGCCATGAACCTCTCATGTCATGAAGCCCTCAGCTACCGATTAAAAAAAACAACATTAACATGTGGACGGTATAAACCGGGCTCGGTAGATGCAAAATCACAGATCAATGCACTACTTCGAAAAGACAATATTCATTAATGTCAAATAAGGATAATGTGTCGATGAAGCCTCCGTTCACATATTAATGTTTACTTTTCTGTCTCTCTTTCACAATCAAAATGCAACGAAAACGATGTTATAGGGATGACCTCTTCCATTCATTAAGAGGAGGGGTAGGGCAAGCTCTCTCCATATAAACTTTGTGCAGGATGTTCTTCGTTTGTGTTTGCATTAAAATTATGATTATTGGTCAGTATGCTTATTTTTCTGTTAGCTATTTCGTGATGTAATTTTTTTTCATTAATATTAATTTTAATTTTTTTCATTTTTTTGAAATATTTGAAAATTTCCACATCGCCTTCTTCGCATATCTAATACCTATTTACATCCAAAAAAAATATTTCATTCGTTAGTGCCAAAACCTACGAATAAAACGTGCACAGAGTTTGTATGAAGAATGCGTTGCCCAATGCCCACCCCTGCGCCTAAGATAAAATAGAATAGCGGCCTACAAGAAGGTTGTTGTACTTAGTAATTATATCGAAAAGGTCAAATTGACCATTGGTGATCAACAAAATCAATTTTGATAAGTACAGCATTACTTATGTTGCATAATTAATTCACATTGTAAGGACGGTTTGAATAATTCAACCTATTGATTTCAAATGCGAGGTGTTTACCTGTACACGTTTTGTCGGAAGCCGTTGTATGATGAGAACATAATGATGGCTCCGGTGCACACCGACAATGAGAAAAACACCTGTGTTACGGCGGCGTACCACACCTGTGAAACGAGTAGATACGTTATTTACTTCAATATACGTAGCCGTCCGCTACCGGTGACTGGGATCCCCGGCCGGATAACAAAAGATTGTTTTATTGTTTTTTTTTTTCGCTGGGAGAGGACGGGTTACGGGTTAAGCCGAATTCGACCAATTAGGCATAAGGATTTAATCTGAGATTAAATGCCTAATCAGCATCTGGATAAACTATATACATTTTGCATGCACTAAAGGTGTAGGAACATCCTATTGAAACGCTATTGACGCTATTTTTATTGAACAGTCGAGGGCATAAATATCTATACGTTTTTGGACCTTATTTAAATAGAATAAGGTGAAAATATGTGTACATATTGGTGCCCTTGGTTGTACATACGAATGTACTTTTTTTCGACACGAGAATTGTGTTAATAATTCTGTATTCTCTTAATGTTAAACAGCATTGCCTTAATTATAATAATAGCTTGTTCTTAGTTTATGAAAACAATAGAGATCACGATACCAAGATAACTATGCATTCATCCAGTATGAACAAGTAACTACTTTGTAGGTACTATGTACCATCGACAGCACAGTTGACTGACCATTCGTGAACCTTTTCGGCCATGAAATAAGGTCTAGTAATGTCCAATGTAGCGCGTTGATGTTTGTACGCTGCACGTGGTTATCAATGAGTAATTAAAGTTAACGGCAGCGTCGGCAGCATACCTACATCGTTTCGTTTACAGTTATAGTGCAGTACTTGGCTAGTGTCCTCTAGTAGTACTAAATAAACCTTATGGTCACATCACCATAGGTAGTCGATTACCTATAGGTAGAATTAAAGTTTGCACTAATAACAATTTATCGACCAAGTAGATGCTAAATCACCTAAATCTTTTACCTACATTCAGGCTGTAAGAGGTAGGAGCACCGTTGATTTAATTTGGTCAATTGAGTTAATGTCGAGCTCATGATATGAGCTGCCGATGACAATTGCCTGACGGATGGACGGATTCACAAATAAGAAAAATTCTCAGATCATCTCTGATGTGCGCTAAGTCTGTATATCTATGTTAAACTTTTAGATTGTAACGCGGTAGCGGTAAGGTGTACATTATTTGGTAGTTTTTTTTGGTTTTACATACTGAATACTTAGTTATGTTGATTTAGTCCTTACTTCAAGCTTGATGAGCATTTCCCACTGAGGAGTCAGGAAGAACAAGATTCCCGTTCCGGCTCCATCCAAAGTGGCAGTACTGTAAAACGACAAAAGGATTAACGTAAGTTGTTGGTTTCTGTCTATAGTTGTATAGGGATGACGACACTATAAAAGAAAATATCTAGATCCAATTCAAGATCTAAATCCAATTTTTCTACATAAAGGCTCAAATTCTCAATCAAATGGCGAAAAAAGTAATTCAAAAAAATAAATAATTACGTAATTATAAGTTATCAAAGTTTTAAGAGTGGGTATGTTCTGTCCCTTTTCCGCAAAACGCACCTTTGTATTGAACGATCGTCATTTACTATGGCGCTACTTAACAGTGACGTCACGGTTAGGTAGCACTTTCTCTCTCTAACTACGAACATTCTAACCGTTGTAGCTTCGTTATTTTTTGAGATATTTGAATAGGATTTTTACTATTTGGCATAGTTTTATGTCTTCTTTCTACCGAAGTAATAATTTTTTTTGAGTCGACATCCCTATTATAGACTCCAAGATGCATTCTGGATCTTAAGTTTGACTGAGTTTCCTTATATCCATAATCCTCTTCGCGATTAATGTTCCCGTTCATGCAAAACTTCAGCTCAATCTTTAGCTTTAGGTAGATTATAATGTTGCACTCAGTATCTTATCATAAGTATCGTATCTATATTCTACATGTACACTAAAATAAGCAATAACCTAACTCACCGGGCGGCAACAGGCGGCCCGCGAACCTCCTTATTGACCACCTACAACGCGGTACCTTTGGTCTGATAGAGTCACAATCACAAATTATTAACACGTGCGGCCCGCGACAATTGTGGTAGCTAATATGTGGCTCTTTACTACTAAAAGGTTGCTGACCCCTGACCAAACGTAAAACAAGGTGATTTTGAAGTCACACGAAAACGAGCGGGAAGTCTGGCAACACGGCCGCGGGACGTCTATCTACCCTTTAGGTAGTCTAGTGGATCCATGACCATGATCAATTTCAGGTGTAACAATTTTGTCTCTAACTATCATTATTTTTTCTCTAAAGTGTATCCAGTAGTACATGGTACCAGAACTGTAACATATTTATGTAAATAATGTGGTGTGTAAGTGTACCTGATCAGCAGGATAATCATGACCACATATGGGAAGATGGCGAGGAAGTAGGAGGCCTTGCCCGAACTCTTGACGCCGCGCGCCACGATCCCGAAGATGATCAGCCACGACGCCAGTAGGAACAGCACCAGGTACCAGATTGGAAGGCCTGCCAATGATAATAATATGATGAATACGCTATTTGACTATTTTTTTTTATAATGCCAATCGAACCAGTTTTTAGAGACGATCAAATGTCTATATGGAACCAACAACAATTAGGGCACAATAAAGGGCGAAAATTAGGGACAAACCTAGCTCGACGCTAGCGGCCCTCAAAAAGGCTCCTACAAATTGGCCCTGGCAAATGACGTCACTTGCACAGCATTCGACCAACCGTTGTATGGGAAAATTAGTATTTTGCTGTTTTAGTCGTAAAATTATGCGTTTAGGTACATAGTTGACATACAATTTATTTTATATTTTTACATAAGCATTCTATTGACACCTTTTATTTGAATTTTGGACGGTAAAAAAAATTACATAATTTTCCGAGTTTTTGATGATTCATATCTTTTTATGATTTTGGTAAAATTTTATAATTTACGATTTATTGTGATATTTTGATGGCTAACTATCCAAAAAGTGACACTGTCTTATAAATTTAACATGTGTCAAATACCCTATTCAAGTAGTTTTCGAAGAACATTCAGCGATTTGTACATTATAAATGCAATATCAGAGTGATCAGTAGTTCTAGTATATATTTTTAAGAAACAAACGAAACAAATTGAGACTAAACGCAAACGCGTTCGTTCGTGTTTATGTTTCGAAAAAATATAATACTAGAGGTACAGAGTAGAGTCAGCCACCACTGAAAGTTGTAATCGTTTACCACAAATAATATAGAGTCGAAAAGTGGTAGAGTGGAGTATATCAGCACAAACTCGACGAGTTTGTACTATTTTGTAGGGAGTCAAGTTTTCTGAGATGATTGTAAAACTGAGTTCCAAGAACCGGCTAAGGGCGTGACGGGGCAGGCGCAGCATACCTACATATGTATGTTGATCGGCTACCGTAGTCGCTGCCTGCCACATCATGTGGGCTTTTTTATAAAAAAATGGAAATATATAATAACAGGTGCACTTACCAAGTCCACCTTCAATGGTGTCCTGTTGCTGAAGCACTGTTCGTCTGTAAAGTCAAATTAAGTAATTTAAAAAAAGTAACACTTGAATTTCCCAGTAATGATTTAATTATCCCAGATGTACTTATGTAATTTTTAATAAGCTATTTTATTTGATTCCTACATACTTTCCACCTACTTAAAGTTGAATAATTTACACAAGAACTAAACTTTGAAACTCTAGTCAGTCCTATCTACACTAAGTATGATCCTCGAGAAGACTCGTGACTCACTGCGGGTAGGGATCAAGTGTTGTTGAAACTGACCAGCAACAGTATTATGATATGAACTCGAGTAGTTTTTAGGAAGAACAGCTCAGCATTGCTCGAGCCTTTCTCGATGTCGTCGGCCCAGGTCCAGGACTCGTCTGTTATAGCTTGCTACCGATAAAGTACCATCATCAACTCTCACCTTCCTAGCGTTATCTCAGTACAGTTGCAGCCTTTTGCTACCGCTTCTGTACCTTTGAAACTAATTACTACTACCAGGGGGCTCACTCCGTCAGTTCGCCGCCGCCGCGCCGCTGTAAGTACATCCGTAGGTGGTACCATTCAGTGGCTGGCGCATTGGTACCGGACGGTCGCGTCGTCGCGTCATTCGCCTGGTGTGGTCAAAGTTTCTTATTTACTTACCTATTATAATTTGGATTGTGAATTGGGGATGTATCAACAGTGGGACAGAGGGAATTATAAACTTACAGGAAAAACAGTTCAGCACTGCTCGTGCCGTTCTCGATGTCGATATCCCCGGTCTGGTCGGAGGGCACGCACAGCACGTCGGTCCAGGACTCGTCGCACACCGCCCACGGCAGGGTGCCCTGGAAGCTGAACACCAGGTAGTACAGGCACAGCGCGATGATCGACACGTAGTATGATAGGATGTATCCGGAGCCCATGGCCTGCGCGTAGCCCGTCCCTGGAAAGGTACGATCATAGTTGAGAAGGCGGGGATGTCCACCGTGCGATCACGACAACACAGATACATATAGTCCCTATTCGTCTCGGTACAGCCGCAGACCGGGTAGAGTCAGTCCGATCCAAGTCGGGCCTAGCTGAGTCTCCTTCTGGACTCTTCTCAGCTAGCTCGATTCCACTCACAGGTCAGGTTCGCTTGAAGCCGCTCAACCAAACTCACTGGAGCGCAAACTCTTAGTGTATTCCAGTGTCGAGAGACAAATTGAGAACAGGGAATCAACCGACATGAACTGGGTTTGATTTCAATTTCAAATTTCATTTCATTTCAGGTTTGGATACAGCAATATTCTTTATAGATTATTGTATTTACTGTACAATACAATATAATATGTACAAATACTCTATATTGTTTACCAAAAAGTAATAAACAACAACGATATAATGACCTCTAAAACGCTTAAACTCTAAAACGGTACAGAATTGGCCACCTAGCCTCTAGATACTCGTAGGTACTCATTTTAATAATAAAATATAAGATTTACTAACCTTTCATAGCAGGTGACAATGCCCAGACCTTCACAGAATTTCTAGTACTAAACTGACCCAATACACATTCAAGGTAATACATGGGTTTGCCAATTAGGAAAAGCACTATGATGTAAGGGATGAGAAAAGCGCCTCCGCCGTTCTGGTAGGCGACGAAGGGAAACCTCCACACGTTGCCAAGACCCACTGACGTGGCTATACATGACATCAGGAACTCGATCTGGTTTCCCCATGTGGCCCGCTGGGGCGTATCGTCTTCTGGGTCTTCCTGGAATTAAAAAAAGCGTGAAGTGGCTGAAAAGCTGAGGCTGAAGGCAAGCAAAATTTTTTTTACTAAGTACAATATCCAAATAAATAACAGTATCCAAAGGTCACCTTGAGGTTTTTTAAAGGAGGCAGATTCGTCACTATCCATTTCGTCTTTATTATCGTAACGGCATGCGACGATACTAAGGTAGATACGTATGTTCATATTAAAGTGTCATTACAGTAATTATTCTTCGTTATCAAACATAGCATGCTTGATTGGTATTCGGTATATATAACTACACTTATATACAGAAAGAAAATTTAACTACCAAATTAAATGTTCGTATGATTTAGGTACTATACCATCAAAACAGGAGGAGATACGACGGAAAAAGAGATAATAGTTTTGGTTTTCCTTGATGTTACATCAAATTCAAATAGCATACCTAATTATTCCTACATATCCTGTGTAAATATTAATCAGTTCTCATTAAATTTTATTAATGTTTTTTTTTTTTTTTTTTTTTTTTTTTTTTAATTTATTTAGGCAACAAACAGTCACATTTTAGTACTTAACTTAAAAACATTTGAGTAATAGACCTCGAGTGCCATAACATAACATTACATTAAATATACGAGAATTTAGAAGCGATATTAAGCGAACAACGGGTAAAGGGCCTTATTTCCTTACATATACATACATGGTAGCTATCAAATAAAACAAAATCAAAGTTATATTCAATCTAGAATTGGAATCCCATAGGACTGTTTTATTTTTTAATTTATATGATTGTGGTTAACACAACGTGAACTCCAATACTATACAGAATAAAAATAATAGGAAGCAAAGAGAACTGAAACACTCCTGAAGTGAGAGGTAGCACTAAACAATAGGGGATGGAGAAGTAGGTATGTCTTTCAGTATCCTAAGCATATAAATTTATATTTTTTAGTTATAATGAGTTGAGTTTATCATTTAAGTAACTATTCTAATTATTTCGTAGATATATGTATGTTTTGTTTTATGTTTCACTATTTATCACATACATTAACAAAGGCATAGCTTACAAATATTATTATCTTAATAGGTACCTAACTACAATTTGCATTTAAGATGGCTAACAATGCAGTTCTTGAAACATTGAAAGTTTTTGTTACAGAAAAGATCAATCTTATCGATATGTAAAAAATTTGTATTGTAGTAGCTGAGACAACGGTTAAAATAAGAATTTGATACGTATTTGGTGCGTGAGTAAGGAATAGTAAATAATTGCTTATGGCGTGCAGTGCGTTGTGGAATTTTAAATAATAGCCTACCAAGAAGTGATGGGGAATCAATAAGGTTATTTATTAATTTAAAGAGAAACATTATATCAAACTGAATTCGGCGATTTTCTAATGTCAATAAGTTATAGCGCGAAAGAGTACTCTGATAAGAGTTACGACCCCGGCCCATGCGAAAGTCAATAGCTTTAAGAAATTTCTTTTGAACACGCTCAACCCTATTAATGTGGCATTTAAAGAACGGGCTCCAAATGATGCATGCAAAGTCTAAAATCGACCTAACCAGACTATGATATAAGGTCATATACGTCATTTCATATCTAAAAGGCTTGCAAACCCTCAGGATAAAACCAAGCTGTTTGTAGGCCCTTTGAACAATTTTATCAATATGAAAATTAAAAGTAAATTTACTGTCTATTATCACCCCAAGATCACGAACTTTATCAACTCTCTCCAATTCATGAAAGTTTAATTTATAATTGTACAAGATAGGAGTTTTATTGCGTGTAAACGTAATAACATTACACTTTTCAAGGTTTAGAAAGAGCTGATTGTTATCGCAGTATTTAGCTAAGGATTCAATATCAGCTTGTAGTTCATGCGATGCTATTAATGCAAAATTAGTCATATAGATAACAAATACGCGTCGAAGGTGGTTTTCAAATTATAAAGTAAAGCCAGCTTACCCTTTTCTCATCGTTTACTATTGGAGGTGGAGGTGGCTTAAAATCTAGGGTCCCTGGAAGCCCTCTCGGTGGCTCCGGCGATGCGTCGAAGGCGGCATTGTCTTGCTCTTTACTCTGGAAACAAGAGATAAACAATATTTTTAGGTATAGTTAGCACATATTTATGCCGGGAAACTTTGCAACAAAAATATCACTGTGACCACCACCAAAAAAACATCATAAATCCACCATACCACATACTTTAGCATTTCTAACCCGCCACGACTTAGTACGGGTAGGTCAGTTTTTAATATATTTATCTATATTATAGCCTATCTTATAGGTATTACTAAAACCGGGTTTGTTGTATTTAAACAGAGACTATAAAAAGTTTTAAGTCTCTCACTTAAATTTTTTTTTCTCCCCATACAAACTTTGAACCCCTTTTTAACCCCTTAAGGGGATGAATTTAAAAAAAACGCTGAAATTAGTTTTGTTGTACCTATTTAATTTAAACAGAGCTTCTGTAAGAAATTTTAAGTCGTTCACTCAAAAAAATTTTGCTACCAATACAAACTTTGAACCCTATTTTAACCCCTTTAGGGGATGAATTTTAAAAACGCTGAAATTAGTTTTGTTCTATTTAAACAAAGAGTCTCTGTAAGAAATTTGAAGTACCTCACTTAAAAAAAAATTGCTCCCCATACAAACTTTGAACCCCTTTTTAACCCCTTTAGGGGATGAATTTCGAAAATCGCTGATATTATTTTGTTTCTATTATTATAAGGAACATTCAAACAAAGTTTGAATACTCTCACTTAAAAAAAAAAATTGCTCCCTATACAATAATTCACCCCCATTTTCAACCCTTTAGGAGACGAAAATTTAAAAAATGCAGATATAACTTTCATTGTCTTATTTTAAGGAGTCTTTGTACAAAGTTTCAAGTCTGTACCTTAAAAAAATATTGCCCCCCATACAAACTTTGCACCCCCTTAGGGGTAGAATTTCCAAAAATCCCGTCTTATACCTTACCTCCGTTATATACCCTAACTACAGTGTAAATATCAAATTTCTGGCCGGCGGGGCGGTGATGAGTCAGTGACTCTATCAACTTTATTATATATATAGTTATGACGCTTAATTAGACGGAGTAAAACACAGATTCTATAAAAATAGATAAAAAAAATTGCTGTGACTGACTAGCTGACTAGCCTTGCTTTATTGTCTCGCAAGAGGTGAAAAAAGTAGAATAAACTCCTCGGGGATAAAGCTGTTTTTGTCTTGGGCGCACTTAAATCCCTCACTACACGCAGGACTCAGTCTTTATTCCCTCGCTCCGCTCGGGAGTAAAATTTGGAGTCCTTCGTTACGTTCGGGATTCAATATCGCACCTGTGACATACGACAGTGCTTTATCCCCTTGGTGTATAATCTACTATTAAATTGAAGGCAGGCGTTAATAATATTTGATTCCACATTGTTCATTTCATGGTCAGAATAGAAAGGCGATAGGAATTTTTTGCACATTCCACCTATGAGAGGCTCTTTCGAAACAGTCACGTGAGAATTCGCCAGTTTTATGCAATACATATGTAATTAAAAAAGGGCATACTCATAAACGGTATAATGACTAGTGGATTATCTCAGATATGTTTTATAGGTAGTTCCGTTTTTTAGTCAATATTTGTATGGCCATGATGATATCTACCTGTAGTTTTGAATATCGTCGATAGCCCTGATCTGATCATAATTAATTTAAACCTTGTAAGTAATAAAGTACAAATGTAGGTCATTATAAACAAAGGCCGTTACTTATGTATGTTCGTGGTTCTGATTATATGGCGTTAATTGAACGCGTATTTTCTTAGAGGATAAATATACTAAAGAGTCGAAATACGTGTGCCACCGTGAGGGACGGCAACAAAGCAAGATGGCTACCGTGGGGTGACCATATCGCTAAAATTACCCCATTGCTTCTGTTTATTTTGTATAATGCGATTCATTTTAGGCACTGTTTTATAATAAAGATTTAAAAAAATATAATTCTCTCGATAGCGTTATTGGAATGGGACAGACAGACAGCAGGAAGCGACTTTGTTTTATACTATGTAGTGATGATACCTACTACCTAGTGAAATATTTTTTTCACAATATTTAAACTTCTACATAATGTTAAATATTAGATAATACAATTCACCCAAGTCTAGAAGTATAAGTATTTTATATCATCACAATTAACATTTTCATATAATCCTAAATTACCCGATAATCAGGTTATTTTTAAATCATATTAGCTGGTATCCCTGAATTGATGAATGGCGGCAAGATGGCGGCTCTGTTGGGCGCAACTAGTGTCAAATCTGACATTGCGCCCAACAAAAAAAAGCGGCACGGCGACAAAGACAGCAAATAATCTATATATCTCAGTCGCACTTACCGAGATTTGTATATGGCCGTCTCGCTTGATCGCGAGCACGTGGTTTGCTTGTCCTGTCTGGGAAGTCTGTGCGTATTTTGGACACACTGTGATAGGTATATACCTACTTAAAATACAACACAAATTACTCTTTATTGCACACCTCAATTAAAGGACACAGTACAGCATAAAATCACAATAAGTAGAGACAAACAACAGGCGGTATTATCGCTAAAGAGCGATTTCTTCCCGATAACCTTAGGGTTAGTAGCGGCATAGCTATGTACTTACTATTTCTATAATATTATAAGTCGATGAGTAGCGGAAATAAAATCTAATCATATCGTGTGGTGTGTGTGTAGTGTGGTGTGATCTGTGTGGGACAAGACCGGCTGAGGGCTTGAACCACTTACTGTTTTTAAGGGTTCTGTTCTGTACCCAAAGTGTCCGAAGGGAATAGTGTTGTCACGGCAGCCTGTCCGTCCGTCTCTGTCATCACTTCATCAGGTTTTAGAGGCAAACTGTTGGAGCGCAAGTCTTCAAATTTTCACAATATAAGCATTTTGTTGACCCAAAACCATACCTAAACGGGGCGCAAAAATTTTTTTTTACCTACCCCTACAATACAAATACTCTTTATTGCACACCTCAATTAAAGGACACAGTACAGTAGGTACAGTTTAAACTTCGGAACAAAAGTTTGTAAAAAAAAAACTAGCTTTGGTGGCTTTAATTCCTTTGTTTTCCAATATCGTCTTTAAACAAAAAACAGTATTATCAGGATTTTATCTACTCAACGTGCTCTAATCTAAACAACGATATCCCACTCGATGGGATAGGTCAAACACATTTTTACGCGCTCCCTTTTAGCTGTATGGCAGCCCCCTCTTAAAAGACATTTAAAAATAAGTTTTGATATTTTTTATGGCTTTGGTTCAACAAGATGCTTATACTGTGTAAGTTTCAAGACTGTAGTTCCAACCGTTTGCCTGTAAAACCTGTGTGACAGACAGAGGGACGTACGGACGGAAGGACGCGTGAGTCCCTAGTTTCCTACCCTGCCCAATAGGTGTACGTTTGGACCCTTCGGGTACTGAACCCTAAAAAGGACAAAGGCTGTACTGCATGTGATCTGATAATTTTTTAACAGTGCAAGCCATGTGCTCTAAAATATTTTGAAGAGTTAAATCAGTGATTCCTGATTGGTGGATTTAATATGGTGAAGTATTTTGAATGGTCATAATCAAATTTCCCTAGAGGCTAAATGTCCCACTTTAGCCCCGCTTCATAAATCTAATTCTTATATCACATTTTTCGAGGATGAGAAGTGAAAAGGCTTTGAAATACTGCATACTTTGAATTTCTGTTGCATTCGTCATCAGTCAACTTACTAATGAAAATAAAATAAGATATTATACTTAGGTATACCTACAACACAACAATGTTTAAGTTGTAAAAGATATTATCGATGACTAACCATGTCTGTAGTCATATTTTGCGTTGTTAATAATTTACTTTCATTATCAGATACGTTATTAACATTGCTAAACAATAACAAAGAAAAAAAAAGATTATTTTTTTTTATTGGAAATGCAAAAGTTTAAGATGTTTTGTTTTTTGTTAGGTACTCGCAATCACGCAAAAAGGGCTGAACGGATATAGAATACTTTTTGTCGCGAAAATCATTCCTCGAAGGGATTAAATAAGGAGTGGAAGTTTACGCGGCCGTAGTTGCGGGTTTTGCCCTAGTTGGTACAGTCAAGTTTGCGAAATGGGTTCTAAATTAATGCACGTGACCGTACCTAAATAAAACAAAACACTAGCTGACAATGATAGATAGAAACGTTTATTCAGTACCACAGAAGACACACAATATTACAAGAAAAGAAAAGAAGAAAAACATACACAAAAGCACACGTGTGTCTCCGTGGCAGTGAAACGGACACTGGCTCAGCATTATGCTGAGGTGTTAAACACCTACAGCGCTTGAATTTAAACTCAATTTCAATTAATACGTGAGTTTTAACCGTTTAGTAAAATAAACCTACAGCGCTGATTTTCAGCCAGTACCGTCGGTGACTCACGGACCGGCATACAATATATATAATAGCAAGAAATAAAATAAAATTAACTGCAATAGATTAATATAAGCTAAAAATAAAGCAATACATAAATAAAATAAAGGAAATTAAGGAAATTAGGAAGAAAATGAGTGAAGTGAATTATATTTACTTGTTTCTTTCCCGTAAGGCCGCGTTCATAATTATTATGCCATGTATTTTTATCGGTGTCGGGTCATGCAATGTGAACAGTTAGCAGTTTTCCATACCACCCTTTAGGCTATCGATCTGATTCCTACATCGATATCGGATCGGAACACGCACTAGGTGCTAGAGCAAGAATTTTGGCATCATTGATCCAAACGCAAGTTATCGGGATTTCAACCTACACTGAAGACACAACAGACACATAAAAGAAAAGAGAGTTTTATGCAAAAGTTAGATTTCATATTGAAATAGCAGCAGCAATGGTCGCGAGCAATCGCTACTACGCAGCATCGTCTTTTAAGTAGGGTATGGAATGTAGCTACCACGTCACTCTAATTAGACGCGAGCTGACTCCGGCCGTTAGTTCAAAAAGTTCATCCTTTCCTTATGTCTCGCGGACCCCCAAAATTGCCGGGTGACAATGGTATGCTTATATACTTTACCGTGGACGTGCACGTCCACGATACTCTCATTCGTAACTAGACCATATACTATAGACGATAGACAAATTAATAATGTGTGTAATTTTCATTTCTCAAAAATCGGGAGCGGTGATGGTTATGACGTACAAGATGAAACATTGTCGAAATACCTATTTTCCATTTGGTCATATCTAGAAACAATATATGGCAATGTAAAGCTGTAATACTAGTTACTATTTATGTAGAACATTATTTTCGGGTACCTTTTCTATTTTTTCTGCAAAATCTTGGTTTTTTATTTTTTTGCTTATTAAATACTTTTGAATTGTGTCAATGTATCGAAATATAGAGTTCAGGTATGAATTATAGCATATTTATTCAGCTTCCATTTGATACCATATTCGTGTATGTATGTTGCATAGGTTGGGTCTGATCGACACTTTTCCAAACGTGGCGCCGGCAGTTTTCTTGACGTCATTACTCGGGGGACCGACCTTATATTGTCTCTCGGCAGTTTCGTGGTCCAGGAGACATGCCTAACAACATACTAAAAGATGGCGCTGGTTTCCGAAAGTGAAGTATTTGTTGGACGGAAACCCGTAACAACATGCACTAATATTCTACTATCTCCCTAATAAACAACATGTAAATAATCTAACCTAACCTAACCTATATCATTTGAATTGATTTTTTTATTGAATCTTGAAACTTCTACATAATACCTAACGAGGAAAAACATATGAGTATCTTAGTCACGTTTCCCAGTAAGAAAACCGAATTAAATCGTGGCACGGCTCACGTGGTATGCGTAGATACCTAATACTGTACCTAATCACAATAATACTGATTATCTATCGATTATTACACCGCTGGTATCGTATGCAGCCGATAAACCCCAACACGAAATAAATTATTTATTAATAATAAAGACAGCTGCCTGATTTTCAATTTCAAAGTATGAATATTTTTTAATAAAGTCAGTTTTTCCACCACCAACCTAAATCTAAAAGACAACTTCAGACTTACTTCTCATTCATATCAAATAACTATGACGGAATTATAACAGAAACATAAGTGAAATATAATTTGTAAGGTTTCTTTCGGAAACAGAAGTTATTCTACAGCTGAAATAATTTACAATTCGGGAAAAATATGAATTGTTTCAGAAATTTCGCATCACTATTCGTTTCACTAGAATAAGTACCTACGCAAATCAGAAATCTCGGTGTCAGAACTAGTTTTGTCACTTCGAATTGGGTCAAATCCAACTAATTAAAAGCCAACTTTTGGGAGTCTTAATATGCCGCCATCTCCCGAGCCCGGGCCCATAACAAAACAAGAACAACGTCGTTGTTTATTTTTTTCGCTGGCAGAGGACGAGTTTTAACCTATTCACCGCCACAGTAAATTCTGTAAGTTGTGCAATGTGCCTCACACGCCAAAGTCTTCGTAGCAAAAGACTGAAAATTAACCTTAACTAATTAATACGTTAGCTCGTAGTGGCCTTTAGGCACTGCGGTCCCACCAAGGGCGAGGAAGCGATTAGCTATCGGCGATTTTCTCGCTCAAGAAACGAACAAAAGATGTAGACCCGTGGCGGTAAAAGTGAGAGATATATTTATAGTTGATCTTGGCGATCAGAGCCTAAAAAGCGGTAATTTTTCGAGTAATCACCCGTCTTATTCGAACACTCGATTATAGCCGAGCGACAAAACAATCGGAACTATCACTCGCTTCTCGCTGCTCGTCAACTCGTTTCTAGTTTCTAGCTCTAATCGCTTCTCGCTCATCGCCGGCGGTGGGACCAGTGCCTTACATCGAATTGATCAACTCGATATGAAGTCATTGGCGTGTGGGGCACCTAATATCAGGATATTAGGTGCCCCTTTATATCAAGTCAATGGCGATAAAAAGGTTAATCTGATATTTTGTACACCTGTTTAAATGAGGTGCAAATGCAGTATAAATGATAAGTACAATTAGAATCAAATACCTAAGTTATATAGTGACAGCCAAGATGGCAAAATATATCGTAGCATTTTCCTTATAAATCATTTAATTTTACACAAATTGATCTAGCCCCATAGTAGGTTCAATAAAACTTGTATTTATGTTTTATATTTAGTAAATATTAATTAGTAAACATCCAAGACTCCGAAAGAGCTTCGTAGGCAGGCTGGTTTATCGCACGATCCCAGCTTCGTAGGCAGGCTGGTTTATCGTATTACTACGTAGCTTCTAAAGCTACTAATTTTATGATGCTGACTGTACCGAGCTGGTCTTAAGGTGCTGAAAGGAGACAGCCAGAGGAACTTCTAAATCGCACAGGATAAACCCATCGCGTTTAGGCCTCATAGTATTGCTTCCAGTCCAGGGTAGTTGGTTATTTTTAATAAAAAAAAGTATTGTTAAACACTATGTTTTTATGATTTCAAGGATTGCTAGTGATGTAATTAGCTGACAAAATTAAATATATATTTAATATTTTTATATGTAGAAAGAAAATTATATATAAGTAGTTTGGGCACCTTGAAGAATCTGTGGATAGTAAACATACCAACTTTTCGACTTACCCAATAACTTTTTGTACCTAACTAGGTATATACGGATGCTTCCTTTACCTAAATATCTTACCCACATTCTGCTTTGAAACAAGCTAAGCGATATAAATGTTAAGTAAGTATCTTTACAAAAACTAAATTATTTTCCGAATTTTAGCAATTAATAAATCAAAAACTGTTAGTTCATAAACGATATTTTGTTTGTTTACAAATACACTGAAGCGTCCCTGAATCCATGCGGATGAACTTGTAGATGCAAAGACAAAGAGAGACACCACATCACGTTTGAAATAAACAACCCCTCACCATTGTTTCACTGACACTTTTTATACTGTTTTTTTTTTTCAATCTTTTGCGAGCAAAGGCAACGCGCGCCTGTCGGCCGCAAATGAGTTCGTGCGGGTCGTCTTTCACTGTTTTATACGAATATATGTATCGAGCGGCTACCATTGAATGATCGCTTCTCGTAATCTATGAGAATACCTTCCCTAATCGTCACCGTTGTGTTTACGCGTTTATTTTAACTCAAATCCATCGCAACACAAGGTGTTTTTGGTTTGTTTGGACAGTGAATAATGGAAGAAAACCCTTGCGGTTTCTCACCGACCTTCGCGATTCAACCTGTTCGCCCCTCCTCAGCGCACCAATGTAGTTAGTCCGCGATAGTCAAAACTAATCGTAATTGAAGGCCATGTGGCTAACTGGTTAGCTCGAGGCGGGCGATCGGTGATCTTCCTGAATACCAACCAAGCTGGGATGACACATTTTGTATACAACTTGCTCAATGTGTAGGTATATTTACTTAGTACCTAATCTAATCTGGTTGCAAAATAAAGGCACGGCCCGGTTAATAATTAAAAATGAAACACCCGTACAGAGAAG
The DNA here is from genome assembly GCA_951800055.1 of Cenopis cana. NCBI lineage: Eukaryota > Metazoa > Arthropoda > Insecta > Lepidoptera > Tortricidae > Cenopis > Cenopis cana. The sequence continues at coordinate 10,486,008 of OX637482.1, read as the reverse complement.
CAGGGCCTCGGCACAGCGGAATGACGTCTCGCTCATATTGGAGCAGAATGAATAGCGTCTACAGGGGGTAAGGGGTCCTGTCGTGTCGGAAGTTTCCCCTGGATTTTCCTCAGCCCACTTTCCAACCACGCACTCCTATCGTTTCATGAGGCCCGGCCTTTAAAGCCACAGTCAGGTTCAAAAAAAGTCTACCAGGGGTGCCATTTTACTATCGTGCAGTTGCAGGCCGTACGCTTGTTTACCACTGTCGTATTGTAATGTACCTTTTCTTTATTGTAAAATGTATATTGAATAAATTCACTTATATGATTAAAAAAAAAAAAAAAAAATGTACCTACTTATTATCATTATCTTTTCTAAGTACAAATATTTTATTAGTCGTCTATCGCCGTGAGACACGATTTCGTATCTGTATACATGTACCTACCTAGGTATTATTTTTGTTCATGGGAAGGTATAAAATTATTCGGTACAACCCAATATAGGTATACGGTGCAAATCTATAGGAAAATAATATAATTTTCATATCTCATGCTCTTAAAATTCTTCTTTATGTTGTCCGTAGGCAACATAAAGTCGCTTTTTATGCTCTAAGTAGTGCACAAAATAACTGAAGACTGATAAATCAGGCCACTTGCGTAATATGTCGTCGCAGAAAAAGTTGATATTTTATTTCATTTGCTTTAAATTATATCACTTCCGTATTTTTATCGTTCATTTACTAAAACCAGATAAAATAGTTGTCGGCCAGGGGGCCGCAAACTGCCGCAGGCCGCGTAACGTAACTGACCTAGCGTAGCGCCTATAACCTGCTAGCTACATGACATGTTGATGTTCACAATCACACCTCTTCCTGTCAAAGGAACGCCTTGGGGAACCGGTGTCACTCTGACCTCTCATTACGCAAAGTCAGATGTCACTTTTCGAACATATGTTACGGACATCGGGGTCAAGTTAAGCTATTTATTAGTCTACGAGTATCTATGAGTAATTATAATGAGGATAGAGGTGGGTCGAGAGATATGGATATATACATATTTATGTGTATTATATGTTTGCGGTAATATATAATAAGATTAATAAGGTACATACTTTATATTCCTAGTAAAAATGCCTTTATATAACCGCAAAATAGTATTAAGTATACTATAAGATTTAAAAAAAATGCCTAATTTCCGATAAAGTATTTTTACTAAACTCAAAATTAGATATTCGGATAGGTATCATAAACAGATTTAGGGTCGCGTCTATCCGGTGGACATATCAAAGTTAAGGGCTACTAAGCTTAATTTTGGATTGGTCTCGTAACCCACATAAAAGGTGTCTCCGTTTTTAAAAATTCATGTAATATAAAAACATAAGTACTTACATGCTCATAGGCCGTTAACTATTGACCACAGGAGAGACGACTTTTGTTTTTTCAAGTGTTTATGACTCTATATATATATATGACTTGTCTGCGAACCATCCTCGGTTTATAGGACAACCTATAATAAAATGGCAAAAAAATTGCAAATGGCTAATGGCAAAAAGTAGAACTTGTTAAAATTTAGACGTAAAATACTGGATTGTATTACTAAACTGGAACTGGACTGAATTAATATACCATACATTGATGTACGTTTTTATATTCTTTCGCAAACATAAGGTTATAATGCTCACAACACATCGCAACTATAGTAAGTAAACAATTCTGTCTCGTCTCTGAAATACCACTGCTATACAATTAGTCATAAAACAAAAACGTTAAAATCTAAGTATAAATATTTACGATACATAATTACAAAACAACAACAAGTTACTTAAGTAAATTTAACATCGAGCGACTCATTGACGATGAGGTCATGAAAACGCACATGCTAACTTGGTAAGTCCCTACAAGGCTCTCAAATTAATTGATCTTAATAGTGGGGACAAACCAATAATAGGGATGTCGACTCAATTTTTTTTATTACTTCAATAGAAAGAAGACAAAACTATGCCAAATAGTGTAAATCCTATTCAAATATCTCAAAAAATAACGAAGCTACAACGGTTAGAATGTTCGTAGTTAGAGAGAGAACGTGCTACCTAACCGTGACGTCACTGTTAAGTAAATGACCAGTAGCGCCATAGTAAATGACGATCGTTCAATACAAAGGTGCGTTTTGCGGAAAAGGGGCAGAACATACCCACTCTTAAAACTTTGAAGACTTATAATTACGTAATTATTTATTTTTTTGAATAACTTTTTTCGCCATTTGATTGAGAATTTGAGCCTTTATGTAGAAAATTTGGATTTATTGATTTTCTTTTATAGTGTCGTCATCCCTATTATAGTCTCAAAGGAACTTTAGTATCATGATGAAGCGCGCTCTTAAAACCCACCAGGGCTGCAGGGCTGTATCTATTATAAAACATTGCCCTATCTTCCATCAACTAAGATATCTGCTAAATCGAGTAACATTTATATACTCAACCTACCTGTAGGTAGATATAGTTACCTAATCATCGTCTTCGTTTGAATGGGAAATTCGACGGTCATCAGCGGTCGGATTACAGCTGCCAGTGACTGTATATACTGTCCTAGGTACTGCCGTGCAAGATTTATCGACGACCTTTCCTCACACGAACCAGTATAACATTGACCTCCGATTACAGTTTAAATTTAAAAAAAATATCATTAGATTTTTGTCTTATTAGTTGGACAGTAAAGTCGCTTTTGGAACAGATTAATTTGATAGTTACATACGCACATACCCGTGCGGTCCATTTGACGAGGGACCGAACTGCATGGAGGGCAATAGCGTGCGGTCACGATCCTCAATTATGAGGGGTCGACTACGAAGAAGAAGAATTTGATACAAGTCGGCCAAGTCGAATTTTAAGTACTTTAAGTACTTTAAGTATGACACTGGCGTATGCTCTTGTTCCATTAGATATTCTACTTTAACACTAATGTAATAGAGTTTCTATTCCACACAGACACTGTCTAAATATTTGTAATCGGTACCTATAACCTCTATTACATTAGTGTAAAAAATAGTGTCAAATTCAAAGTAATCGTACAGTCATACGCATATGAGTTATTAATCTCAGTTCAATTTATACTGATTTGTGGACTCTTATTTATTCTACAAGCTCGATTCTTTCGCTATTCGGCTTCTGTTCAGCTGTTAAAGATGGCTATGGCAGCTAAGACGACTAGGTAGGTCGGGGTGATCTTCTCGGTGGCTGCTGTGGCAAGGGGCTTTAAAGCCTCAACGGCGAGCGGCTCCCCACTTTCCAACAGTAGAGTGTCCATAGCAGCATAAGCTTCGTGAACAACATGCTGTTAAACAAGGTTATGAGGTTAGACAGCGGTTTTAAAATACAGAGGCAAAATTAAAACTTATTATAGTGCGCGCCATCCACGAAGGCGCGCCCCTCCACAGCCCAAGCCGTACAACTGCGCACAGATTATTATGAGATTCTCTGTGGAGGGGCGCGTCGTCGTGGATGGCGCGCACTATAAATACGGGTCGAAAATATAACACAACTTTAAACTCTTGCGTTTTCAACGAATACTTAAAACATTTTGTTACACTTTTAACTAAAACTCAGGCAGCCTATAAGTAAAGATGTTGAGCGTAAAAAAGTATGTACCTATGCTTTTTACCAATAAAACCCGGTTCGAAGGGCCATATGGCAAAAAGTATAAAGTTCACATCCAGTTGGAAGGACCATGTATAAATCTGTCATGTGTAAACGACAGATTCAAAAAGTTTGAAGACATAAAATATTGCTTGAAAAAGTTACTTCTTAGTTGAAAGTTAGGTCTTAGTTGAGTTTAGTTTTTAATTGACTTGTAATTGCAAATATAATATAGTGCCAAGACGGTTTTTCCGTTCATCTTTCAATAAGCATTCGTTCATTGTTACGGCACAAAATGTAGATAAAAAATAATAACTCACTTCCGTCATTAGTTTCGCGTTGAAGGAGTCAGTGGGTCGAAACATCATGATGGTGTAGGTATTGTCGATGCCTAAGTGGCCGTCGACCCAATCCTCTATACCACCGGCGTACAGCGCTGTAATAAAAGTGTAGTGGATCACACACAAACTGAAAGCACTAGGCACTAGCCTTATTAACACCGCCAAAAGGTACCGTTTTGCTTGACAATGACACTTTTAAGCATACGCATCATTTAAGCAAGATATACGGTTTAAACGCCTCATCACGGAAGGTGGGTAATATCAGCATCGAAGGAAAACTGTTTTCATCATAAATTATTTCATGCTTATTAATCTTATTTATTCATACGCGGACGCGGAATACATCCTTGCGACTTCCTTGGTGATACGGATCTTCTCATTTCCTGTCTAGATAAATCGCAAATTCTAATGTGTATAGGTAAGCTATATACACTACCCGCACTACTTACGTAAGAATTCCGATGTCTGTCCGGCGACATACGGCCGCCCGCTGATGCTGTAGGCTGCCGACGCCGCCCGTGACGCCCTCTTCCTCTAAATAAAGTAAAATAAAAAAGCCTTTATTATTCCAAATTTAAAAATATATATTATTTTTGACCCTTCGGCGGGTAAAGGCGTCCAGGCATCTCCATTAGTCTTTTCGTGACGCTAATTTTGTCCAGTTTTTTCCTGCTATCTTTACAATTTCATCCTCCCATCTTCCTTTTGGTCTACCAGGTCTCCGGGTGCCCTTCTGGCCCTTTCCATGACGTTACTATTCTGGTCCATCTTTCATCTTGGTGGACCAGGTGTCCCGCCCATTTCCATATTCTCTTCCTCTACAATACGCAAAATCTGAGCATTCAAATTATTTCGTTCCTTCGCAAATTGTAGCGGTTTATCAGCGGTCAATAAGGCGCTATTGGCGTAATGAAGCTATTCAAATTTGGCCTTAATCCTATGTTGCGTGTTGTCGTGCCAACGGCGCCAATAACGACTATATATGTAGGTATCTAGATGTTAAAGCGTACATTGTGAATGATACCTACCTTCGTTATATTATATTCAATCTCTGCGTCACTGTCGTACACGAAGAATGGCCAAAGGGTTTAATGACCAGAAAGTGAACCTTTTTGTTGGACGTGTAAGGCACAGAATAATAAAATAAACTCACACTAAGTATTTTTAATTTTTTCAGGCGCGGCGCGGATACAAGGAGGGGGCAATAGGGATATTTCCTTCACTTGTTTTTTTTAACTAATTAGGTACCCATAGATATCGTGACGACACTAATGGCGATGCAAAAATTCAATGTACAAAAGAGTCTTTCAATAAATTAGTTCTATATAAATTCTTACATAATTCGCATCGAAGGCTCGTTTTTTTCGGGTGTGCGAGTAAGGATACATTATTCCCTGAAAAAAAGATCGGGTTTTAACATATTGGATGGGAAGTGATGATGAAGAAATGATGCCACTAACATTTGAAAATTCATTTAGACACACACCCTGCTAGATTTATTGAAGTCCATGTAAATCAATGCCAGTTTCTTCAGATTCTAGTTAGGACTGATTTTCTTGCGATTATAAATACATGGTGCCCTGGAGGAGTGTGGAAGATTTTATCCACACATTCTTGAGGTCATGATGGTTATTAATTATTATTAAAAATTATATGAACCTAAGTCGAATTATGCTTTTAAACTTTTTCCATTTTTCCATACTTATGCAGCATGGAATTTGGCGTCCGTTGCTCGTGCAAGAAGATTGTGAGAGCACGCGTCTCACGCTGCCTGAGCTGTCGCGAGCCTGGATACAGGCCGGTCCACGGGTGTCCGAGCCCCTATGTTATAATGCTTCACTAACCAGCACATCGCCCTCCTTGAAAGCTATGAACATGGAAATTCGCGTCCGCTGCTCGTGCAGGAAGATGGTGAGGGCGCGCGTCTCGCGCTCGCTGAGCTGCCGCGAGCCCGCGTACAGGTCGCCGCACGGGTGCTCCGCTCGGAGCTCCTCCGCTGTCAAACAACAGAATATGTACAGTCAACCAATATGATTCCGAGGCCACTTCGTACCTTATCACAGTGACATTAATATTCTGAGAGCTCTAGCGGCTTTCATATAGATTTTCACTGTGACAAGGTACGAAGTGGCCCAGAAATCAATTTGGTCGACGGTGCCTAAATAGTGGATTAACAAAAAATACAAAACTGATTTCAATTCATTACGTCAGTCCGAATGGTGTCACAAGCATTTGTTTCAAATAAAGTTGTTACTTTTAAAGTTCTTCATAAATACTTTATTGCGGGTTCTCTATTTACTTTTATTATCTGATTATTTTATTTTCAATATTTATCCTAAAAGAGTAAATAATATTATTTCACCTTATCTTATTGTATGCAACAATGCACTTAAAATCAAAAACATTAATTACATAAAATAAAACAAATCAAAGCATCTTCCTCTACAATACAGACGAATATCATTCGTACGTTACTGTTAACGTAATGAAGCATCAGTGATTAGTATTATATCAAATTGAAATGTGAAACGTATCTTGAATCGACCCCCAATAAGGTCTTTTACGTGCATGTGACTCGTGCGTGAGTGCGCCGCGTAGCACATTTTTCCGCTAATTTTGACCTTAGCATATGCTACGCGCTACAACTAGCTACGCCGTAGCACTGTTTCGCGCAGCGCAGAATGAATTGACAAACCGGTCAAGTGCGAGTCGGACTCGCGCACGAAGGGTTCCGTACATTATCTATGAAACGGCAAAAAAATCATGTCTGTTGTATGGGAGCCCCCTTAAATAATTATTTTATTTTGTTTTTTAGTATTTGTTGTTTTTTACATACCTACACCAGGGGACCGATTTTTGAGTGTCGAACGCTCGAATTTTCACTCGAGATCTATCAAAAATCTATGAGGTTTTGACAGATGTCGAGTCAAAAGTTGAGCGTTCGACACTCAAAAATCGCCCCCCAGGTCTGTGAATATAATATGATAATGTTACTGGCAATCTGTGTAATTCGTTATTCTATAAAATACATAGGCAATATATAGAATACCGAAAATTTTACCATAAACCTACCCTAACTTAACCAAAAATCTAATTTAATTAAGATTGTGTCAAGCGGAAGTGTCCGTTAACGAAATTATACAATAATTTGCAATCTAAATAACTGGAAGATTGATAAATGGACGGATTCCAGAGGTCGTGGGCCCATCTCATCTGTGGCGATTAATTTTACAATTTTTTGTGATTGAAAATATTACCAAAGTAAAGTAGTTAGTTAGTATGGTTGACGAAATATAAGCTGCACCGATTCGCCAATACAAGTTGTTCGAGGAATCGGTGCAGCTTAGGTATATTTCGTCAACTATACCTATATAATAATGGACTATAATATTTATACAATGTCTAGACGCCTCAAGTAATTTACACGTTACCTAGGTATGCAATATCTAAATTATACAGATTGCTGGTACACAATAAACTTAATCATACGAGTGTTTTAGCATCAATATCGTAAGTAGTTCCTATACTGCGATTGTGAAAGATAATCGCGCCAACCATAAGAATTCCTTTGTTACCTTTAAGGTGCAGGATTGGCGACAGAGATAACACCATTAAATAGTTAAGAAGAAACATTAGCCCTTTTTTTAGATTTGTGAATTCTATACGAATGCTTTTTTTTACCTGACTGTGGCTTTATAGGCCGGGCCCAATAAAGCCCAGGTGTCAGTGGAATCGAGCTACTGGGAGTTTTGTGGCTGGTTCACAAAACCTAGTCCAGCTGAGAAGAAACCAATGTTTCTGTCGCTCTGACGTAGGTCGCGCGGGCGAGCGTTCCTGCGTGTGTGTCGCACGCACACAGACGTTGCGACGGGCGCTCAGCCTGTCCGCACGCGGCAATTCTTTGAAATTACACGATTGATTAATAACGAAATTGTTGATAATTAATCATAGGTATCTGCAGCACGTCATGAACTGATTGCCGTATGCCGCGCTCCCGTCCGCATTGCCCATTACTTTCCCCTCAAAATCAGTGCGATAAGGACAACTGCAGCTCCGATTAGAATTCCTAAAGTAAAAACTCAAAAATAGAAGTTTCTTTCTAGACTGTTTTTTTATCCGAAACTTAACCAATCGTAACAAAATTTTGGAAATTGAATGGAAGGAAGACGTACTGTGTTGGACTTTTATTGGTTTCTGCACTTGGTTGGGTTCGGCCTTTTTATGCACAGTTTGAAGTAACGGAGCACTAATAAAAATAAGAATATCAAAAATAGATAGTGATTCATTTGAAAAAAAAAATCTACGGTCAAAAACCAGGAAGGAAACAGTCGAAAACATTTGTATGGAAAATTACCACTAAAAATTTCCTCCTTAAATAAAAACCCCGACGCAGTGGCGCTCGGTCAGACCACGCGATGGCGGCATGCGTACAGTCAGCGCCATAAAGTAGGTACGTAGCAGCCAAAGTGGCCAAATATTTGGGTATACCTATTTGGCCACTTTTGATGCTACATAAAATACATGCACAACATAAAATAGCTAAAGAGGACTGAAAGTCTTTGGCGCGTGCTAACAATGAACAGCATTATAATTCGGTCCATAAATCTATCAGATATTATTTTAATATTATTATTATTATTATTTTATAATAGGGTGGCCTCGCTTCCTAACCCAAAAAGAACACAACAAAAAATCGATACCAAATTAGAATGGGAAACGTATAAGTTTACCTCTACCTAATGTCACAGATTTTATATAATACCTAATTTGGATACATTGTATACTTAAACTCTATATTCTATAGTACTCTATTGTACATAGCTGAGTAAATATGCTAGTCTGCGGTTCTTTTCTGTTTAAACCGTTCATAATCTGCATAATAGAAAAAAAAATTATTCTATATAACTATAACTAACGCTAAAGATAAAACATGATAAGTAATCAATTGTAGGATTAACTATATCGATAAAAAATATATCAGTTCCTTTTATAAAAGAAATTCCTTGATATAACCTTAACAAGAGTGAGGACGTTTTCATAAATTATAATACCTACGCACTTTCAGTTATCTATGTAAATCGTAAAGATAAATACTAAACTTATTGATAATACAGATAGTATATGGCATACGCCTTATTAACCAACTTTAAATTGAGACTTTTAACCTGTCTTCACTCTTCACGTATTATATCCGTAGGTTACTAAGTTTTACGTTTTTTTATGGAATCGACATTTCATCACATGCACTATATGCAGATACTAGCTGTTGCCCGCAACTTCGTCTGCGTAGAGCTCGGTTTTTAGTTAAAACATCTTAATATCCAGGAAACGGTATAATAATTGTGGTACTTTTACCCGGTGAGACCAAATTATTAATATGCTGTACAGATATAAATCGGTCAACCCAAATTCTCAACCCCTCTAAAAATCCCTTTAGGTACCTACTTATCGGTTAAAAACTCTCATTTACTTGGGCTTTTTTTGTGTGAGTTGACACGTATCTTGTCGTTTTATCTTCGTTACTGTACGTATATATTTAATTATGGACCTGTAGAAATTTCGTTTCAAACATCTATCCAAATCCACAAATCCTGAAATCATTTAAACAGTCTTTTTGCAAAATGAAAGTCTCTCTATTAAAAAAATGTTGCTCCCCATACAAACTTTGAACCCCTTTTTAACCCCTTGAGGGGATGAATTAAAAAAAAACGCTGAAATTAGTTTTGTAGTATTTAATTTAAACAGTTACTGTAAGAAATTTTAAGTCCTTCACTCAAAAAATTTTTGCTTCCTATATAAACTTTGAATCCCTTTTTAACCCCTTTAGGGGTTGAATTTCAAAAACGCAGAAATTAGTTTTGTTTTATTGAAACATAGAGTCTCTGTAAGAAATTTGAAGTACCTCACTTAAAAAAAAATTTGCTCCCTATACAAACTTTGAACCCCTTTTTAACCCCTTTAGGGGACGAATTTCAAAAAACGCTGAAATCACTTTTTTTGTATTATTATAAGAAACTTTCATACAAAGTTTGAAGACTCTCACTTTAAAAAAAAATTGCTCCCCATACAATATTTCACCCCTATTTTCAACCCCTTACGAGACGAAAAGTTTGAAAACGCAGATATTACTTTCATTGTCTTATTGACCGAGTAAAACGAGGTCTCTGTTTTAGCTTCGACAAAAATTCTTTCGTATGTCCGGCCGGATTTTTGTATGTCCTCCTCTACAGGTCGCATTTATCAACCGATTTTCGTGAAATTTTGTGAGCAGGTTCGGTAACTATATAGAATTTTTTTGTCGAGTCACTTTTTGGAAATTCAAAAAAACAAACATTGTATCAATGATTTCGTGTTTTTCTGCGGCCGTTTTTTCCTCTACAGGTCGCATTTCTCAAGCGATTCTCGTGAAATTTTGTGAGCAGGTTCCATGACTACATATAATTTATGTGTAGAGTAAATTTTTGTAAATTTTTAATATTTTTTTTTTACGTCGTTGGCTGATCTCCTCTACAGGTCGCATTTATCAACCGATTTTCGTGAAATTTTGCGAGCAGGTTTGGTAACTATGTAGAATTTCTTTGTCGAGTCACTTTTTTGAAATTCGAAAAAACAAACTTTGTATCAATGATTTCGTATTTTTCTGCGGCCGTTTTTTCCTCTATAGGTCGCATTTCTCAACCGATTCTCGTGAAGTTTTGTGAGCAGGTTTTATGATTACATAGAATTTTTTGGGCAAGTAAATTTTTGTAATTTTTTTTTTTATTTATTTTATTCATTGGTTTGTTCTCCTCTACAGGTCGCATTTAACAACCGATTTTCGTGAAATTTTGTGAGCAGGTGCGGTAATTCTATAGAATTTTTTTATCGAGTCACTTTTTCAAAAATTTTAAAAACAATTTTTTTATCAATTATTTTGTGTTTCTGCGGCCGAATTTCGATATGTACACCTCTAAGGGTCGCATTTCACAACAGATTCTCGTGAAGTATTGTGAGCACGTTCTTTGATTACATCGAATATATTTGTCGAGTAATCTAAAAAAAAATCTATGGTTTGTCCTCCTCTACAGCAGCGGTCGGCAACTAGCTGCCCGCGAGCCCCTTCCGTGCGGCCCGTGAGCCTCCCTGGCTTTATTGAAATTGAAACATTTATTTCGAGTAACATGGGACTCATACATAAATTCTTGTTAGTAAAATTAATTATTATAATGTGTATTTATTGTTTGTAAAGGTAAAATTTGAAATTCTTAACATACGTGAAAGCGTCTGTATCGCCAACCACGAATATTTTCACAGTTGGTCAGGACGAGATATGTGTTTCTAAGTATATTTTACAGTTAAATCTATCTAAAAATTTTTTTTTTAAATTTCGCGCTCGCCGCGTTTGCGTTGGACAGTATGAAGTATTTTCCACACCTGCATCTTAATGTTCAAAAAATTTCGCGCTCGCTGCGCTCGCGTTTGCGTCTTCATGACTTGATGCGTATGAAGTATTTTCCAGACCTGCATAATAATGTTCGCAAAATTTCGCGCTCGCTACGCTCGCGTTTTGACGAGATTTGTTATGACTTGATGCGTATGAAGTATTTGCCGCGTTTGAATCAGTGTTCGAAAAATTTCGCGCTCGCGTTTACATCTACATAACTTGATGCGTATGAAGTAGTTTCCGCACCTGCATCATAATGTTCGAAAAATTTCGCGCTCGCTACGCTCGCATTTTCATCTAGATGTGTTATGACTTGATGCGTATGAAGTATTTGCCGCATTTGCATCAGTGTTCGAAAAATTTCGCGCTCGCGTTTTCATCTAGGTGTGTTATGACTTTATGACCCGTCCCCCCCTTAAAGTTTCTATATCTGCTATTCTATATGCTTGCATTGATCGAATGAATCGCGAAATTACGATGCGGTTGAAATGCGAATTATCTGGGTTTGGTAAGGAAACTAGCTGGTTTATCTGTGAAAAGTCGGTTTTTTCGTCTTTCTCGTTTTTCACGTAAAAAGGGGTGCGAATTTTTACTACGTTACTGTCGCGTACGACGTACCAATTTGTTTCGAGTTGATATCAACAGACAGTGATCATTATTATCATCTGCGGCCCGCGAAGATTTTTTTAGCTACTATGTGGCCCGTGGGTGCAAAAAGGTTGCCGACCCCTGCTCTACAGGTTCGATATCTAACATAGTTTTGGAAATAAAAAAAACACTCACGAGGTCTACAGCTCACAGAGCCACTAGTTTTAAGGAATCTTTGTACAAAGTTTCAAGTCTATACCTTTAAAAAATTATTGCCTCCCATACAAACTTTGCACCCCTGTTTTACCCCCTTAGGGGTGGAATTTCCAAAAATCCCGTCTTATCCCTTGCCTCCGTTATATAACCTAACTATAGTGTAAATTTCAAATTACTAGGACCGGCAGTTTCGGCGGGGCGGTGATTAATCAGTCACCCATCAACTTTATATATATAGATAGATATATAATGTTAATGATGCATAAGGATTATCATGGATATCCGGTTTATCATGCATTTGAATTTAAAACACTTAGTAAAACACAGAGATGTGCAAAATACTTTTAAAAAAGTATTTAAATACAAAATGCAAATAGTTTTCAAATTTACTATTTCAAATGCAAAATACAAAATACTTTTACTTTTTGTATTTTAAATACCAAATACAAAATACGTATTTTCAAAATACTTTATTCAAATAAAATACCTTTAGTTTAGATGAAATTTGTGTTCGCATCCGACATGTTGCGCCTTGTGTGGACGCATGATCATGCCACCCTATGGAAATACTCTTTCCACATGTGCGGAACTGGGTAGACAAGTGTTGTACTTTAGGAATACCCTTTTATTATCAAGGAACTGCTGATTATTATATTTCAATAGTAGAACACTACCCAAATCCAATACTTTCATTTTGATAAATAATAAAATAATTTTAACGGTGTCGAAAAAAAAAAACAGGTAATCCAAGTATTTTAAAATGAACCTCGTCTCGTTCCACAGATAACGTCCATATTGTTTTGTCACTCGCAAGGATGCAGCTACGATGTGTGTGTGTGTGTGTGTGTGTCATGTGTCATTCATTCATTCTAGTGGCTAATCCTTGACGAATGACACATTTACATGAAAAGTTGAGTGGTAATGTTGGCGACACTTAGCAGTAAAGTATTTTGCATTTTACAAATACAAAATACACCTCGAAAAGTATTTCAAATAAAATACAAAATGGTTATCTTAAAAAGGTATTTAAATACAAAATATAAAATACCTATTTTGCATTTTGTATTTGTATTTGAAATACAAGTATTTCAAATAAGTCGCATCTCTGGTAAAACACCAACTCTCAGGTATAAAAAAAGTAATTCAGTGCAGAGTTGTCGAACTAGGTATTTTTTTCCGCCGTAGGCCGTAGTTATCTAGTTATTCCCACTTAGTATATCCTACTAATATTACTAGTGGCTCTGTGAGCTGTAGACCTCGTGAGTGTTTTTTTTATTTCCAAAACTATGTTAGATATCGAACCTGTAGAGCAGGGGTCGGCAACCTTTTTGCACCCACGGGCCACATAGTAGCTAAAAAAATCTTCGCGGGCCGCAGATGATAATAATGATCACTGTCTGTTGATATCAACTCGAAACAAATTGGTACGTCGTACGCGACAGTAACGTAGTAAAAATTCGCACCCCTTTTTACGTGAAAAACGAGAAAGACGAAAAAACCGACTTTTCACAGATAAACCAGCTAGTTTCCTTACCAAACCCAGATAATTCGCATTTCAACCGCATCGTAATTTCGCGATTCATTCGATCAATGCAAGCATATAGAATAGCAGATATAGAAACTTTAAGGGGGGGACGGGTCATAAAGTCATAACACACCTAGATGAAAACGCGAGCGCGAAATTTTTCGAACACTGATGCAAATGCGGCAAATACTTCATACGCATCAAGTCATAACACATCTAGATGAAAATGCGAGCGTAGCGAGCGCGAAATTTTTCGAACATTATGATGCAGGTGCGGAAACTACTTCATACGCATCAAGTTATGTAGATGTAAACGCGAGCGCGAAATTTTTCGAACACTGATTCAAACGCGGCAAATACTTCATACGCATCAAGTCATAACAAATCTCGTCAAAACGCGAGCGTAGCGAGCGCGAAATTTTGCGAACATTATTATGCAGGTCTGGAAAATACTTCATACGCATCAAGTCATGAAGACGCAAACGCGAGCGCAGCGAGCGCGAAATTTTTTGAACATTAAGATGCAGGTGTGGAAAATACTTCATACTGTCCAACGCAAACGCGGCGAGCGCGAAATTTAAAAAAAAAATTTTTAGATAGATTTAACTGTAAAATATACTTAGAAACACATATCTCGTCCTGACCAACTGTGAAAATATTCGTGGTTGGCGATACAGACGCTTTCACGTATGTTAAGAATTTCAAATTTTACCTTTACAAACAATAAATACACATTATAATAATTAATTTTACTAACAAGAATTTATGTATGAGTCCCATGTTACTCGAAATAAATGTTTCAATTTCAATAAAGCCAGGGAGGCTCACGGGCCGCACGGAAGGGGCTCGCGGGCAGCTAGTTGCCGACCGCTGCTGTAGAGGAGGACAAACCATAGATTTTTTTTTAGATTACTCGACAAATATATTCGATGTAATCAAAGAACGTGCTCACAATACTTCACGAGAATCTGTTGTGAAATGCGACCCTTAGAGGTGTACATATCGAAATTCGGCCGCAGAAACACAAAATAATTGATAAAAAAATTGTTTTTAAAATTTTTGAAAAAGTGACTCGATAAAAAAATTCTATAGAATTACCGCACCTGCTCACAAAATTTCACGAAAATCGGTTGTTAAATGCGACCTGTAGAGGAGAACAAACCAATGAATAAAATAAATAAAAAAAAAATTTACAAAAATTTACTTGCCCAAAAAATTCTATGTAATCATAAAACCTGCTCACAAAACTTCACGAGAATCGGTTGAGAAATGCGACCTATAGAGGAAAAAACGGCCGCAGAAAAATACGAAATCATTGATACAAAGTTTGTTTTTTCGAATTTCAAAAAAGTGACTCGACAAAGAAATTCTACATAGTTACCAAACCTGCTCGCAAAATTTCACGAAAATCGGTTGATAAATGCGACCTGAAGAGGAGATCAGCCAACGACGTAAAAAAAAAATATTAAAAATTTACAAAAATTTACTCTACAAATAAATTATATGTAGTCATGGAACCTGCTCACAAAATTTCACGAGAATCGCTTGAGAAATGCGACCTGTAGAGGAAAAAACGGCCGCAGAAAAACACGAAATCATTGATACAATGTTTGTTTTTTTGAATTTCCAAAAAGTGACTCGACAAAAAAATTCTATATAGTTACCGAACCTGCTCACAAAATTTCACGAAAATCGGTTGATAAATGCGACCTGTAGAGGAGGACATACAAAAATCCGGCCGGACATACGAAAGAATTTTTGTCGAAGCTAAAACAGAGACCTCGTTTTACTCGGTCAATAAATACGAAAGTTTAGATGTTTGGATGTTTACATTTTTGTTACTCAGTCACGCAAAAATAGCTGAACGGATAATGATGAAACTTAGGTTAGTAGTATAAGTACAATGTTTATTAGCCTGTATTTATGTAATTAACACATGTAATACTTTATGTTTCGAAAATCGTCCCTTAAAGGAATGACTTTTTTTTTCATTTATTTAGGTCAATAAACAATCGCTACATGGTTGCTTAGTTAAAATGAAATGTAATAAATTAAATACAAATATGTGCGACCCACACCGTTAACCATCAATTAATATTATAATATTGCAAGTAAACTAAAGTATTACTACAGTAATATTTGATTCTTCTTGAATTTTATAAAAAGTAAGAAAAAATAATACTATATAGGCTTATGTAAATTATTATATTTATATTTGTTTCGTAATTAATTAATACGACAATATTTTCACAAGACAGTTTATTATTTTTAAATCCATCAGACAACCGAACGTCAAATCCTTCTATAAAAACTCAAACAAATCTAAGCAGGTTATATTACACTCTTCCCCGCTTAGATAACGTAATATTACTAAATTAATCTAAAAGTTGACTACACTTAAGTAGCTGGTTGGTATGCCGTTTCCACCTTTGGCCATCGACTTCGACCTCGTAGGTCACCCCGGGCACAATCACTTCCGTAATCTTGCCCAGTGACCAATTTTTTTTATTTTTGCGGTGGTCCCGCACCATAGTTTTCTCCCCGACCAGAAAAACTTCCCTAGAATTACTGCTCCTTAAGGACTGCTTTATATTTTGTTTATCGACCAGGGCAGTCACTGGGTTTGGCCGGAGTAGGGAAAAACGGCACCTCAGCTCCCGACCAAACATCACCTTGGC
This sequence comes from Cenopis cana, assembly GCA_951800055.1. Classification (NCBI taxonomy): domain Eukaryota; kingdom Metazoa; phylum Arthropoda; class Insecta; order Lepidoptera; family Tortricidae; genus Cenopis; species Cenopis cana. Next base: position 10,469,625 of record OX637482.1, on the reverse strand, counting down.
AGGGCTTTGGCCAGTAGTTTTATGCACAGAATTTCTGTAATCGAACAGGAATAAGTTACAAGCATACTCAATTGTATGACCACTTTCAACAATTTTAATTACATGGGACTTAAAAGATTCCACAAACCGCTCTGCCAAGCCGTTGGTTGATGGGTAGTATGTTGGAGTGAAACTCTGTTTCACGCCAGTATATTTACAAAACATTTTGAACTCTTCACTAGTCCATGTTGGGCCATTATCGGTAACTAAATGAAAAGGATATCCAAACCTTACATAAACACTTTTGAATATTTCAATCGTTTTGCGAGCTGTTATATTTGTCATCACAAAAGCTTCCGGCCACTTTGAGTAAGCGTCTATGATCACTAAATACATTTTTCCATATAGTGGACCTAGAAAATCCGCATGTAGTCTATGCCAAACACTAGGTGCCTGTGGCCATGGTGTTAATTTAATTTTTTCAGGTAGTTTGTGATTTTCTAAACATATTTTACAATTCTTAGTTATGTCCCCTATTTCTTTATCAATTTCTGGCCACCAAAAATAGGAGCGCGCTATCTCTTTCATTCTAGTTATACCGAGATGCGAGGCATGTAATTCTAACATTACTTCATCCTTAAGAGAACGAGGTATAATAACTCGGTATCCCCAGAGCACGCAATCTCTATCTAAAGAGATTTCATTTTTTCTGGCAGTCATATAGTGGCTTCAATATAGTGGCCATGTTTTGTAGAAATCTGTTGTAATAATTTACTTTTCCGAGAAACGATCGCAACATTTTGACATTCTTTGGCGGTTGCAACAATAGTAACGGCTTTACCTTACTTGTAATAACTTTAATACCCGTTTGGTTTACTTCAAATCCAAAAACCTCCAGCTTTTCATCAAAAAATTTACATTTATCCATTTTTATTTTTAGTCCTGATACTTGCAGTCTTGTTAACACTTGTTTTAACTTTTCATATGTCTCATCCAGTGTTTTTCCGTAAATGTATATATTATCTATGTATACAATAACATCTAAACCACTTAATTTCTGTGACATAAGTCGCTGAAATGAGCCAGGTCCTGTACTGACTCCAAAAGGCAGGAATAAATATTTGAAAATACCTTCCTCAGTCACGATAGATACCAATTTTTGGGATTCCTCGTCCAATGGGGCCTGTAGATAAGCTTCCCGTAAATCTAACTCACAGAAAAATTGATTTCCCTGCAGTTTCATCAAAATTTGATCAAGTGTTGGCAGTGGGTAATGGTCAATTTTCAAATATTTATTTATTGTTATGCGAAAATCTCCACATAAACGTACTGATCCATCCGGCTTAAGGACTGGTACAACTGGCGTACCCCAATCCGCATATTCAACTGGTATAATACGTTTGTTTTTAACTAACCTTTCAATCTCTTCTTTTACTTTGTCCTTAAGCGCAAATGGAACAGTTCTCACCGGCATGAAAATAGGTCGTGCGTCTGCCTCAAGTTCTAAATGAATTGGCTCTCCCTTATATTCCCCCATACCTGGTTCAAACACAGTTGCAAACTCACTTTTTATATCAGACACTAATTTGTCTCTCGAGGTAGATTCGCACATTTTTTGTTCAAATGTAGGAGGCCATAACTTTAAAGCAGAGAGCCAATTTTTTCCAATAATTCTTGGTAAACCATCTTTGACAATAAACAGCGTTTGTTTTTCTAGGTTAACATTTCCATACAGTAAACTTAAATTGTCCACCACACCCAATGGCGTTGAAGTTGACTGGTCAAAATTTGTAAAAATTACATTTTTTTGTTTCACGTCTAAATTTGGAAAATATTCGTTCTTATCTGAATATGTAATTGTACTTACATCGGCTCCGGTGTCAACTTCAAAATCTAGCAGCTTACCGTTTACAGTAACACTTAGCTTTGCTGATGGAATATGTTGTTTCTCGCTAAAATAAAAAATGTCAAACATTTCTGGTTCCACTTCGTCATTTTTATCCTCTCGTTTCACTTCGTTGACGCTTGGGTCACTTGTATCTGTAGTATTTAATGTCTTCATCCGCCAAGATTGTTTGTTTTTGTTGCACATTTTGTAAATGTGGCCCTGCAGCCCGCATTCACTGCAGAACTTTTCTCGTAACGTGCACTGGGATCTCATATGCCCAGCTTTCCCGCAACAAAAACAACTTCCGGAAACTCCTCCTGCCAGGGGTTTAGATTGGCTTGTACTCGGTCTTATTCCAAAATTTCGGTTCCGGTTTATTTGCTTATCCACTTTAAACATTTGAGGTCGAATTTCTTCATCCTCTTTTTTATACGTCAAATTATATGCAGTCTCCACTATTTTTGCAATGTGTATCAATTTGTCCAACGGCAAATCAGCTTGTTTTAATATCTCAAACCGCACTGCATCGCACCGGGTACCATTCAAGAGCCGTTCTTTGATTTCGTCGTTTAGATTTTTAAAGTTACAATTCTTAGATATTCTTTTTAATTCAAGAATGTACTGGTCGATATTTTCATCTCTTTTCTGGTTACGTTTTCTAAATTCGGCTTGTTCCAATGCACAATTTCGAACTGGGTGATAATGGTCTTGTAGTTTGCTACATATGTTATCGTAGCTTTCCTTTATGGGAGATTCAGGGGTACATAATGTTGTCAGTAATTCGTATATATTGGTGCTAAGCTTTGTAATGAGCAGCGGCACTTTTTTATTATCTTCAATTTCGTTTAAAACGAAGAAACATTCTAACTGCTGTTTATAGGCATTCCAGTTACCTCCGCCAAACACCTCTAAATTGGAAATAGAGCTCATTTTTAAATTAGATGAACAATCCCGAAATTCCTCTACCTGTTCGTCTATGTAATCTCGGAGATACCTTCGAATGTCCTCAACTCGACTACTGCCCGAATATTGAGACGCCGGGTCGGCGATCAGTTGGTTTGCGATTAGAATTAATTCCTCCTTATTTTTAGTTTGGATCCAAGCTTTTTTTCCTGCTTTAATGCATTGTTCAATGTCCTCCATGTATTTTATTTAATTCACATAAAGACACACCATATTTTATGAAACTCAACTTTTATTTCTAATTTCATTATAACACGCGTTTGTTCGTGAAATCGTCTCGTCGCCAGTTATTATATTTATATTTGTTTCGTAATTAATTAATACGACAATATTTTCACAAGACAGTTTATTATTTTTAAATCCATCAGACAACCGAACGTCAAATCCTTCTATAAAAACTCAAACAAATCTAAGCAGGTTATATTACATAAATTTTTAGAAATAAACGCTCGCTGTACGCCTCCCTTAAGGCGTTGTATAAATGAAGGAAGGATTGACGAATTTCAAGCCGGGTAGTAAACTAGTAATCGCACCTATAGCTCAGTTGGCTAGAGCGACTGGCTGCGAGTGCCGGGAATTCGCAGGTTCGAATCCTGCTCGGAGCCTAAGTTCTTCAACTTTTCCATTATTTCTAAAAAAATGTAGTTTGCGTTAGCAGCGTTACTGCTTAATACAAAATTAATTTAGGCTTATGTAGTGCACAAGGTACAATTTAAGACTTATGATAAATAAATACATAAAAGTGTTGTGTTATTTTCAAAAAGTATATCTAGTACATATAACTAGTACATATTGTCTAAATGAGGATTCTGTGTTTACGAATATACCTATTTAAAAAAAATGTTATAATAATTTAGAATCCTCTGGAGAGGCGCGCGCGAACCAGCGTGCGTGCGGCAGCGGCTCTCGGCAAACAGCCGGTGGTGCGCGTCTCCCGCTGCCCGTGGGCTGGGATATTGTAACAGATTTTGTTGTTAAGGGTCAAAGCGTCTAACATCAGCCTTCTAGAATCAAGATCTAACATTTTATATTTAGTTAACAATTCATCATATGATAGGCGGATTTTAAAACATCTACTCGTATATTGCATGGTACGTAAAAAAATCTTCTGAACAGATTCAAAGGCATATTGACACAGGGAGTGGACATTTACGCGGTCCTTTTTTAATTCATGCCATTGTAGATGAAACTTGCGATTTGGTTTGACGCATATTTATCCTATCGTTATTTTACTTCATTAAATAATAGCTAAATATTACTAATACCTATAATAGTAATAAAGAATGTGTATGAAATAGTCCACATTTTTTGTTCATTCTCTGATTGTATCTTTCAGGGATTCAAGGCGAACTAACAACTGCTACCCCGACTAGATCAACTAACCCGGAATCCACTGGTATTCGAAGTTGCGGTCGAGATGCACCCCGTAGCAGGGCTGCACGATGCACCGGAGGCCGAACGACTCGCACTCCTTGCACGATCTCTGCCCGTCGTTCAGCTCCCATGATTGGTGCAGATTCTTCGTCCATTCGCGCCGCTGATCAACCCAATAATTACATGATAAGATGGTGTTACTAAGAGAGATTAGATGTGATGGATGTGATATATAAAATACTTACACAAAATCTGAATAATGAATGTGAAAACCTCGACGACACGGATATTGTCCATTGTTGCTGCGAGATAAGGTATAGGTAGCATAGAAATGCTGTTTACTGGAGTTTACATATCTAACCCAAGATTGTCGTTACTACCTACCTATAAGTGTCACGCGTCCTTACCTCTGGTATGTATAGGTTATAGTTAGGTATAACAAAATTAACTTTTGCACACACCACAACTACTAGTCCTAGTTAGTTGTGTTGTGGGGTTGTGGGACTACCTAGTTAAGTTGTGGTGTGTTCAAAACTTCTGAAGGCATGATAAGTAAATAATTAGATTAGAAGTACCTATCGATAAAGGCGTAAAGAATTACTTGAAGCAAGTGTCGTATTTGCGTCATACATGTCTTAGAGCTCATTCATATACATATAGGTAAGTACTTAATAGACAGACCTAAACAATAACATTAAAGATATTTTTACCATAGTTTGGATGTTTTACGCTACCAAATCCGGATGCACATACTTGCGCGAAAGTCATGGAGTAATCATATCCATCTGGGTTGAAGACAGGGATGATCCAGAATCTGTATTTCCTGAGCAAGTCGGCGTGAGCATCCGTGCGCTCAAGCAGCTGGTATAGCACGTACATGGTCGCAGTAACTGCGTGGTGGTCCCGCCCTTGGATACCTGCCGATACATACAAAACTTACACATCACATTGTACACTTCTATCTAAAAGAGCCGTTGACGCCTATTTTTACTCTCTTTTCTGATTTGTGTTGATGGTTATTATCTCTGCTATATCCGTCGAATCGGCAGTGGTCTTTCCTCTACTTGCACTGTACCTATTTGATGATAGATTTTATCCTGTCTAAAAATATAATACACTATTACATGATTGATTGTTTCTACAAACAAAATATATGGTGTAATGATCTATTTGGCCGCTTTGGCTGTTACACACTAAGTATGTACGCTGACTGTACCAGTAGTTAATGTTGTGACCAGTAGAGTACAATACAATGAAATGCAGATCCGATTTTTAAAAAAACCTGCTATGAGCACACTTTTCCATCTGTAATTTCACGCGAAGGGACTGCTGAGTTTTTACATGACATTTAAAATCGTAGCATCGGTCAGAAGCACACTGCACAAATTTGTATAGACTAAAAGACTCATCAATATCTATTATCGCTGTCCGTCATTTGAACTTAGAGCGGTGCTGAGCTTTTTCATGTTAATACATACGCGTTATATTCGCAACGGTCTAAATAAAGCCGGTAAGGTTGTACCTGCAACTATCATTACAATATCCTTGGCTGACACGACCTGACCGCTGCTAGGGTCGTCTACGATCATCATGTGTATTGGATTATCCATGGTAGTCAAATTGTTTGCGGTTATATCAATCATCTTCGCCAGAGGGCTGTTGTCTGCCCACTTTTTTAACTGTACTGCTATCTGCAATTGAAATTGAAAAGAACAAGATTTCGACTTCCAATTCATGTGAGTTAATGCGGCTTAATTTACGAAAAAAGGTGGAGTGTACCTCTGGGAGTGTTAGAGGCTTATTAAAACTCAGTGGCGTCAATTTTATTAAACTGCATATTGGTTGGCGTTGGGGTCGCTCCGATTTTGATCTCATCGATTTTCTTATGATTATAGGCATGTTATCAGTCGTGCTTAAAGTAACATTTTCTATTATTTTAAAATTTAATTCATCTTTCTTTTTTGTACTCTCTGTTACAGCATCTGTTTGTACAAGACTGTTTGTTTCATCCTCCGATTCTTCGTTTGTAGCGGTAGTTTCCTGGGTACCAGTCTTACTGTCACTATCTTCGGTCTCATCATTTTTCCTTTTATCCTCACCAACTTCATTATCCTCGTCGTTATAAAACATCAGGTGATATGCGTCCAAATCAATATCTGTCGTTTTCTCACTCCGAGTAGGAAAACTATTAGGTTCTGTTCGAGTCACTATAGTATCACTTTGTGGTTCGTCCCTTTCTATTACAGGGGCGAGGAAATCTTTTAAATCTTTTGCATCTCCTACCAGTAGTTGAACCATGTTCAAATCTTCAGTTATCGAATTTGTTCGAGTATGATCAAGAAACGGCGATCTTGTAGGAGACGTTACCTAGTTTGAAATATACGTATCAATAAAATGTTGTGTAATAAATCCAATGAAGAATGAAGCAATCAAACAATTTTAGTATTTACAGAGGGTGGAGTAAGCGGTGATTCTCCAGCTCTTGGGTAAAAAGCGACAGGAGTGATGGGTGCATACTGTTGGGCCAGTCCTGGAGTTCTAGGAATGAACTGTGGGCCCGCAGGGGGGCTTTCGTCTCTGTTCACGTGTTTCACTAACGCAAATGGAGGATTATTATGTCCTGCGAATATTAAATACTAAGTTAAATCATATATCTTTATATCTTATTCTAAAGAACGATTCATACTTATTTGATGCTATACAGAATGCACGCGTTACGTACAGAGATGGAGTTTACTTTCGGTGCATTTGATTTCAGTCAATATAAAAGCTGTGCAAATGTATGTACATATAGGTAGGTACCTATTTATTGTAGAAATCATAAATAAATAATTGTCAGATAATACCAGGGGGGTTAATACCAGTATCATAAAAGACAATATACAATTAGTTAGCCAGAAATAAAAATGAAAGACGTCGCTATAGAAAAAAGAGTAGGGGACGACAGTGGTCTGCGCGCACCTCCACTCGTCGATAATTTTAAACTGGTAGTTCTTCATCCATCAATAATGTCATTCTGTACAAAATAGAGCCTAACTTACCTAATTAGAATTGTAAAGATGATTACCTTCTACATTCCTCATTTGTGGATACATATCATTATCAATTCCTGCTGTTGATCTGACAGTAGTCGGAGGAACAAACCGTGTGTATTCCACGGGTGTTTCTATGTCAAGCTCTGTGGTTTGCACCAGCGGTACCATGGCACCGCCAACTATAATCCTGTCCTCAGCCGGGGTCCTTGACTGTATATTTATGGCCAGTACTTCGTTGGAAACGGGTGCGATCTGGTTGACGGCATCGTCATCTACTTTAACTATGAACTCTGGCTTCGTCGTCCCTGTCTCCATCCGCCATCGAGTATATTCTGGTAATTGTCTTTTATTCCGTACTACCAAAAGAAAAATATGATTATTGTTTGCTTTGCCTCTATTCAACAATGTCAACAAATTGTGCACTTACACGTAATGGGATCCGTTAAACCATTATCAATGCTAATATTGGCTTGTATGCTGAAACATCGTTGTATAAAATCTAAAATTATCAAAAATTTGGGTATTTTCATGATAAAAATCTTTCCATCATCACTTGACATACATCAAGTAAGACAAGTATAGACAGTAGGGAAAATTTTCTTCTTCGAAGTCTCCGGCCATGTCGCCAGGTTATGAAAGAGTTTGTCCCTTTCCGATATATTTCACTTGGCTAATGTTTAGCGATACCTAATAATAAAGATTTAAGTTTAAGGCTACGCTGATGATTCCTATTAATTTTGTTCTTTTATTTTGTGGCACGATTAAGTACTCGTCTATTTTAGCTTGACATAGGATATTATTTATACTCTTTGCGTAATTTTGACGTTTGTTCTAATGTCCGCATACGTATAAAAATAAGTAATTATTTTTATTTATTTCTCTCTTTGCTTTTATTGAACCATGCGTGTGGAGTTCAAAATCTATCAAATTACTATGTTGTATTTACTTGGTGCTCTATACATGTTGTTTTATCCGCCAAGAAATTTTAAACGGTAGGGACTTTTCTATAGGTTTATCTTGATTTTTTACTCAATCATCGCACTCCCTCTCTCTTCTTCTGGCTTCAATAGGGGCAATTGCATCTTGTTCACCCGTATTCGGAGGACACTGGGCTCCGTAGCTTTAGCTGAGAATGCAAGTGATGCAACCGTAACTAACACTTAGAGAGGGAGTCACACTTTAGTCAGAATTTCTGAGCACTAAATATAATATAAATGAATTTAGATCGGGAGCGAAGATGCGCAATATAAGGGACATAGGATCACAATGGAAGTACAAGACATACTTGAACAATACCGAAGCGGTGTCGGCGTGCGAGCGTATAGTCCACGAGGCACCTGACGTGGCGCAACTAGTGACCCTGCAACCGAACACTAGTCAGAACCGCAGCATAGTATCCTTGGAGCTGAGGAGCGACAGACTGAGTAGAAAACCTGGAATACTGATTATGGCTGGTATAGTTCATTTCACTCCTTCTTTATCTTAGAAAATCTGTGGACCAGGTCGCCAGTCACAGAAGGTTGATTGAATTATGTGGAGTATTTACCCAGTAGTTATGTGTCTGTGCTGGCCTATCCTATTGTCATGTTGGCGCGAAATGTTGCTCATCTAGATATTTTTGAAAGAGTAGCATATTTGGGCCATTTTACGGAAAGTTGTACACTCGACATTTTTTTTAAATTTGGATAATATCGGGTTTTTTCTATTCAGAATCGAAAGCACTTTCGAACCTAATAGGAGAAAAAAAGTGTCCCAAAAATTTCATACAATTTCCAGTTTTTCCATTCCGTTACCACCATACAAGCATTACAAGATTAGTATGAAAACGGTAACGGAATGGAATAAAAAAAAATTGGGACATTTTTTTTCCCCTATATCATTCGAAAGTGCTTTCGATTCTGCTGCTGAGTAGAAAACCCCGATTTTATCCAAATTAAAAAGAAGTCGAGTGTATAAATTTCCGTAAAATGGCCCATTTTGGGTGTACTTTAAGGTGTAGTTGGATTTAAATCTGAATATTTTTTTTAAGCACCAAAATTAAAAAATTCGGCTCCTACTTTATTATTTGCTTGTTAAGAGGCCTTACAAGTTTTAAATTTCTTTGATTTCAAATTGTGACAAAAGTATTGATAATGCCAATAAAGAGGTTATGGAATACGACGATATTAGTAAAGTTTTAGATAGTAACATTGCCCTTTTTTGATTTTATTGTGTGTAGTAGAATTTAAGGGGAAAAAAGCTGTTTTTAGCTCGAAAACAGTCGATTTGGAGTGAAGTTTGAAACGAAATATCTTAATGAAAAATGCAAGAAATGTATTTAAAATTTATGTCATTAGGTCGCAATAGTCCTGTTCTAGATAGTAACATTGATAAAAATTCAAGAAACTTGTTAAATAAACAGAAAATTTAGCCTTAATAGATGAGCATTTTTTACCTAATAAGGACCCTTAAATAAGTGAATAGATAGCTACTAGTAATATGACAATCACTTGTACGTTTTAGCGTTGAACGGAATGGCATGGGGAGCACCAAATGCAGTTCTCGAGTTAGCAGAAAAGCTGCTATACGATACTAATCACCAAACGCCCTTCTTCAATGACTACGATTGGTAAGATTGACAGAAAACAATAAAGACCAACACAATACTTTATCTTCCTTGGAACTGGAAATTTATTCCGTGTATACCCATACACACAGAAGGTGGAAATGGAAACGCGGGAGCGCGGAAAATAAACCCCTTTTGAGTCGCAGAGTCATTTACCTGGAGCAAAAGAGCAATGGAATAAACACAAAACAAGCTCTGGTGCAACGCCATCTGTTGTGGAGTATTCGAGACCTAACTAGTTAGGTAGATAATTTTATCAAATGACTTTGATAAATGACTAAGCAAGCAAAGTTCAAAGTTTTTATTTGCGAATATTATGGTACAAGACAAGGTATTACGACAGACAGGGAGACAGGATTAGAAATAGACAGGTAGGTAAGGGTTAGCGCCCGAGCCATTCTCGGTTACTTTATAAAGTACTAGTTTTTGCCCGCGACTTCCTCCGCGTGGAACTCGTTCCGTTCATCGCGATATAAATTAATAACTTTTTTTTTTATATCAGGCGCTTACCTAGTTATCGCTCTTCCATACAAATTTCCACTCCCTTAAGCGATGATTTCCGGGAAAAAGTATCATAAGTAGGTATGTCCTTCCCCGGGACTCTTAACTATCTCCATGCCAAATTTTATCTAAATCGGATCAGCGCGGTTCAAGCGTGAAGGGGTAACAGACAGATTACACACGTTCACATTTTATAATATTAAGTATGGATTTCAGAATATATAACCTAGAAAGCAACATGATTTTAATTTCCTGCAATATTTACATAAATCTTATATTCATGTTCATATTCATATTCATATTCATATTTATTGATAATATCTAATTACATGTCAATTTTTTTTTTCAATACACGTCACTTAATTATGGATGCATATCTCATTAATGTTTAAAATTATTCTGAATAAAGAAATAAATTCCAATGAATAATTATTATTATAATATCTTAAATTAATAAAATAACTCTCTATGGTCATAGAACGCCTGCTCGAGAAGCCATTTTTTTAATTTGCATTTAAATATTGGACCGCTTTGTGAAGCAGTAATGTCACCTGGCAGGTGATTATAGACCTTACGACCCATGGCGTGGCTGAGTTTCCGCGATTTTGCGAGTTTGTAGGGCACTAGCGGGAGTTTACCGGCTCGCACGCTGCGAGTTTCGTACCTCCGTGGAACTTCGTTAGTAGTTGTGGGCGTAGAATCTACCTCGTCTCGTGTGTTTACTGCCATTTGCCAGATTAGCAGCGAGGGTAACGTTAAGATACCCAGCGACTTGAAATGTGGCCTCGCAGAGTCTGATTGAGGGACCCGCGCAATGGTACGAATGGCTCGTTTCTGGAGACGGAAGACCCTCACCCAGTCAGCGGCTCCCGCCCACAGCTCGACTCCATACTGCAAGTGTGCGTGTACAGAGGTGAAATAACAGGCCCGAAGTATGTCGGGAGGAAGCACTCTGGCCAATCGTTTTAGCACAAAGCACGCTGTTGACAGATTATTGCACATTAAGTGAAATAATTTCAAATGTTTCGCTTGGTAAACTTCATAGATATTCTATCATAAATGGATATTTAGCCACTATAAAAAGAAAAAAAAATGGAAATAGCGCTACTACTCAAACTCTTTCACATATAGGTATGTTAGCCCCCTGATATCGGTAATATTTGAGAGTAAAAATATACTATAGGTATAGTTCGTACACAACTGAAAGGCCCAGTGCTGTCAAATTAAAGCAAGCAAAAATCTACCTAACCAGTCACAGCTCTAAGTCGAGTTTTGCTTGTGTTCGTTTGACAGAATTTGGCCTTAGAGTTTTGTACGAACCATACCTACATGTTGTTTTTTTACAATACTTGGGGTTAGCATTGTCCACAACTACTTATTCCAAATTTCAAAACAATAGCATAAAGTAGTTCCTGGGAATTGAGAATTGTTTCTGAATTGTGATAGACGGGCAGATAGAATCGCACCAAAAAGGCTTCCATTTTTTACCTTTTTGGTACGTAACCCTAAAAATGTGAGGCTGATGCTAGTACTTTTCCATTAGGTATTTGATCCCAATAGCAAATCCCGATGGTTTAAATTTTACTCAAAGTCAACGCCATCTACCGCCACTGAACGCAAATGAGTGGGCTGTTAACGACACTGCCAGAGCCAAGACTCGTCCTGCAGAGTGGCACAAGAATGTAGATAAGGGAAAGGCAACGGAGACCTGTTTTGGCACAAATATAAATCGAAACTTCGCATTTCATTGGCAAGGTGAGATAGCGCAATTTCTTGCGTCACTATTATACTTATGCAGGCATCTAAGTATTTAGGTAGGTAGTTCAAGGCTACTAATTAGAAGGCAACTCAAGATGTGACTTCATCTATCCTCAGTTAAACGGAGCACTTAATGTAGAAAAGGATTCGCCTTAAGCAGATTTATACTTTTGTCGTGTGAAGTCTGGTGTGTCTTTTATTTGGCAAGGTTCTAGATGCTCTAATTATGCAAATTATTCCTGACTCCCTGCCACGTGACCACTATCCTACATAACATCTGATATTACAACATGATGTGGTGATCATTGGTGGTGATTGCGCGAAAAGGCTATATCTAACTAATCATTTATGTAAGTATCATTAGATTTAAGAATGTGTTAGATTGCCTTATCTTGTGTCCTTTCAATGTGTAGACGACGTCAGCAAAACGCCGGATCGCTGCTCGCAATGGTTCCCAGGCGCTCGGCCGTTTTCCACTAATGAGGCGCATGCCATAAGAAAATATGTGGACAAGCTTGGGGAGACCATTGAACTGGCAATACACCTGCATGCCAGTTTCGTGCCAAAGAAGGTATGTAGAGAATACAAGAGAATATACCGAAGTAAACCGCAGGCATCTATTTATTTGTCCTTGGACAATGAGCGCAATGGCGAAGTACGTACAAACTACGAAGAGCCCAATACTAAATCGAGAAAGCATGCTTAGTAAAACAAAGAATGTCTCAGTATTTGATGCCCGAGCCGAAGGACTTATTCTGTGCCGAAGGCAAGGGCGATAAATATGTGATCTGAGGCTTTCTTTATTACCGCCCGTGGTAAGTACAACATTTTATGCCATCCCCTATCTAGGAAGTGGGATTTTTCGCGCGCCAAGCGTGCGGTAATTGCTACTTTAGGGACAGGTGTGACATAACTACAATTCATGTAGAGTTTATTTTTAGTACTTAGTTAGATCCTCCAACATTTTTTTCTGGTTTGCCTTAGGGTTAACTGGGAACAAAGTATTCGGTAGCTCTCTTGACTTGGCTAAAGCGAGCGATCGGTCTGTCTACCCATTATTAGATCATTATGTCTTCTGGTGATTCTGCCTAGTATTTCAAATGAAATTCACTATTAAAATGTTTTAGGAGTTCATGGTTTATCCGTGGCGGTATTCACTGCGTCAGCCCAGCAACCACTACACCTTGCAAGATATTGGAGAATATGCAGCCAGGTTGTCGCGGCAACCTGATGGAAGAGTTTACGAGGTTAGGCGATGTTATAAATCCTGATCAAAAATGTCAATGTGAAAAAATTACAAGTTAGTAAACGGTTTTGCTAAAGAAATGAGATCTTCTGGAAAACAAGTTCTTTCCAAGCTCCTTAGATCACAACTCCTGTCACATTCATTTTCATACGTAACGTTCTCCTAAGTAGGTAGGTAGGTACTTAAAGCTGGCTAAAAGTGACTTTTAGGTTATCTTATCTTATATCTTTAAACGAGCAATTCTTGTATATTTATTTATTTATATCGGGGATCTCGGAAACGGCTCTAACGATTTTGATGAAATTTGGTATGTGGGGGTTTTCGGGGATGAGCAATCGATCATAGCTAGGGCTCATCCCCGAAAACCCCCACATACCAAATTTCATCAAAATCGTTAGAGCCGTTTCCGAGATCCCCGAAATAAATAAATAAATAAATATACAAGAATTGCTCGTTTAAAGATATAAGATAAGATAAATAAATATACAAGAATTGCTCGTTTAAAGATATAAGATATTGTGTAATTTATAACGGCTTGCCTGAAAAATAATCAAGTTAGAATTTAGAACCATCAAGTGTAGTGTAACTAGGTAAGTGAGACGCCATCTTAAATATAACTTGTTGTAACCAGGTGCACCAGAGCAGCAACGACGGACGCGTTGCAGGCTCTATAATTGACTACCTGAGCGGCGTAGTCGGGACAGAGCTTGTGTACCTAATTAAGCCCTACCACCACAAGTTCCCGGACTTCGAAGATGCCAGTCAACTTAGTAAGTTGTAATGTGCAACACAGCTAGATAATGGTAAAATACAGAGTATACCTATAGGTATATATATATTCGCAGTTGGAAGATATACTTCCCCGCCTGCAGTATGGCAGAGATGGCTAGGTACACTAGGTACCAGTGGCGGCGCGTCAAAAATATTCTAAGGGAAGCCGGAAATAATTTGCCTATCTTATTCTTCATGAGCCGTAGTAAAAGAACTGGACTGGCTGAAAATAAGGCAAGCTGGTGGGAATCGAGTTGTATGGATGCTCCGCCACTGCTAGGTACCTTAAATATTCCCGGTATTACCCTTTATATCTATAGCTATAAGGCTGGGCTTGCGCGGTGCGGCGGGTAAGTATAGCTAATCAAAGTAATCAGCTAGTTGTCATACAATCACTAGTTCCCGCAGTGTCTTTTCGTATTGCGGATATTGTTGTTGATGTCAAATGTTATCATGAGACCAACATTGTTGGGACTGCCATTTAACCAACTAGTAATCTCGACCTCTCAGAATCACGGAATAAGAATAATATTTAAAATACCTACCTATACACTGATTCCGAATATGCCGGTTGGTAAAAGTGGTACCGGTCACGTTAAAAGTGGTGCCGGTCACGGTAAAAGGGGTATGGACCATTAAAATGTCAACATCTTTATCCTAGAAACCTACGTGGACAAGGCGAACTCTGCGATCCTGAGTCTAGTGCGCGGCTGGCGTCGGAGCACCAAACAAAACACGCTCACATTCTTTGGCGTTGACGTCGAATTCTAATGAGCGTATCAGAAGACTTATATTATTTAATAAAATGTATTCATTTCGTCGTATGATTATTTGATGTTCTTGACGTAAGGTCCTCTCACTGACAAAAAAACTGTGCATATAATCACTGACGTTTTAAGAGACGGGACTCTCATACTAGAAAATGAACGCTAATTGACAGCAATTGCCATGAAAATCTAATACTGCCGCCATTATCCGCCTTGAATATTCCATACTATCCTCGAATATCAATTTTTTGTTCTGCGTTGCGCGAGCCTAGCGCATCCGTCCGAACTAGTCCGAAGGTACAGTCAAGGGCATAAATATGTATACATTTTTGGACCTTATTTCAATGGAATAAGGTGAAAAAATGTATACATATTGGTGCCCTTGACTGTACAGTCGACCCCATACATACATTTACACTTTTGCACCTTATTACAATGGATTAAGGTCAAAGAATATAATACTGATTAAGGTGCAAAAGTGTGAATGTATCTATGGCGTCAACACATGTCAGGATATTTTAGACATATGTTTTATTATATCACGAAGCTCCGCGTACAGTCACGAGTTTTAATTTCGGACCCACTTAAGGTTGACAGACCTGTCAAACTGTATAGAAAGTCGAAGAAAAATTTTGCGAAATGGGTCAGAACTTAAAGCGCGTGACCGTACCTCCTTTTTAAACTGGAAATTATATAATGTCGTTCTCAAAAGTACACTTTTCAGCTTATCGGGATATACACTAAAAGCCGATAAATTAAATAATTAGATTTTATTCGTAACATCCTTTTATTAGCACTTGCAGGCTCTATAAATTAAACAACATAGATACAAATAGATTAATGTACACTATATACAAAATAAGACTAATATCAACTAGTCGATTTCTGTGGCGAAATATTTTTTCTTAACATTGGTACATCTATGTCCCAGTTATTAGACAAGTCATTAAGTGAATTGAGTAAGGTCTGTTCCTTCTGGTCATTTCCTAGGTCGGATGTGTGGAGTACACTGAGCTCCAAAGACACTCTGTGGATATACTGCAGTCTTCTGAAAAGTGCGTCTCTGAGCTCTCTATTTTCAGTGCGGCGCCAGTACTTAAGGTTTCTGCCAATAACTGTCGTGATGTGTTCTCTTATGTCTCTCAGGCAAGCCTTCTTTTCTTTAGTAGACTGAAAATAAAAACAAAATAATTATTAAACGAAGGAAGTTTGAAATTCAACGTACTCGTAGTTATGCGGCCCGATATTTTTATTGGCAGGCAAGCATTTCATTAAAATGCTTGCCTGCCAATAAAAATATCGGGCCGCATAACTACGAGTAGAAATCTGAACTAGATGTACTTGTTTTAGGTATAGTATCATACCTATATGACGCTGACTGTATGTCTGCCCGATCTGTCAGTCGTACAGCGTTCGTATGAACACGCCGCCGCCGTTCCCTTGCATGCATCGCTTCAAGCATGCACTCAAGCCGTACAGTTGTCTCGAATATACGCGGGTGGTTACGTTACCTGAACCTGTAGTATAAGTCTTTCGAAACAAAACACAAACGAATGCGTTTGCGTAGTCTCATTTTAAAGGTAACGCGAGCAGCGCCTCTGGTGGCCTTAGATGGTGGACTAAACTCAAACCTGTTCGTTTGTGTTTTGTTACGAAAAAACTTAATACTAGAGGTATGGTAGTTTCGCGCAAAGCCCGCTGACCGCAACGCGTGCACAGCCAATCTACCGCTCATCGCCTTCCTCGCTAAAGGAAAATGCACCTTGTACACAACACAATAAGGTCGGTTACCTGCTGCCTCGCGCAGAGCGCCAGCCGCACGCGCATGCGCCGCGGCGCGCGCAGCCCGCGCAGCGCCAGCGCCACCAGCCCGCTGCCCGTCACGCGCGCGCGCGCCGGGTACCGCGCCTCGCCCTCCTCGCTGAAGGAAAACACACCTTGTACCCAACGTGATAAGGATGCTTTTTAATTGATGGTAGTTTATAAACCAACTGACAATTAGTGGAATTTATGACTGTAGTAAGATTTTTAGTAGAGTTTTTAGTAATAACAGATAACACGACAAGGATAGTTTTTGATTGTATACAGTTTATAAAAAACATGACTTTTTTTTTACCTGACTGTGGCTTTACAGGCCGGGCCCATTACAGCGATAGGAGTGCGCGGCTGCAGGGTGGTCTGGGGAAAATCCAGGGGAAATCTCCGACACGACCACGCGGGCGGTTTAACCGAATCTGAGGTGTGTCAGTGGAATCGAGCTACTGGGAGTTTTGTCGCTGGTTCACTAAACCTAGCCTAGCTGAGAAGAGACCCAGCTAAGTCGGACTGACTCTACCCGGTATGCGGCGGTACCGGGACGAATAGGGTATTTATTTATTTGTTTTCAATAAAGCCTTAGTCGGTTTTTGTATTTGTAGTATATGGTTGAAATTATGTTTGTTGAACGTATTTCTATTAAAATGTTATTGGATTTTGAACCTTATTTTTTGGACGGTAAAGTAGCTTTTTGAAGGAATTGTTTTGGGGCAATTCGTTCAACTGAAATGATTTCAAGTATACCTGTGCGGACTGAACACAAAGATGGTCGGGTAGGTGGCGGCGGTGTAGTGCCACGCTTGGTCGTGGCGCAGCGCGTCGAGGCGCGCCGCCCGCGCCCGCACGCCGCACGCCGACAGCAGCCGCGCGGCCTCCAGCGCGGCGCGCGACGTCGTCGCGCCGCACAGCCCGCCGCACACCGCTACTATCGTCAGCTGGAAACAGAATATCCCCTCCTATAAAGAGCTGAAATCCGACCAGGGGGCCGATTTTTGAGTGTCGAACGCTCGACTTTTCACTCGAGATCTGTCAAAAAACTATGATGATTTGACAGATGTCGAGTGAAGAGTCGAGAGTTCGACACTCAAAAATCGGCCCCTAGTACCTTTAGTCACAGAATAGTATAATAGTACTACATATAGAACGGCCACGAACCCCCCACACCGAGGTCAGTTACCTCGTCCCGGAGAGACCCGCCTGGTGTCGATCGGGTGCCGTCGCGCGTCGCGATTCGTCCGCGCTACGCACCAGCGCAAACAATCGACGCGTGTACCGACAGCGCACGCACACATACACACGCGCACGCGTGTTTTTCCTATGTGCAATAAAGTGTCATACATACATACATACATACCCCACAGCGCTTACGTTCCTTCGCGTGTCACAGGTGTGCTCTAGTATAAGTTTTTTCGAAACAAACGCGCTTGCGCACAACCGTCTCATTTTGTAAGGCAACGCGAGCAGCCAGCGCCTCGGGTGGCCTTTGGTGATAATAATTTTTTGCCATACGAATTAAGACTAAACATAAACGCGTTTGTGTTTTGTTTCGAAAAAACTTATACTAGAGGCACTGTAGTCTAGAAGGGGTCGGCAACTTTTTAGCAGCCAAGGGCCATTTAGTAGCTAACAAAATTGTCACGGGCCGCACGTTGAATTTGTGGCCCTATCAAGGCAAAAGTTATCACTTTGTCGGTTGTCAATAAGGAGACTCGCGGGCCGCCTGTTGCCGACCGCTGGTCTAGAATTCTAGACCTCTCTGGTTGGTCAGGTTAGTTGACGGTCAGCTATTACGCGGACTGTTGTCACCTTCGACAGCGCACCCTAATGGGTCAATGAGAAAGAAAAACGAGAGAATAAAAATGAGACTATATGTAAGAGGATATGTACTAATGCATACCAAGTCTAGAAGAGGAAGGCTACCTACGTTTGATTGTGAGTAGAGTGATTTTACTATCAACAAAATTTCCAACCTAACCCAAGACCATTCTTTCTTCTGTTAAATAGTACATAACCTACCTAGAGCGGTAAAATAAAGAATGTCTCAGATCGCAGGTATTTAACGACCGAGCCGAATGCGAGGTTGATAAATATGCGATCAATCTTTCTTTACCACGCTACTTACCACGGTAAGTACATAATTTGATGCCACTCCCTGGCCAGGAAGTGTCATTTTCCGCGCGCGGAGCCCGCTGCAATAGCCACTTTATGGCCTGGAGTGCCATAAATATAATGATGGACTAACCATATCCGGTTTCCTGACAAGCCGACGGAAGCTGCGCGTGCTCAGTTCCATCACGTGCACAGTGTGCTCGTCTATGCCCATCTGCTCGACCTGACCGTCCGAGCCGAAGTAGTGCGTGCGCGCCGCGTCGTCCACCAAGGTGCGCAGCGACCGCTTCAAGCTCTTGTGAGTGAACTTGTAGATGAAGTCGCGCAGGGACTTGGCGGAGTAGTCTTCTGACAGCAGGTATTGGCTTTCGAGCTGAAAATGTTTATTACCCCTTAAGACTATTGTGAACCTATCGTGCGAACGAGAACCGGCATTCCGGAATATTCTTGCGTGCGATAGAGACAGAAGTAAATTCAATCAGAATTAGTGCTTCGAGCGCCAACGTTTACCAAATGAGACAATTTTGGCCTTGATCGATTCCTCACATCCTTAACTAGGGATATACGTTTTGCTTTTTACGTAATTCTTTCTAGTTTATGAAATAATAACCAAAACCCAGGACGAAGTTTTCGTGTAAAAAAATCGAAACTTTAAGGGTTCATGTTTTAAATTGTATGCATTAATTCCAAAAAATCTAAATGTACAAACCTATTTAGTATTAAATGATACTTACATCATTTCCAAATGCATATCGGTTCAGGTTTAGTGGGTGGAAAACGTTGGCGCCCGAAGCACGTTTTAGTATGGAAAAAATTTGCTACACGCGTATCTAACAATGCACAGATTTTTTAAATCATAGTTTTGTATTTTTATTTTTATCAAGAATGTTTTTTTTGCTCTATCTTGCGCAACCGAGGCTTGGCTTTATTTGTCAAGTTTTCACAGTATAGTTGCATTCAGAAGGATACCCAGGGCATGCTATCCCAAGATTTGGCTTATGTACTAGTTTTTATGGAAGCGAAATCGCAAACATGTACTTAAGTAGGTATTTTCGAAAACGGATCTTTAGTAACGTCGTTACAATATCTATTCATCTAGTAAAGAAATCTAAATTGAATAGCGGATAATTCGTATGAAAATAATACCGGTAGGTCTTCGATCCCTGCATAATTGCATATAATAAAGAATTCTTAAAATCGGATGATTAAATAACTTTCCTGCCCTACATACAAACTTTACCTCTTTGTATAAAACAAACTAAAATGAATGTTCGAATTGGGTGACGTGTTCTACTAAATTACGCAAAAACAGCTGGACTAATTTTATAAGTCGTAAGTTTTATATGTTTGGCAAGCGTTATCAACAATAAATTACATTATTTATCACAGAACTGCACCGCGAAATATTCCTAATACCCCCCAACACAAGGAAAACTTGGTTATCAAACTACATGTCGATAACGCTCGTCATAAAATTGAATCTATGTGCAGTAATGCAAAACAACGTCAATTATTGAGAGTATGGATATAACATAACACCAGCAATGTTATTCATGTTTCGTTTATTGAAAAAAGACTAAGCAATAAAAATACAACTTAGTTTCGTTTCTCTACTTGACTATGGTAAACTATGTGTTCCGCGCAACAAAGAAATAAATATAAGTCCGTGCAACAAAGAAATAAATATAAGTACCACTGGTCTGTGAAACGGAGGGTCGTGCCATGAGACGATATTACATCATCAGATCCTATAACGCCAGCTCGTGTGTAATGCCCTTAAGACCACGTTATTCGAAATCATAGTATTTTTCATTCAATTTTAAACCATTAAATACTCACTTTATTGATGGGATATTTAGATATGTTATAGTTTAAGAGTCGGTCTAGTGTATTTTAAGGCTGAAAACACGATATTTAAAACTTCGCTCGATGATCTCACATCGCAAAAACAGGTAAATTTTGATCTTATTGTGAGTCGTATATAAAATATATCCAACTCAGACTCGAGTAAAATATATCAATGGATAGGAAACGATGTGAAGAAGTGTATTTTACGGCTAATTTTTTTTTAATGTTTTTATATTTAACAAAACTCAAAAATATCAGAAAAGCAAACTGCGCGCTTCATTTTAGTAGACAGATGGCCGTTGGGCCTCGAGCTGGACGGACGTCAGTCGCACTTTTTGCAGTTTGACATTTATAAAAATCGCATATTTAATACCAGTAACTAGATGATATTAACATTTTCAGGGTAAATTACTGGTGAGTCATATCGACGAATAAACATTTAAAATAGTTTTCCGGGTACTTTTACAATTCGAGATAGTGGAAAACATAAAATGTGGCTAATAAAGCTTATCATTATATCATTTTTTTCCTTTTTAAACCCTCTCTTATTACAAAAGGTTTCATTGAGTATTTTTAGAATGTGGATTTTTTTTCCATTATACGGGTCATACTCCTTCATATAGCATATTGCATATTTTATGTCTATGTGTGAGTATATTCATAGCGCCTGACACATAGTTTGACATCTGACATTAGCAAATTAAATTCAAGCTTGGTATTTCAAATACAATATTTTAAATTATTAAATATATTGAGCTTCGTATTAGACGTGTGCGCCGATTTAAAAATGATCGGCGGCGGCGTTTGCCAAAAAATCGGCGGCGGCGGCGTACTTTCGGCGTGAAATCGGCGTGAAGGTCACGTAAATAAAAATGCGAAGTAAATCGTATTCTTTTTTTAAAATTTAGATCAATGCAATAAATCTGTATTCATACAAGTAAACCACATCCCTATACAACAAAAATGCGGTAGAAACATGGACAATACTGGTTAGGGTTAGGGAGCGACAAAGAATAGACGCATTCGATATGCGGTACTGGAGGCGAATGCTCAGGATACCCTGGACAGCCAAACGGACCAATTTTATTTTATTTAGGTATTTTTATTTTATTTATTAGGAGTTAAAACAGAAACAGTCACGAGAATACAGCGTATTGGTAAGTTAGTAAAATTACTTAGGTATAGACGTAACGAATACACGGTTATCCACTGTTTGTCGGCAGTGGCTGCTTTCATACTTTGGACACGTAATGCGCAGTGGTGCTGATAGTCTGAAGAAACTGGTCGTGGTTGGTGGAATGGAAGGCAAGAGAGCTAGGGGACGCTCATCAACTACATGGACAGATCAGGTTAAGGAAGCCACATCCTCAAGCAAATTTCACCAAGCGATGGGGGCTACGATGGATCGAGACCGATGGAGACATTGGAGACAAGTCCTCAGGGCGGCGAAATCCAGAAGTGATCACGATCCTCAGGAATGAGGGACCGACTCAAGAGAGACAGATATAGCTAACAAATGCTGGGGCATGGTCCCCATAGTAGTAGTAGCCGCGTAACCCCTCTGTCTTGCCAGAGAGATTCTCTGTGAGAGGAAAGTGTCAGGTCCCCCGAGGTATCGACCAGCCGCCACAACAAAGCTCTCATGAATGTCTTCATGTTAGCCGGCCAGGGTCCAGAGTCCACTGCAAGCATTGCAAACTCGTAGTTACACAATAAAGACGCTACTAAATACGATATTTGCGGTGCTTGAGAGCTTCGTCAGGTCAAGAACTGGCCTGGGAGCGAGTTGCGTGGAAGTGGGATTGCGCACATGCGGTGTTTCACACCAGAGCCCTCCCTAGTTTTCACGGTTCCAACGTGACTCCATCAGGATGCTTACCTACCATCGTCTTATGCCATACCCACTAGTTCTGTTGTCCCAGCACGAAACACACCAAGCTTTCCGGGCCTCCTTCAGGCTCGCCATATCACTGTCAGGAAATTTCCGAATGAGACAACTACGTAGTACTTTTGGGGTGAACAAACAGAACCGAATAATACCGAGGGCCATGTGGGGGTTGAATACAAGTATGGTAAATCAGATTTATTATTGAACAAGTTAAATTTACAATCAATGACAGGGTTTATTGGTTCGTCAAAAATAGGTGAGCCTAAAAGTGTGGTAGATGAATTTAAAAAAAATACTCCCTTGAATTTTTAATATTTAAAATAAAGTTCGATAAGTTTTAAGTGAGGAGGGGGAGGGGGACATTATATTAGATTTATGAATATATTAATCCCAAAGCAAAAAAAATGTTTTCTAAAAATTCCTAATCGTTTCTGAGTAAAAGGATTGTGACATTACAGGGCATACGTACGGACAGATGGATATGATGAAGCTATAAGAGTTTTGTTTTTGCTATTATTATTTGGCTATAGATGCCTACCAATACGATTTTTTCAGCCGGATCCATAATCAGGCGTTCAATGTGGTTCAGGCGTTCAAACTGCCCTGATAGTATATATAAACGAAGAAAAATATGTACTGTCACACAACAAATTTAATATAAGAAGTGTACATACATTAAAACAATAACAAAGCAATAAAAACATTAAACATACATGTTAATTATACTCAATATACTCTTTTGTGTAATAAAAAGACTCTTTGGCATTCAGTCAAGGTTACGCCGATTTCACGCCGATCATTTTGTCGGCGGCGGCGGCGTGGCAAAAAGGCCGGCGGCGGCGGCGCGCCGGCGCGGCGCACACGTCTACTTCGTATTGTAACAAAATAAATATGCCCAAACGGACCGTAATCCTGCCAAAGTTTTGACGCTATTCGACTTCAATTTGCTCTGCAGTTCAATGTAAAGCAGAATGACATCAGTATTACGATGAAAGTGATATTATTGCATTGTGTAATTATTCCAATATATCAACGTAAACGATAAAAAAAGAATAATACAAATTTAAATGAAAAGATGCCTCGGATAATATCTGAAATAGAAAGGGCCCAAAGCTCTGAGGAATTCTGGCCGCTTACGGCTAGTATGTGGGGGAGGATATCTGGTGACGGCGTCGCGGTCTCAGATCTATGATCAGCGGCTTCGGTGAACTTCACTTCATAGCCACATCATGCGCAAATGTTTACGTGAATTTACTGGACGAAGTGATGCTGCAAATTGTTCTACTGACTTTCCTGACTTTATTCAAGATAATTGCCCCATACAGCACGGGTCACTTGGGAATGGTTTACTCTACAGCTACATCCAGGCATAAATGTAATGATGTAATGCCATCGCCTGAAATTTGAACCCGATTGAGAATCTTTGGGGTTTAATGGTTCAACAGTGGGATCATCGCCATGAAAGAACCAAAGAAGCAATTCAAGCAATAGATACTGCAATGAAATATGGGAGGAAATGCGGGGAACTGACATAATTATCAACGTCTACTCAGCTTATTGAGAGACAGGCTAAAAACTGTTATAGACGCACTGTGGTTGCACGCATTATAATCCCTCAGTCTTATGTTTTATATGTTTATAATAAATTATATAATAAATCTTGAATTTTATTTAAGATGGATTTATGAACCGTACTGTCTTCTCGAAGATCTCACGGTTCGAAATAAATATGCCATACGATAAATAAAGAATAATAA
The DNA here is from genome assembly GCA_951800055.1 of Cenopis cana. Taxonomy (NCBI): domain Eukaryota; kingdom Metazoa; phylum Arthropoda; class Insecta; order Lepidoptera; family Tortricidae; genus Cenopis; species Cenopis cana. Next base: position 10,445,321 of record OX637482.1, on the reverse strand, counting down.
AGAACTAATAAATAAAGTTGTAAGCTTGTACCTATTAGCAGGGCAACATATTTATGTTGAATCTTTTTCTAAATAAATAAAAAAAGTACAAAATATTTATTTACCAAAATAACGCTCAATAATTATTTATGCTCTAAAAATTACGGTTGTTAAAATAAAACACAAAAAAAACACTTACTCTTGCCTGAGATTCGAACCTGTGACCTGTGCTTTAGAGAGCAAGCGATTACTAATTACACCACAATGTACTTGGCTTATTGGTTGAAATTAAGCTACTTATTTGTGGCTTGCAACTTTGACTTTTTGTGTCGAGTCGTGATAAAATTTAGCCCTTATTTAGTTAAGTGAAATCTGTCAAAACTGCGCAACAGAGACAGAGATATGCAATGACAAGTCTACACTCTTTTGCGTGAATGTCATAACAATATGTTCTTAATTTAAATGGTTGACAACCTAATTATCACGTGCGCCACTCTGGCTTATTCTGGTTAATTTGACAAAGAAGGTCTGTCACATATTCAAATTCTAAGTTACAGCAATCATTAAAAAAAACGAGGTCAGTGACCTGTCACAGTAAAGTGAGATAGTGTGTGTAAAATGTAATTGTGTTTGTTACTGGGGAGAATTACGATAATGTTGCGCCGCCTAGCGGATTTTTTGTGTCGCGTTTGTAGTTTCGCTGCAATAAGAAAGCCTTAAACCGCTGGAGGGCGTTTCCTTGCCCCCCGTGAGATCAGAAGTTTCACGACCCTTATCAATAACTTCGGCTGACATAATAACCTACCTTGCTATCCAATATGACAACAGCAGTCTTGTCCTTCTTGCTATTTATGTCTATACCCAGAGACTCGGCGAAGTGGTGGTTCCTGACACTATCCACAGCTAACATGTTGAGACTGAAGTTGTGTGCGCACGCCAGCCCCTGAACCTGTGTGACGTTGCCCGTGTACCGCTGTGGGGCGGTAGGCGCCCCCCAAGTGTTCGCGAACCTCATGAGCTTGCAGTAATGCTTCACGTTGTCTTGGATCAGGTTTTCGGGGGAGAGAGGGTCGTCTTCAAACGGCAGCATTGTGGTTCTCAATCTGTTACAGATACCTACATGTTATGTTTAATAATAGGGATGTTGACACCAAATAAGAAAATCAATGAATCCGAATTTTCTCGAAAAAGGATCAAATTCTCAAATAGCGAAAAAAGTAATTCAAAAGAATAAATAATTACATAATTATAAGTCTTCAAAGTTTTAGGAGGGGGCATTTTCTGTCCCTGTTCCGCAAAACGCACCTCTGTATTGAACGATCGTCATTTACTATGGCGCTCGAGGTCAGTGACGTCACTGATCTGTAGCGCTTTCTCTCTCGAACTCAAGACATTGTAACGGTTGTAGTTTCGTTATTTTTTGACATATTTGAATAGGATTTTCACTATTTGGTATAGTTTTATGTATTCTTTCGTATGGAGTAATAATACATTTTGAGTCAACATCCCTATTAAATATTAACTACATACATTATCAGTCAAATATCATAGACGGATAAAGAAACAAATTAATAAAAATAGTTAAAGAACTTTATGAGAAACTAGGTTGATTTGTCGTGAAGTTGTGATGAGAACATCAGGGAATAATCGCTTTCCTGATGTTCCTTGCCAACCCTAAAAATTCGAAGGATATTTTATGTTTAAAACTTACTCTTCTTCCTCAAAGTAGGGCTCGTTTTCAAGCTTCACGTCATCGGCGAACGACTGACATTGCTCGTAGTTATCATAGAAACTCTTCTCAGCCGGCATGATAGGCGCAGAGCATTCAATAAGGCCCAGTTTAGACATGAGATAAGGTTCATCACCACTGCCAACTACCTTCGATATGTCAAAACCTCCTTTGGATAAATAGTTGAACACTCCTCCTTTCTGGGTTTTCTGTGTACTGTTATTCCAAGGGTACTTATTGTTGTGAGACACTACTTCCTTCCTGACGAGGTTGCTCTTCCTTAAGGATTGTTTGAATTTATAGTTGTCACAGAACTTAAGGATGTCTTTTTGCTGGTACATGAGCCGTTGGACTTGCTGAAGTTTTATTAGTTCTGTAGTCCACTGTACGCTGTCGTTGTGGTTGCAATTGTAATATTCCATGGCTACTTCCCTTAGCTGAAACAATTCAATAATTACATTACTTTGGCGCAAGACTCCACTAGCCACTCACTTGCTTTTGGCAACTCTGGTTGATCATCCTTATTTTCTAGGGAATAGAGTTCAACTCAAAATACAAAGCAAGCAAGTGGTTATAAGGAGTTGCTTATTAGGGTCGCCAGTGCTTCTAGTGCCAGCAACAACAATTGAGTAAGACCCCAAACAGATAGCGATATCCGTGTCATCACAGAATAAAAATAACCCCTAGTGACACGGCGCGAATAGCTACAGTGTGATCGAATCCTCCGCACAGAAAATAATCAATGAGCAACATAATAACAAACAACATTAATAGCATTACTTACCAGTGAGTAAGATGGCAGCTGTTCAAACAGAGGGTTAAGCGGTGTGAACAGTATCAACAGTGGGCTGCCATCAACATATCTTTGGAAGGAGAATGCTTTTTTCCACATGGGAATGATCCTGGCCACGGGCTGGGTAAAGTGCTCCAGCACCCAGTCGATCAGTGAAGACTCATTCCATGTGTTCTCATTTTCGTCCAATACATATTCCTGAAGGCATTTTAATTGTAAATGCAAATCGAAATTTAAAATTTATTTTAACACCTTCAGTGCCAAGAACTCCCCTACCTAGCGAGTTCTTAATAACACGTTCACGTGCCGTACGACATGATTCCTATACTAGTTCATCATCGCTGGCATTCAGCGATGGTCTTGGATTTTGGCCTGGTAATGAAAGTGTTAACGTATCAAGGTAAAGGCCTGCCACTTTGACAGAGTAATCTGACATTCAAGTTAATTAAATAGTCTAACGCCGCGAGACATGAAAATACTCGAATACTGCACTGCTACCTCAAATAACGGTAAATGAGCCTCAATTTACAAAGTCTGTTAATACAATTTGAATCCTCTCGCTTACACAAGGTTAGGTAAATAATATACAAGTCAGTTTAAATAACAAAGTGATTATTCAACATTATTGAAAATATTATGAGGAAAACTGTAATGTGATACTGTCTTCCAGTAAGTGCTGTTAAATAGTACTTAACTTATTAAACATTATTTAACTTGCGCCAATGCATTATTACAACTATTATAAAAATTGCCTAATTAACCCTTTATAAGGCAGAGACGATTTGGAAACCACTTAGTTAATAAACATTTACGGAGAAGAACATCCTCTTTTTTATTTAACTTTAATGGTATTATATAGCGAATATATCAGGCTTTCTTTCCTCATTCATACTTTTTCGGTCAGTATTTAATTTTAGTGTAATTAATTAATCTATAGTATGTGGTCAATTTATGCACTATGCCTGTCAAGGGAAGCAAGCTATCGTCATTGTTTCCATTATACTATTAAAAATATACACGTCGCTGTATCTAATAATTTGAATTATAGCTCTTGCAATTCACGATGGCGAGTGGCGAGACTCTTATTGGTATGATGACAAGGTCTAATTTTGATAAATCCACTCTCCATCGTGAATTGCAATAACTGTACTACGTTGTTTGTAGTGTCAATGTCAATGAATAGGTGTATTGGAAACAGATCATCTGAAAAGTCAAGTGCACTAACAGGCTGAGTGCATATATTGACCACATGTTTTTTCTTAATGATTTCGTTTTTTTTGCCGTAGATGTGTTCCCCAGTGCATTACAAACATGGTAGTGTATTTAACTTTCACGTAGCATATCTGTATAACTGAGGCCTTATAAAGGGTTAAAAATAATAATTCAATAGAATATATTATGGGTTGGGTGGTATGTATGTAAATATATATATTTTTCAATTCGTAAAAACTTGTAAAGTGTTGTCAGATGAGTTTGAAAATGCTTTTTTTATTTTATTTCTTTTTATTTCAAATACCTGTCACTGTCACCAAAGTAGTTTGTATTTTATTTGAAATATACAAAGCTTTACCATTGCATTTGCTTTGAAATGTTGCCATTTTCACCAAACTTACATACAAATGCCAAATTTCAGTTCAATAGATCGAGGATAACTACTTTAAAATGCAGTTATAAGATTTGACATACAAACATAGCAAGTTAAATAAAAGCTTATAAAATAAATAATACTTGTTTTATTTCATACCTTTGTGTCATTCCATAACATTATCCTCGCACTTGGCACACTGTTTACCCCGAGATCAATTGCAAGGTCTTCAGACGTGACAACCCCAAAGCAGATTTCACCAATGAAATCAAATTCTCGTATTTTGACAGCCACATGATACCAAATGTTGTAGAGGCGCGAAGTATCTGTTATTGGGGTGAATCCCACAGTTACAGCCTAAAAATAAACAACATACATTTAAAATGATCTCTCCGCAAATTAATAAAACAAAATTCAGCAAAATTGACAGTGATATTTTTTAACAATTATTGAAGTAAAAATTGGATGCAGTTGCCAACCACCAATGAATAGCTTTGTTCCCAGGTTAATCATATTGTTTGTGCACTTTAGGGACACACTGTATATTGCTATATATATTGTCTATGAATTGCGTAATATTATTAGAACATTTCATTATTCTTTATCAAAATAGGGAATTAGCAACTTAAACATACTTAACCCTTTAACTATCAAATGTCAAAAAGTTACAATTTTCAATTCTGTCTATATATCAAGAAGGTGTTGTGTCACTTATCATAATATGGCACACAATGGCTGTTAAAGGGTTAAGAATTTTATCTTTCTTTTTACTTACATCACAGACAGACAAGAGCTGAACTAGGTCCTCAGTTGACGAGATCCTTTCTAGGGGTTTCATTATTAACTCCAGGAACTTAATCATGCTATGAGAATTTCTTGGTCCTGAAATTGAAGAATATGTTTATATTTATACTAGCTTTTGCCTAACACTTTGTCCCTGTGAACTTCCATAAATAACTTCCAGTGAAAAATTTGTCCTATTTATGAATTAGTTTTAATCACAAAGAGCATTAAATACTTGTAGGTTGGCATAATAGGCTTAACATATATTGATGAAATGTATACTTTGCTTTACCTGAGCCTGATGTTTAGTTAGTATGTAGAACATATGTTATAAATAAACAAACCTTTATAAAGAACACCCCTTGAAGTGCTAGTGTATGCAATTAGAATTGGCCATGATGGAATTTTGTTGTGGTGTAGTCTACATTCACTACCTGGATTCCAACAATTAATAGCTGAGAAGTGTACCTGCAAATAACAATTCCTGATAACAATAATGAAAATGTTTTTAAAAAATAAAATATAAATTGTAGCTAGTTGAGTCTTCTCTTTTCTTGAATTCTATCAAAAATACTTATGATACAGTTGCAGTTATCCTCGATGTATTGAGCTGAAATTTGGCATTTGTATGTAAGTTTGGTGACAATGGCAAAATTTCAAAGCAAATGCAATGGCAAAGCTTTGTATTTCAAATAAAATACAAACTACTTTGGTGACAGTGACAGGTATAACTCACTCGATCATTTAATACTGTGGCAGCCTCTTCAAACTGCCCTCGAACATACTGGGACTCAGCATCCCATGGGGCATAGTACATCACAAATGATACATCAACATGGTTTATTGTGGCATGGGCATTACTCAGCTGCCCCTTGTGCCAGTCTGTCACTAAGGAATCCGAATTAAAAAACTTTATAGCCTTTGGATGCTTGGAAATCTTAGAAGGCCTGCAAATGAAAAAAAATGTTAATGAAAAACTTTATAGTTGTCTAAATATTCAATTATAGTGCCTACTTTTAAGTCATAAATGTACTGATATATTTTACTTATTCAAAATTATTAATAATATACTTGATGCCCCCGAGTTATTACATAATATAAGTTTTCATGTCCCCAGAAGATTAGAAAGTAGTTGTCGCCAGAAGGCCTTATTCAATGTTGCAAATAGCAAAACTAAACACGCACAGCATTCGTATATTAAACGCGTACCTATGTAAGCTATACAACGAAAAATGTATGGACGCAGATTTGTTTGGCAACTCATATCATATATTTAAAAGATTAGTTTGTGATTTACTGTCAAATAATAATTAATAAAAAAAAGGAAAGTTTTTAAGGTAGTCAATAGAAATGTTTATTTTGCATTGTACAATAATAAACTTACGTTGTTATATTAAGGTTTATGGTAGCAAATGCACTGGCAGAGCATGATGCCGGTCATATCATATCAATTCAATGTATGAAACTATAGGTCTATTTTAAATTTCTCACATAGCCATAGCTAAGTTCTCTTATGTTTTTGTAAAGACTGTTTGTTTCTAAATAAATTAAAAAAAAAAAAAAAAAACATGCTTCTCACTAGTGCTTCTGTTCCGAGTTATCTTCCCGCCCTGGGCCCCACGGAAGACCAGCGCTGTGGTATATCTATGCCACAGCATAAGCTGAGTGGGGTCCATTTGTAGCCACCATGACAGCACCTAGTATTAAGTTATTTTTTTTCCATATTGTATAATTTTAAATATTTTATTCTTTTACTTTAAGTTATGTTTTGTTTGTATTATTTCATTTTATTTTCGTGCTGTGTGTGTTGGTTTATCAATAAATGTTTTTCTATTTCTATTTATATTTTTTCTATAATTTTACATAAAAATAATTACAATAAATATGTCACGATCCTGCACCCTGAGCTAGGAAGTCCTGTGTTACAGGACTCACTTTCGTAGCAACAGCGTAGCGTGGATGCCCTTAAGTATGGATGCACTTAAGTATAGAAGTTATATAAAGATATTAGCCATTGCAAAGTATATAATAAAAAATAGAAAAAAGGACTTACGTATTATGAAGAGCACCATACGTCGTTAACGCTAAAGCGACAAAAAATACCATTTCTTTAATCAACATTGTAACTGATTCTTTATTATTTTGCTGTTTAGCTCCTTCAGAACTTTCTGATGGTCTTTGGGCATGTTTGGATGGACTAGATGTGTTACTTTGCGATGCAACTTGGACTATGTTTTCTTCAGTGTCTACCGTCGGAAACATTTACACGTCATTCAAAAACAATAAGTAAGAACCTAAACTTGAAGAGCAGTGAATTTGCATTGCAATTTTTTCTCAATAAAATAACGTAATTGTTCAAAGCAAAGGGTAATAAGAATGAACTGGAAAATCATAATAAACATTCATAGATTCGTGTATGTATATACTTCTTCATATATTGATTTCCAACCTATTTTATTTCATGATTAAAAAGAGAAATTCTCCATTATTTTGACAACAGGGACACCAAACCAAAAAAATGACAATGACAAGTACACGTCAACTCCTTCATTACGGTCAGATTTACGTAAATTGTTTTCGTGTATACTCTGAATATTGCTTAGACTTTATAAACATATAAACAAGTTTTATTAAAATTGTGTACATATTTATTTAACTTTGACGTATATTATTGACGGCGTTTTACACAAAAATAAAACGCTAATTAAATAACTTACCATATTCGAAACCTAATTATATTTGAGAGTGGCAACACTGTTCCTTGTGAATGGTCGTATACTATACCTGTCCCTTTCTAGCACACAGTACGTCCGTCTCCCTCGCACATTTCCCCTTCCACCCTCGGCAGTCGCCATCGGGTTTAGCGCGAATTCTGTGATCATTGTCTCATAATATCTAATATTTATATTAAATTAAATACCAGGCAGGTTTGAAAACTTTAGGTTTCGAATATGGTAAGTTATTTAATTAGCGTTTTATTTTTGTGTAAAACGCCGTCATTAAACAACTGTACCGATATTCGAAACCTAATTATATTTGAGACGTGTTTGTTATCGCCTGGTGGAAGGGTAGGATGCCAATGTGATTATATTATTTATACATGGTTGTTCACTGAACATTTAATATGTTGCGTTGTGCCGAGGGAGCAGTTGTAAGTGAAAATAACCACTTTGCCTCGTATGTTCATTACATGGATAGTAATTATTTTGTTAAACATATGACTTCAATTAGATTAAAAAATAAGAGAATAAGCAGTAGAAGTGAAGGAATGAAATACGTTAGTATCTCCTTAGTAGTTGTGCAGAAGTTTAGATCTAAACTTCTTGAAGCTAGTCAATCTAGTGTGGACCATTTGTGTCACTCCAGTAGGAAAAAGGTCTTATATCTAAGTGGGAGGCTTCAGGTGAAGAAATGAAGAAAAATCAATCGTTTGATGTATTATGGTGTTATATTATAATAATAAAAAGCTTTTTCCAGTGGAATAGTTGTTTTTATTTAACCATACCCATTTAATGCTCCATGTGAACTTACAGACAAGTTATTACAATAGTCCTTAATCTTATAGACAACCTAAGGTAATATGATTGTATTGCCTTTATTTTGTTGTAATTAACTAACACATAGTTAATTTATAATAATTATCATACATCTCCCAGGAATTTCATCCATTGAACAAGTGATAGTGATAAATAGATAATACTCAAAGCTTGCTATACTATAGGTCAAGATATCATTAATTATAGGTTATAATTAATCTTAATTAATTTAAAAAGGATTGTATACATATATAGGTGTACTACCTATTATCTTTCATGTATAGGTTATTCCCACATTACTTGCATTTGAGACTTCTTTCCTATAAAATTTTGCAAAAGTTTGTTTTGATCTCTAATTGCCTCTTGCAAGTATGTAGTGTAAGGGGAAGTTATTGATCCAATTTTTAGATGCCACTGCTGACCTCACGCTCCCAGTTGAGTGTGTAATGCCGGCATCCTGTAGTGGAGTTTCAATACAATTTGCAATTGCTCATCTATATGCATTTTTAGGAGGACCATGGACTGTTAGAAAAAGTTTGTTACTTTTACAAGTGTCTCTCCTTTCCCTTGTCATTTCAATGAGGGATTTTACCCAGGATACTGGGTCAATTGATTGATCATCTGATTTAGATCTTAGTTTCCAGCCTGACTGTCTGTAGTTGTAGGTATCATCTGTTTTTGAGCCAAAAAGAGGCCAGAAAATTGTTTAGATAACTGACATTACAAAAGACCTCGGGTCAACAGAAAGCCAAGTTAAATAATGTACTTTCTGATCTGACCAAAGCAGGAGAATACATGCTGTTCTTTGAGAGCAGTCAAACAGGTTAGTATCTCTATTGAAATTTGTCTACACCAATTTGAGACGATATCTGCATCCCAAATTGGGTTGGGGTGTATTGGGATTTTTACTTGCTACGGATTTCCAGATAATAACTAGGATATGTGTACTAAGGGTATCATGGCTATTTGGGTTACATAATGTTGCAACCACTGATCTATGGCACGAAATGTTGTTATAGGATAGCTAGAATTTCAGTTAGAGATCTGGTAAATGTTCTGAAAACTCACATACACCATGCTGAATTGTATGACTTCAGTAGTCTCGCCAGCTTGACCCCAGTAGCTCCAGTTGCTTGGGTGTCCATGTGGTTAGTGTGTTGCTCCACGTCCACATTTACATATATCACAATACAGGTCTTGTAAGTTCCCTGGCAGTTTGTTTTGTGTCGTTTAACCCTTGAGCTCTGTTGTGCACTGTGAAAGGCGCTGTTATGGCCCTCCTCTTCAAGTTAGGCCTCCTAAATGATTGCTCCCAGTGGGGAGTTATGAACAAGTATTTGCCTTTCGCATTGTTTAGGCGCGACAATACTTGGTATCAGTAATGGTGGTGGGAATAACCCAGCCAGGGCGTGTGTTCATTACTGGGAGAACGCATTTACAAATTTCACGTTCTCGTCCATCACATCCAGCGTTGCATATTGTTTCATGTGGGTAAAGGGTAAAAAACAAAGCAAAGTAGCGCCTGATTCAATCAATTGTTTCATGTGGGCTCTCTGCGAAGCAGAGGTTGATTTGGAGCGTTCCCCACTTCTCGAAAACCCTCATGGTTAAAATTAGGAAGAGATGCCACTCCAGGTGTGCAGTCTTGCGACAGATGGTCGGCTTCTGTGTTGTACCTGCCCGGTATGTGCTGTAGGTTGAGGTGTATATGTTGTAAAACTGAAGAAACAGAATACATGGTATTTTAAGTCCAGCAGCCCCTCCGATTTGATTCACCCTTTGTTCCGAAGAGAGGCAAGCACCGATCTCTTGTCGGCTTGTACGGAGACTGTGGTATTTGCTAGAAGCTTAGTACCTTTGGTATCGCCAACATTTCTTTCATGTTAGAATGTAATATAATATTGCTAGCTCCTGCCACTCCTGCGTTTCACACGAGCCGCTTAACTGTATGTTGTCCAATATGTCCAATTACGATACTTATTTATTAAATGCGCTTTGCGCGCCCCACGCTTTTTGTTTGATTGACATTGACACATTGGGAGTGAAGTTGACAGTGACAGTTCCACCCAATTAGCTTTATTGTGTCCGATGGTAATGTCCGAGTTTTAATGGGTGCTATTTCAGCCTTTATTTGGAATTTTAATAAATTTCGGGAATGCGGGCGTCCGTACTGTACTACAATGCTTGCAAAGTTTGGCACTTCTAAAAGACTCTATAGTTCTTTTAGAGATAAGGCCTTGGCCCTCATGAACTTTTCCCTGGTTGGCACTTGGCAAGAATTTGACATTAGTCAGAGGGTCCCACACTCGAGTGCTCTATTTGGGCATACCCAAGTACTCTATTTACCCAACTAGGTATTCTATTTGGGATTGTGGTGTAACACAAACTTTTTGTAGTTTACCTGCCCTCCCAGGGATTCCAGTAGATATGTAGTAGTATGATAGTATACAGTATGATCTGTCTGTCTTTTCCCGAAATTCTGACTTTACTTGGCCGGTAGGAAATTATCTAAGTATACCACAGAAGTATACTAGGGACACTAGGGTGCGTATCCCTTGGCTCCGAATGAGCTGGGCTACCCAGTTGGTGAAGAGTTTTCGTGCCGTAGCCAGATCCCATGGCAGACCGGTCATTTGTAATAGTTGGTTTTGGAATATCACTGAGGCTTAAAAACCTCCGGTGCACTGGCGCAACTAAGTAGTATATGAAAATACGCATTAGACAAATCTATTTTTGTTAACCCTTCGTTGGGCTGGAGGAAAGACGGCACCTTTTGCTAGTTAATCAATGTGAATTTGTTTACATGAATGAGTTCATTGAGCCTTTGTAGATTGAACAAAGGCTGAAATGATCCATCGCCCTTTTCCCTGAGGAATAGGCTTGACAGGAAGCTTGGGGAAAGTTGCGTACTCTCCAGGAGTAGCTTTGGCACCGTTATCAGTTTGCACTGTGTTAATTGTGGCATGATCTGTCTGTGAGGGTTTTGAGTTGAATGATATACGGTATCGTTCTTTTATGACTTTCAGGTTATGATTGGGAGCCTCTAAGGATTCCCAAATCGTAAGGTAACCTTGTAGGCACCCTGTGTAGCCACCGTGGGGAAATCCGTTGGCGTACAAAAGGGTTATTTGCCTGAATTGCATTATTAAACAGAGTTGATCTATTATCACTTGTAACACAATGTACTTGAGCATCTGCTTCGCATTATTGTTAGGTTCTTGGTATATAATATGTATGAATGTGTGTTAGTTATGGTAATAAACATATCTCATACCTTATAATGGAATCTGTGGTGATAGACTTCAACTCGTCTGCTGATGTACAAGATGTGACCATGAAGCTGCGGTGGTCATCACATTCACCACCTGTTTTAAAAGGTACTTATGACTTAAATGTCACTATGCCCTTACAAAGCTAAATCTGGACCTCAGTCGTCCTTAAGAATAAACCGCTTCTTGGGTTCATCAGAAACTCAATGTACAGACCTTGTTACTACGAAATCTCAACATCGACCCAGGGTTCGACCACATCATAGGCCAAGCCAAACTCATCATGACCAAGATACTTTACTTCACATGCGCATGGATACTAGAGGATTCTTTGTACTTCACGTACCGGCGTGGTGTAACATCCATCCCTGGGAACATGCCACTTACGAGAAGGGGCCTACTGCCCGTTACCACCACCATTCGTGCTCAACCAGGAGCTGCACTAAAACCTCGAGGGACACGTGTACTTTATTGTAGAGCTCAACATATGATTTCAAACCCCCTCGAGGCACCTCTTTACTTTATTAGCTACAAGGTCTGTCCATGCTATACACAAGTCATATTGGTTCTACACTACAATCTTTTATGGGCTACTACTTAGCTCCAAATTCTGCGACCCGGTCAGCACCGATGTCTTCCGTTAAGGTTAAATTCATTATACCAGCATCAGCTCTTCAGTCAACTTTATCTTTGTAATTACTGTATTTTCGCACTGATTTTTATGTGAAACATTGCTTTCATAATTTAGAATTCAAATGACAGAAACTTTAAATATCTTACCATAAACAAATTAAAGTAAGTCAATCTTTAGTAAGGAGGTTGTCAGATTGTGTTTTCATCAGGGAATATAGGCTACATCGCGACCTCCGTCGCGACACTCCCAACAAGGCGAGTTAGTGATTGATAATTATTGTAGTCAACAAGTGGCAGGTCTATACTTTAATTTTTCCAAGTCTTGGACCGCTAGAGTCCTCTTATGTCTCCCTTCCCCAGTAGCAATTTGTATAAATTCGTCTTCGTACTGTTCGACTTCCCCAAATGTAATATTTACGATTTATCTAATTTTCCTGCGCTCTACTTCAACGTAAACTACTATATGTCTCGTCCATCCGATCAGTTTCATTGATGTTATTAACGTTATCAGTCACATCTAATAATCCGTTAATTGCATCCCTGTTATCGGCTGCATCTATATTATCAGTTTGCGGTGGAACCATGTATCCACAAAGGAATCGCATAGATCACTTTCCTTCCAATGTAGTTAGTTTAACCATCTATTTTCTAGAATCAATAACAGATGATGGATATAACGTAAAATCTGTTTTGTGAAGTTTTTATCGATTGATGAACATACCCTTATATTTGTTAATGATAATATCACCACGTTTTCATCCTTGTATAAATGTAGTAGAATTGAATTCAAGAGTTTTATCCAACAATTTTAGAGTATGACGCTCTTGTGGTGATGAATTGTCGAGATGCAAGTGAACATTCTTCGTTAACCACTTCAATATGAATAACTCGAAACACCAAACATATGGATAAACAAATCCATGTTTTCTTGTCCTTTACTAGCATAAAATCGATTTAATTAGTTCTCACATGTGTGTAACATTATTCATCTTTACTCTTTCTGACGGTAATGTAGGAGTACATAGTAAGATATTTTGTCCCACATCATGCTTCCGACATTGTGGAATTTGCATATAATATTTTGTACTTGTATTCAGACCATAAGGTATCCAAAGCGTCGACATAGGTACTAAGTTGAGAATGTGAAGTAAGTACCCCAATACGAAAATTATCTTCAAGCGTCTTCTTTTGACGTTTTAAGTGAAATCACAATTTCGGAAAAATCATTGGATTCATATGACAGGTATACGTCAGTCGACAATCATATTTTATGTCTAACTCCCTCTGAGAAAGATCTTAAATTTCGAACAAGAGTTATTTTACCATTTATTTCATCCGAGAAGAACTGTCTTTAAAGACTTCTAAGTTCTTGTACTTCAGAGGTTTTTTCTCATCTCTATATGTGTATCGTCGCATCGTACCTACTCACAGTACAAGCTTTGCTTAGTTTGGGTTGGGACTAGGTTCATTTGTGCAAGATTGTCCCCAAATATTTATTTATTTTATTTATTTATCTCTATAACTACTGGTTCAGGAATATTATCTGAAAGATGACACTTCAGGTTGTACATTCTCTTTATCTAATGGAAGTCATTCCCTCTCATGGTGTGAATCTTCAACATCTTCTGAATGGAACCACGTTTATAAAGATTCATTCAGAAGACCTTCCCCCGCCAAAAGGGAAATATAACTCACAGGATAAACTTGGTCAGCCGGTTAGATTTTGTAATAAAAAACTAGGCCATTCAACCATCGTTGTAAATACTCATATGTATTTATGTATTTATTATATTACGTGTATTTATCTTCACCCGGTATGCTCCGGGGCGGGTTATTCAACTAGACATGTTTGTGTCAATTGTATACTAGTTAAGTAGTAAGATTCTATTGATATGACTTGTTATTGACTTTAGAAATTAATAATGTTACGGTATATTTGAACAAAAATTTATTATATATTTATTCCGTTATATTTCGATTTCATAATACTTCGGGAAATTTTAGTTACACTAGTTACACACTACAATTAGTCACACAATTTTGTCATTTGTACATGTTGTTCAGTATGTCTGCCATATAAAATGTCTTCACATTTTTCTCAAAGGTTGATTGTAGAGATCCCTTAAAGGGATAAGTTCGCCTTTGTACAAATGTCTACTTTTAAGTTTGTTTTTCCTTGTAAGTACTTGATTTGTGCAATAGTGTGTTTATTACTACTGCTACTACTCATTAGAATTGATCGATCTAGTTACGTCATTATCGAGATTCAAATTCGACGGAACATACTTTGATTTCATTCAATCCTTCGTAATACGAACGGTTCCAGTTTATTTGAGTTATACCAAATTAGTATTTGACTACCAGTCCACAGTATTTGTCAAATTATTCCATTTGTAGACATTTAGAAACGTAATGGATCAGTCTACTATCGATAAGAAAGCTTAGAATTATTCGGCTATCTAGGTCCCTTATAGAGTTAATCTCGATTTGCCAATAACAATTTCACCTAGTTCACTGTAGTAGGTATATAGATATAACGCTCGCATAGGCATGTGTGAATTTCGCAATCTTGTTTTGACGCGTATGTTTCTCGGTAAGCAAATAATTTTAATTGACTTGAAACTTTCTAGAATGGTTCTCCATTTGTCTGTGACTGTCTCTGGTAGACGATCATCCTATTTGCGTTTGTCTTTCACAAATATTGAAGTAGTAATTTAGCAGGTAAGAATTGCAAAGCCACATAGATCATCAATTAAAACTATTGTCATCAACACACACACCTCTTCTAGAGTTTACTTTGTTATTGTTTTTTACTTTTAATTGAAAAGTATCCTTGTTCAAATCTCAATTTAAACTTAAAATCTTTACTACCACATCTTAACATGTGTCAGGTATATGTTCCACAAATTCTTTGGAACTAGAACTCTATCACGTGTGTTAAGCGAAATATTTTAAAAGGCTTAAAGTTTATATACAAATGCATTGTTTCTTCATCGTTGTTGGATAACAGAACCAAAGAGTACCAATTTATATATCTATTTATAAGTATATAGTTTTATATTCTCTTCGGATACGAATATTTCTGGGCCTAAAGCTCTATTATGACCTTTAAATTTAGACTTGCAATACGTATGTAATATGTCAATGACATGTTGAAGCTAAATGTACAGTCTGAAAACATAGGTAGCATTTGTTACCTAATATCTTTTCTCCATCCTCCAATGTTTTAAACATTGTGCATTGGTCATTATAATGATTATCTTGACAGGATATACACCGTAATTTACGTTGTTTATATTCACTTCCTTGGTGCAAAGGTTCCGGCGTATACAGAAGTACTAGGACCAGGTCTATTCCTCTGGAAAATCCTTTCATTTCTAATAAATTTAGATTTTGGTTTGTTAAACCTTGGTTCCCCTTTGTATCTTCACTGGTGAATAACATAATGTTCAGTTGTTTTCTCATTTCTCTGTTAGAATCGGAATTAAGCTTTAACTTCATTTCATAAATAATATCTTCAGAAAACTTTCCATAATCAGAATACGTAGGTAGTTATGATTGACGTCATCCCTAAGGACTATAAAATACGAAGATGTCTTTCAAAGTCGTCCAAAGTTCTCCGACAATGTTCAAACTTCATTGCATGTTTCACTTTGTAATGTGTGGCTTAATGAGCTTCCACAATCTGTACGTGTATGCGAAATCTTCCCTTAAGTGTATACACGGCTATCTTATAGTTTTTGTTGACAGTCTCAAGATCATTAATCATATTCTTAACTTCGCTTTCCAAAGAGTATTTTTATTTTAATTTAATTTGATGAATGTGTTTGCATGTACATGTATTTATAGCAAATAAATGATCTGAATCTGAATTTGACACCCTTAATATAACTGATTCGATAGCTAGAGGAGTCCAAATCAAAGCAGCTGTTTCATGTGCAAAAATATATCGACGTCTCGTAAACATCTCTGACCAATATTCGAATTAAGAATAAGAAATTGAAAATTTGTAGTTGTAGCTCTGGCAGCTTACTTCGATTACTAGTGGAAACAGTTCCCATTGGCTTGGGTTCCTTCTCTAGTTGTATTATTGCGATCAGCTCTGCCAAAGCTTTTCTCCTTCGAGTAGTAAAGTAGTAGATTAGAAACTCATCTGCGTTGGATGTTGTAAATATGTTGAAATACTGATAAAGATCAGTGTTGACCTATTAAGTAAGGATTGCAACTTTGATGCAGCAACTGCACTCAGTTCTAATTGGTCATTGCTCCACAAACGACATGAATTCAAAGTTTGGCGCTACTAGCTAACGATATTATTGTACAATTACATGGCGCGTTCCCGCGTGCATCATTGCACCATCAGCATTTGCTTTGTATAATATTTCGTAATTAGCAAATAAGTCAATTCACCTCACTTTACGTTCGCTATTCATAAGTGTGCACACCTATCAAGATAAATAAATCAAGATTATATCAAGAAATCGTCTTTCGTGTTCTAAACAATTATCAAGAATCCTATCAAGTAAATGTGAGAGTTGCAGGTACTCGCACATTAATGGTCCTTCGAACCGGATCTGAACCAGTGACCTATGGATTGGTCGTAAATGTTGTTAAACGTTTCAATAAAATATCTTCCATGTTTCCTGAAAGATACCTAGAAACCATTCCTTGTTTTATTATCCTTTTCTTTATAGTTGACAATTAAGTGAGATATTGTGCAATTTATTTGTATATATAATGTATTCTTCATTCAATACTAATTGATCTTTCCATAATGACTGATAACAAATATTTTTATAAAATACTTCATAGCAATTCAAATATGTAAAGTATAGCTCCAAACAAAATTGATCCTTGTAGCAATAAGATGCGTACTGTGTAATAATAAACATCATTTATAATACAAATAAGATTTCATGAACAATACGTTCTGAATACGTGTATTCTATAGAAAATGAGAGATCTGTCAAGTGCATCTAATTCAATTCTCGCGTAATCAATCTATCAAAGCATAACACGGTATGTAATATGCATTTGAACTTTTAGTTTGTATAAAAGGTCTCGGAACTAATAAATTTTATCATAGTAAGTATTCATTTCATACACCTGAAGAAAAAATTGACAATATTTCGTTTTCCTAACCCTTCCATTTTATTTAGGTATTTTACAGTACTCAAAGGTTAGGAGATACGTATCTTTCCTGTTCAGTATACTTTCATTAAATCCCCCTTATTTAACTTGAACAGTCAACTGCCACGTTCTAAAAGGGCGTATGTACGTATTTGGTATGAATAATATTAGCACTCTGGACAAATATTGAACTATAAGTTAAAAATTATACTGTATCTATGTCACCTGCGTCAGTGACAGTGACAAATTTTAGGGGATCTATCCTGACCACCCAAAGATCGAAATTCTTAAGTTTCTTTCTCTATCGCTCGAAGGAAATGAGATAGAGACGGAGACGATCGAAAGATTTAATTTAAACTCGATTACTTCACTTGACACTCACAACTGACAAGTGTCTTCTGTGTCGATGTCAAAATTGTCAATGTCGTATCCACAAACAGGTTTTATTGTTTTAATAAGATACATAAGTCAGGTCATTGATTATTCTTATTCAACTTAGTAATGGCTTCATATTTAGTATATGCAATTTTTCTAGAACTATCAGATATAAAAATCCACTATTTTATGTTATTATGATGTTGATGTTAAATAAACGTATTTTCTTTCTTTCTTTTTCTATATAGCTCAGTAAGTTCACATCTCTAAATGGATTTTTGCTTCAAGCCGTTAGGGTAAAATGAAATGCGAAATGTTGTCATTTTTCTCCAACAATTTTGCTAATTCGCTGTACGACGTAAATCATGAACTCGTCGTTTAATAACCATTGCGTACGTCGAAATTTCATCCAAAATCAATGAGCCTACGTTTCAACCAAGAATACACAAAAGACTTAGGATCTTGTGCAACAAATGCATTAATTGAGTATAAGTAGGTAATATGTTTGACCCACACTTATTTAATATTGTCTAATAATTTCTCGCAAATTTGAACTTTAACTCAAAATACGTCACTCAACACAAACTTACGCGGTAATTCTAAATATTTGTTATACGAACATAAATACGCCATTGCGACGTGCGGTAATTGAAAATCATAACACTCACCCTTCTTTCGGCAAATTATTCTAATATTCTTGATATAGCCGCTTAGTATTTTATTGCACCTACTTGTATCACTTTATTTCACTTTTACGAAGGTAAAATTTATCAACATTCTGTCACTTCACAACTTGTATGTGGATATTTCAATGTGATACTCTCATGGACAAATTGTAAAGCATTGTGAAATTTGTGAAATTAAGTTAATGTTTCAATTTCAATATAAAAGAATCGATTTTGAGTTTGAGTTCTTATTACTTTTATAAAAGTTTTAATACAACCTCATAGATGTATTTAGACAGAAAAGTTCAAAGAGATATGTCCTTCTCTGACACTCCGAATAGAATTTGTATCTTGTCATACTGAAACCTTAAGGTATGTTTACATTATCTGAACCTTCACGGGTCACATTTCCAAGAATATAAGAAAACATTTAAAGATTAATTCTTAATCAAATTATTATTTTTACTTGTGCTACGACAGTGGCAAACAAGCATACGGTCCACCTGATTGTAAGCGGACACTGCAGCCTACAGACGCTCGCCACTCCAAAGGAATCACATACGCGTTGCCAAACCCTTATAAAATCTGAGGATTCGCTTCTACATGTTATTATATCGTGTATATTTTCATAGATTAACTTCATTCTCCTTCCTCCTGAGAGGCTAAGATCGCTTATTTATACCGTAATGTTTTATGTGACGTTTTCACACATTTTGGTCATATAACGTGACGGTATAGACTATCATGCTACCGGGGCTGATGAAACACAAACTGACTTCCCATATCTTTCCTTTTTATGTCTAATAGGCTAGTAGATCGTTTTCGTAATTGGTAATTATTAATTATCTTATTTTCTTAATAGCATTTCTTAGTATTGACTTAAGTTCTCAAATACTATCGAAATCTTGTACATTCTCATATAATTCGTCAGTAAGAATATTGTAATTAGCCACCTTGTACATTCAAAACTGGACACAGATATTGTATTAAATATATTCTGCTATTCGAACCATGGTGGTGCATTTAAAGCGTTTTGCTTACTTCATAGTAACTATTCACTCATAGATGGCAACACAAGACATTGGTCGCTTTTATTATTCGACTGCAGAATATGAGTTATGTTAAACCAAACCAACACACTTCGTTTTATCACAAGATTTTAGTTCCATTGTGATACTCATGTAGAAAATAAACATTTCAATATATATGTTTTTGAATAAAACCAGCGATACTAACGACATCTTCCCCAAAATGCCGTCAATATCCCAGCACCTCCACCAATTTTTGTAGCCACCGTGGGGAAATCCGTTGGCGTACAAAAGGGTTATTTGCCTGAATTGCATTATTAAACAGAGTTGATCTATTATCACTTGTAACACAATGTACTTGAGCATCTGCTTCGCATTATTGTTAGGTTCTTGGTATATAATATGTATGAATGTGTGTTAGTTATGGTAATAAACATATCTCATACCTTATAATGGAATCTGTGGTGATAGACTTCAACTCGTCTGCTGATGTACAAGATGTGACCATGAAGCTGCGGTGGTCATCACATTCACCACCTGTTTTAAAAGGTACTTATGACTTAAATGTCACTATGCCCTTACAAAGCTAAATCTGGACCTCAGTCGTCCTTAAGAATAAACCGCTTCTTGGGTTCATCAGAAACTCAATGTACAGACCTTGTTACTACGAAATCTCAACATCGACCCAGGGTTCGACCACATCATAGGCCAAGCCAAACTCATCATGACCAAGATACTTTACTTCACATGCGCATGGATACTAGAGGATTCTTTGTACTTCACGTACCGGCGTGGTGTAACATCCATCCCTGGGAACATGCCACTTACGAGAAGGGGCCTACTGCCCGTTACCACCACCATTCGTGCTCAACCAGGAGCTGCACTAAAACCTCGAGGGACACGTGTACTTTATTGTAGAGCTCAACATATGATTTCAAACCCCCTCGAGGCACCTCTTTACTTTATTAGCTACAAGGTCTGTCCATGCTATACACAAGTCATATTGGTTCTACACTACAATCTTTTATGGGCTACTACTTAGCTCCAAATTCTGCGACCCGGTCAGCACCGATGTCTTCCGTTAAGGTTAAATTCATTATACCAGCATCAGCTCTTCAGTCAACTTTATCTTTGTAATTACTGTATTTTCGCACTGATTTTTATGTGAAACATTGCTTTCATAATTTAGAATTCAAATGACAGAAACTTTAAATATCTTACCATAAACAAATTAAAGTAAGTCAATCTTTAGTAAGGAGGTTGTCAGATTGTGTTTTCATCAGGGAATATAGGCTACATCGCGACCTCCGTCGCGACACCCTGCTTGGAAGTTCGAGTACGAACTTCCCCTCTCAGCGACCCCTGCTGTTGGAGCCACCTTTATTTGATTTTTGTTATTTCGGGGCGTTTTAGCTCGAAAAGTCTGACCCTGCGCGGGCCGAATGGGCATAGGCATTGTGGCCTGATTAAACAGTAGCACTCCTTGCGCAGGAGGACACATGAATTGGTAGTAAGGCGATCCATGCGCTGAATCCTCTAGTGTCACATCACATTGTACTGTGACGTACTAGGCAAACTACGATCATTTAGCCATGAGCTGGCGCTTTTGGATGTTTGCTCGTGTTAAAACTAGAAGTACCAGTCACTCGTTTTAAGGACCAAAAGATTTTGCTCATACCTCCAGCCTTTTCTATTGATGAAAAGGCTTGTGGACTAAACAAGTACTCGCAAGTGAGGGGTATTTTACAAAGGCTAGCTTTAATGATTTGTCTTTGACTGATCGTAAAATAAAATCGAGTCTCTTCGCTGCTGTATTACTTATATCAGCGCGGTGGCCGCAAGTCTTTTGTAACAGATCATTAAATACAAATAGATTGAAATTAGTTCTTTGTTGTTTAATTAGCCCTTACATAATAGCAAAGTACCCCTTATAATAGCTAAGTGATTGAATTTAATTTCAATTTCGAATTTGTATTCAAGATTAGTAAAATGGGGGGTAGAGCAAAATCTTTTTTGGGTTTCTGAATAACGGACGTCCTACCAGTCCTGGGTTTCAGTTTCAGTTCATTTAATCGCGGTGCATCTAATACACTAATAAGACATTTAATCAACTAAAATGCATTGGTGTATGATATAGTCTAGTCCTCTGAATTTAAGGTACCTGGTTCTTTCAAGACTGTATGCACATTTAAAGAAAAATCTTCCTGTGTGGAAGGGACAGTGCGTGTCATCTTTAAATAATTCCCCCGTTCGTATCCAAGCTAATATCGTCTTCATCAGCGTCTGGTTGAGCACTGTGAAGGGCCTCACCTTGTAGCGAGGGCTCATAATAACGGATACTACTCGTTAGTTGTTGTAAGACATTTTGACTTTGACTCACCTATTCTACAAGGCTATTTACTACCTCGTTATTTCGAGATATAGCCTAGGTCCAGCTGTTGGCGAAGCATTGCGCTTGCGTGATTGCTGGGATGCCATGGGACATGAATCCTGGCATGAGCTGGCATAAATTCCAGCACAAGATATTGTATAGTACCCGGGACTGGATTTGAATTTACTTCTATTTGCTAGATAATAAAAAGGACAAGTAAATTTATATTTTTATTTTATTTCGAACGGCAAAAACCGTTAGAAACTGTTTTTCGCTAATAGCTAAACTGGGAAAGGAATCTATAAAAGACTTACCAGCAGTTTAGCTGACACGACCTTCCAGTTGGAAAAACAGTATGCCAATGATCACAGAATTCGCGCTAAACCCGATGGCGACTGCCGAGGGTGGAAGGGGAAATGTGCGAGGGAGACGGACGTACTGTGTGCTAGAAAGGGACAGGTATAGTATACGACCATTCACAAGGAACAGTGTTGCCACTCTCAAATATAATTAGGTTTCGAATATCGGTACAGTTGTTTAATTGTTACTTAAACTTTTTTGGCTACCGTGTGCTAGTTCCCTGTTTTTATTATCTAACAAAACTCAACTTTGATAAGTGAAAAGCGTGAAATGAGACGAAACTGTAATGCCTCCTGTTCATGCTACGATTTTGTGAATGGCTTTTTTGGGAATGGATTTTGTTAATGAACGCATCGTATGTTTTTTTCTAGCTGGTAACATTTAACCAAGCGCCATCTTGATGCAATTGGCATTTTACTTGTTTTTGGATGAGCAAAAACTGTGTCACATTTTGCGTTTTAACGGCTTCTAACAGCCATAGAAACATTTTAATATTTCATTTAGATCCCCAGTTTAAAGCTTTATATTTATTGATTAATATTTGCCTTATGTGTGTTGTGTAAATCCCATAACATAGTTTTGTTATGATTAAGGTTTATCCTTGAATATTTTTACGAAACTTCGAAAAACATGGAATCTTCAAGACAATCGGAATCTGATACTGTGGAATACTGGAAGAAACAAGCGAAACATTATGAGCAGAAGTAAGTGTTTGTATGATTATGATCAACATTAACGTCTTTATTTTCTCCTTTGAATAATGGATTACTTAGAATCCAAGAACATGACATGTTACGAATGGTATGGCATTTTCCCTTCCGTAATTAAATCTTGGTTGAAAAACTTGAGAGCTTTTTTAGTTGGAACAAGAACATCATGCAATGAGTTTAATATGCGATGCGTAAAATTTTCTTAATGACATCATTTTGTTCTATTTCAAGGGCAAATGATATGCAACTAGAGTTGGACGAGTACACAGAAAACTCAGCACAATTGGAGAAGGAACTCGAAGCTTCTCTCTTACAAGTTGAGAAACAAAACAGAGACTTGGAACACCAGAATCAGCGGCTAAAAAATGAAATAGAATCACTCAAGGTAGGTCAAATTGTATCAAAATAATTCTTCATATTATAAATCATGATTGATGATGACTCATAACTATAGTCATTATACTTGGTTTACATGATGTGAAGAAATAGATAAAATATGGTTGTTTGTGTACATTTAATTTTATTGTACTCGTAGTATCATTGCCACTATTTTTTAAACAATCTTTAGATTTAGTGTGTCTTTTCCTTGTCTTATTCTTATCCCTTGGTTTCTCCTTATTTTAGAATAAATTGGAGAGAAGTCAACATGAAACGAACGCTTTGGAAAATGAAGTACAATCCCTCAAAATAGAACAGGACAAAAAAGCTGAATATATTAGAGAATTAGAGCAGAAAAATGATGATTTAGAAAGAGGACAAAGGTATACTATATTCTTATTTATACCATTACCTTTTTTTATATATAGCCTTAATATGTGTTCCACTTCTGGGCAAAGGCCTTTTCCCATGTCTCTATTCAGTGCTTCTTCCTCCCAGTTGGAGATAAATGCATACAGGTTGTCCCGCCATCTTCTGGTTCAGCCTCGTCAGGCGTGGCACCCACTTGGAAGCTGCAATAGCCCACCTGTCCAGATGCATGCAGCCCAGTCCCACCTGAGCCTGGTTGTTTTTGTACCTATGTCAGCTATGCGTGTTTTGGAGTGCAGATTAGTGTTTCAGACACGAACCATTCTCTTAATACCTAAAATACTATGCTCCATAGAGTGTGGGTAAACCTTCAATTTAGATTTCTGGATCTCGGTCAAAGACCATGTTTGTGCACCATAGGTTAGGTTAGGATCATCATTGTATTAAAAATGTTATACTAATTTTACATTGTTACAGGGTTATCTCAGAATCAGTGTCTTGCATAGAGGCATTGTTAAACCAGGCATATGAACGAAATGCAGTTTTAGAAAGTGAAGTAGATGAAATAGAAACTCTCAAAGTAAGATTGCAGCGAGCAACAGATGAAGCAAGAGGTCTGTATACAAATGCTTTATTTGTCGAACACAGGTGTATAGTTCGTGCACAACTGTAAGGCCAAGTGCTGTCAAATTAAAGCAAGCAAACATCTACCTTACAGTTAGAGCTCTAAGTCGAGTTTTGCTTGCGTTCGTTTGACAGAATTTGGCCTTAGAGTTTTGTACGAACTATACACAACATAATATTGCAGAAGGTGGTAAAATTGGTATAATTTCACTATGTTGTACCCACAGGCATACGAAAATTTACGTGCAGTCAATCAGTAAGGACCTGCACTTAATTAAAATTTATTTATGTTGGACTTAAAATATAGTTACAATGAATGTCAAGTTACTATTATATCGAAATTAATAACATTAGTTTGAATAAAATGATGTGTCTAAAATTATGTATAAATAAATAGGTATGTATTTAAATAATTTACCATAATTTTGCGGAAAGTGACTATTTTAAGTTTAACTGTAAAAATCATGCATCAACTGGTTATTACTATTTCAAGGATTTCTAAATACTTATAGTATTTATATTTTCTGTATAATATTGATTGTTGGTGCAATAAAGAATATTATTTTTATTATTACTCAAATACCAAACAAATGCTCTAAGAACCTTAGATAATCTTGACAGCGTAAGCATTTACTTTCCTACTACATTCCTTAAAGTAAGAATTACTGAAGTCCCTGTACGAGTGCAACCAGGAGGGACGGAAATGCATGATTTATTATCAATAATAATGTCTGACGGCTTTCTATAAACCTTTTTAACTTGGTAATCGGTTGTTTGCTCCAAATTCATATCATGTTATCTAATAGTTTCCCTTTTCATAAATGTCTTACCTTTCGGCATAATTAAATTTAATGGCTTAGTTATAATAAATCATGTTTTATTTTACTTTTCAGATTTGAAACAGGAGCTAAAGGTAGTTGAAAAACTCCCAGTACACAGAAAGGAAGATGATAGCACAAATGAAAATGGAATAGTCAATGGACACAACACTAACTCGTCTAGAGCAGTTGAGACAGAAACACAAACAGTTATGCCTTCACCACAAAAACGTGAGTTACGTTATAGAATAGTCTGTATAAAATAGAAATAAATCAATTAGCCCTTAATTCGACATAGTTATTTTTTTTTAAATCACATTAAGTTGCTACACCAAAGATGTTAAGTTTGGTACCAGTTAGGTGAGCGCTTTGTTCATAAGCGCAATCCCCTACAAAGCAGAAAAACTATGGTATGAGCTACCAGCTTATAACTCTACTAAATTGAGGTACTGTATTTGTCAAAGTTGTAGTAATTTTAAAAAATCTATACTTTAGCCATATTTTTTATTCTATTAAGCTCACTTATATATTTTCTACAGGAGAAATCAATGGCAATGCCATGACACCATCAGCTAGAGTATCGGCAATCAACATTGTGGGAGATCTGCTCCGTAAAGTTGGGGTGAGTAAAGATCAAATAATTCAAATTTTAATTAAAGCTCTCTTAGTTATTGTTGTGGCACTAGCTAGCTTTGAGTACATTATTAGAACAACTTATAAATAATTTCCCACATTCACAATATTGAAAGTATTTTTTATTGTTAAAATAACCTTTATATTAGAATCAAGACACTATAAATAGATATTAACCACTTATCTGATTCTGATTTCTGATGTCCATGATATGTATGTACTAGTCAATAGTTAATATAGCTATTTATGTTAAGTATTTATATTATATCAATCTATGCCAAATTTTTGTTACATAATGTATTATATGTATTTTAATGTGTTATATTTATTTCAATGTAATAATTAATTAAATACCCTTGTAATACTTTGATATGATGTCTACTTACTTGAATCCTATTGCTTTGTATATAGCATCATATCATTTTTTTTACAATTTTATATAATATATATCTTGACATTCTTAACCACAGAACTTTTATTAATTTCTGATATTTTGATATCTATGATCCGCATTTTAATCTCGAAATCTTCGTAATTAATCATTTCCGTTATGTTGTTTCCACAAATGTAGTAAATTAATAAATTATTACGTTAGGAGATCATTGATAATTTGCATGCTGCTAAATTAAACAATCATAAAGGTCTTTAATTTAGCCAAGTATGTAGTTGTCTCGGCTGCCTGTGCGCCAAATGTATATACTCATTTTATCGAAAATTAATAAAAAATATATTAATGACGAACTATGCGATTACATTTTATTATCATATTAAATATATCATAGACAATGTACACCTATAATTAGTGTCAATATTCAGGTTGTCAGAGCACGAAGTAGAGAAATGTGTGCATTTGCATGTTAATTTAGTTGTGCTTAATTTGTATGTAGTGTGCATGATATTTATTGCTTACAGCTTGAAAGGTTTCTTTGCCGTGAGTGTGGTAAGATCAAATGCTCGTGTGATGAACAACCCGCGGCTCAGAGCGAGCCAGCTGCCAAGCCAACCGAGAATTGTAATACCTGTGATACTGTGGACAGCAGCATAGAAGCCTCTATAGAATATAGAAACCCAAAAGTGTTAATACGTCAAACTTCGGGGCCA
Source organism: Cenopis cana (assembly GCA_951800055.1). NCBI lineage: Eukaryota > Metazoa > Arthropoda > Insecta > Lepidoptera > Tortricidae > Cenopis > Cenopis cana. The sequence continues at coordinate 10,418,452 of OX637482.1, read as the reverse complement.
AATCCAATTACACATAAACATCCTTTAAAACACAGATCCTCTGAGGAAACATTCACTAGGCCCGGTGTGGGCGAGAATGGGAAATTGAGACGATCTTTTGCTGTTAGATCTAGGGAAGGTCTTGAAAATCTGTTAAGCTTTGGTTCAATTCGAAATGGACAACCGCGAGGAAAACCAAAGCAAACAATTGCACGATAACATTAAAAACATTAGACGTGAATGGTTTACTTGGTCACATACAAAAACACCTAGTGTTCTAATTCGTAGTTATGCTTTAATATTTTTAGTTTGTAGCAATTTGCTCTAGTTCTTGTTATATATTGATTAAACTTTTATTTACTGTTCTATACAAAATGTATAAACATTGTACAACTATTTTGGACTGTTTATCACTTGTTCATATACCGACATTTTGTTGATGCATGTTTTATACGTAATTTATTATATATTTATACTACTTATGTACCTAAATACATTATTCAGTGTACTTTATCTCCCCAGTTATATTTTTGTGTGCAGTACGTAGTCATGGTGGAGGCATATAACTGTACAATTCCCATCATCTACTAATACTAGTATCATTCATATGTTGTACTTTTCTTCATTGTAGGCTTTGGAATCAAAGTTAGCATCGTGTCGTGGTACTGTTAGACCTAAAGAGCATTCACCAAATTCAAGCTCAGATGTGAATAAGGACTACAGGTGTGTACTCAAGAACTAATAAGCTGCCCGTCGTCGGCATCCCAACGCCACTGCACTGCATATCTTAGTTGCAGCCTTAGCACCTAGTGTGATATTAGTAAACAAGTAAAATAATATTATTTGGATATATATATTTTCATAATTAAGAAGCATAATATGGAGGAAGCTTTAAATCTGCTTCATATTTAAAAATTGGGTTACTCAAACTTGTGTACTAGAATTGACATCACATTCGATATATAATTTGCTAAACTGTGATGATAAAAGAAAATAATTTAAGGATTGGTAAATATAGAACTAATAATCTTATTTTGGCCTACCCACCGGCGACCAAGCACGTAAAATACGGCACACAGGAGGCTTATTAAGAGATTTTCAATTTTATTAAAGGTTATTAATTTAATGAGTTTGGGAGCTTTCGACCTTGTAGCATAATATAAACTATATAAAGGATCACCGTTTATGGTCTTAAGTGTGCCGTCCGTCTAAGATCTGACCGATATATAAGTAAAAAAATGTTTTGCCCGAATAAATTCAAAACTTTATTTTACAATGAAATAATCAATGTTAACTATAGGTAGCGCCCCTGAATAAAATCTCGGCGAATATCTGCCTGTGTGCGTGTAAACTAACGCTACTAATAAAGTGGTGGACAAAATATTTTGGAGTGATACTTATGTAAATAATTAGAAGACATATGAAATTGTTAAAATGAGAAAGTTTTATAATATTAATTGAATTCATTTCTTCAATATACAATCAAATTTAGTCTTATAATCACCGGACTGATTTAAATATCTTAGGTTGTTTTCGTCAGTTAACAATTTAAAAAATTAGAGGCAGATAAATCTAAAAACAGTAATAAGTTTATGGTGTTAATAAACTGATCAATTAACTCAATATTACTGACAATATATTGCAATACCCCCCTGTGTACGTGTTTGTCTTATTTAACCAAACATTGAATTTCGCATGTGAAGAATTGAAGTATGTTTACAATATCATAATCATAATACATCTCCTTACACATTTATTATTATTCTAATTGCAATTCTTTACTTGATAGATACAACATAACAATTGGGCATTCAATATGTGAATAAATAAAACTTTATTTTATTTAACATCGTGATTAACCATTGCCATTTGAAAATGATATATTATACTCTTTATTTATTTCGCAATAATTATTGGTCACCTTCATTGTTAAAACTCATTTTGACCCTACTATCCATTTTGTTAGCATGGTATGTCTGTCAGTCCTCCTGTTAGTATTTCTAACATGAAATAATGTTCCTCAGTCCCATTTAGAGCAATAAAATAATTTGTAATAGATATAGTTATTGTTGTAAGTATTGTAATTTGTGCTCACATTATTAACTGAATTAAAATTATCAAGTTTATATAAAATGATGCATGAAATAATACATACCTATACTCTTGTTGTTATGTCTTGCCTTATTCCACTGTCAGTATGGATTATTTCATTTATATGACAAGAGATTTAGCCTCTCTGTTTAGCTGTAATAGATACTTATAGTTTTTTAAACTTGTGTGGTAATTGTAATACCTAATGGTATAAATTAATTGTAAACTAAATTTAATAGTTTTCACGCCGTTTTACTGTCACGCCTGTCTTTCTCAAGTGTTAAATAGAGCCGTTAAACAAGTTTGAATGAACCGCTCGCTCAGATCCATTGCAAGATTTGCAAGGCGTGAAGAGAGAAGACTCTTAATTTTAATAACCGTAATATTTCCCAGTTCAGTTCTGTTGTTTTGTAAGTTTTCAAGCATTTATTCCATGTGTTGGAGGTAAAACAGTTATTTTGTGCGCAATTTAATATTGAACAATATTAAAAATAAGTCAAAACACAGTTTTCGTTTTTATTGGTATTTATTATTCTTTCCTTTTTTATCATCAGTTAATTTGATTTCCCATCAATACATTGGAGAACACAGTGCCCCATTCAACTTGCTGTGGGACTTTAACTGGAGGTTTGAATTTTTTTACTAAATCATGTAAAGATTTTTTGAATAATTTAAGTTTAAGAATCACAGGTGAAGCATCCTTATTATTAATGACCTCCAACAGGACATTCCCTGTATTAAAAAAATATATATTATAGAAATAAAAAATGGGCTTTTGTATAACTCTAAGTACCTAAATATATATGCTACTCAAAATAAAAAAGAGGGGACACAAGTATTTTGATCAGTAATTCTTTATAGCTTTTAGACTTAAACACCAGCATGAAAGAGGTAGGGTTGAGAAAGATGGGGGGCATAATTAATTAGCCACTTATTTAATTAGTTAAAGTCCAATAATTATCAATAAAATGGATATAATTATGTAGGTACATACCTGCCACTTTAGATGAATTAGTAAGCCATAATTCTATCACGTAAATTGGCAGGGTTTGCATCAAGTAAATTATTTTGGCAAGGATATGCTGCACCACTAATGACAACAGTCTAAACTGGAAAGACACGAAGTAATAGACAAATTATAATTCGCAGCATTTTTGATTTACCATATGAATGAAACATACAAATGCGATACATACCAGTGTAAACACAGCATAATACATGGCAGTTGTCGGCATAAGAAGCAATAATATGGTAAATGCAACAGTGCCTACAAACAGCTCTTGATTAGTGTATTCACATGAATCAATGCCTCCACGAAGAGGATTATATTTGCGCCCGACGAACAATCTCAACAACGCAATCAGTCCTGATACTTGTATGTTGAATAACCTGGAAAAATAATAGGTACAGTCAGCGTCATATAGTACGTAGCAGCCAAGGTGTCCAAATACTTCGGTACACCATACAAAATATATGGTGTACCGAACTATTTGGCCACTTTGGCTGCTACATACCTACTATATGACGCTGACTGTACAATGTTGACATTTCAATTTCAACCTTCGATATAAAATAAAGATGTAAGAGAGATTTATGTTCAATTCTAAATTAAATTTAAATGACTTCATTGGAAAAGAATGAGAAACAGTTACTGTTACAGTGTCAGCAAGACACAATAGTCCAAAATACATTGTGTAAATTCAATACGAGAAAAACAAACTTCTGGTCAAAAATGAGATAAAAAGATGGGAAAGGTGCTATTGTGCTGGGTAGAGTACTCCTATGAGTACTCTACTCATTATAAGGGTTAAGGGTATAGTACCGTGCTGCGTATACATAGATGCAGTATGAGTGAAATGTTGCTATGCATAGCATGTCTGCAATGATAGCAGCTTGAAATGTAATCCCAGCATATCCAATACAGTGAAATAACTGTAGAATAACCACCAATTTTTCACCAGTCACCTCTGAAAAAATTACCAAGTATTAGAAATCTTTTCTGTTTAATTTTCCTTTGATTTTTTTTTGCCTTGAAGCCAGCTTACCTAAGAACAGCCACCACAGCTGTATATGGTAAGAGAAATACTTTCCGAGCATTTTATTGAAAGCATTATTCAATTTCAAGCCTGCAGGAGCACCCATCAACCATTTCAATAAAGAGTATAAAGAATTGACTATTTCCTGAAATCATTATTTACATTTTAGCCATTTGTACCTAATAAAACGCCTGTGTATATTTACTAGTATTGGAAAGCAACTAAGATGATTCCATGATTATTAAGGTGTTATTTCCTCAAACCGCCACCTAACTAACATTGAAAAATCTAAACTAAGTGCAATTGTACTATCGTGAATAGCATAAAAAAATACAGTTGTATTGACAACCTCCTCCTTTAAAAAGTTGGGAATTGTGAAGGAATGAGAAATGGTGCCGACCCCAGCTCCTTTTCAAAGTGCTTCCAAAATATTCTTCCGTTTCCTTGATTTTTTTCTTATTTGGGATATTGGCATTGTCTACCCTAAGGCCGTCGGTCGGTCGGTCCTGGCTAATTATTCGGTAGAAGGAACCTTTTAGAAGGTTTAGATGGTCTTTGGAGGCAGGGCAGTATGCAATGCACTATGGTTACAATCCATGGAATTCAATGAGGGACAGCGGGAGAAGGAGCAATTTGGAATTGTGATAATTGGAATCATTTGGTAAGTCATAATTCCTAGTGTGATTAGGCACTAGAGGAAATTTACATACACACCTCAAGAACACCCATCAACATATCACTTAGATCTTTTTCATTTATCATTACATATTGTAGGACAATATACCCTAGAAGTATATCAACAAGAACAGCGAGCATAAAATTTCCTTGTTTGATAGATATCTGAAACAATAAATGAATGAAAAAAACTGTATTGTGTGTAATGTATGTTATCATCAATTCATCACCTTTTTATACATATTTTACTTACTTTCTTATCCCTCCATATACTTTTCATAAACCAATAAGCCAAGTTAAAATAATTGAACACATGTTGGCCCACCATGGAATATGATAGCCAGAATGGAGCTACAAAACATGGTTCATATGATTGCTCATACATTTCTCCTTGATTGGAATGTTTTTGAATCAAACACTGTAGATGCATTATCTCATCATTTGACTTGAATTTAATCTCTGTATCTTTGATTTTGTCGTATTCGTATAGCATCGTAATGCAGTTATTTGTAGAGTCCACTGAGCGACCATTTATAACAATATTTTTAATTTGAAGTTTACGATATTGGTAGTTGATTTCGATAAAGTTTTTATAGATACCTCGATATTTTTTTTCTTCGGTGAGTTTCCATACTCCATAAATAACATTTTCCTGTTTTCCAAATTGTTCCCACTCAGTGAACGAATATTCAACGAAGCAAACTACAGTTGCACTATCCGAAATGCTGTAGTAACCTTTAAGGTATATCGTGTCTTTCAGATGCTCTAGTAGTGCTGGAAGAAATATTTTTGTCGTTCTTTGGTACATATTGTTTATATAATCTCATTTGCATTATATTAATAACTACATAGTGAACCGCATAATTCAGTTATTATTTTATTTACAACTTATTCACTTCACTTATGTTGTGTTTGTATTGTATACCCTGACCCTGGAGGACAGCTGTCAATGCTGTCATAACTGACATAAAAATAATTGTTGCCATTAAAAATTAAAAAGTATTCTTTGGCCAAGTTATCGCCAAGTTCATAGAATAAGTAAATAACAGCGGCACAACACTATCTTTCATCAGTGTCTATGGCTGGTCTGTGACGTCGCCAATCGCCATCTTGTTTAAGTGTGCATTTGGTTGTATTGCTGTGAATATTTCGGATTAAATTTGGTTGGTTTAAAACTTGCAGAAACCAAGGATTTCTTCTAGATACTTGCCTCGTAACCTACTAGACATTTTAGTCTAGTTGACGCTTCTGAATAGCAATCATTATAACTTGCATTCAGGATGTCTGCACACGAGCAAATGAGGGCGATGTTGGATCAATTGATGGGCACAGCTCGCAATGGTAATTATATTAGTTTCGGTTGTTTTACAAGTTTATCTTATAAGACTAGAATTTAAATGCTGGATAATTTTTCATCTTGTTATTTGTGTGGTACTATATTCATACAACCGCGCCTCCTCGCCAGGCAGCCTATGGTAAGTCTGCTGTTAGGCACACTGGGCTGCCTGCGGTGGTTTGAAAGCGTACGAATTAACCGTTTTTAATTGGTTCGGCCACGTTCTTATATATCACAAGCTTGTAAGTGATAGTGGATACAGGTCCCTTCTAAAATCATTAGAGGGTTGACTAAAATACAACCTCAATGGGAAGCACCATCAATACAAAATCCTGAATACCTGGTGTTGCTAGGGGCTGAATTGAGCCCCAAGTTGTCTAACCATCCACTCTGGCTCTTCGGGCACTGCAGCACATCTTTTTGTTTATTTGGCACAGTGGCAACAGAGCCACTGTGCCAAATAAACAAAAAGGTGTGCTGCGGGCTGACAGCAGCCCGGGCTAATTATGTTCCAAATACATAAGTAGAGATAATATTAGTATGTTCATATAATTTTTTATCTGACCTACTAACAAGAGTTTGGATTAATTCCAGGTGAAGCCGACAGGCATGGAGTAAAGTTCTTTGATGATACTGTGTGCAAATCATTTTTACTACAATGTTGTCCACATGAAATTCTATCTTCAACGGTAAGGTTTTTGAAATTCTTATGTAGTATTTTGAGGGTTAGCCATATGTTCTGAATTTCTGGTAAAGCAAGCAAAGAATTAAGTAAAGTAGTAGTAATATATATATATCTATTACAAAAAATTAAAAAAAACTCGAGGTTTTAATTTTAGGGTCCAGTGGAGTTTAACAGATCTTGATCAAAGTATATGTGTTGTCACATGTCATTTGTAATTGTTTTTACCTTATCTACACATTAACTTCAGGAATTCAGAATGCTATGGCTGTATATTGGGATGCAGTGTTCTATTTTTATATGCAATGGGATTATTTATGCAATTTGGACACATTTTTAATGCGGCCTTTTCACCTTACAATATTTAGCATGGTAACTCTCATTCTCCTCACTCTCACTCGCTCATTAGAGCGAGATACCTAGTTTAACTCCCATCCCCCAGTTAGCTAGCTACATATCATAAAGTGTTAAGGCCACATCATGTTTTTATTACTTGTATTATGTATTATTTGTTTTAATCATCCCAATGTGTATGCTGCCCAGTTTCATTCTTCCTTGTTTCATCTGTTGCCATGATACTGTAGTGTCTCTGGAAACATCTATTGGAGTGGCATTAACTGTGGTGAAATATGCTTTTCAGAAAATGCCCAACACTAGTCTTTATTGCTCATCACAATACTTAACAGATGAGGGATAGATTGTATGAGTTAGGCTGTTCTGTAAGTACCAAGATGTACGTATAAACATTTATAGTTAGCTGATTGTACACTTACTGCTAAGCAGGATTTAATTAAATAAGTCTCCCGGGCTTAATATAAAATCGATTAAAATATCAACGGTTCATATGCTGCTTTGGTGAGTACATGTAAAAATTTTAGGACCGAAATGTTAAGCCGGGTGAGAGCAATTTGGTGATACATTCTTACTACATTGGGTACGTACTGAGCTGTATAACATGGCTAGAAAATAAAAATTATCAATTGCATGTAAAAAAGAATCAAATGTAATTCAATTCTTGTGTAAAATTAACAGCTAGGTCCCATAATCAAATTATCAAAAATTATTATTCTACCTGTCATCCCTTTGTAACTGTCATTTTGTCTGCTCATCTTTTTAATGGTTTTAATCAGTAACAAGAATATTGTAATCAATTTAGTATTGTTTTCATTTGAATGCTACTCTGTTCTGTAATCTATAAATAATATAAAAAAATATCATGAAAATTATTATGGTCTATCAGTTTAGTCATCAAATTAAGATCTAAGTTGTTATGGCTGGGTGTTTCCTCTATGATTTGTAAGTACATAATATTTATGTCAATATGCCGACGGGTGAACCTGGCGAGCTGATGGTGATAGATTGTATGTATTTTATTCCAACAATAACTTATGAAATGGTTTAAACAATGTGCTGGAAGGGTTTTCAATGTCATCTTCTGATTTGACATTCACTGCCAGTACGTGTTATAGACGACTAGAAGTCGGTAAATACGGGTATATGCCCAGTAAGCCTATCTCTCTCTTTGTAGTGTTGGGTAAATACTGGTATATTCTATATTCACCGTACTTGCTGTTCATCTTCTACCTGTCTTTAGTTATTTTATTATTTGTCTTAACTTTCTATAACATACGCATATATACTGGCAGGGGGTGTTACATATTCTTTCCTCTTTATTGACATTTGGTTTAAGGCACTTATACATATTCACTGAGAAAGGGCGGAGAAGCTATGCCATGACAGAAATAAAAATCATAACGGCTATTTACCTCGTGCCGAAATTGTGGAAAATTTTGCATAATCAGCCTCAGGTTAAGTTCATAAGGGATTCCTTCTCACTCTGCACTAATTCTCGTTGAGTATGTAAATGCGGCATGACATCTTATTGCAATTGTAGACTGATTTATTAGTTCATCTACGTTAAGTATAAAGTGCATTTTATAAAGTCACTTTGGTTGTAAAACCGGCGTAATATTGGTCACAATTGGAATAAGATTACAATTTTAGGGTCTACCTACCTGAATTTTTATGCAGAATCTTATTTGTGACATTTTGTTTATAGGCGATTATATGAAATTTTCAATGTGCCCACTATTAAAAGGGATTAGTATTTTAAACTGATTAATTGATGTGGTTTGACTTGTTTGATTTGCAGCGTATGGATTTAGGTGAGTGTCCAAAAATACATGATCTGGCGCTCCGGGCGGATTATGAGTTAGCGTCAAAGACCAAAGATTATTTCTACGATATTGACGTGAGTATTATATTATTATTATCATAATGTTTATCTTATTTTTAAAATATTTGGCAATTTTCAAATTTGAAATATATATTTCCATATATGTACTAATTTTAGAAATGAAGAATGCGGTATGATTATGAGTGAGTACTAAACTGCGGATAAATGTATAACACTGTCGTCATTTGGCTCAATGTAATCAATTTATATTCATGAATTTTTTTTAAATATGAGTAGCTTTAAGATTTTAAAAACTCAAGCTAATGTGTTCTGATTTGCATATAGGCAACGGAACACTTAGAGGCATTCATAGCCGATTGTGACCGTCGGACGTCAGCCGCCAAGCAACGGCTTGCCGAAACCCAGGAGGAGCTCTCCGCAGAAGTAACCGAGAAGGCGAACTCGGTCCACGAGCTCGCCGAACAGATCGGTCAGAAGCTAGCGCGGGCAGAGGCTCTTGGAGAAGAGGGTATGGTGGAAGAAAGCGTCAAGCTTATGGGAGAGGTGTGATATACTGAAAAGTTATCGTAATTTTTTTAACAATCTTCATCATAAATATCTACAGTTTTACTAAAGTGTTGCAGATACTTTTTTGGCAGAAATACATTTCATAGTAAACATTTGATTTTAAATAAAAAAAACCGGCCAAGTGCCAGTCTGACTCGCGCACGAAGGGTTCCGTGCCATTATCAATAAAAACTAAAAAAAAAACATGTCTTGTATGGGTGCCCCCTAAATATTCATATTTTGTTTAATTCTAATGTTTAGTATTTGTTGTTATAGTGGCAACAGAAATACATCATCTGTGAAAATTTCAACTGTTTAGCTATAACGGTTCATGAGATACAGCCTGGTGACAGACGGACAGTGGAGTCTTGTAATAGGGTCCCGTTTTACCCTTTGGGTACGGAACCCTAAAAAGGGTTGCAGTTTTAACCCAACCTACCTTTCTGGTAGACCTAATGACCTAGATGTTAGTCAAGTTTCAGAAAAAAGAAGTTTCAGCAAAATGAAAATTCTGCGAAAAGTGTATTTTTGACAAATTACTATGATGCCAGATGAAGGTAAACCAATATCAACTTCTAATTTACAGATAGACGAGTTGCGCAAAAAGAAAGCTGTCGCAGAACAGGATTATCGTAATTCTATGCCGGCGTCGTCGTACCAGCAACAGAAGTTGCGCGTCTGCGAAGTATGCTCCGCGTACCTCGGCATCCACGACAATGACAGACGGCTCGCCGATCATTTTGGAGGAAAACTGCATCTCGGATTCATTACTATTCGCGAAAAGCTTGCCGAACTTAAGGTAAGGACATCCGGGCGATGGGTAAACCTACAGTGGTCATCAAATACGTATGTACTCTTCAGGCTGTTAAAAAAGAGCCATAAAGTAACATTATAAAGGGTTCGAGGAGTTGTATTTCATAGTTTTTGAACAGCTCGCCATTAGTTGGACAGCCACTGACGTCTCACGTCAGTATGTTGACACGGTGACCGATGCCGTCCAGCTCTCAAAAGGTTATCCAGGGAAATACATATTTTCATCTGCATAACTGCGTCCTGCAGGGTTGGGCTTGGGCCATCATGGCTCATTGTGTGGTTCCAGTATAATTCACAATTCAAAACACATTCGTCTTGACTTTCCTCAGCACTAATCGCGGCTAACTTGACCCCGAGATCCGTAACAAGTGGGATAAACTCGCGGCGAGTTAATGGTTTGCTTTGTGAATTCATTTCGTAGGTTTGCAGTAGGTCAAATATTAGAGGTTGATGTTTATGAGTTTGTACGTAGGGATACGTACACACACATAAGCATACTGAATCTCCGGAACTATTCATCCGGTTTCCACCAGTGTTTAGAACTTCTGGATGTACACACGTTATTATAAACCCATTCTGACGTGGGCTAACTCTTGAGCATTGTAACATTTTTTCTAAGAAACTCGGTCACTGTTGTCTCCTTGCTGACGGGACAATAACAACAAAGAAAAGTCGATGGACTCATATATGTTCTTTTTTTCTATAGAAAAACGTAGACAAAAGACGTGAGGAGCGCGGCGCGTCGGAACGCGAGCGGGGCGGGGGCCGGCGGCACTACGTGGGCGGGCGCGAGCTCGACCGGCGCGCGCGCCGCCACCGCGAGTCGGCGCGCGAGCGTCCGCGCGACGGCGACCGCAAGGACGACAAGCGCGAGCGCGGGGAGCGCGACAAGGAGCGAGAGCGCGAACGCGGGGAGCGCGACAAGGAGCGCGAGCGCGACCGCGGCGAGCGGGACCGGGAGCGTGAGCGCAAGTACGTATAAGTGTAGTAAGGCCTGAGTGGACGCTCGAGTTGGGCGTGCATAATATTTGTGTACAGCAGCGACTCAGGACATAAGTACGCAGAAGCTAAAGTTAAATAACTACATTATAGACTGATTTAATGGCTACACACATATGTCAGTACATGAGTACACTTTCTGATAGAACATCGGCAAAAAAAGGACACAACAACTTTAAAAATGTAAACTGAACTTATAATTGAAACCAAAAGTATTTTTTTGCAGAATTTAGACACATCATTGACATCACCTTTATATATAAGTCCCACTGCTGGATGCAGGTGTCCTCTAATAAATTATACCTTTCAGACCGAAATGATACGAATGTGCTAATGTAAAATTAAGCATATTGGCATAATATGTGTTTGATTTGACAATTAGTTGTTAGCAAATAGCAACCCGCACAATTGTATTGGCCGGGTCTGAAAGGGCTATATAATTTAGATTGTTCTCTTAATAATACCATTGACGTTGTATACAGGAGGAGTAGATCGCGCAGCAGAAGCAAACGGGAAGGCTCTCGAGAGCGATCGCGCGACCGCGACCGCGGCCGGGACCGCGACTCGCGGCGCAGTCGCTCGCATCTGTCGTCGTCGCGTGAGACGCGCGAACATCGGCGCGACTAGCACGCCTTGCTCCTAGGATAACCTATGACAGCCATACAGACATCTGTAACGCGGTGTCCTAGGTGGGCGAACTAGACGCGAACGCGAAGCGGCGCGGCGCGACACAAAACAAACAGTTGATACCCACTGAAGTGTCATACGTGAGCGAACCGCTTCGCATCGCATTCGTGTGTCGCCGCGTCAGTTCGCGTTCGCCCATCTAGGGCAACGCGTGAGAGGTCCTTAACTTTTCTCTGACCTATAATAATAAATAAAATGAAATAGTGATTGATAAAAGCAAATTTAAGTTGGTTTACTTTATATAGTAATTAATGATATAAATGCGTCAAAATCACATTGGAAACTGATAGAAGGTAGTTTAGGTTTGTAGAGAATTGAAATAAATGACGAAATTGTAAGAGAGTGTAAAACAGGTTTCAGTTTCCATTTTTAGCTGCTTTTTGGCATAGTGAAATAGTGCTGTCATGGATTGGATTCTAATGGAATAATTGTTCAGTTTCATTAGGTAATACTACTCCATGCCAGTATTAGGGTTTATAAAATGTAATTAATTTTAAGTTGTTTTGTTTTAAAATAGTGAATATGTGAAAAGCAATAAGGATAATATGCACTATTTTTGTTTGAGGTTTCTTTAGTATTTCATAGAAACTTATTAGCACTAAGTAATAAAAGGAGAATAATATTGAAAAGGTTTTATGTATCTGCTCACATGTTTGTGTTGAAATCAGACCGGAGTTCAGTTAGTAGAAACTTGTTCAAAGATTTCTGCTCGTTGATTTAATAAATTTTTACCTGTGATAATGTGTTTAATTAAATAGTAATAGCAAAATAACTTATCAATCACAATTTCTACACATTACCTACTCGTATCACCTACTATTTCTGGTCTAGGCTAGAGAGCGGCCGTCAATGCCGAATGAGAAAAAGTCTAGGGGAAAAAGCCTTTTTTAGTCACGAGGAATAAATACCACCTTAACCTCTTGAGCGCCACAGTCGCGTATAGATGTCAAGAGCCGCCGTACCTACAACGCCACTGTCATGTATAGATGACAACACGTATAATGTATACTTAAAATCATTACAGTTGAACGAATTGCTCCAAAGCAATTCCTTCAAAAAGCTACTTTACTATTCAAACAATAAGGTTCAAAATCCAATAACATTTTAATGCAAATACGTTCAACAAAAATAATTTCAACCATAAACGCAATCCACATCCACGTGCTATCAAGTAAGGTTAATTTTCCGTGTTTTGCTACATGGCTACAAAGACTGGTGTGTGAGGCAAGACTTAAATTACTGTGGCAGTCAAGAGGGTAATGGTCATGGTGGTAAAGAGTTGGGGTCACTATGGCATTGAAATTATTGAAAAATTGCATAAAGTGTGCAATTTTGCTTGGAAAAGGGTTAAATAAATAAAAAACAAGTGAGTGGATAAAATTTATTTTATTTCGCATTTCATGCAACTTACTCTAGGTTCTACATAAAAATATCGTCAGACTATTTTCATAATGTTCATTAATTTGCACAAAACCGTGCCGCTACAAATAAATCAAAGCACCTATAATTTTAAGCTAGCACTAGTGGATCCATGTGCTAAGGGGCTTAAACCCGTGAGGCAAATGCATCCGAATCCATACAAAGACCTTAGCGGGGTCATAAGCCGTTACCCCCCTCCCCTCCCCAACGGTCCCCTACAAAACAAACTTGGATCCGCCACTGGCAGCTATAATAATATCCATAATTGCGAAAGATCAGTGATATACTACTAAATCGTTTACTGGAAACGTTCTATTTGCGAATTATTCGGGATCGATGTTTCTAGGCAAAATATATTTTACCTATATCAGTAGTCAATAAGACGCTATTTGCATCTTTAAAAATCGTTCTTATTGATTACAGACAAAACGGTGAGTTTTGCTTGGTTAAATAAATTGGCTAATGTCTAAAACCTATTTCTGCAAATAATTTGGCAAGAGCTTTTTGTTAGTTTAATAGCTATTATGGCAAATCAAATCAGTCTACCTATCAGTAAATAAAAACAAGAAGGAGGAATGCAAGTAAATTTTTAGCGCCTGTCAAATTTCTACTTTTTTAGTAATTTTCCCCACAAAAACACACACTACTTTTGTGTTTATTTTGTACAGTCAGCGTCATATAGTATGTAGCAGTCAAAGTGGCCAAATTGTTCGGTACACCATACAAAATATATGGTGTACCGAACTATTTGCCCACTGTGGCTGCTACATACTATATGACGCTGACTGTACATATAGCATTCGACCCTCTTGCACTTCGCTTTTTAGGGTTCCGTACCCGAAGGGTCCAAACCCTATTGTTGTCACTCACGCGTCCGTCCGTCCATCGTCTGTCACAAATTTTGATCCGAAGATTTTTTTAACTTCCTATCATCTCCATGATCTTTGCCCCTCTTAATAAGGGAAGATGTAAAATGTTATTCACACCACTTGCCTTGGACTTGAACATCAAACAATGCGATCTGATACACTATTTTGCCGGATCCACACAATGGGCCATGATGGCCCAACGTACAGGACGCAATTCGTTAAAGGGAGAAAAACATTTTCATCTCATACCGCCGCAGAACTCCGTCCTCTCATCATGGCCCATTTTGTGGCTGTCGCATTTGTTTAGCCGCTGTGGGGGGCAGTAATTATTAAATTTAAAGGTCAAAGGAATACTTAGAGCCTAAAACACAAACATCTCAATCATCTATCACCACAACAAGAATCAATTTATTGAGTTTCTACAAATTGGGAACATACTTAGGAGATTATTAGAATGTGACTGATATTGTTTAATTATGAGCTAGGAACATTTTGAACTAAGAAATATCAAGGTATGGTACGGACTAAGTAAACAAGAAACATACCTATTGCATTCAACCAGACAAGTAAGTATTTACATCACATTTCCTAATAAAATATAATACCGACTCGCCTTTCGTTTTACCTATATAAATGTACCTATATAATTACATACATACAAACAGTTTGAATAAGTAGGTAGTATAAATATTGATAGTTTATATGGTTCATCTGTGATAAATCTTTCAACGTCACGTAAACTTAAAATTATTTAATCTGTCCGAGTTGTATCAAATTAGGCCGTTCAAAAAGCGACTTTACTGTCCAAGCGCGAAGATTCACAGTCCAATGACAAGTTTTATAAAATGTCGGACATTTTAAATAATTTCTACTATACACTACATTTTACTCAGTACCTCACAAATTCACATTGCAACAATAATTGTATTAATTACTGACGTACCTACTTTAAAACTATGTAAAAGAAAAGAGCGGTTTCACCAAAAATTGTTCAGGAATAAATTTGTGTCTAAACTTTTCATAAAATATTCGTCGATATATGACGTAAAAGTGCATCCAGACGGCCATGCGTGGCGAACTGCCATCGTTCGGCAGGCTCCTACGATAGAGCGAGATAGGGACATAAATCATCACTTACAGGACAGTCTGAATGTGTATTTTGTCATCAGATTGTTATAAGGCTAACTAGGTAACTGGACAGCTAATGGCGAAAATGCTCAAATTCAGTAAAATTGAGCTCAACAACCCCAATAAACTCTAAATTAACTAATATAATAAGGCAGAGGTTACACAGGTTTTCGATATGAATACAAAACTCAAGTCAATATTTATTTAGTTGTAAACTGAGATCAAAAAGATAGTTAATTATCATAGGCGAAATCTTTTTTTTTCATGTAATGCCTGAACATTCAAACATTGATTTTCAGAAAATTGTCTTATAAAGAATCACTTAAAACTACTTCTACTTACATATTTAATGCATTACAATGAGAAATATCTGCTAGTTGCATATGGTGTAGAACTACACACTCGACAATCAGCTTTGTCTACAAGGGCAAAGAATAATTTTTTAAATGTGCCTGCTAGGTAAATTACAAATTGGCTACTTGAAATTTTGTTTGCGGTGCCATTCGAACCAGTTTTTAGAGAAGATCAAAATATCTATATGGGACCAATTACAATTAGAGCAAAACCAAGAATACCAATAAAAAGAAAAAAAATGGGGACAAATCTAGCTCAACGCTAGCGGCGTCCGATTTGGCTCCTACTATTCTATTCCATATGAATTTAACAAAAATTTTGTAATTTAGGCACCTGATATTTTGATGATCAGCTGTCGTAGATACTACGTCTTTAATCCACAGTGTCAATCAAATTGTGTCAAGTTTTATGTTTTACCTATTTTTACACACACTAGCAACAGTATATTCGATAGGGAAATCAGTTGATACAGTAATTCTTCTGCGACCTACTTAGAACAACGTGCAATATAAACCTTTAGAAATATCTCATGCATTATTTGATTTTTATTTTGTGTAGTTTTAACTTGAATCCCAGCATTTCAGATAACACCCCCGAGAGCGCGGAGAGGATGACTACCTTTGTTATAGTATATAAGTAATGATTGGCACATATTCCAGATATTTTGAATGGAGAATCTAGCTCCTGAAACAACAAAAAAAACATCATCAACAAATAATACACTTATATTCAAATTATTACTTAAACGCTTATAAAAAAATTATAGTCTGTCAATAGCGGCAGAAAGACCTAGATGATAGACATAATCATTAATTTAACCTCGTAAGGCCCACAATAGACAAAAATGAAATAAGTATTTGAACCTTTTGGTGTTCGAAATAGAGTTGAATTTCCGTTGCTTAAAAAAGACAATTGAAACTAAGGAAACGCAACTCTATTAATTAAGAAGTCCTACCAGTAGGACAATGGGCCTAAGGAGTAAGAGGCGTTGTTGGTGGAGCAATATCCATGTATACCAACATCTCATACAATTTGTTATTAAGTCGCAGTCGACGGATACGTCTGCATGGAAATCATCATCAGAAGTCGCCCAACTCACGCACCTACACTTAAGGCTTGGTCACACAGCGTTGCGCGACGTCCGCGCGACGCGACCGCCGGCGCCGGAACGTATGCTAACAGGTTAGCGACGCCACACAGGCCGCGCGACGCGAGCGGGACGGTTTCGTACATTTTGGCGTGCAGAGCAGCTTGGTTACTGCCCATTGTAATGTTTATTATTTATTTATTTGACTCGGGCAACAAGGCCCATATTTACATGATGATTTATGATAATACCTTGACTTACCAGATAGATGCGACAGCACGCTATATATGGCAACATCTCTCGCTCCCACTTATTCACCATGTACCAGTGCGAGTGCCAACGAGAGGTCCGACTTAACACTGGTATAATACCTTGAGCAGGTCAGCGGCTAGCTTGAGCACGTTGTTGGCGACGGTCAGCTGGTCCTTGCTCTCAGGTCGCTGCTCGATGGCCAGGTGTAGGTTGATCTGCTCCGTGAGGATGGCGGACAGGCAGCCGCGGTACTTGCGGTTCACGTTGCTGCCCAGCGTCAGCAGCCGAAGGAGGTAGATGCCGAGGCAGCTGCTCCATACTAGCGCTTCTAGCAGCCAGCCGCATTCGAGCGTTACGGAGTCCTGAATCATAAATTATATACGTAAATGTTTGCAGGGCGAATGTATACTGTTGTTTGCACGGTAATATATGGTAGCAAAAATTATAGGCTCTATATTTTTTCTATTTTTAAAAGAGGCTAATTATTGACTCTTTAAAAGTAACTATTATTATGAGGGTTCAAAAAACAAAGCGCTTCGAGAAAAGGTAGGTAGTGCCCTTGCGTTTCGCCTGGCTCGTCTTTGCGGGGGCAATGTGTAAGTGTGCGTGTGTATATGTGTGTGTGTGCGTGTATGTGTGTATCTGTCCACTTCCCGGCCATTAAAAAAAGGCTTACCCTGAGCAGCTGCGCGCTGACGCAGGCCAGCAAGATGAGCGTGAGCATGAACGCAGCCGACACGATCACGTCCACCGAGCGCTGCGGCCCGCGCCGCTGTGTACAACATTAAGCAAGGTTTAGACCGAGGCGGGGACGTCATATAGTACCTATTCGTCCCGGTACCGCCGCATAGCGGGTAGAATCAGTCCGACCCAGATCGGGCCTAGCTGAGTTTCTTGCTGGACTCTTCTCATCTCAGCTAGGTTAGGTTTTATTGAATCAGCGACAAAACTCAGTAGCTCGATTCCACTCACACCTCAGATTCGGTTGAAGCTGCTGAACCAATCTTACTGCAGCGCAAATTAATAATATATACTAGTTATTGCCCGCGACTTCGTCCGCGTGGAACTCCTTCATCGCGATAGAATTGACAATATTTCATAATTTCCAAAAGTCTTAATTCGAAAACCATTTCGGTAAAAACGTGTGAAGTACACAAAAAACATTTTTTTAGATTTTTTTCTCCGTTAATTTTGGAAAAAATCGCAAATTAATGTAAACCGAAAGTTGACGTCATCTTCCTCGCTGTATTCAGGGAGACCTTAGTACAGAGTACAGACAATCGCTGCTCTGGAGTGGCTCTGGATTCTTGTTGGGAAGATGACGTCATATTTTACTTACGCCCTTTTGGTATGACCTACTTTTCAACGTGTTTTTTTGTAAGAAATAATGAGTAAAATTGAAAAAGAAAAAATACGGGTGGCTTATATTTTTACCTATTTTCTAACTAGTTCATAAAATAAAGTAGTTAACAATATGAAATGTTGTCAATTTAAGTGATTGCTATTAACTCGTATATCAGACGCTTTCCTAGTCATCGGTCTTTCATACTAACTCGCACCCCCTTAAGGTATCATTTCCGGGATAAAAAGTATCCTATGTCCTTCCCTGGGACTCAAACTATCTCCATACCAAATTTCATGTAAATCGGTTCAGCAGTTTAAGCGTGACGAGGTAACAGACAGACAGACTCGCTTTCTTATAATATTAGTATGGTTTATGGTAATAGGCAATAGGCATGATGACTCAAAAAAAAAAAAATTACTTCAATAGAAAGAAGACATAAAACTATGCCAAATAGTGAAAATCCTATTCAAATATCTCAAAAAATAACGAAGCAACAACGGTTAGAATGTTCGTAGTTAGAGAGAGAAAGTGCTACTCGACCGTGACGTCACCTTTGAGTAGCGCCATAGTAAATGACAATCGTTCAATACAAAGGTGCGTTTTGCGGAAAAGCGACAGAAAATACCCACTTTTAAAACTTTGAAGACTTATAATTACGTAATTATTTATTTTTTTGAATTACTTTTTTTGCCATTTGATTGAGAATTTGAGTCATTATGTAGAAAATTTGGATTTATTGATTTTCTTTTATAGTGTCATCATCCCTATTGCAGGTGTACCTACTAGGTACAGACCATGGCATGGGTACCACAAATGTCATAACATAGGTATGTATACTATCTGAGTAAATTGATAATGTTTATAATCGGTTCGGCTTACTCTGGATACAATTAAGGTGCAAAAGTGTAAATATTTATTTGGCGACAACTGTACTTCAATTTAAACGCGATTATTCGCTCATCTTTGATTATTTAAACGTACCCGTAAATAGGAGCGTGTGGACAGCCAAGTCTTTATATTCCTCACAGTATTCAGTCTAAAGTGCGGCAACTCGCTCTTCCTCGCTCGCCTCGCCGACGTCAGGTGAGAGAACAGTTTCGCGTACAGGAACCGTTGCTTGAACGCTCTCTCCGCGACAGCCAAGAGGAAAAACACGAGGCCGCTAAGTGCGAAACGGAGCACGCATGATAGCATGTTCGTCGTTATTTCCCTGGAAAAAAGGTGCAGTTTTGATTACAAAATTAAACAGCGTAAATCTAAACAGTAATCAACATTATGAGATCATGACACAAACTTACCACAGATTATCACCAAAAGCACCATTAAATATAGATATGACACATCCCTGACTGTAGTTGAAGATCAACGATGGGATATATGTCAGAAGTGACAGCGACTGTAGCTCCTCTTCACTTCTAGTGTCTTGTTCTATGGCAACCTGTAAATTTGATATCAAATTATTCATGCGACCAAATGTGGGATGGGGGAAAAAGAGTCCTTTACATTGAGAAGCTTCTAAAACTACCATCCCCTTAAAGGTCGAATTACTTAATTTAATGGAGAAAAAGAAGTAGTACTTCTCGGTCACGTCAAAATATACGTGCAACTCACCGCGTGACGTCATATAGGCGCTCGGGTAAGATGTTTCGGATGTAACATTTCGGGGAGGTGTGTAGTTAGGTAGTTATAATATAGACTCGTGTCTATACTTAATGAAAGAAATAATGAGACACTCATTACGGGCGCTTGTCCAACACTTCCATGGTATATTTATTGATAGAGGCCAGGGGCCAGTACCACACAACTTTACAAGCATACAATTCGACAAATTTGTTAACTTTTTCTATGGGAAATTGTACAATTTTGTTGAATTGTGGACTTGTAAAGGTTTGTGGTATAGGGGCCAGGTGGCTTGCTTCCAAGTCATATCTCGCGCGACTCAGCGATTACTGTCTGACTCAAACTGTGCGAACTAAAATAGAAAGAGGAGGGTAGATTTTCCTCTACTCGAGTGGCGTTTTTGCTCAAGCTGCTTACGCCGGAGTGTGAGCACCGTGAGCGCCGTCCATGACATCATCAATGACGTCACGTCATCTCATGTAAGCGCTGTGAGCGTGGATCGGTCCGATCGTAAGCGCGCTCTGAGCGCTGTGAGCGTGATTCGGAACACAACCACCAATCAGTAACCGAACAGCTGTTTAGTTATAAAATGACCTGTATGAGCCTGGCGGCGGGCGTGACGAGCGCCACGCTGGCGGCCATGAGCAGGCCGGCCCACATGCAGCCGTCGGCCGCCATGGCCCGCTCGGCGCGCGCCACCACGTACCAGCTGATGTCCACCGCCGACAGCTCCGCGCGCAGCGTTGAGCCTCGCTCCCACATCGTGCATTTCACTGGGAAAATCACAGAGTTATAGTGCGCGCCATCCATGACGACGCGCCCCTCCACAGCGAATCTCATACTAATCTGTGCGCAGTTGTACGGCGCGGGCTGTGGAGGGGCGCGCCTTCGTGGATGGCACGCACTATAGTAGTATAGTACAGTAGTTATTGCCCGCGAGTCTGTCCGCGTGGAACACGTTTATCGCGATAGAATTGAAGTAATTGCTTATTACTTATATCAGGCGCTTACCTACTCATCGCTCTTTCATACAAACTTTCACCCCCTTAAGAGATGATTTTCGGGATAAAAAGTATCCTACGTCCTTCCCCGGGACTCAATCTATCTGCACACCAAGTTTCATGTAAATCGGTTCAGCGGTTTAAGCGTGAAGAGGTAACAGACAGACACACTTTCACATTTATATTAGTATGGATTATTGCCGTGGCCGGGAAGGAGGAAATTGCACGCTAAGTATTTGTTTAAAAGGACGAGCTCTGCGAATCCGTTTTATTATAATACGAAGCCTGCAATTGCTATCCCGGCCGAGGCTATTATAATGCTTTTCTCAAAAATGGTTGAAGGAATGGATGACAATAATGTAATATAGATATCCTATACGCATGCCACCAAGCAAGAGGGACGGAAAAGCTGTTATGCAGATAAATTGGGAACTTGTTCAAAATGGCTGACGGCTTACCATAAATAACCTCCTTAACTTGTGCGGGAAATCGTTTCTGCCACAAAGTCAAATAGTTTGTGGCAGAAAAAAGTGAAACTATGACAAGGATCACAAATGATATGGCGCTCTCTGACGCTCGGTCGCTCTCTCGCTCAGTGGTGGTACAGTCAGCATCAAAAGTAGCGACACATATGAAGGCGTCAAAAGTCTTTATTACAAAGGAATAAGAACTTTTTACATCTTCATATGTCAAGCTACTTGATGTCGAGTCTGGTTAGAGGGAATTCAATCAGCGCTGATAAACCCACCGCCTTATTTATAATCGTTTATCAAGCTTATTTTGGTTAAATTGCCTCTAAAAATCGTTTGCCTTTATCTGCAACTTCGACATTTATGTTAGTGAAAGTTTTTATGAATTCATAAAAAAAAATGCGCGGTTTATGACGAGTAAAGGAGTAAAGGGGAGAATTGACACTGGCTGTAAAAAAATCTGCAAACTTATTGTACGTCCGAAACTGTAAGGCCCAATTCTATCACATGAACGCAAGCAAGAATCTACCTTACGCCAGAGCACTTAGTCGTTTTTTTGCTTATGTTGGTTTGACAGAATTTGGCCTAAGAGTTTCGTATGAACTATACCTGTGTCACTAGTAGGGTCGAGCAACGAGAACGGGTCCCAGGAACTATCGGCGGCAAAGTGGAAGCTGTCCGAATGGGCGCCCTCCGACTGGGATCCGTAGCTGCTCTCCTCGCCTGCCGACAGATGTTCACGAGTGGCCCATGGGACGTCATGTTTATATGCACAGTCGACGTCAAAGATATGTGTACTCTTTTGCACCTTATTGCATTGTAATAAGGCGAAATATTTATACATCTATTTGATCTCGACTGTGCAGGTCGACCGCCCGCTACCATTTGACGTCGACGTCAAAATTACCCTTTGACGTCAACGACTCATTAAGACGGTCGATCTTTAGGTATTACGTTCGTGGGTTGGATAGTTAGTGCATTTTATATGATTTAACGTGAGAAATTATCGTAATGAAACAATCTTTTCAATAGTATTTTCTATGTCGTGAGAGTATGTACACAGATCTGTGGTCACGCGTTTAATAACATTGTTGAACGCCGAACGGACTATATGAGTCGCAATGAAACAGCGAAACAAAAAATGAAATACAATCAAATTCCGACACGGATATAAATTAAAAACTGCACTATTCATAAAAAAGAATGTTTGTGTAGAGTACGTTTATAGTGCGCGCCATCCACGACGACGCGCCCCTCCACAGCGCATCTCATACTAATCTATGCGCAATGGAACGGGCGGTGGGCGGTGGAGGGGCGCGTCGTCGTGGATGGCGCGCACTATATCTCACGAGCGCAGGTGAGCCATGGTTGTGTGTTGAGCTATACATGCACATTGTCAGCGTAGGAGCTATGTTTCGCGTTGTCTATGTGTTCGTATGCGTCACAACTACAACAATGGACAACCCGCGCTCGTGAGATAAAAGTACTACACGACGGTAATGTTAATGTAGTAGAAGTGCTTACTGTTAGTAGTTTGGCCAACCCAGTCGGACATGGTATGGTGCGATGGCAGAGCGATGGAGGGCGCAGACGCCGAACATTCCCCGTCAGACGACGATGTCTGGTAATTCTCTAGTTTCTACACAAACCAATGTATAATTTCTGTTACTAAACTTAGTACAAATATGAAAAATATTTCACCAAATATTCACACTATGTCAAAGTTGGTAAAATGGAGAAATTAATAAAATATTGAATAAAACACTGAATATTAAAATCTAGTGACTATTCATTGAAAACAATGATTCTAACTTATTTGTTTTTCTTTTTACAGTTTTATAAAATGAAGAATGAAGCCAAAGCTGTTATATACCGGCAAAAGAATCATGCTGTCAACACAAGTACAGACAGGTACCTGGATTCTTGGGCTGAAAATTGTTGCCATCTATCACCTATTATTGTAAAAATAAGGTCGTTAATATTCGTGGGTAAATTATGTGATACATTAATTACACAATTTACAGTTTATGAGCTGTTAAAAAGTCCCTTGGGATTTGGAAGTACTTCGTCTAACGATGACAAGATATTAACTGCTGCTACTCATGAGCAAAAAGTTAAAGTGACGTTTTTGCACGGGGAACGTATGACGAAATTCGTTTGAAAAAGATTAATCATACGCGTCAGAAGGATAAAAACAGCTATTTCTTTGGAAAAATCCAAGAACTTAGCCACATGGAGTAGATAACAAAAAAATAAATGAAACAAAATGTATTTTGGGTTATGTACTTCCGCATCCACCGTGGAGCGACTGATTTTCAACGGACCAGTGAGTCAGCTAGTTGTTAAAGAAAGGATTATCAGCTTTTTTTTTCCACAATGACGATGTCACTCTATGGTGCAACTAACTAACTAATACAGATCTGGTTCTTAACACAATTGTACCCTAGTGGCTGGTAGTCATTTCCGTCTGCGTATGCCCGTAAGGACCAGGCCATACAGGGCTCTGGCTTCCTTCGACTGAGGGAAAGCCAGCACTCTGTTACAGACATCCAGCTGCTTAAGGTCGATGCCTTGAGACAGGAGTTTATCAGCTTGAAAGACTTTTTAACATCTCATAAACTGAACTAGTGTTTATAGTAACAGTGTCAATTGTTACCTTATTTTTCTTTTTAATAGGATACTCCTCGTCGCTGGTCTCACGTGGCACAGTTTCCGGCGCCCACGACTTTTTAAACCTAACTCCGACCCTCTTTCCTTCAGGCGCCGGGACGGAGCCATCAGATTCCTGATCAAGAGATTTCTCATCATCCTCCTTCTTCAACCTTGCAAGATTTCTAAGTAGATTAGGAACTGGTTTAATACTTGGTTCGATCACTGGTTTCTCCACTGGTTTTTCCGTGTCGTTGACTAGTTTCTCCTTTGGTCGGTCGTCGCTTCCATTAGAATAGTAGCCGTTGAGGCTTTCAAAACCGTCGTCGCCTTCAGCGAACATTGCTCTAGCTAGGTTCACGTTATGTCCGTGTCCTAGGACATTGAAAGTTTCCAGACGTTTCTTAGTGAGTACGTTTTTATAAGTGAACGTGGGTTGTGGGACCTCGTCGGGCGGTGGGGTGAACGTCACTATTGGCGTGGACACATCTGGTTTCTTCCACATCATGTAGTCTTCATCGTCTGAATCTTTGGCTTTCGTGACTTTGTTTTTCATGATAGGCTCCATGTTTTTGATGAGGTTCTCTTTTGTTAATTCTTTTTTACGTTTTCTGTAAATAATATAAGACTGCTTAGTAGGACAACTCGACAACTCTGATGATACTGTCAACCTTAAGACGATATCCATTCAAATATTATAAATGCGAAAGTGTGTCTGTCTGTTACCTATTCAGGTTTAAACCACAACCGATTTCGATGAATATTGGTATGGAAATTGTTTGAGCCCCGAGAAAGGACATAGGATACTTTTTATCCCGGAAATCATCCCTTAAGGGGGTGGGAAGTTTTTATGGAAGAGCGATGACTAGATAAGCGTTTGATATAAAAAAATAAGCAATTAAATTCTATCGCGATGAACGAGTCCCACGACAAATTTCTGTGGTTCTAGAAATTCTAGACGAATTCCTGTGGTACAGCTAGCTACATACCTCAGAAACACAGAGGGGTCGCTAGTAGTAGTAGCTTAAGAATTCAGGGCAAAGATTTGCTGGGATGACGTAGTGATCTGGGTGGTCTGGGTGGTGGGTGGGCGTTTGGGTCTGGGTAATGGTAAGGACGCTGGTCCGGCAAATCAGAGGCGCGATTTCGATTGTTTCAGGCTGCGGGCGGGATCACAGTTATTTTCTCTTTGTATTTGTTCTCTGTATCAAATAATTACATACCTCAGTGCTGTGTCCGCCACATCACGGGACTGCCGGCGGCGGAACTTGGCCGGCTTGGCGCTGGGCTTGCTGTGGCTGGACGTGGCGCCACTCTCGCCCGATCCGCCAGCGCTCCCGCCATCGCATTCCGAACGAGCCCTCCTGTAAGCGTCCAAATAACTAATTCCTTCTACGGTTTCTTCTTCTTTGCACGAAATAAATGCCACCTAGCGTTGGTAAATAATGGCAAACAATAGTACATTACTTACCAAGGGCGATAAAACAAAGAATGTCTCAGATCGCAGGTATTTTACGCCCGAGCCGAAGGCAAGGGCGATAAATACGCGATCTGAGGCTTTCTTTATTATCGCCCGTGGTAAGTACAAAATTTTATGTCACCCCCTGGCCAGGAAGTGGGATTATTCGCGCGCGGAGCGTGCGATAATGGCCACTTTATGGCCAGGTGTGACATAAATATATATTTTCATTCTATTCCATGTAGTGTTGTGTTCCTGGAGGTGAGCAAGGTTGCCAGAGCTCCCGAGGTTGCACTATGTTGAGAGTGAGGGAGCTAAATTGGTCCCTTCTGCTGTCAACACAGTGCATCCTCAAATTTTATAAAGGGTTGGCACCGCGCACGTGACTTCGACTTCTATAGGCTGCGGTGTCCGCTTACCATCAGGTGGACCGTATGCTTGTTTTACACCGTCGTAGTATAAAAAAAAGAAAGAAAAACATGAAATATTACACCTTGGATACATACCATGTGTAGACAAATGGCCATTATAATAATAACTGATTTTGATGTTACCAAAATATACACATCCAGATATAGGCCGGGCCCAATAAAGCCATAGGAGTGCGTAGTTAGAGAGTAGTCTGAGGAACATCCAGGGGTTTCCGACACGATCACTTCAATAATAAAACCCCTTTATCCATATACGTCCATCAAAACTAGTTTAGTACTTTGACATTTACGTTTGTGAGAAAGTGACAGAAACATTTTAGTTAGCAGAGGTTTGAATAAAGGGGTAAGAGTTTGCGCTCCAGTTTGTTGTTCGAGAGACTTCAACCGTATCTGAGGTGGTATAGTGGCTAGTGTACACTGGTACGTACCGGAAGTATCTTGGCAGCTTGCGGCGGTAGGTGGCGCGCGGGCGCACGCGAGCGAGCTCCATCTCGGTGGTGCTCACGATCTGTGAGTGGACCACGCTCAGCA
This sequence comes from Cenopis cana, assembly GCA_951800055.1. NCBI lineage: Eukaryota > Metazoa > Arthropoda > Insecta > Lepidoptera > Tortricidae > Cenopis > Cenopis cana. Next base: position 10,391,796 of record OX637482.1, on the reverse strand, counting down.
CCACCATCAGCCCACACGGCACTAGCCAGCAATTGGGCTGCACAACAAATACAATATTTTGTAGGTATGATAATATTGTACAATTCATTCACGCGGTTTGGCTGTGGAAAGTATAAATGTATATTTAGAATTATTTGAACTGTCCGAATTGTATCAAATTAGGCCGTTCAAAAAGCGACTTTACTGTCCAAGCGTGAAGATTCAAAGTCCAATAGTCCAAGTTTTATAAAATGTCTGACATCTTAAATAATTTCTACTATAACAGGACAAAGGTTGTCGCATGTTTATCACTTCAACTCCATACCAGTCAGGCTCTTTGTTGTCTCAATTAGATATGCAAATTATTAAGGCTATCATTGAAAAACAAACATGTTTTCTGAATTGGTTAGATACATGAAATTATTGTAAAATGTATAAATCAAATGCATGGTCCAGAGTGCGAGTAGAACCCTCGCGCAGCCGGGAGAGGTCTGCTGCGCCTACCACGCGTACAGCGCTGGCAGGAACACTAGCCGTGCCAGGGCGAACCACACGACGCATGACTATAGATAGAGGTCACTTACATCGACAGTATCGGTAGGAGACATGAAGTACAGCACGATGTTGGCGAGCTGCACGGTCCAGAGCGCGAGGAGAACCCTCGCGCAGCTGGTAGAGGTCTGCTGCGCCCACCACGCGTACAGCGCTGGCAGGAACACTAGCCGTGCCAGGGCGAACCACACCACGCGACGCATTGACAGCGTCGGCTTCGCTTTAGGGAACGATGAGCCTGCGGAAAACGAACGTGTCACTATTTAAGATGAAGATGACAGTCTCAAAGAAGCTATATGATGCAGGAAACAAAATAGGAGACAAGAGTCTATGAACAACATAATCATCATAGATAGATCATCACAATAATGAAATCATGCTACCCTCCGCCACCATGGCCTCCACACCTACAACTCTACAGTCTACACTGTACGGCAGATCTTCCTCTGACCAGGTCCACGTCGATGAGGTACGATCGCGCGTGCGACGAGAAGTCGACGATGCGGCGGCGGTACGTGCCGCGCATCAGAAGCTGCTCCACCATGGCCTCTCACTCCTAGCAATGTACACTGTACGGCAGACCTACCTCTAACCAGGTCCACGTCGATGAGGTACGATCGCGCGTGCGACGAGAAGTCGACGATGCGGCGGCGGTACGTGCCGCGCATCAGAAGCAGCTCCACCATGGCCTCTCACTCCTAGCAATGTACACTGTACGGCAGGCCTACCTCTGACCAGGTCCACGTCGATGAGGTACGAGCGCGCGTGCGACGAGAAGTCGACGATGCGGCGGCGGTACGTGCCGCGCATCAGAAGCTGCTCCACCATGGTCTCCCACTCCTCCTTGTCGTACGAACTTATCTTTTTCTGGTACCTGGGTATAATATCATAATTTTTATAGTCATCATTCAAACAATAGGTACAATGAGTAGGTAAATTTTGTTGAATCCTTGTTTTTTGTAATTTACTTTAGTGTATAGTGCGCGACATCCACGACTGTGCGCATTTGTACGGCTTGAGCTGTGGAGGGGCGCGCCTTCGTGGATGGCGCGCACTATAACCATAATACCGCCAATTCCAGATCAGTAATTTGCATGTATTGTATTTATCTATTTAGGCAACTGCTACAATACACTCTGTCAACACTATGCAGTCAGTACACTATTAGCAAAGAGTTAATCAGCTAATTTGGCAAAAGGCTGCAACTTGGCATTGGCGGCAGCTCACTATCACTACTAATGTCGCTGATGAACTCTCAAGTGCAGAGAAATGAGAGTAGATCACTCTTACATTCCATGGATGTGATTGAGAAACAGCACTTCTTCACAACTCATAGGAAAACATCAGTGTAGAAACTGTAGAAAATTAGAAGTACATTTACTATGGCACTAGAGGTCTGTGACTTCACGGATCTGTAGCAAATGGTTTCTTAGGTAGCTTCATTACCTTTTGAGATACTTGAATTAGATTTTCACTATTTGGCATATCAATATGCCTTGTTTCTTTTGGAGTCATAATACATTTTGAGTCTACTACTAGGGTATGGAGAGTTGATTCAAGCCCTACACCCCAGTAGAGGAGGGTAACGGGACAAAGAAGAAGAGAAGGGCCCTATTATCCTGTTACTTACCATGCTGCAAGTTGCATCATGATTAGCAGAATGTATGAAGTTTGTGGTCGCCAATAATTGAATTTCAGTTGAATTTGAAAGCTGAAATAAAACATTATTCTAAATTAATCATGCAGGAGACTAATGCACAATTTCACATAAAAATTACATTTATTCAAAAAAAAGTAAAGATAAAGAGAAACACTCATCACTCACTAACATATCTAATTTGTCTGGAGTACTGCCTAAACAAACCGAAGAAATAACCTCAAAACTTAAAGACGCCTTTGAAGAAAAAGTAACGCGATTACATGAAGAAAATCAAGAATTGAAAAACACGGTAGAAGTGATGCAAACAAAAATATGTAGGCTAGAAAAAGAAATTCGTAAAAACAACTTGATATTACATGGAGTGAACGAAACAGAAAATAATTCCTCGGAGCTGCTAAGCTTGGTGGTGAAAGTATTTAGAAGTATGGACATGACGGTCGAACAAAGCGAAATTAATAATCTATACAGAATTGGAAGAAGCAATGAAAAGAAAAAACGTCCCATACTTATTACTATGTCTACAAGTTGGAAGAAAATGGAAATCTTAAGAAACAGAAATAAAAAGCAATTGCCGAATAAAATTTATGTGACAGATGACTTTCCAGTAGAGATTTTAAATAAACGTAAAGAATTACAAGGTCAACTGGAGGAGGAAAGAAGAAAAGGAAATATAGTGTACATTAAATATGATAAGCTTGTCATTAAAGGAAGCAAGAACGAAAATCGCAAAAGGATGCATTCTGCATCTCCACCGAAAAAAACGGAGGACGAGCCCAGCACAAACCCACAAAAAATAAACAAAATAAATGCTTTTACCTACATGTCGCAAAGAACCCTACTATCACCGAGCCGCATAACAGGAGAAACTAACAACAAATGACAATCAACCAAAGCCGAGCGGAAACCAATAAATCACACAAAACAAAGCATAAGTAACAACGCACACAAACAGTCCACAGGTATCCTGGTCAGTCTGGGGACTAATAAAGACCATTACCCCCCAACAACACAACAAAGAACTCAAACAACTCAAGCAACTCAGACAACCGAAAATGAACTACATATATGGACATATAACGTACGTACTCTTATGGATAATCAAAGACTTCAAGAATTGGAAACCAGTTTATTAAATAAAAAGTGGCACGTAATAGGACTGAGCGAAGTAAGGCGGGAAGGAGAAAACCTAACTGAGCTCAAGTCTGGACACTTGCTATACTACTACGGACATCAAAGGGGTAGGCACGGAGTAGGATTCCTAATAAATAAATCAATAAAAACCCATATAACAAAAGTGTCTTTCACATCCGAAAGAGTCATCAGCTTGGATATATCGATAAACAACTTCTCCTACACCTTCATACAGGTATATGCACCAACTAGTGAAACATCGGATACAGATATGGAATCCTTTATTATTGATATAGAATCGGCATATTGGAACAGCAAAGCCAAGGCAAAATATATTATGGGCGACTTCAACAGTCACATCGGACAACGACAAGCAGGAGAGGAAAACACCATAGGAGAATATTATTATGGCATAAGAAACAACAGGGGAGATACCCTGATCAACCTAGCAAGAACTCTTAATCTAAAAATTGGAAACACTTTCTACAAAAGCCGAGCAAACAGAAGATGGACATGGGAACACCCCAATGGAACAAACAAAGCCCAGATAGATTTCTTCCTTATTCCAAACAAAACCAATGTCCGGAACATATCAGTAATCAGGAAACTTAACTTCTCATCAGATCACCGACCTGTCGAAATGATACTAGAAACTAAAAGAAGAAGAATATATAATAACAAAAGGACAAATATCATCAAAAAAGAATCAGCATTGCTAATAAACGAGACCTCAGAAAAAGTATTTACAGACATTAAACTAGATGAACATATAGATACTGTACAGAAAGTATACAATACTTTAGAAAAATACATACATAATACAATAAGCGAGCTGTCAAATATACCACCAGAAACAAAAGAAAATTTAATATATGCGGATGATACAAAAAGATTCATGGAACTAAAACTAAAACTTCAAGAAAAAGATATCAAAACAAGATCAGAGAAAAACAGACTAAAAGCAATAAAAAAAAGAATAAGAAAACTAGTAAAAAGAGACATAGACAACCAAAAGCTAGCCCAATTAGAGCAAATACTTACCGGCTCTTGTGCAGTAAAAAAAGCAGAGAGATACATAGACACCGGAAAAGAATTAATACCAAACTTAGTACACGGGAGACAAAAGATAGAAAATAGAATAGATATCATTAAAACAGCAACTAACTTCTTTCAGCAACTATACTCGGATATGAACTATGACCCAACCACATATGTACTTAACAATAAAGAGAGCAAACCAATACAACCATTTCTAATAGATGAAATATCTGCAGCAATTAAAAAACTGAAAAATGAAAAGGCAATAGGGCCCGACGGCATTAATAATGAAATCCTGAAATACTCAAGCTACACAATGCAACGAAATATAACTCATGTGTTCAATAAAATATTAGAAGACGAAACTACGCCAGAACAATGGAATACCTCAAACATTACAATACTACATAAAAAGGGAAATAAAAATAACTTAGATAATTACAGACCCATCAGCATATCATCCTGTATGTATCGACTATTTATGACAGTCCTAAGGAAAAGGTTGGAAAGGACTCTTGAGGAACAGCAGCCAGCAGAACAAGCCGGATTTCGACCTTCGTTTAGTACGATTGACCACATACACGCCTTAAATCAGATCATTGAAAAATGCACAGAATATAACTACAGAATATACATTGCATTCATCGACTTTTCAAAGGCATTTGACTCGATAGATCACAAGTTCTTATTTATGACACTTGAAGAACAGTATGTCGAAACGAAATACATAAATATCATAAAATACATATACAACAACAGTAAGGCAAAAATAAAAACGGACAAACAAGGAGAAACTTTCCCGCTACAGAAAGGAGTCAAACAGGGCGACCCGATATCCCCCATACTTTTCAATGCCAGCTTGGAATCTTTATTTAGAAAACTACCATGGGAACAAAAAGGACTAAATATTAATGGAAAATTCCTAAATAACCTCAGGTTCGCAGATGATGTTATAATATTTGCCGAAAATCCTTACACCCTTGAAAACATGATAAGTGAATTTAACAAGGTCTGTAATAAGGCCGGACTGAGAATGAATAGGGATAAGTGCAAAATCATGACAAACGGAGAACAAGTCCCTATCAAACTTGAAGGCTGCCCGATGGAATATGTCGAAGAATTTGTCTACCTAGGCCGACTGACTTCATTCAATGACAACTTAGATAAAGAGGTAAAAAACAGAATAAGTAAGGCATGGAAAAAATACTGGGCACTAAAATTTATAATGAAATCGGACCTACCCTTAAAAATTAAAACTAACACCTTCAATACCGCTGTTCTACCTACTCTGACATACGGGGCACAAACATGGAGCCTGACCGAGAAACAAGCCGAACAACTGAGAGTATGCCAGAGAGCAATGGAAAGGTCAATGTTAAATATTACTAAAAAGGATAGAATTCCAAACACAACTATAAGAGAAAAAACTGGAGTAGAAGATGTCATCAGAAAAATCAAGAAGATAAAATGGACATGGGCAGGCCACGTATGCAGGATGCATAACGATAGATGGACAAAGCTTTTAACTGAATGGACACCGAGAGATAGGACGAGAAGGAGAGGCAGACCAAGAGTCAGATGGAGAGACGAATTAAAGAAGTACGACAATTACTGGTGGAGATCGGCACAAGATAGAGTACTGTGGGAAAGGTTGGGGGAGGCCTTTTGCGCTTAATGCGCCATGCATGAGAAACAGGAAATATATATATATATATATATACATATATATATATAATTAAAAACAGTATATATAAAAAACAAATGAAAAAGAAAAAAAAAAGAAAAAGAAAAAAAAAAAGGAAAAGAATAATTACAAAAAAAAAAAAAAGTGTTCGATATAATTCTACCCATGCAAGAAAAAAAGGCTATTTGTATTTGTATTTGTATTTGTACTGCCTATTAACACAATATAATTGAAAAGTCTGGGGTACCTTCAATATCATCAAACAGGTCAACATGTTAATAAAAGGTCATGTGCCAATCTTGGAGGTTTAGAAATATTATCTAATCTTCAATTATGAAATGTATCAGCATATGATTTCCCATTCTAACATGACACAAAGGATATCTAGCAATAAATTGGGTAATCACCAAGAAATATGGCGCACTGAGCTGGCAAAATTATAATAAAACTGTGGCTTGCCTTGGTTGGTGGCATTGTGAAGATCATAAAAAAATGTTTTTGAAAATATGAACATTTACAGTAACACTGGTAAGTATATGCTTAAGCGAGATTAAAGAGAAATAAGAGGAACTTTGTCACAAAGATGTAACAAACATTGTTATGGTTACTGAAACAATGCTCACCATTTGGCTTATTGTAATGGCAGTTTATTGACAAAGCTTCCCACAATCAGCTGCGGCCGGATAATGCGATTACTGAAACCGGAAAACATTTGAGTATTGATAACAAGTCTTCGCTGCCCCGAACTTGGCCAAAGTGGTTTTGTCAATGCATCGAGATTTAAATAGCACTCGGAGAAGTTCAAGGCTGCATTAAAAGCAACGCTAAAGGTCGCATAAAAATAAGTTCGATATAAATATAGCCTGCTCTACAAAGTGTACAATAAATTACCGTTATGTTCGGTCATTGTGCTTACATATATCGAAGACTTTAGTATGTTTTAATCACGATTACACGATAATATCGACTTAATATCAGAACAGTTTTTCACCTGCGCTCCCCGAATCATTATGTTTTATTTCTCCGCATTGTTATTGTGGTTTAACAACAATTTCGCAGAAAATATTGCACTGCACAAGTCTACTTCAACTTGACAATTCACCAACTGAAGTTATTGCAGTGCACTGACACTGACATTGACAACTGTTCGAGACAATACCATTCGGCACACGCTTTTAAAATGAGAATTTTCACAACTCTCATTTAAAAATTGATTACGTTCTTACCATTCATCCGTTTACTTTTTATAAAAAATATTGATAACAACTATAATAGAACAATGTTTCTTTAATAACATTCTTGATTGTAAACTATTACTTATTCTGTGATTGTAATGTTAGGAGTTTTATTGTCGCGTTTTAAACCTCTCCTTAAACGTCGCTACACGGAGCGCTTCTGGAGCGCTTAAATTAAAATTTTATATAGCGGGTCATTTTATTTCATAGTATTACTTACCAAGGGCGATAAAACAAAGAATTTCTCAGATCGCAGGTATTTTACGCCCGAGCCGAAGGCAAGGGCGATAAATATGCGATCTGAGGCTTTCTTTATTATCGCCCGTGGTAAGTAAAAAATTTTATGTCACCCCCTGGCCCGGAAGTGGGTTTTTTCGCGAGCGGAGCGTGCGATAATGGCCACTTTATGGCCAGGTGTGACATAAAATAAATTTATCTACACACATATCATAAATCCTCTAATATGCTTTCGGAAACCGTAGAAAATGTATAAAACACACTCGTGTTTTAATTCCCCTCATTATGTATATAAAGTACCTATAACAGAGTCAGTAGACGCTTACTATATTAGTTATGTATTTAATTTTTTAATCTCTGTATCGGGCCAGTTTAATAAAATACAAAAATACACAAAATAAGTTTATTCGTCAACTTTATTCTTATAATTTATTTCGATAAGTTACAGGTACGACACGGTATAACGCATTATAGTAATAATCTATGCTTTGCTATGCGTTAATAAGCACTAATAACTTACTATCTACAATAATATTTAGTTACTAAAACAATGATAACTATACAGTTTTTCTCTTAATTAATAACTTTGCATAGAGTTGGATTGTTTTGTACTTTAAAGACTTGGGTCAAGATTAACAGATGTAAAAGTTACAACTTTTCATATGAAGTATAACAATACATATTATTATTTCAATCTATGTGTGAAAAAAGACAATCCATATAATAGGTAGTCTAAATTGAACAGAAAGTACCCTACAATGCTACAATACAAATATGCAGTTTGATCTTGATCTAACCTGCACAATTTGTGAAGCGTCTTGGGTCTGGATCATTATGGAAGATGCATTTTTTTTAAAGATTAGAAGTAGGATTGGCCCATTCCACGAAGCTGCAACTTATAGTGGAAGCCTCAGAACTCGAAAAGGAGGCACGGGAGACGTCATCGGCGATGGTGGGAGGAACTGGACTCCTTTTTAAAGGTCTGCCCGGATGAAGCTAAGAACCGAAATGGATGAAAAAAAAGGAAAAGTCCTTTCCCCAGCAGCGGGACACATTAGGTTCTAAATAATAATTGACAACACTGACGCGTTTGACCAATAATATCAAGAGGCTACTGATATACCGCGAACCAAAAACGAAGTAAGTAAGTGCGACAAAGAGGGTGACACTTCGCTTTCGGTTCGTTCGTGGTAGGCCTTCTGGCCTTTTAACCAGTGTTGCCGGTTTACATTTGTAAAATTGTAACTTGTAGTTTCGTGAAATGTGTCAAATGGGCCCCTAGAACAGTCCTCTATGAAATTGTAACTAGGTAATACAACAAAATGAAAATAAATGACAGTGGAATGCTGGAAGAAAAGCTACCTATTATTTACTATTCTATTCTTTGCTATAGTTCAGTGGTGAGCTCGTCCTGCGGCCGCCGCGTCATTTCAAACAGTTCATCCTCGAGCCACACGCTCTCTCTTCTAACAATCGGTCGTCTCTCCCACGGGTCGGAGAGGACTATTGTCTCCTTCTCTTTCTCTATTTGCGAGTAACTCGGTGGCCGGACATCTGCCCACTCGCACTGGCTCTCCAACTCTTTATCCAAGATATTGGTGTCGTATGGTGTCGGGGAATATGACGGTGGCTTAAATGTGGAGAAGGATTGTTGCGTGGTCTCGGAATCTGAACTTTGGCTCGGTGGGGGTGAGAGGAAATTCACTAGTTGACTCTCTTGAGATTGCCGGGGCAGCGGGTTTCTGCTGTAGCGTTTCAATATTCTGTAAGAAAATTATATTACCCATGATTATTATGTTAAAGTGTGTATGGCCGTCTTCTAGGTCAAATAGATCTGCTGGAGGAGTGGAGGATAAACAGATACCTAATTAATAAAACAATTGATAATCACGGGTACTAGAAAAATGGAATAGGTAGCACAATATAGTTCCTCAATAAGTTAAACTTTTAACTTACTTTACTTTAACTGTTAAAGTAAGACCGAACAAACTCTAAGGAAATACCTTGTAGTCGTTGAACTGTCAATATTAACTTAGGCTTGACTTCCAGCTAGGTATTAACACGCGTCGGTCGGTCGCTTATGTCGGTCGCACGTAAGAATTAAGAATAAATACGATAAATCTGCCACGGACATCAGCGTCGCCCTGAGGAGTCCCATAGAACATTGAAGTTAATGTATTGCGTGCGCGCGACCAACGTCAGTGTATCTGGAAATCAAACCTTAAGATATTATGTCCTTTGAGTTCAGTATAGAATACTTTACTTACCAACTATTGTCGGTTGGTTAAGAATGTGTTAATAAGCTTTTTTATACCCAAGAAAGTTTTATTTTCCAGTTTTATAGCTTTGGAAAGCGAGTTCCATTGGGTAATACAATCCGGGGAGCACCTAAAGGCGTACCCCAGGGGGCCAAAAAAGAGATGTTGGTAATTACATGTTTAAAATGGGAATTAACACAAAGAATTAGAAAATAGTCTTTAGGTCGTGTCTCTTGCTCACATACCTCATGTCGCAGGCACACACACGAATACACACGCGGGGCAATACTTTAGGTAAGTATGTAACGTCACAGGCAGGAGCGATATACGCCTTATTCGAATGCAAGCCAAGGGTCATCTGTCTGTCAATCGTCATTAGAGGCGCGATGCGCCCGGGGATGCGAGGAGGGAGTGGGGCATTTAAATTGTTTAATTGAACATTACCTATACCTATACTTAAAATAATTTGAACTGGCCGAGTTTTATCAAATTAGTCCGTGCAAAAAGCGACTTTAGTATCCAAGCGAGAAAATTCCAAATCTAATGACAGTTTTATAAAATTGTAAATTATTTCAACTATACCTTTCTGCCCAGCTAGCTAGCCGCGGCCACTCCTCAGGTACCACGGGAACCTGCTGCTTGTTCAGCAGAATAAGCAGCTTCGCCAGGTCGCTCATAACGCAACTGCAACAAAATTATTATTAGACACGCACAACTAAACAATATGTACGCAAATTTGAACCTTGTTCCACGAGACTTAATGTCCAAAATGTCTGTACAAACTACCCCCTAACATAAACATAACACGCGTTAATGCACTGCGTTAAAAAATCAACGTTTACTTTCTCAACCTCGTAACTTATATAGATCAGCGATTAGAAATGCAACTTTTATTCTTAGTAATAGAGTTTATATTTTAAGCACAATAAGAAGAGATCAGAGAGTTGGCAAGCACGTAAGTAATCGAAATACAAAGCTCTCGTAATAGTACCTAACCTATCCGACTTTACAAGTTTATTTGCTAAGGACTACAAAGCAACGGTTTATATTATAAATATTTCTTAACTTTCTTTCTTTAAATTTTAGACGAGTAGTAAAACTTGCGGAAGTTGACTGGTGAACAGTAAACAGATGTTAGCTTTAACTTCTAAGACTTTTCTATAGAAGTCAACGTCCACGTGTTTTATTGCTTTATCCTGTTTTAGATTCTTATTTTTAACAGTTTAACTTAAGCCACACACAGAGCGGGCGGGCGGGTGGCGGGCGTGAGGCGGGCGGGCGCGCAAAGGCAGTCTGTTTCTTGAAAGCCGCCCGCCACACGCCCGCCCGCCTCCCGCCCGCCTCACGCCCGCTCCCGCGCGCCGCCCGCCCGCTCTGTGTGTGGCTTAAACCTTATCTGTGCATTTCATTACGTAGATTAGATACCTAATTAGAGCCTTAGGGCAAGTTGCACAGACCGATTAGCGTCAATTACTTATAGAGCCGGCAACTATTAATATAATCAGATTGTATGGGCTCATAACTTAGGCCATGTTTATGTACAAACAACCCATAAACAATACTAGAGTTCAATGACGTAGGTAAGAGAGATAGTAATCATTTATTGACAGTGCTCACTTGGAAATCCAAATAAAAAAACGCTGAGCGTTTCCAACGGCCGAACGCGGTGAACGCCCCGCTGATCCATACATCCGACAACCGTCAATTAGTCTAGCTATTTCATTTAAATATTAATGCATTATATTCAAGTTAAAAATGTTAAAATATAAATTTACACTAACGTGAGAAATAGGGAGAACAAACGCCACTCAACCTGATGAAGGACTCTAATTGTAGTCCAAAAAATTACGCAAATACTGACTTTTCCAAGTGAGTGTCAACCGTTGTTCTACTTGTTCTCTTAATAAATTACCATGGAATTAGTTAATAATTACCTGTAAGCCATTGCGGCATCGTTGTTGCCCAGCTGGTATAGTTCACGCACCTGGTGTCGCGTGTGGTTGAGGATCGCGAGGAGCGTGTATGCGTGTGGCTGTGAAACAACAACAATAATTAATACAATAGAAATACTCTTTTCACGACTGCTATTCAGAAAGGGGTTGGTTGCAGGGTTGGCTCGTATGTCCTGTCCAAGCTAAAAAGGCTCGCTTTCTGTCCGTTCGCCCGTTAGTCACAGGCCTCCAGAGCCCAAATACCTACATGTCAAATGATTAAAACTGTGAATTGATCCAATTCCTAGGGTTTAGTGAAATGGTGAAATCGGCTAAACAAGTCAAGTGGCTTTTCATTTCACTAAGTGATATAAATAAATCCCTGAACCACGTTAGTATCTAAGCCGACGAAATGAGTCCGAAACTTACACGAATCGCCCGACATGTTTCGGACCAATACGTAACCCGTTTATTATATTTTAATATGTCCGAGTCCGAGACTCACGGGATTTTTCAATTTTAACATTTCTAGGTAATTTTAAAATGGATACTTTACGCCATTTTAACTTAGGGATTTGACAAATTAAACCTCGGTTTTGATCCCTGCCATAGGTACATACCTATGTACATGTCAACAGCATCCGTAAAACACTAGCATGAGTTAATGAATGGAAAATTAGTAGAAATGAAACGTTGTAAAATCAATTACAAGCGTTACGATGAATGTTACGCTTTATCAACATTCTTCATCATACCCGTATCGGGCGTAATCGTTTCTACGAGTAATACTAATAACGCAGACAACTATGTCACGGAATCTTACGGAACTCACTTTTGTAAAACGTCAAAGATTCCAAACACTCGATGTGGAAGGTCGCTTTTGAATAGGATCAGTCAGCAAAGAAAGTCCTCTACCACATTTGAACTTTAAATTACGCAAAATAGAGTCGAAAAGTGGTAGACTACTTTTTTGGTCGACTTCGACTATACCTATAGACAGTCTGGCTTTTGGCGCATTGATAAATATAATATTATCGTCTTAGTTCAGGATAACAGAAGACTTAGGTAGATAATCTTAAACAAATGATCTAGCTAGCCTTAAATAAGCTCCAAGAAAATTAAAGCTATGTATTTATCCTAACTTAGAAGGGGTGATACGTGGGTACAAATCAAAATCATGTTTTTCAGATTAGAGTTCAACCATTAACGAACAATTTGCCTGGAAATAGGTATGATTCTATTCAGATTAGATAACCTAAGTGTTTAAAAATATAAATACCTACCTAGTTACTAGATATTAATTTAAAGTTCTGAATTGTAAACTGGTTGCCCGAGAAACGTTTAGGTACAATATTAAAGTATCGGTGGTATCGGCAGCTTTAGCATAAGTAACTATAAACCTCACGGGATTGACTGTCGAATAACAATTCTACTGAAACAGATTTTATTTCTGGTATGTTTCGCAGCATTTCACATTGGAGCGCTAAAATGAGGTCTTAATACGCTAAACTATAATTTGTTGAATTTGTATAAGACGGTTTATCGTGGGTCAGGGATACTTTGCGAGATTTAAGTGATAATGATAAGGAACTCTGTCATGACGTATTGACGAACTAACTGGACGGGCGCGGCGACCTAAAACGAGTTATGGTCGTCACTCGTCAACAATAGAGTACTCTACTTCGCTTGATCTATCTCGCCAGTTTATACCGGCTCCGAGCTCACGCAGATCCGCTTCCACCAAAACCTTCACACAATGAAGAAAGGAGGTGAAGAGACCATAAATATCTATTGGATTAGGTTTATTAACCAGTGAATGTGTTAATCGGACGCCCCGTTCTTATGTTTAACTACCTAGTATGGACTTATGCTCTTGAGTTAGTAATATTTTTCGTCAATAGAAAGTACACTCAAAGTCAAAAATATTATGTAGGTAGTAACCATGATACGCTCTTGCGCCCTTGTCATTAAATTCATGTTCGCTTATTTTGTCACTATATGTGCGATAGTTTCGGTGTTGAGTGTACAGGCAACGTGTGAAATACACTGTTAACCAGTCACATCCGCACCTTTCTTTGTTGGATACTTTATCAATGTCACTTAGCAAAGTAGGTACACACAGTTACTCCATCTTAGTTAATGCATAAATGCAGTTCCTTGTTGACTAGCTGCTGGTGACTATAAACTAAGGATTAACAGAGATTAAACTTGTTAACCTAGCATCGGTTTAACATAGTATTACCTAAGTGTATAACTGGTCGTTGGCTTTGGGTCTAATTGCAACTAATGGACACGTGGTAGATACCTAAGTACTAACATGAGAAGCAGGTAAATTGAGAATTAATTTAATAATGTCGTAGTTATACGTAGAATCGATAGCTATATAATCGCACTCTTAATCTCTCGTATGCGGCTCGGCTGTCCAATCAAATTATTACAATTTAGGCGACTTCCTGACTTGGCGGGGCGGGATCGATATGTGACATTTTCTTCTTTGACGTAAACTTACAGACGTCGCAAAGATTCCCACTTGATATAATACTGTCAGTATTACGTTTGCGCAGTAGTAATATCATGCGCAGAAGCGAATCAGTACCGCCTTCGCATCGTCCCGCTACCGCGCATCCCGCGCCAGTCAGGAAGCACTCATTTAAATGTAGGGGCGTAGTAAAAAATGGTATCGCGTCGACTGACAGCTGACACTGACATTTGACACTTTTCTCATATCGTACTGCCTCCGCACCGACAAATCAGGAAGTCGCCTTAAGTAGATGTAAAACTAGTGTTTGGCACGGATCCCTGCCTAAGCATATGCAGGGTTAAGTCCAATCACAATCTTTAAGTATAGTTACAAGCTTAACCCATCGAATGCTTAGGCACGTATCCGAGCTAAGCATTTGTGCCACTTTCAAGCAAAAAGTCCTTTATTTTTGATGTTAATAAGGACGACTTCTGATTGCTTCGTTGAGGAAAATACGCCTTATTGACGCCGCGAAAAGGTACATTTTTAAACTATAGTCTTAATCTCAATGCCTATAGTTACTAAATCCACTCTTGAATAGCCATTACTGCCATTAGTCAATTTTGATAGAGTAAATGATTGAAGGTTGTGTGGATACCGCAATACTTTATTATTTAACTTGACTGTGGCTTTATAGGCTAGACCCAATTAACGCGATAGGAGAGCACGGTTGGAGAGTGGCCTGGCGAAAATTCAGGGAAACCTCCGACATGACCACGCGGGCCGGTTTCAACACTGGAATACTCTAAGAGTTATACTTACTCTCAATATAGGCTATAAATGCTATAATATATTTAGGTTAGTTTAGGTTAGAGGCGGGTAGGTGCATTATTCTGTATTCAGTACTGCAATTTGCAGCGTCCGTAGTGTCAATCCTGATACTATACTATACAGCACGTTCACGTTTATAATTAGGCAGGTACTTTTTTCTTCACGTCCTCTGTGCTCAGGCTGATTTGGATAAGCGCGCTCGCACTTTAACTGAGAGCTTTTTTAGTTAAGTGCGAAAGAGATGTCTATTTTTTTTATTGAAAGCTTTTGGCCAGCATCTAGCCAGGGAGTAAAGACGAGGTAAAGCGAGCTCACCTAGAAGATGAGTCACCTATTAAGTTTGTTTTCCTTGTATGTACTTGATTGTGCAATAAAGTGTTTACTGCTACTACTACCAAGATGCCTATTGACAAGTGCCTTAAAAAGGTCTAGGTTTTGATTTCGGATGATAAGAGTAAAATGAATCCAAAAATGTGATTCAATTAAAATATCATCATCATTGGCCTTTATCATCTATGAAAAGATGATTTAAGCAGCGTCCTAACCTAACCTAACCTAAAGGTGCGGCACTTACGTAAGTGGCTTGTAAGACCGATACGGGAACGACAGCTACGACCGCATAGTTGACAAATAAATGTGCCACCCGAAGATGAAAGAGGCAGAGCAGCGCGCCGATGTCTTCCTCCACTGGTCACGATCCTATACTTACTCGTAAACAGTCCAGCTGTTTGTGGAACTCTCTCAGCCGCGTGTCGTCGTCAAGTCCCGGTTGCGGCAGCGGCTGGGACCTAGCGCGGGCGCCTCTCCGACAACGCGCGTACGTCGCGCCCGCGACCACCAGCAGGACGCATGCTACTGCACCGCACGCGCCGCCGACTAACACCTGCAACCATGTTAAATATTAGTGTAAATAAGTAATTCCATCAGAGAACCAAGGTCACCGACATAGCTTTATAAATGATCAAACTGAAGTGGAAATAGGACCGGCCATATCTGTCGCAAAACTGACAGCCGCTGGTGTAAGCGTGTTCTGGAGTGGAGACCGCGTCTCGGCAAGCGTAATGTGGGTCATCCGCCGGCCAGGTGCTAGGACGACATATGTAGGAGGGCGGGAGGCGACTGGATGCGTAAAGCAGTGAACCATGTTAAAAAACACTCATAAAATTGTAAATAAAATGGAATATTTTCAGAAACAGTTGTTACCATTGTAGATATAAATTAAATAGTAGCTATAATATAATTTGTAAATTACGTACTAACTAGGTGTAGAAATATTGTTTACTTGCTCTGTACAATTGCATGCCTTTTATCAATGCTTGTTGTTCATCTGGGTCCTGTAACACAGGGAATCCTAGCTCAGGACCCAAAGACTTGTATTTACCTTGTATTTTTTGGAATAAATATTCCTATTTCTATTTCTAACTGGGCTTAATGGCGCGCCGTGGGGAGGACTAGATTTAGAAATTATTACAAATTTTTCGTATATTTAAAAAAGAAGGTATATGATGATGATGATGTCCTCCCAGACGTGTCCGTCGACGGCGACATCCTGGCAAAATTTATGTAAGGCCCGGTAACTTTACGCGCATGGGCTCGAACGTGAGTCGCGAAACCGAATTTGGTTTTAAAAATACGGTCGCATGAGCATGAAGTACAGTGAAGCTGTCCGCTACTGTTATAGGTATACTGATAGGAGGTATACGACGGCGGCCAACAAGTCTACGGCCTGCCTGATGTGTAGCAGATACCGTCATTTCTATACTACCATTGTTACTGTAGTCTCTAAGCCTAGTCTAAGTTTACCAGTGTACCTAATGGTTTGCGAAATAAATTTTCTTATTCTTCTTCTTATTAATGGTTGCTATTCGGCCGTATCGGTCATGGGCAGCCACGGCCCTGACCGGCGTCGAAACGTCGGAAATAAAGGAAAAGCAATATCGTGTAAGAACCGTAAATAATTACCATTTAGCTATAAATTCATCTGTGTAATCTGCCAGTCTCGTTCCAAATGTTCGCTGTTAAAGGAACATTTTCATTTAAATTAAATAGGTAGGTACCTCTATGTATAGGCTGACAATGAGTCACTGTAGCCGAGCTGAACCGGACTTTTAAACTGCAGGTCGCGGGTTCTACCCGCGGCCCGTAGGTAGGTAGATATAGTTGACGAAATATAATTTGCACCGATTCCTCGAACAACTTGTATGGCGAATCGGTGCAAATTATATTTCGTCAACCATACCACTGTGTTTTTCAGAAACTTACTTAGGTTTATTAAACAGTGGCTTTTCAGTCCCGGGTTCCGAAAGTACGTATAATACATTACACATTACACATTACATGAGGTATGACTAGGAAGTGTCACTTTATGGCCAGGTAGGTGTGACATAAAAACTATTCAGAGAAGCCGAACCTGGGGGCCGATTTTTGAGTGTCGAACACTCGATTTTTCACTCGACATCTGTCAAAACGTCATAGTTTTTTTGACAGATCTCGAGTGAAAATTCGAGCGTTCGACACTCAAAAATCGGCCCCCTGGGATTGCCACCCCTAATCACATATCTCCATTAAGATGTAATGCATATTTTAATTGAGGAGAAAAACACTTTTGAACTTCAATAACCCGAGCTCAGACGGGAATTCCGAGTCATCGTATGATATCACATATAACAACGTAAACTTAATTTTATTCATAGAATGTCGAGTGGTGTATAAAAGGATATATCCAAAGCCCGACAACGACATTGAGACTTATGATATGACTTTATCTAAGTCATCTAGAATTCTAGATTTAGATGACACAATATGTGGAATTTATAGCAATCTTAATAGGTACCTACGCGTTATATAATAATGTTAATCTAAAATAATCCGATGTAGGGTCGTAGGTACACATTTTGCTTGTGGTAGTAGCTACTCTTATCATCCTCACCTGTCAGGTATTTTAAAAAATTTGAGTATGATAAAGCAGTTCTGAGTATAATATTTTCACTTCTTCTCCATGATCTGCTTGGAGGAATGTTTTTTGTATATACCTTGACCTTGTTCGACCATCCTAGAAAAAACTTATATTATCTTCTCCAAAAAGGAGGCCCTAAATTTTTGGAATTAGAACAACAAGGATATTTCACTTCAGCGCTGAAAACTTACTTATAAAACTGATTTAGACTGTATAATGTCTCGAAGTGAACTAAAAATATAAGTTTTGTTTGTTTAGTTCGCCTGAAAAAATCACTACGTTCCCATCAACGATACTATCGTAGAGTTAGCGTCTCATAATCATTTTACATACATAATACATAACAAAATATCAAAGTTGGCTCCAGTAGACTCGGAGAACTTCGAACGTAATATAATCATTCGGTGCTAATTTCCATGTAACAGTTCCGTGTCACAACGGAAGCGCTGTCTTTACTGCGTGGAAAGCGGCTCGTGTGGAGCTATCTACTAATAAACAGTCATGTTAGTAAACACGCACGCTTGGATTACTTTCATCGCGTTACTTCATCTGTGTCGCTCACCATTGCCTCACACTGCATGCGATTGTGCTCCGTGTTGACCTCATTACGGACGTATAGGGATCCGTTTATCGCTTATCATCTTGATGTTACTCCACATCGTAAATCCATACATGTGATTATGATTAATGTTATATATATACCACAAGGGTCCCATTTAGGGCCCTTATTGTTTACGCTGTTCATCAATGACATAGACAAATATATCAAGAATTCAAAGGTGTTGCTCTACGCAGATGATACAAAAATTTATAAAATCATAAACCATGTTGAAGACTGTCAGTTATTGCAAGAAGATATAGTAAATTTTGAGAGATTTTGTGATGATCATAAATTACTTTTAAACGTCAATAAATGTTTTGTCATTAATTTCTCTAAGAAAAAACAAGTTTTTAACTATAATTATACTTTATGTAATAAGCGTCTTAGTAGAGTAACACAAATTCGGGATCTTGGTGTGTTAATGGATTCCAAACTCTCGTTTATACCTCATTTAGACTTAGTTATAAAAAAGGCGTATAAACAACTAGGTTTTATTTTACGTTTAGGAAAACCATTCAAAAATCCTATCACTTACAAAATTCTTTTTAATAGTTTTGTTCGCAGCAATCTCGAATTTGCGTGCGCTGTCTGGAAACCCTATCATAATATACATATTGAAAGAGTGGAGCGAATACAAAAAAAGTTTATTAAAGCCCTTGATTTCAGAACCGGTCACACTTACATTAGGTATAAGGATTCACTAACTCACTATAAGCTCCAAACACTAAATGACCGCAGAGACTGTGTAGATACTGTCCTTCTATATAAAATTATCTGCAATAAGTTAGATGTCCCCTCACTACTCCATCAAATCCGATTAAAAGTCCCTCGTAGACGTCAGCGCCAATGCCAAAAAAATAAACTATTTGCAATTCCCTTTAGCAGAACGTGCTATGCACAAAATGAATTTATAAGGCGTGCTTGCAAATTATTCAACGAAGATGAAAAACTTGAAAATATTGATTTGTTTAACTGCTCCATCAGCACTATTAAATATGTTTTTCAACAGCATCATAGCAGTGTCATCTCATAGTCACTTTTAAATTTTTTTTTTGTTGTGTCTCATAGGTATTTATTATTTAAGGCCCGGGGTACTGTGAATGACCTTGACCACTTAACGACTGCCGATGGCCGACCCAAGCGACATCTGTTCAACAATGATCGCGTTAGCTCGATTCGCTTGTAAACGGGCTGCCTTGATAATCGACCTGTTCCGCTGTTGCGTCAGTAGATGGCGCTCGGATTGCCCGGTGAACTACGCAGAGTAGTGTTTGTATCAGATGAAACAATATGAAGACTGAAGAAACATTCATATTTGGCTCGTTGTTTTTTGTTGTATAGTTGACGAAATATAAGCTGCCCCGATTCCTCGAACAACTTGTATGGCGAATCGGTGCAGCTTATATTTCGTCAACCATACCTACTACGTACTACGTAGTAGCAGTGGCGTGCACAGAGTTTTTAGACAGGGTAGGCAGATTTAAAAAAAGCCACGAATATTTATTATTCGCAGGTAGTACCACCTATTAGTTAGTGTCAAATTTACGATTCATATTCCTTTACTAATGCACTAATTCCAAATCAACGGTAGTGAGATCAAATTGAGAAAGGGTAGTGTACCTACTATCCGTTCTCAATGGAGAATGTCAATAGGTCTGCAAAAGCACTTGAAAGTTTGTTACGGTAAAGCTTTCGTTCATACTAATACATTAGTTTTTGTTTCATTCAAAAATACCAAGTAGTTTTGATTTTACATGCATTTAAAGTGAGTCCCGCTAACCGCGTGTGACGTCATTTTGCAACGCTAGTCTAGTACGTACGGAAGCGCGCGAACGGAGTGAGCACGTGTATAGCGAGTGTTGCACTATGACGTCACGAAGGCGGGTCGTCGCGCGTCACTTTAAAATTCAATATCTTGGAAACTAAAGGACGTATCGAAATAATTCCTTCACATATATTTTTTATTTTCAACAAAGAATACAGAAAAATGGAATTCTAAATAAGTTAGGTACCATTAGGTACTGTACGAATATCGTTAGTTATTGAATAAAGTTTTCCTGTGATGATGATTATAAAAAAAAGGTACTTACTGGCGTTACTTCGCCAAATAAAGTTTCCAGAAGAACACACGTAGTAGGTACGGTGAACCAATTTGATTTCTAGGCTACTTGGTACCTTGTCACAGTGATATTAATATGATAGCTCTAGCGGCTATAATATTGATTCTAACTGCGACAAGGTACGAAGTGCCCCAGAAATCAAATTGGTTGACTGTACGTACCTATTTATGATCTAAACAGAATTTGATATTTATTATTGCGATAATAAAAAAAGCCAATAAATGCTTTTATTGGAATATAACTTTTTTTTAACCAATCAGATCACACACAAACTCATAACTCCCACGGGAGTTATAAAATTCCATCATTCCCGCGGGAGGTAAATCTGCTATAATTGCTTTATACGCACGCGTGCAATAACACACTTTACGAGCAAGTGTGTGTGTTCAGATAAAATATTGCTCTTACGAGTATATGAAGAATTTACTTAGATATTTTACAATAATTAAGGGATATGCAAAACCGTACAATTATTAAGAGTGTACAATCGAGGTCATAAATATGTTTTCACACCACCTGGTGGACAATGCCCAGTTATATATCAATGCAAACCTTACCGAAAGCAAATCATGCTTACCGAAAGCAAACCATGATAACCCTAGTTTGCCGGGTTGTAATATTACTTATATACTGAATCTCATTACAACCCTCGGGTAATAATGTGATATCACTTTTCATAGTTGCTATTGTTATTCCCTTAAAGTCTAATTTCGTGAAGTCCGCACGGCGGCGAGCAGACGGCATACCGGCGCCGTGTTTTGTTTTGTTTGGAACGCCGCGTTCGAAATAAAACACGGTACCGGTGCGCTGATAAGTTGTTTTTTTTTCAAATGAGTTTATAACTAGTATTTACAAAAACGAACTGTTTTAAATACACTATTATTCTGTTTTTACTTACTTACGGTTCAGGTTCAATGGATAAATTGTCATTTGGTGGACCATCATCAGATTCAGATTCATTTATTTCATTAATGTAATTTACAATATAAGTTTGCATCGATGTCAAAAATATAAGAATTCACATAATGATCGTCAAGTTAGATATAAATAAATAAAGAGAATAATGAGATAATGAAATGAAAATATTCTCCTAATAAGGATCTTCTTAACATAATTGAATACGCGCGCGACGACCGCTTTAGCTTAGTTGGTAGTGACCCTGCCTACGAAGCCGGTAGCTCTAGTATAAGTTTTTTCGAAACATTAACTAATTCGAACGCGTTTGCGTTTTGTCTCAAAATGTATGAAAACGCTCTCACCGAGTTTGAAATACGCGCGTTCATCGGTTAGCAACAAATGTTAAAATACTCGCTGTTTTAGTTTCCACTAGTGACCAACTGACCACCAGAGGCGCTGTTCACGTTTTCATACCACTTTCATACATTTTGAGACAAAATGCAAACGCGTTCGAATTAGTACCTAAGTTCATTTATTACCAAATTATGAGATAGACTGTGAATAAATCATCAAAATAACGTCATCATACAATCCGAAAGATACCCTACGTGATATAATTATAAAATAACAAATTAAAATAAAACTAAAACTAACCTAAATATACCTAATAAAAACCCTAATCTAAAAAACCGCCAGTGGGTAACGTTCCCAAAGTGCTGGGCGAATTAGTTAATGTTTCGAAAAAACTTATACTAGAGCTACAGGGCATTTATTTTTGTGATGAGCACGAATATTTGTTCTTGGGTCTTGGATGTTTTCTATGTATTTAAGTATCTATTTATCTATATAAGTATGTATATCGTCGCTTAGTACCCATAGTACAAGCTTTGCTTAGTTTGGGACTAGGTTGATTTGTGTAAGATTGTCCACAAATATTGATATCGATATTGATATCGATATTGAATACAAAAATTATAGTATAGGTACAAATTGAATTAAGGACAACGATGGCAATACAAATAAATAGCGAAGTCAAATCAAATATCATTTTACAAACGTAAACAAATGTCAGGATCCAAATGATCATTTGCAAAATGAATCGGAGTAGTATTGAAACAACAAGTGTTATACGGCCTCTTAAAACTCCAACTATAATAGATAAATATAAATAAAACTGTCTTACAGGTTGTATGTCTCTATGTGTCCGCACTACTCTGTGCAACGGGAATCGGCTCAAGCTCGGTGCAAACTTCCAAACTAGATAAGTAAACAAATATCTGACAACAGCGCTGTGCCTCGAGCGAAGCGAAGTCGCAACGTCGCATTCACTTTCATATTTGTGGGTAGAAAAATTTGACGAGTGTTCACGGCTCACATATGTAGGTAATATGTGAGATTTGAAAAGCAACTTTTTGCTTTTTAAAAAAATACTACACATTTTTATATACATTTTACTTGCTTTTTCATAAAAATATTCACTGTCATGATCAAGACTGGCAGTAATTTACTATCAGCGCTAAAATAAGCGCCTACCATTTTATACGAAGCAAAGTTTTCAAGTTTGAAATTCATATTACAATACTTAGACGATTATTAACTACAACAGAAAATAGGTTAAATCCTCAAAAATAACTGAGCTTAATTTGGAAACTTAGAATTCTGTCGTAACCGAATAATGCTTGCACACATTTTGTTTTTAATGTTTCTTAAGCGTGGTTTTTTGTCGTAATTACAATGTATGTGAACAAAATAACTACAACAGCAAATACTCAAGGGTATGCGTGTCCTAAATATGTACTTTGCAGGTCATTACGTTCAATATATTCTTCAAATATTCTGCACAAAAACACCTCGATTTCAATACTTTGCCCACCTCTTCACCTTAATACAGGGTTGATCACAATGAAATATCGCCCAACAATAAGAGTTCACCTCTGTATATTTTTAGGTTTTTATGTAAGTACAATAGGGTGCTAACATACTTACACACATACAAATATTCATATAGGTACAGATATATTAATTTAACTTTATTAAGTGTTCGATGTTTGACAATTTACCTAACCATAATGAATAACTGAAACGTTTACCTGTTTCATATTGAGATAAGTACCACCATGTATTGTGCTAATGTTAGTTATTTACATACTTACGTAGGTGTTTCACTTTTGTTTTTACTTTGTTCGTAATGTTTTTCATGTATTATTACATACTGCTATTATTTTTTTTCTTTATAATGAAGGAAACTCCAGGTCTGATTATAAGTAATTAGATGTAAAAATAGTTTGTAAAAGACTGTTTGTTTCTTGAATAAATAAATAAATAAATAAATAAATATATCACGCCGGTGGTACCCAAGCATTGGTACTTTTCAGTGTAGTCACTACTGGCAAGTAGAATACAAAAAAATCCTGCATAATATGAACTGAAATCGATATGTAGTAAGCTAACACTTTTCTCCCGACTACGAATTTACCTATAGGTAAGTTTAAACCAGTCCCACTTAGCTCGTGACGACACATTGTCCCCGTTGAGGTTCGTGCCTTGTATAATTAAATCGCAATGCTTACATTGGCAAGCACATAGTGTTAACAATGTCATTAAAGTACACTTACAAGCCACGACGCTTTTACCGGGACATGTGGTCACGACCTAGTGCGAACAGGCTTTGACGTCGACCTAGATATTCTACAGCCTACTAAAGGATTGTAAATGTGTAGCCATAGTACTAGCTTGATTTGAAGAGGGTTTAAATAATGTAAGAATTTTGCACTAATGAAGTAGGTATTATTTATTTAATTAAATAGGTGCAGAAGGGGAATAGGCGCAAGCCCAATGTTAGGGCCATTGGCGATACGACGGCGACCGCAGTACATCAAGGCGCATTGGATACATACATACCTCGTTATAGTGCGCGCCATCCACGACGAGGCGCCCCTCCACAGCGAATCTCATACTAATCTGTGCGCAGTTGTACGGCGCGGGCTGTGGAGGGGCGCGCATTCGTGGATGGCACGCACTATATAAGTGTTGGCCGTTGGCCGGGTAGTAAACTCGCCCCATGAGGTGGTCGTCGTGTGCCCAGGCTTCGCGCGAGCCGGCGGGGCAGGCGTGCGCACAGCTCCCACCCGGCCAGACCAGCAGCCGGGCACATGATACATACCTCGTTATAAGTGTTGGCCGGGTAGCAGACTCGTCCCATGAGGTGGTCGTCGTGTGCCCAGGCCTCGCGCGAGCCGGCGGGGCAGGCGTGGGCGCAGCTCCCGCCCGGCCAGACCAGCAGCCGGGCGCATTTGATGCACCCATCGGCCGCGCACCTCACGCACTCCGTGCCGCACCCTGCACCAATAGGACTAAATTAATTTCAGTCTACCTACTTAATTGAGGTGTGCAATAAAGAGTATTTGTTGTTGTTGTTAATTCTAAATTAAAAGGTTATGTGGTTGTTATTCAGAAACTCTATCAGCTAAGTTAGCTAATATAGGGCTGGCAAGCTTAGATGAACGTGTAGGAAAAAAACCGATCATGTTCTACTAGGGATAGGTAATTGTACCTAATTCTTTGCCCCTAACTGGCTAGGCCCATATATCCTGGAGCCCCTGTATCAGGAAGGATGAATATATATCAAATATTGAAGTGGAGTTAAGGGCATTATTTATTTCAGACCTAAAGGCCGGTTCACATTGGTTGCGTGCGCAGCACGTAAGCGTCGACGTGCACGTGCACGTGCACAGCACCCCTGTCACACCGGGTTACGCGCACGTCTACGCGTACGTCGACGCCACGCGTGCTGCAGAGAGCTGCACACGCAACGCTGCCGCACGCAACAGCTCCGTTGCGTGACTGGCCGCCATTTTGCATTCTATTCTCGAAAACAAGCATCATGTTCGATAGCAGTTCATCTGACGAAGAAGAAGCATTGCTTTTACTTTTATGTCGTAGTGCTCCTCGTAATTCTAGGGTATGGGTTCATGAGATAAACGAAAAAAGAGAACGACTTAGTGAATACCATAACCTATGCCGCGAACTTGAGTCGCACGAGAATCTTTTTTTCTGGTATTTTCACATATCAAGAGGTTCTTTAGAAAGAATTACATGATTTAGTGAGACCTCTAATAATAAAAAACGACACCAACTTCAGGAAAGCTATTGGAACTAGAGAAAGACTAGCAGTGTTTTTGAGGTTAGTAATATTATTTTCCGTAAGTAAAGAAATTCTTTTCATGAACAAGATAATCATTAAACAAATTGCTTACGGTTTTCAAGTCAAGGGACATAGAGTTTATATGTAATATTATTAAGTCTTGATTATTTCTACTACCAGCCCATCGTATTCTTAAAAATAAATTAGTGGGCTGTTATCGGTTTCCAATTTCGCTAAATCATCAATGCGATGGTCGTGAGATATAGGTACATACTACAAACAAGTCGATTATTAAAATCCCAATTGTTATCACACCATTTCACGCAACAAACAAACAAAACAAAGTGGTCCGCACAGGCTGGAGTTGTAAATAAACACAAAAGAGCTGCGCGTGACACGCGCAGCACCGAGCTGTGCGTGTCCGAACATATTCAGTTTGCCGTCTCCTATGGAACGCCGTGAAATACAACGTCATCAATGCACGCAGCGACGCGACGTTGCCGCTCCGCTCTGCGTGTGCGTGCACGCAGTACGCAGCCTGTTTGTCTCGAGGGAGCTGCAATGCGTGCGTTGCGGGTGACGTGCACGCGCACGCACACGTCACGCAAGCGGTGTGACATCTACTATGGAGATTCATACATTACAACGCGTACGCGCACGTGCACGTCGACGCTTACGTGCTGCGCACGCAACCAATGTGAATCGGCCTTAACTTCGAAGTATGAATAAGGACTAAGTAGATAGTCGAATATATCTGCTATAAATTGAAAATGTGATAAGATGACGTTCTACTGTTGTAACACCTCACCATTGTATCTAACTCTCCGTGATGTATAAAGTAGGCAACTGAAGTATTCTTAGCATAATAAAACAATCTAATTACATTGACGCTAACAATTCAGGCACGGAAACGCGGAAAACTGATTTAAAATAAGATGTTTTTCTGTAATTATCCCCAAATATCGTCTTACGAAATTCCTTCATCATTAATCTTATTTTAAAAGGGAAGGTTAAAAATATTTGTGTCAAATTTCTAAACTCATTAATAACGTCCCTTTTGTATTCGAGTCCTATCGTAACTAAGTAAGATCGACATTTTTCATTGAAGACGGGCTTTTAGGTAAACAAATTATGAAGAGGTATTCTTATTTAACTTGATTCTTGTAATGATTAATATCCAATTGACTTCATGTTATTCTCTCTTGACGTCTTTTAGTTGATACGATTGTAAGGAATAATAATTTAATTATGTCCATGAGCCAGGACCACACTAGTATCACCGGTAATCGGATATCAGAACCTATAGGCATTTATCGTAATGGCACCCATGTTTGTCAATTTTACATGCTACCTACCCATTCACTTATATTATAAGAAAACCAATATGCTAAAAGATTCTGTTAGCTAGTGTTTTTTTAAAATACTGTTTACTAAAATATTGTTCCTGATGACAGTTAACTAATAAATAGTCGCAATAATAATGGACAACTCGGAAAGCAAAAAATCAGTGTATGCAGACGGATGATTCCACATAAAAATACTCGAGGACCCATTGTCTAAAATTACCATTCCATGAAACAATAAAATGATTGACTGTGCAAAATTTAAAACAGTCATGCCGTGTTACATATGCAGGCATAGATATAACTTACGTTACTTATATTTCATTCTCATACGACCCGGTTGCCGCAACACAGAAATAACTATTGAATTATAGCAAATCGGAGTCAATCCTGATTTGTTGCCTTCAATTTGTCATTCGTACCGCGCTTGAATTTCTATGCTAATATGCCATGTTTGGGCGTAATGGTATGCATGGCATGGCGATGCAAGTTCGGCGCTCATTCGATTCTGTAGGTGTAAGTGGGCAGTACAGTATCGTTGCGCAGATTTAATAAAAAATGTTCTCAGTTCTCACACGTTAAAGAATTCGTGTAAATCGTAGCCTAAATTACATTCCGATGTTGAGCTTTTTGTTCTAATAGCTAGGCTTGCGGGGCGATTGCCGACGCAAGGCGATTTCAGAACAACTTGAGTGAATTTATGTACTGAGGTACCTAGCTGTCGCAATCGTTTATCGTCCTACCACCAGTGCGTTCACGGCCATAAAGTTGTGTATTTTTATAGAGAAATCATCATCAATGCCCGATTTCTTAACCCATTAAATGGTGGAATTCTAACTTTCAAGTTGCGTGACACGGGCACACAACAGGCAAATTGATTGTATTGTAGTTGTGCCTAAACATACGTAGCGATAACCTAACAACCTGTATTTGACCTAAATCAGATTACATGGGCTCTCTTTCTAAGCAAGGACCTGCCTGGCAATAGTGCGAATGCAGCACAGCGTGTGTAGGTCAAACAAAGGGGTCTGCCACTTTGAATCTCAATTAACCAGCAATACAGTTGAAATGTGGTAATGATAACTAGGTACACAACTCGGTCTGTATGTGGAAGGTGTGCACGTTGAATTTTATCACTTTGTATTATTGTTTTCTTGCGAGTGTATGTAGTCCGAAACGCGATTGCGATGCGCGATTGTATAACATGCCTCGGTAACTTCTGTATGATAATAGCATAAACATCCTTGTAATGATTTTGTTTACTTTGGTTGCGTTTTGTTTATATAATCATACTTACAATTTTAGGTGAAATCTTCGTATTTCTCATTATTAGTTAACACATTTGTGTTAAGGCTGATTTACATGGTGCAAGAACTTTAGTGCGATTTTCATTACATCGCAGGTTTTGATCGTAGTCGTCTTACCTCAGTATCTTATAGCCACGCAATGTAATGAAAATTGTATGCAACTTCTTGCACATGCTTTGGCTTTCGCTTGTTATTAGACCACGCCTCGGCGCTACGCTGGCGCCAAAAGTCATGTATGACGACTTTCATAGTCTCACAACACCTACACTCTACCATATATATGTAACAAAATTGACATTTGATTTTATTTATGTTATTTTGATTTCGGAAATCGTCTGCAATGTGGGAGGATGGTCGCTTTTTCTTCTAACTATTTTAACGGGAAACTATTTTTAGGGTTTCGTACCCAAAGGGTCAAAACGGAACCCTATTGGTGACGCCCAGACGTCCGTCCGTCCGTCCGTCTGTCCGTCCGTCCGTCGTCTGTCACACAGGTTTTACAGCCAAACGGTTGGAGCTACAGGCTTCAAATTTAAATAGTATAAGCATCTTGTTGGCCCGAAGCCATACAACTAGTCAAAACTTATTTTAAATGTTTTTAAGGGGGGCTCCCATACAGCTAAAGGGGGGCGCGAATTTTTTTTTATTCTACCCTATCGAGTGGGGTATCGTTGTTTAGAGCTCATTGAGTAGATACTTACTATACTTTAATTACAAAAAATATTGGAAAACAAAGGAATGAAACGCCACCAAAGTTTTCTTTTGTTACGAAATTTTGTTCCGTAGTTTTTTTTAACTTCCCAAATACCTATAAACTTAAAATTTGGTAATAATGTTTGTTATTACGTATATTTTACCAGCAAATACTAATATATTGAAAAATTAGATTTTTCTTTGAAATTTCCTTATTTTTTCTAAAAAAAAACAACTTAACTTTGCGGTCGGTTCGGAACCCTAAATGTGCGAAGTCCGACTCGCACTTGGCCGGTTTTTTTATTGCACTCAAAGAAATTATCACAAAGAGTATTATTAAGCAGGCAGGTCTTATTGCCATAGAGCCACCTCTTCTAGACATCCTCCAATTACAACTTCAAAATTTTAGTTTTGTCACTACGTAAGTTAATCACGTAGCTAGTACGGCGCATAGAATCTCACTGCTGCGATCAAGGGCCTGACACGCTTTGTAAGAGAAAGATAGCCTTATTGCGATTCCTATGAGAGGAAGTAGAAAAAAGTGCGATGTTTTGTCCTTATCACCGACCGGACATTTTTTCATGGTCGGGTAAAAGTAATCTGTCATTAGTGTCAAGAAGATTGCAAAACAAAGTGGCAATATTTTGCAGTGCAATTTATAAGTGGAAAATTAATGATGAATTTGGTTTAAATGAATAATAATTTACCAATCATCAGATCCGTAGTGTTTGGTTGTTCAATGCAAACATGGTGGGGTGTTCAGTGTTTGGCTGTAAAAGCAATTTCGACCGAAAAAAGGCGGATGTTACATTCCATGCGTAAGTACATTTTCTTTGAATTTTGGGCCCGTGTTTATTTCTAAAATCTCACCGGAACCAAATTATTGAGCTAAATCATTAGTTATATCATGAGACAATAGATGAAATAGGAAAAATATGTGAATTAATTAAAAAATAACCTCCAAACATTTGACATACAAACCGGTCAAATCGCGTAGTAGAAATCTACCATAGAAGCCAGCTTAGCATTGATGTCCCACCATTCAGTCGGTTTATAATTCGATTTCGGGATACCAACAAATAATAAAAAAATCCCCTAAAGATTACCCCACGTTTCGGGAATTTCAAGTAATTTGATTTTTTCAGTTTTTCAACAGAGGATGAATCCCGAAAAAATGGATTTGAGGACTGAGGGAACAGGTAATTAAATTGGGTAAAATAATCTATAACTGCTTATTACATATTTGTTTACTTATTGAAAAAAAAAGTTATAAATGTAAGATATTATTGTAAATAAATTACCTGTTCTAAATTGAAGTTTATTCTTTTATTCCAACAACTACATAATTTATCTGTGAAAGACAAAAAGGGGCATGGAAATAGTAAGCACTATCTGGTTACATTACTTACTACTTTCATCGTCTAGAGACTTAAACATTTAGCATGGTTCTTTGGGTGACGTGATGACCAGCAAGTCAAGCGGCGAGCAGGAAGGCCAGCGACCAGCGGCGAGCGGCGAGAACAAAATGTATAGATTTGGATCAGTGAAATCGCCGTTTGATGCAACGGTGGTAACCGGTGACTATGTATTTATAGGTAAGATTATCACAAAAAAAGTGGCCGGTCGGGATCACTTATTTTACGATATCGCCTACGATGTTGTGTAAATTTAGTTAGTGAGTCAAAATGGCGACTTAGTCACTATGGAATTTGATCACTTGTAACTGTACTATCCGACTAAATTTTTGGGGTAATTTTTTGCAACCATGGTATCCCCATATTTTGACGTCATAATATGAGAAAGACATAGCCCCGGTCGCTTGTTGGCGCATCTATAACTACAGAGTATATACTATATCTATGGCTGCGATACGATACGATACTTAGTCACTTAACAGCTATTAATATGTCATTTTAATTATTAATGAACTGAAAAGCTAGCAGTAGGTATACAATATAATAATGCTATTTGACTCTCCAATTAACTATACCTATGTCCAATCGACAATATCCAAA
Source organism: Cenopis cana (assembly GCA_951800055.1). Lineage (NCBI taxonomy): Eukaryota > Metazoa > Arthropoda > Insecta > Lepidoptera > Tortricidae > Cenopis > Cenopis cana. The sequence goes on along the minus strand of OX637482.1, from coordinate 10,360,723 downwards.
TACTTATTACATTAAAGGAACCTGAAATCAATATTTAGCTTTTATTCCGATAAAACATTCGTCACTTGGACCGGTATAAGGGCATTGAAATTAAGTCGACAAGTAAAGGTATACTTACTTCTCGTTCCTCAACTGTACAAGTATCTAGTAAAAGTTCGAGTTGAATAAAATCATCCAAATCACTACGACAATGACTCGCTAGTTTGCATGATGACTAGTAATAGAGGAGGAACAGAATTGGAAAAGGCGTCTCTAAACAATGCAAGCGGCAAGTCATGTAACAGTTGGGGTGACAACGTTATCAGAGGGTTTGGACCCTGCAGAATACGGATCTGCCTGTCGCCATCTCGAAATTTGAGCCGGAAGTACGGTATACCGGAAAAGGTGCAGCCCATACAAAAAAATTCGTAGTACATTTAGTAAATTGTTGCTCTGGTACTCTAAAAGAGGTCCGATTGATATGGTTTTTTGGTATGTTGTAAAGGACAATATTAGCCATGGTAACCTAAAAATTTCGGCCCTCCAGCTCCATAACTTTGGCCGCCATCTTGGAAATAGTGTCATTTTTTTCAGTTCTTTGCTTTTACTGTCGTCAAAGTTCATTCCAGTGCTAAACATAGTTCTACAATATTGTAGAATACAAAATTTGCTAAAACTTTTGGGTACAAAGATTTTTTCCATGACCCCTAGGGACGAAGATATGACAGGATATATCATTAAAAATTGCCACTTTTTTCTAGTTTTCCGTTCATGTTTACATTTTAAGTGCATTTTAGCACTAACTATAGTTCGGCAATATTGTAGATCACAAAATTTGCTACAACTTATGTATTGAAATATTTTTTCCACGACCATTAGGAAAGAAGATATGAAGTCATCTATGGAGTAGCACCGTTGAAATTTGCTACTTTTGCAGTTTTCTTCTCATATTTAGGTTTGAGTGCATTTAATCGCAATCTGTAGGGGATCTATGATGGTCGAGTGATAGCGGGATAGACGACAAGATAAAGCATCTGTCACTTTCCGATCTGTACCACTTCAATCCCTCAGAAGACAAAATCGTCTGTTTCCACGATACCTAGAAGATCGTAGGTACTTTAAATTTGCATATAATTTTGTCTTCTATAATATTGCTGACCGAGAAATGCACGCAGAAATGCATGTAGTTAACGCTAAAATGCACTTTAAACGTAAACAAGAGAGGAAAACTAGAAAAAAGTGGTAATTTATAATGATATCTCCTGTCATATCTTCGTCCCTAGGGGTCATGGAAAAAATCTTTGTACCCAAAAGTTTCAGCAAATTTTGTGTTTTATAATATTGCCAAACCATGTTTAGCACTAAAATGAACTATAACGACAGTACAAGCAAAAAACTGAAAAAAGTGACAGATTTTCCAAGACGGCCGAGAAAGACGTGGAGCTGGAGTGTCAAAAATTTCGGGATACGATGACAAATATTGTTATTTACGGCATATCAAAAATCCATAACAATTGGACCATAGTTAGGGTACCGGAACAACGATTTACCAAATGTACAACGAAAAAATTTGTATGGGCTGCACCTTTTCCGATATAACATTCTTCCGGCTCAAATTTGGGGATGGAGACAGGCAGATCCGTATTCTGCAGGGTCTAAACCCTCTGATTACGTTGTCACCCCAACTGTTACACGATTTGCTTCTTGTATTCTACTTCTTCAAAAATGGGCCTACTCTATAAATCAATTACGCTTAAAATGGCAGCGCAATGCCGGTCGGTTTCAGTCACTTTACTCACTTTCCAAAGGGAAAGTGCGTACGCATTGCCAACGAGTAATTAGCAGGATCGATCGAATCAGACGCCAGATACTGTAATTCTATTGTGTTCATTGTAAACTCATTATGCCGACGCACGAAGCTTACCTTTCGATGTGATTTCAATGTGTTTCATTAATATTAAACCGGCGCGAATTTTATTTTAATATAATAAAACCGATTCAGTGAACAAGTTACAAATCGTTCATTAACCGTACAGGAACAATTTTATTATTGGAGAAGATAAACCGCGAATCGAAATACAAACGTTGGTCGAAAGTGGAATATGCTATACTTATGTGTTTAAATGCCAAAATGAAAGCAATGAATGAGTTCTTCGCAAAATATCCGAAACGAGATCATTCCTGGAAAGACGTAATCTAATCGTGGATGTTATCAATCTCCTTCAGAATTGAATTTCAAACCTTGCTTAATTAAGCAATCCAATTGGATTCAAATCAAATTATTCTAATCCGCAAAAAAGGCTTTCAAGACAACATTTATTATGTAAATCACAGAAGCCTTAAAGTTATTAAAGTGAGTGCTGATATTATGTCGAAAAAGTAACGTAATAACAGTTATTGTTACAAAAGTAGAACGTCATCGGCCATCATGCATATTTGGAGGTATTGAAATGTCTACCGTGCCAACATGAGTCATCAATGGGCTAATAGAATCGGTATATGGATATTGGTTGAGGCAGGCGTGACAGTATTGGACAGTGACAGTGACAGACTGACAACTGGATCTGAACAGAAAAGTAGTTTTGAGAATCAGTCATACGCGTCATACTCGTGATCGGGTGCTGTTTGTGGAGTCCGGTCGTTCATGCTTGCAAGGACATAGTAACTACTTTAATACTAGTGTGTTCTCTTGGAGATTGACGAAAGACATCACCCTGTTATGGATTAGTTTTTGTTGACATTGACTCTGAGAGAGACCTCTATATTAAATTGTTTTTTTTTTCCTTTTATATTTAAAACTTATTATTTTTATTTTGACGCTTTGAGACCATGTACATCTCAAAGCACGTTAGAATAGTCATTATTAAGAATATTTTGACGCTCAGAGACCATTTACATCTTTGAGATATTTGTTATTCAGACTGAGACCTTATACATCTCTCAATTTTACTATTATTGTAATGTTTGTAATAGATAATTAATATTTTGACATGAAAAATGTATTAAATTCTTATTGATATATTTCTTAAATTGTAAATTAATATTTTCTCATGAAAAATCTATCATATGCTTATATTTAAGACTTTTTTAAAATTGTACATTAACATTATGACATATGAAAGTGCCCTTGTGGCCTGTTTGCAGAATAAGTGTTTGAATTCTGAATTTTGAAACTATCAGCTGCGAAAGAAAAAAGAACGACTTTAAAAGAAAATTAAAACGACATTATTTAAGTATAATAACACGTAAGGCATAACTCTATGCAATTATATATAACTTGTATCTAACTTGAACATAATTATTTGTAATTAGTTAACTCTGTATTTACTGTACAGTCGACGCCATGGATAGGTTTGCGCTTCTGCACCTTATTGCAATGGCATAGGATACAAATCGTTCACTGGATACAGAAGTGTATAAGTGTAATGTATCTATAGCATCGACCCTACTGGATCACACAGTCAAACTGTTCCGACAGTTTTGTGAGACCCCGTTAATTTTATGTTTTTATACCCTGATTATTAAATAAATAAATAATAATAGATTTCTTGATCTTAAGTAGGTTAAGTATTGTCATTGTAATAAGCATATTTTTGTGAGAAAATGGCTGACTGTCGAGTTTCTTTCGGCGTTTCTTCTCGGCAGTGGCCTCTGTGAAACGCTAGTAGGGTTTGACTTGTAAAAGTGCCATTGCGGCCTACTTACAGAATAAAGTTCATTTATTTATTTCAGATTCAGTGAGAATCCGAGTAACTACTTATGGTAAGTATTTAAAACATAAACATAAAACATTTATTTAATTTCTTTACATATCTTATTTATCTTATTTTCGGTTACAGTCCCTACTTCCACGCTTCTCACGAGCGCGGGTTAGGCCTGGTATACACATTGATTAGTGTTTAGTGCGAGTCCATATAAATGCTACTCGCAATAAAATAAAACACTCTTCTATTCTATAGGTATGAACTCGCAGTAAACACTAATCAATGTGTATACCGGCCATTAGCCATAGCCAAGCCATAGCTGTAGTTGGGACACATACGAAAACATAGACAAGGTGAACTCATAATTCCTACGATGGCGTACGCAACCATGGAACACCCGCGCTCGTGAGGTAAAACTGGTAAAATTACTGTGCGGTGTCCTTCAAAGATTTGAAATCAAAGGATATGACAATCGCAGGTACAACTTAACTTTTATTTGTAACCAATTTATTTTGATTTGACTGGTAATTGTTGTGCGTCGGCGTGTGCCAAAGCAAGGGGCCGCGCCCCGGTACTATAGGGCCATTTCCTCGTTACCAGACATGCTGGCCTCAACTGGGGTCACCTATTAATAAATAGTTAAGAATCACTTTCTAAGGGCATATTTTGTGCCACAGGACTGGACAATGAAAAAACCTAACAGTAAAGAATTAAAGATATATACAGACAGTCTGTAGATAAACCGCTCTCCTGTGCGGGCCGCGGGCACCGGGGTATGATGACTTAGGGGACTGAGGAAGGTGCGGGCGGCTGGTCAGAAAAGCGTGAATACGCAAGAGACGAATAGTCTAGGAAATTTAAAGACGTAGGTAGGTTTTTCGCTTTTGTCAAAATAACAAGTAGGGATAAATCGCTTTTCAGTTTCCTTTACCCCACTTACTGCGGGGCTAGCACAACTGCCGCAGCGCTGCGACGCGCCGCGAGTAGACAAGAAAATACCCTCCTCTTTCTAACTTGCACAGTTCAAGTTAGACAGAAGGCCTACCGCGAACCGAAAACGAAATATCTGCCTCTCTGTCGCACTTGCTTATTGGAGCAACAGAGAGAGAGAGAGATACTTCGTTTTAGGTTCCCGGTTAGGCCCCCAGGAATCGTTGACTCGCGCAAGATACGGCTTTACAGCAAGCTGTGCCAGGTTAGCCCATCACCTGACTAGTTACCTAAGCTAGTATGATATGATCGAGTTTATGTCATCTAGCTAGGCTTTTGTCGTAGTGGTAGCCGTACAGGCCCAATTTCAAAGAAAAACCGCAAATCGATGTACAGTTTAGCCATTTGGCACACGCATACTAGAGGTCAAAACAAAATTTTTGACCCGCAGTTCCTAAAAAAATTTCCCTTAGGGGGGGAGAGCCGAGACATTCTTTTTTTTGTATGAAAAAATCAAAATTTTTTTCAGAAACCTATCGTGTGTAATATCATATGAAAGAGCTTTTTGAGGCGATTCTGAAAATATACCACATCATTACATTTCAGCTATTTTTTTTAAATTAAATCAAAAATAATTTTCGAAACATACCAACTTTGAGGTCCTCCAGACACGATACGGCTGATTTTTATTTTGTACAATATACCACAAATGATACTTAATATCCTCATATCTAACCTCAAAAAAGCAATTTCGAAATGATTTTCGGTAAGTATTTTTTTTTAATCTTTGAATATTACTAAGTGACACGGTTCTACTTTAATACCAATTTTAAGTGAATTATGGAACTTTAGAGCAGATACGTTACATATTAATCATAAAATGATACGTAGTATCCATATATCCAACGGGAAATACCTCTTTAACCCTTTACGCACAGGTGTAGGGTTCCGGAATTGTTGATGATGTACCTACTTTTTTGTGATTTTGTGTGGCGTCATTGATATGTATACTCATGCTAAATTACAGCTTTCTAGTACTAACGGTCACTGAGCTAAGGTTCCCTGGGCATAGTCCCTAATATGCTGGCAGCATTTCCTCGATGAATCGCCATGCTGATGCGTTGAGAAATAATGTCTAAATTACAAAATATACATGTTTCAATTAAAAATCTAAGTTGTACGAGTAGTAGGTAAGCATGGGTGGCGGTCTGAACGCCACGCCAGCTGTTCATACTTAGATTGAACTACGGATAGACTGAACTTCGGAGGCTCTTCACCTCGCTGCCCGCTGGCGTCCAGACAGGCCTGATGGTATGTAGATATATGACTCACGCACGTGTGTCGTTGCCGGGAGCGTCGGCCGGGGGCAGCTGGGCGGCCACCGCGCTCGCCATCGCCAGCAGCGCCAGCGCCAGCGCCGCGCGTCTCATCGCACCGACCTGTCCATTGTGACACTGTAGGACAATATGAGGACGTTATTGAGCGTTTCTAAATATATAAACGGTATTAGGGTGGCTTGCACGAAACCGTCTGTACTAATCGTACGGAACTCGTCAAAATCTGATTGTACCTAGGCAAAGTTTGACAAGTTTCTATAATAATATGATAAGAGCTGCCAGCGCCATGTGTCTGTAATCGTATGTTGGTGCAACCCAAACAACACATACTTGTTATTCCAGATGGTGGGCTGTGTTGAGTGAGAGTGGAGGACTTTCCTCGCTAGCATGAGCAGAGCACGATAGGTTTTATGGTCATGTTAAACGGTTTAAACCGGCGTTAAAATTATACGTTTGTTAGCTACTCTGATACACAGACATATAAACTATCGTACGTAAAATGTGACCGTTATACGTTATGGTTTATGTCGCATTATTAACGCCATGTGCATGTATGCGTGGAATGACTCTCAACGATAAAATTCTAAAATTAGGATAAAAATAAACCATATATACACGTTAACACGCCACTTTATGCCAATGATCTTGTATATAATAGGATGTTTATTTAGCCGGGGTTTATGACGAGGTCGTCGTAAAAGTAGCACATGCATACCAAATGAATTTCATTTTGACACACGTGGGAATTGACGGGTGAGATATTATACACTGCGATGTTCTATTGTTTTTCATAAGTAAACGAGCGTTATACTTTTGTTTCACTTGTTCCAAGGCCATATACATATATTTTGTAACTACCTACCTATAATTTCGATAGTTACCACATGCGCTGCTAGGCCACGCCCCCTAGGAACCTCATTAAATCGGTTCGGAAAGTTATTATGGGAAACCTGGTTTTTTAATAGTACATTACTTAACAAGGGCGGTAAAACAAAGAATGTCTCAGATCGCAGGTATTTGACGCCCGAGCCGAAGGCAAGGGCGATAAATATGCGATCTGAGGCTTTCTTTATTACCGCCCGTGTTAAGTACACAATTTTATGTCACCCCCTGGCCAGGAAGTGGGATTTCCCGCGTGCGGAGCGTGCAGTAATTGCCGCTTTATGGCCAGGTGTGACATAAAGTAAGTAACTTCATACTTGGCGTGTAGACTCTCAATTAAAAAGCAGGAAAAACAATTGCAGCGTTTTTGAAAATTCATCCCTTAAGGGTGTAAAAAGGGGGTTGAATGTTAGTTTGGAAAAATAGTAAGTAATACATTTGAAGTGAGCGGCTAGAAATTTCGGTTTTAGTTATATACCAATCTTATATCTTTAAACGAGCAATTCTTGTTTATATCTATATATATTTATATTTCCCGGATCTCGGAAATGGCTCTAACGATTTTGATGAAATTTGGTATGTAGGGGCTTTCGGGGACGAGCAATCGATCTAGCTAGGTCTCATGCCAGGGAAAACGCCGAGCAAAGCTCGGCCGCCCAGATATTAGTAGATAAATAGATTAAAAACTGACCTCCGTATGAAGTTGTGGCGGGTTATAAATGCAAAAGTATGTCTGTCTGTAATCCCTTCACGCTTAAACCGCTGAACCGATTTAGATGAAATTTGGTAGGTATGGATATAGTTTGAGTCCCAGGAGAGGAGAGGACAAGGACATAGGATAGTTTTTATCACAGAAATCACCCCTTAAGGAAGTGAAAGTTTGTATGGAACAGAGATAAACTAGGTAAGCACCTGAAATAAAAGAATAGCAATAACATTCTAACGCGATGACCGAGCTCTACGCAGACGAAGTTGCGGGCAAAAGCTAGTTTATCATATTAGTACGGACTGATTACTTTTTTCTATAAGGTCACTTGACTTAAAATCTCTGTTTTTTCAACCGATTTCTAAACAAGTTTGTCTGTAAGTATTTATATTCATTTGGGAAGAGAGACTATGTTATTGGTTCAGTTTCTCGAACTAGATCAGCGAATTTAAAAACATTAGATAAAGTTTTTATATTTATTTAGTAATCACAAATCGTTTTCAATGGTCTAGCCTACAAACAAGGTTTCGGAAACTGGAATTTAAGATAAAGGCATCCAGTTTTGTGAGATTTTAGAGAATTATTGTACCTATGATGTGGGTCAGACGGTCTAACAGTACGAACGAGTTTGCAAATAAGTTGACATTGGCATTCGATAAGCGTCGGGTGACCGTCATCGTACGATCACTTGTGCGATAGTCGCCAAGTAACTGCTTTGTTTCTTATCATGGGTTAACTTGTACCTTGTCATCTTCATGTGACTTTTGCTGTCGGTTACGTCAGGACATTTGTGGGTGCATTTATAGTGCATAAATTTGCTCTCGTTTACAGGAAAGAAAAAGGTCATACCATCACTGCACTGCGCTATGTTTAAGTACTAACTCTAAACTGACATTTGTAAGTATTTGAATTTTAATGTATTATGTTACTAACACTGAAATTTGTATATTGATTTAAACTTACACGATTTTCACACATTATTATAATTGTACGCGATTAAGTCCCGTTCCCCAATAATAATGACTGAAATTTGTAATTTTATTGTACTTATTGGAATTTTAAATTTTTATTTATTTCTATTGTTAATTTTAAATTGGTTAACTATTTTAATCTAAATTCGTATATGAACTATGTATTTGTATGATTGTAGTAGGTCGAAATAAAAATGAATTTAATTTAATTTAATTTATTTATAGGCACAACAATAATTTCTATAAGCGTACCTTTAGAATTTTTTTAATCGTCTATTTTTTTTAATTTGATACAATGGGATCATGCGGATGCGCACGTTTCCTAAAGGTCCGGGACATCATTGCCCAGTGATCGGGTATATCTGTCAGGTTCAAGCAAAATGATAGCTTATGGCCTAAGGTACCAAAAACAATTTTAAAAGACCGCACTAAAAATCCACCTTTCGAGTATTAATTTTATGACCTTAATTATGTTATGACTAAGATAAAATAAATGAATTATCAAAGGTATTGAGAAATTGAGAATCTCATCTTTTTTTGGAAGCCTGCTGAGAACAGATATCATGTTTATACCCGTATTTAATTGCTCTCCTATCAATATAAAATGTTAGTAACTATGTAACATTAAATATAATAACTATTTAAGGAATTTGGTCTTACGTGTATAGGGAGTTGTTGTCGGCAATGTCTTTAAGACACAATAGGCCACGTTTTAACCTTGTGCGTAATCTATACGAGAGCGTGAAAACAAAATCGACAGCAGTCTCACCTTTAGTAATACGGTAGGTTATAAATGTTATAATCCTCGGAATAAAATATAAAGCGAATCAAGAGCGCTCTATCTGGCTCTTTGAGGGTATACTTCCTTCCATCTTCCAGGGTATCGTAAGTAAATTTACCAGTCCGTAAAAATTGTTAAAAACATTTTTATCTACACACATATCATAAATCCTCTAATATGCGTTCGGAAATCGTAGAAAATGACTCTCATTTCAACATTTAATGAATTTATGACAATTTTCTTATCTGTGGCTATGGCTACAGCAGTAATATAATTTTTTATTTTAATCTCATATATGATGTTAAAATATTAGACGTCAAACAAAACTGTCAAAATTTAAATGTCAAAGTTGACATGTCCCTATTCTAGTATCACTGAAAATTCAAATTCAGTCGATGCGAAATGTCAGCTCGATGTTTTTTTAGTATATATCGCACGAAATTTGAGCTAGAACAACATGAACACATCAGAATAGGGACTCTTTACTTTTTTTAAAACCATTCAGGTATCGGTTGCCAGTTCTGATTTCGATATTTCCGCAACCGTGCAAAAAAGGTTGTATTAACACACTTATTGTATTTATTTACTACGGTTTCTGAACCCATCTTAGAGTAGTTATAATATGTGTGTAGATAAAGTAATGTATGCAACTGTACATAATTAGGCATTAAAACACTCGTGTGACCTTATTATGAAACTCGCCTTAAAACACACTCGTATTTTAATGCCCCTCATTATGTACCAGTTGCATAAACTACTATTACCTGCAACGAAGAACCCTAAGTACTTTGCCATACAACAAGCTTTGTTTACTTTTCTAAAGAGATATAATGTGTCGCATACTTTAACCAGGAAGCCGCCACATGGAAACGAAACGGGGCTACTGCGAACACGGTCGATGCGCGCGATGCGATGGAGTAGGTAAGGCCCGGTGAAAGTTGCCGAGAACGCGTTTGTGACGTACCTAATTCACGCAACTCATGGGCACAAGCAATTTACGCTGCCATTCAAAGCAGATCCCCCGCGTCCCTTCCACATCATTAATAACCGTATTCTAGCATGTGGTTGATATGGAGTTCTAGGGGCCAGGGTGAACTGGACGTTTTAATGATAAATCGGCGGTCAAGGGCCTCGGTTCACCGGATCTGCCGAGGAAGCATGCGGGCATGTTGACGCTCAAAACATCCGGGACCAATGTTACATCAACCTTGGTCCAGGGTGAGCTGTGTGGAAGGGCCGGTGACGGATAACGTTATTCGAACGAGCCATAATTGAATTCGTTTACTTAACTGTACGGGTATTCGTTCGTGAGGTGACTCAATGTTTCATGCAGGGCTCGGAAACCGGTTAATTTTTCAAACCGTTATGATATACTTGCAGCAAAACCCTTATATTTCGGTTTCGGTACAAAAACCGCTATTTTTAAACCGGTTTACGGAGGAGCTTTATATAAAGGTTTCGTTCGATTAACCGGTTTAGAACGATATAATACGGTTAAAACGAACCCACGATTACCTACCTATAGGATATACCCAAGCCGTTTGCATTTGTGTGTGTTCATTCATATTAACTTCGCTTTCGGGACGGACGTTTACGTTTGATAAATAACATTGCATGAAATAGTGCCTTACCAAAATTAGTACGACTCCTTAGCTCGAAAATATGACGAATACGGTCTCATCTGACAGAAAACATGAAACTGGGCATGCAGGTAGCTTTGATATTTGTGCTTCAAAAATGTTAGGGAAACACGTTGACAGACCTTTGTTTCCCCCCCTACCCGCACTTTTGTGTGCCGAATTACAGTTTATTTTATTTTATTGAAAACAGCTGAAGCTACGAGAAAACCGTCAAAGGGAAAAATGTTCCTTATAAAATTATCTACAAGTCATTCTTTGGATGTATTTCGATAGGACCTATATTTTTCAAAATCTATGAGCATTCATTAGGGCAGATTACTAACATTTCTGGGGGCATCGGGCTACAAGCATGAAATTTGTACCAAAGATAAACTGTTCCGCGGTGATTCTTTTGAGATGTGGAGATTAGTTAGATTAGTCCCCTGTGCGAGGGGAGAGCGGGGTGAATTGGACCAAGCACACCTCTTTTTAGTCTTTTTCTCACTGATCAGTTAAGGCTACTATGGCTTGCGGGGTATCGTTTTCATGTAAAACAGACATCAGGAATTCATTTTTAGGACTCCAAGCGGAATCCTATTTTTGTCAGTCATAAGTCCGTCCGTCGTCTGTTTTACAGGTTTTACAGCCAAACGGTTTAGGCTACAGGCTTAAAATTTTCACAGTATTAAGCATATTGTAGACCCGAAGTCAGATTTTTTTAAATATTTTTTAAGGGGGTCTCCCATATAGCTGAAGGGGTGCGAAAAAAGAAATTTTTTACCCACCCCAACGAGAGGGATATCGTTATTTAGAGCTAATTAAATAGATAAAAACTTTATTTTGTGTTTATTTTTATTTTATTTATTATTATTTGTGGACAATCTTACACAAATCAACATAGTCCCAAACTAAGCAAAGCTTGTACTATGGGTACTAAACTAAGCGACGATATACATACTTGTATAGATAAATAAATACTTAAATACGTAGAAAACATCCAAGACCCATGAACAAATATTTGTGCTCATCACACAAATAAATGCCCCGGCCGGGATTCGAACCCAGGACCTCCAGCTTCGTAGGCAGGGTCACTACCAACTAAGCTAAAGCGGTCGTCGGTAAAAAAATATTTAAAAACAAGGGCGTGAGAAGTCACTAAAGTCCGCTATTTTACAAAATTTGTTCCTTATATTTTTTATACTTCTCATTGACCTACGAACTTTCGATTTGGTTATAATATTTAATATTACGTCCCTTTTACCAACAAATACAAAAAAAAGAAAAATATTTTTTACAAGATTTTTTTTTACAAAAAATGGTTTTAGTTTTTTTTGTGTTTGTTAGTAAAATATACACCATAATAGACATTACTACCAAATATCAAATTCACAGGTCAATGGGAAGTTTAAAAAATCTTAGGAACAAATTTTCTAAAATAGTGGACTTTAGTGACTTCTCACGCCCTTGTTTTTATGAAGGACACCTTATTGAATCTGTTGCCGACCGGCCAACTAACCTTTTTTTAATATATTTCCTTTTTATTTATTTTTTATTTAAATTTGACTTGTTCTTTTTTACCTATTCAAAATTGTCATATTTTTCAGTTTGTCTTTTTCATGTCGAAGAGTAACACGGGGTAATATTAAAAACAATATTTCAAGTGGCAAAAGGTATTTTTAATTGTTATTCATCTTCAATAGAATCAGTTAAAGTAAAAAAAAAAATAGGACTCACTATAAATAAATAACGATATCACACTCGAAGGGGTGGGTAAAAAAAAAATTTCGCCCCCTTCAGCTCTATGGGAGACCCCCTTTAAAAATTATTAAAAAAAATTGTTTACAATTGTTGTGGCTTTGGGTCAACAAGATGACGGTTGACTGTAAAACCTGTAAAACAGACGACGGACGGATTTATGACTGACAAAAATAGGGTTCCGCTTGGAGCTTTTGGGTACGGAGCCCTAAAAATGAATTCCTGATGTCTGGTTTACACGAAAACGAAACCCCGCAAGCCATAGTAGCCTTAACTGATCAATGAGAAAAAGACTAAGAAGAGGTATTCTTGATCCAATTCACCCCGCTCTCCCCTTCCCCAGGGGACGAATCTAACTAATTTCCACATCCGAAAAGAATCACCGCGGAACACTTTATCTATGGTACAAATTTCATGCTTGTAGCCCGATGCGCACAAAAATGTTAGTAATCTGCCCTCTAGCATCTTTTCTGCTGTATTTACCTTAATGAATGCTCGTATATTTTGAAAGCTTTAGGTCCTATCGAAATACATCCCAAGAATAACTTGTAGATAATTTTATAAGGAACATTTTTCCCTTTGACGGTTTTCTCCTAGCTTCAGCCGTTTTCAATAAAATAAAATAAAACTGTAATTCGGCACACAAAAGTGGGGGTAAAGGGGGGGGGGGGGGGGAGGTCTGTCTCTGTCAACGTGTTTCCCTAAATTTTTTGAAGCACAAATATGAAAGCTACTACTACTACTAAGCTTCATGCTTTCTGCCAGATGGGACCGTATTTCGAGCTAAGGAGCCGTACTCCAACTCGCACGCGTCTACAAAAATTACCCGACAAGTTGCAACGCGTGCTTGTGTGTGTGTACGTAAGTACCTACCGACGCCGACCCCCGCAGGGGCCCGGCCGGGTCGCCGCGGTCGCGCCACTCGTGGAATAAACCGGTTTATATAAAGTTCTTAAAACGTTCGCGCTCTCAATAAAGTTCGGAGCTAAACCCAAATAAACCGGTTTTAACCGGTTAAAAAAAAACCGGTTCCGAGCCCTGGTTTCATGTTATTTATTTTAAGGCGACTAGGGAACTCTAACGACTTCCTCCTTTCTCTCTCCTCTCCTATTTTCGGAATTATCCGAATGTAAAAGTTGATCTCTGTTTTTTTTGTACACGACGTGTGCTAGCCTGCCAGCGAGTCGCCTTCCTTATAAATGTGCCCTTGAGACATTTATTTATGTGTTTAGTTTCGAAGTAGGTAGTACCTGTATTCTAGGAAAAACTGATCCTTCTTCGAACTCCTAATAATTGGCTCACCGGCTTGCTCAATGCTCAACTACTTCCGTATGGGTATCCATTTCTTTAATACCACGTTGGTGGCAATCAATCGTACGGCGCGCCTTATGGTAAGCGGTTACTGTGCCCATGGACTTTCAAAATTATGCACACCTCGTGGACTTACAGTATAGAGTTCTTCAAAAAAAGGTTAATTTAATAAATTATACTTATTCTTATTTATAAGTTGGTTAAAGTTAATTTTGTATAGTTAGTGTGATGGGAAGTTGTAGGTAGTAAATTTAAAATAACCCATTCGTTACAAAACAAGTTAAACAGCTTCTCCGAACTTCACGCATGACTCTATTTTATTGGATCGATTTTAGATACCAACTTAATGTTCTAAAACACCTTACATTTGAACATGGTACTCGTAATTAACACGATTTAGTCGCACAAATGTCAGTATAAGTGCGTATTGGACGTGCAATTTCTAAAGACTCTAAAGTGTATTAATAGATTAATCACGGGAAAGGCACAGAGTCTGAGCCCCAATCTTCCATTTTGCTCAACTCTGCATTAACAATCCTGAAGTATTCCTCCTCTGCAGCCGTCTCTGCCTCCTCCTCATCATCGACTTCCTCTGACTTCGGCGACGAAGGCGCCTGCTCGTGTTCCGCTTCTTCCTGCATTCTGAGTTTCAAATTGATTTCCCTTAAACGTACTTCTAAGTTATGTTCACGTCTTGTCTCCCTTTCATACACTGAACCCATCAGATGTTTGTCGTTACTACCAGAAATTGCCATGTTTTCAGATACAGTAGTTAAATAAGTAGATCCATTCACGGCCCCGACTGCTATAAGGTAGCCTTCTCTGTGAGGGGATATTTTTGTGAGCACGTGTTTTGATACTTTTAATGCCGCTACTGGCTCTTTATATTTACGAAGGAAGTCCCAGTAATACATGTATCCTCCTTGACAAACCGATATGTAGCAGGAATATCTGAGAGGAGCCCAAGCAACATCGGAAACCTGGTATCGATAAGCATTGGTTATTATTATGGGAGACGATCGGACTTCCTCGCTCCACACTTGTACGGAGTAGTCCCCACATGTGACAAACATCCTCGTCGTGCAAGGACTTCGTTGGACGGTGCGTACAGCTCCTAGATGTGCTTTATAATGAGCTGCCATAACTTCTGAATGTTGTCTACCCAAGCGATTGACGTTTATGACTAGACCAGAGTCGGTCCCACACAGAAACTTTGTGGGAAACCCGGCGTTGAAGTCTAAAGAACTTACGGCTTCGGCAGTACTTAATTGTGGCTGTTCTCCAGGCGCCAATGTAAGGTTCATGATCAGTTGGTCTAACGGTTTAGAGAGATCACGCAAATCCCACCAATAACAACATCCGTCCGGTGAACCGGTGAAGAATTCAGTGTTTGTTCTCGAATTTGTGTAACGCATGGCAGAGACAGGCGCAAAATGAGAATTAAAAACGGAGCTACTAGAGACAGCCGTTTTTCCACTGCGAATATCAAAGACATGCACAGTTCCATTGTTTAGCCCTCCTATTAACACCTCTGGGTCAACCGGTGAGCACACTAACTGCCCACAAGGGAAATCTGGTATAATCTCATGTTCCGGTTTGGTTTGGTTTGAAATATTCCATATGTAGCAAACGGTTGATGTGCCTGGTTTAGTATCTGAGACCCATTCTTTATACGCGTAGGCGACGGCTAATTTGGATTCTTTCTCATTAGTCCAACATATGCAGGACACTGGACGGCTCCCTGGATCTCTGAACACATTTTGCTCTCGTATATTATACGTCTCTACGGGATCTTGTTTACGCATATCGGAAAAGTACGATTCGTACAGATTGATGGCATTGTTTTGGTCTATGCAGCGCTGCATCTGTTTAGAAAGGGTGTCTACTGCATGTATGTAGTTTTCCTCGTGAAGTACACGACGGCGATGTCGCGATACTTGTTCTTCGTGATCTGGATGAACGTCACGTGGCCAGCCTCCTTCAGTGTGATTGACGCCTTGGTCATTAAAAAATACTTGCTTGGTGTTAGCATCATGCTCGGATTGTGGTAGCGTCGCTTGAACAAATTTATGGACGGGATTACGGAGGCAATACAACTTTTGTTCGTTTTTATCAGGGTTGATTGAATCTATTAAATGCCCCGGAACTGCCGTGAACAATGGTTGTCTTCCGAAATCTCTTCGCTTCTTCGTGTATTCATAACTTGACTTAAAGAAACGGAAAGGCATATTAATCCTAATCCAGGCACTGGAAATTATTCTTGATAAGGAATATTAAAATTACAATCAGTTTACTCGTAATGAAGTCGAAACCTTTGATTAATAATAGAATCAGTAAGGCCATGAAACAGATCGGTTGCGGAATGAATGCTGTGACGTCACCACTCAGTCATATCATACGTAGTTGCCATATGTGTCCTTGCTTAATAATGATCTTAATGACAATTACTAGAATAACAGGTGCCTACTATTCATTAAAACAACATATGTAATTAGTGGGTGCACTTTTCGAACGCCTTTTCGATACTGTGTAGGTCGGTGTAGGTAGATTATACGAATAAATCCTACTCGTAGTATTATTAATTACATCATACGTGATTAGAGATTAGATTTATAATTCATAACAATTAAATATAACAGAGAACTGGGTAATTCTAATGAAGAAGTTTGTTTGCATCACTTTGGTGTTTCGGTTAGTTAACTTTTATTTGATCCAGGTTTATAGCAAAAGGCTACTAAGTACATATCATATCCGCAGCCCGGAGATCTTTTTTATTATTATTATTATTTATTATTATAAAAGGTACAATCTTACAAATAACGTCTGTCCCACAAAACGGTTTTCACAGTTTGACTGTGAAAACCGTTTTGTGGGTTCTACGCGCACAATAACAAAACAATGCCATTGTTTATTCTTTCTTCGGGAGAGGACTGGTTAGGGCTTATCCAGAAATCACGAGAGGTTTTTTGGACCACTTTTAGACCCCCCCTCACACCCTTGGTGATCTTTGGTGAGGTTTTCGTAACCCCCTCCCCCCCCCCCCCTTTGGAACCTCGCGTGATTTCTGGATAAGCCCTTAATAAAATTGAGAAAATATTTTATGGTAAAATACCTAAGTTTTTTGTACCTATTTAATGTACTTATTTATTTTTGAATTTGGGACCTAATTAAATAACTAAATAGGTAGGTACTTAGTTTGTGACGTGCAATTTATTTATTTTCTTGCTCAGAAGAAACACCACAATTCTTGTGACGTGATTTTTGTAACTGAACCGACGCCTTAGGTATTATAAAATACCAGGAAATGTTGCTACAATATTATATCTACGTATCTAGACGTAGATATAATACCATTTAAGTTGTTATGAACCGTCATTAATATGCATTGGGAACATAATGTAGCTATAGACTAAGGCCATACATCGCAAGAGCCAGCAATCATTTTCTGGTTTTAATCCATATGCTGTTTTTGCATTTTTTAATAAAGTATATATTCCCTTGTAATAAAGACTTTTGGATCTTCATACGATGCTTCATAGCTACTTTTGATGCTGACTGTACTTACTTAAAATAAGTTAAAAAACGGTAGGTAGGAGATATGTGAGGTCGCAAGATAGGCAAGTTTGTAATTGTAATACTATTAAATTATTTATTAAAACAAAGTACCTAGTTAGTTCGAATTTAAGATTAATGACGGCTATGGTTTCCTAATTAGCGAATAACGAGTAGGTATTTCAAACCGGAAAATTGTTATCTTAATTAAACCGAACACTTTCTTTAAACATTGACATAATTCCGCAATTGCCTTACGAACAATGAAATACACAGAACTGCATATTGCACTATTGCAATGCCGTCGAACCCATAAAATAGCGAAAACACACTTACTTTGTTCCTAACCATAAAAAGGTAAACAGTGGCCGTAATTCACAAAACGTCCGCAATGCACGTTCACATGTCTCACAACTCATTACACGATTAGCGATATAGGTGTCATAAAAACTGTCACAGACTGCACGGCACTATTGTTTAAAGTTTAGAAATCTCGAAAGGTGCGCGCGTGCGCGATCCTTGCGCGTAGCGGCGCGGGCGACTCAGCGGTGACTGGCGCGCGCGCGGGACTGCGCGGTGGAAAGAGGAGCCGCGGGCGCAGGTTCTCATACTACCGTGAACTATGATGGGTTTGCGCGATGCCAGGAACGTCAACAAACCGATAACTTGATTAACGTCCTGTCCAATGGAGTTGGTCAGTATACTTATTCATAACCACATGTGGCACTATTTTTAAGTCCCTCCACACCTCTTCATTTTTATCCCGGTTGGATCTTAAAGGAGTTAGGGCTACGCTTGTTTCCTAATCCTAATGTAAGTTTTGGGGTCGCGGACTTGCGGATGTAACTGGCATCTTAGGTAAGTTTTCAAGATCACATTGTCATTTACATTAGAAATGACTTGTGATTTTGAAATCTTATATCTTAGGTAAGTAGGTAACTTCAACCCAAATAGAAAACCCCTCTATATTGGGATTAGGCTGAAATTTCTAAATGTTTCTTTTTTATATATCATTTGAGTAAAATACGCACAATAAATAAAGTACAAAAAAGTTTTATCTAATTTAGTTGAATCCATATCCGTAGTTCACTGATTCTAAGTCAGATTTCTATGTAGGTAGGATTATCCTGGTTATTATTTCTTGAGTATCATTACTTACTAGTACTTGTCGTAATTAAGCAAATAGTTATATAACTACTTCATTCTCCTAATTTCCCTCTAATAATTACATGTCGTCACGCAACTAGACTACATACAATTACACGTATATTTAGGAGCGGAATGTGAAATAGGTAGACACTTAATAAAACTAAAACGGTGTCACCATTACCATTAACTCAACATTTATTTTATTTTACCACCTTAACGAGTGAAATGTGCCCGTATCATTAGGAGACGGTAAAATTACACATTTAAGAGCAATTGTGAATGTTTTGCGCAGGGAAAAGCTTACTTTAATACAATGTGGGGCAGTAGTATCTAATGCCACAGTCACGACACGGCGGAGTCAACTGGGTAACTTACTTCTCCACATAGAGGTTGCGAGGACGTGAGGCTAATTATAAAATACCTAGGTACCAGTGGCGGCGCGTCAAAAATATTCTTAGGGAAGCCGGAAATAATTTGCCTTACTTATTCTTCATGAGCCGTAGTAAAAGAACTGGACTGACTGAAAATTAGGCAAGCCCGTGGGAATCGAGTTGTATGGACGCTCCGCCACTTCTACCCAGGAAATTTTGCAGCAAAACGTTCTTAGGTTTACTGCAGAATTTAATCCGTGACTCTTATGAATTGTACAATGGTTTTACTATTATGTTCCGCGGCAAATGATAGCTAACAGGCAGATCTGAGGGGCTAAGGATCATCTTAGCCCCTCAGATCTGCATCAGCATCAGCTGGTGCTTATATTGCTTATATGTCGGACATATAGCATTCGTCCCTTATTGTCAAGTATGTAAGTGCGAGAGGGACGAATGCTATATGTCCGACATATACGCGATCATCTTAGACCCTCTCTGTACATGTTCGTATGTACTATATTTCTGGCCATGTACTCACAGACAGATCCAGAAAATAATCATAGCGACCATTGCATTATAGAAAGCTGTGTTTCGTCACTATTACTTATTCTGTGGTTTCGTTCACATCAGCTCAGATGTTCATATATGAAACGTTTGGGGGAAATCGGCCATACAACATGACCAGCTGGGCAGAATACCGATTCTGGTGTCCCTTCACAACACATGTACCTACCGTGTAAAATGGGCCTTACTCTGGTTAGATACGCCTCACTAGATTTTTTTCCGGGGCCAAACAGAAACTTGCAAAGGAGAGACCCACATGCTAGATGGATTTTTAAATTTGATACTTTTCTGATCTAAAAGAATTCTTCAAGCATTAGAAGTAAGATTAGGTACGACAGCAGTCATACTCATATAATACGAGTAATCTGTACCGAGGGATATTTTATTATTCACACTTAATAGCTTACTACAAATAATAAACTATTACAACTTACTTAGAAGCACGACAGCACGTGAACTTTTCTCTTTACCTGAGAATTGCCATACAATTGGGTAAGTTTTTTCCTCACTCGGTCTGATTACGAGTTTTTTGCTGATTAGGTGCTTTTAGGCGTCTTCTAAGTAATTTCAGTGCAAACCATCAAGTTATCTATCTAGTCTCTTAGATCGTCCTCTTGGATTCGGCGTTAACTGTAAGAAATGGGCCATCAATGGGACGTATAGGTACTTACGTATTATAGTGTAGGCTGATGAGATGATGATAAATATTGAAGTAGAAAAAAACAACTTTTTTTTTTATAAAACAGCTCGTCCGCTTTTGTAACCTTATTTATGAAACCACAACTTTGTTTTAATTATTCTCAGAACAAAGTGTGGCTAAATCGCGTGCAATTCAAATTAAGAACAATTAACAAACATTGAAGGGTTGACCGAATGCAGCAGCGTTTAATTGTGGTTAAGAATCAACCGACTTAATTGGTCATTATAGTTAAACGGTCGGAAAGATCGTTCCTTGAGTTGATTACCAATTGACCTGGCTGGCCTTGCGTCGCAGACCGTAAGTATCTCAGAATTATCATGTCTACACTATTATTATAAACGCCAATGTGTGTGTAAAGCACATAAAACCGATTGAGATGCGCGTAAGAAGGCAAGGGAGATGCGTTATGGGCTGCCAACTGCCAACCAAAATTACGGGCGGTAAAGCAAAGCTAGGCTGTCAAACACTCCACTTAACCTAGATCCTGATCCAATCATCAGCAATTATGGTTGCCAAATTACTATTTTGCCCAGCGATTGCATTTGACCCATAACCAATATGCATTGATTGAACCACTGGATTAATTAAGTCCAACTGTATTCGAGTATAAGATATATATCCGTAGGTATACACGGTGGAACAGAACTAGGGACTTTCATGAAAGTAAGTTGTCATTTAAATCATGTAGAAAAAATGAAAAAAAAAAACATTAAAATAGTAAAGTTCATTTCAGATAAGGTGGCGAAAGTGCAGTTAAAGCCAACCATTACCAACATCGATTGCTTAATTGTTATCTTTAAGTAGGGTTGTAAAACAATCACGCAAGCATGTATTGTTTAAAAAAAAACAATGCATACACGTGCCGCATTGGTTAGCCGACTGGTTAGTTTTATGGCCTCTCTTTGTTATCTATTCCTTTCATGTTTAGCACCAAAAGAGGTTGTAATGTCCCTCCGCCAATTGCATTTTCGCTACCTTATCTGAAATGAGTCATACCTTTTAATATTAGGTAGTCACAACCCTATCGCTTCTACATTGCTATTTAAGTATTAACATTTGAAGTCTCACAAGCTTTGATTGAAACAAGTTGTATTTTTTAAATGTTTTTGAAGCTATAAATCGAAGACGGTTTATTATATCAACAATCAAACATACTAATCCACAAAAAGGCTCTATACAGTCATCTATCAGTCTCCTTTCTAGAGTTAATCAGTTAGGTACTAATTAGGTTCTTAGCATGTTACCGAGGAGATAAAAAAAAACTATTTTTCATTTCTCATGCTCGAAAAGTGTGTCATATTAGACTTGTGAAGCGGGGCTAAAGTAGTACATTTAAGCCCTAGGGAAAATATGTATACATATTTATGATTAACAAAACATTTCAATTTGACCAATCAAAATACTTCACCTATTAAATCCACCAATCACAGAACAGTAATTTGAAAGACCGACCAGAACACAGAAACCAACCAGAACACAGCTGTACTAAAATCGACCAATCAGGAAAGACGTTTTTCAGTTCACTAAAGATTAAGCGGTGTCTATGGTCAAAGCAATTACGCCTCTTAAAATAAAAATAAAAAGCACATGTTGCATCTCTTTCTTTAATATAGCAAAAGAAAGGGAAGCGAATGCGCAAAGCGAACACGCATAGCGAGGCATGGTGCTGTTCTTAAAAAAAAACATGCTGTCAAATTAGACATACGCCCGCCAAGAGTTAAATTATACATTTAATTTAAGGTGGATAATTTGTGTTTATGTGTTTTCTCGCAATCGAAGTGAAAAGTAGAGTGTATAACTCGGGCCTAAAAGCCATATTACAACTCGAACAATTTTCCCTCACTTACGTTAGGGAAAATAACCATCTCGTGGTAATATGGCTTACTTTAGACCCTTGTCAAACAATCTACTATTAAAAACAAAGCAAATATTATCGAAATCAAAAGTCTTAAAGGGGCCTGAAAAAATGAGCCATTGTGGTTGTGACATACATAATGTAACATTACCAAGCTAATTTTGAACAGATTATAGTACAAAGGTAGGCATCCTTTTATTAATTTACTCGTATCGTCTCGTGCGGTACAGTCGAGTTCGGAAAAAATGCACGCACAATGTAAGCCAATTTGTGAATTCACACAATTTTATTGTTAAAAAATATTAAGGTTCCTCAGATATTTTTCAAACTTTTGAAACTTATTTATATCTATGAGCTTAATTGTACATATATACCTATGCCAGAATTGGTATAGACATAGATAAAGGCAAAATAATAAATTAGGGTTGGGTTATATTATAATCAGAAGCAAGGTCACTGGCACTGACGCTATCATATACATATAAGACCTACATTTTAATATTTCCTATCCTATAAGACTACGAAATACCCCCGTATAAGCTTACATACATATTATTTTAGTTCAACGAACGAAGCCAGATAAAGCAACGGAGAAAACCATTTCTGCTGCTCACCGTAGTACTTTCCTCCGTTATCATCGCCTGAAATACCGAAAAGGTTAGTTGAGGTCGAAGCAAAGTACGAAGTTCACAGTTTCTTAAAAATTTCCGAGCAACCCAGACAAGTTAATGAAAAATTGTTTAACCATAAACATTGTGGTTCAACCACCTGCTCTCGCTATGTTTTAACACGTCAAAAAATTCGTATATTATATTTCTTATGCAATATGCATTCACTATAGTGCGCTGCAAGTGTACTGTGAGTACTAATCTTTTAAGTTCTGTTGAGTAAGTATACTTACCTATACTTACCCTTATTAATTATTATGTTTTACCCTGACTGTGGCTTTATAGGCCGGCCGGGCCCAATAAAGCGATAGGAGTGCGTGGTTGGAGAGTTGCCTGGGGAAAATCCAAGGGAAACCTCCAACTCGACCACGCGGGCAGTTTAAACACTGGAATACTCTAAGAGTCTGTGCTCCAGTGAAATTGGTTGGGCCGGGCCGTTTCAAACGAATCTGAGGTGTCAGTGGAATCGAGCTACTGAGTGTTTTGTCGCTGGTTCACTAAACCTATATAGCCTAGCTGAGAAGATTCCAGCAAGAAACTGAGCTAGGCCTGACATGGGTCGGACTGAACTTACCCGTTTTGCGGCGGTACCGGGACGAATAGGGAATACATATGTCCATGTGTTACCTACCCTTATTTATCGATGCTAAACTCTACTTCAAGACACCTACTGAAGAACTGTCGACGACTGTGAATCGCATGAATATTTGTTTTGAGTCTTGGATGTTTTCTAAGAATTTATATCTATTAAATATATTGCCGTCTATAGGACCCACAACATTACTATGGGACTAGTTGGATTGATTTATTTACCAATATGTCCCCAATATGTCCCCTATATATTGTCATAACATTATACCCTCGTAAGTCCCAGACAGATTTTTGTGATTTTGAATTTGGAACCTTCATTAATTTTGTTATAGTTTGTAATTCGATTTGAATTTGTACATTAGAGTGTACATTGGGCCACTAAGAGAAATGTATTACAAATACATGTAAAAACCGGACAAAACGACTCACATTAGTCAGTCAGACTCGTACATGATGCGTTTTGTAGTTCCGTATAACATAACACCTACAAGTAGGCATTACAAAATATCACGTTTCTTGTTGAGGGCCTTCATCCTTTAATTTTTAATTTAATATATTAGGTGTTGGTTGTTATAGCGCCAACAATAATACATAATTCCGTCAAAATGTCAGCTGCCTATCTTATACGGGTCATAAAATTACATGCGGTGACGGGCGGACGGACAGCGGGGTTTAGTCATAGGGTTCAGTTGGCACTCTTTGGGCACGGAACCCAAACTAACGGAACCAGATAACTAAGCCCATAAAGAGATAAATTCCTGACTAACTACTGTCAAAATAAACACAAATTCAGTTTCCTAAGTAGATCAATCAGCAAGAAGCCATTGACGCTTTCAACAGCACTGTAAAGTAAAATACCGTGTCTAATTTTCCGAATGGCACCCTATGTGATCTTAAGTGCTATATCTATTCAAGAGAACGTCCTGCCAATTGACCTTGTAGTCCGTGCCCGTAATTGGGCCTTTGTAGCCTGAATCAATTCAATAAGGCGGCCGTCTGAGGAACTAACAGTTTTATAATTCCAGAACACTGATGCCTAATGCACAACACGCAAAATGTGCAAACAGTCAAAATGTACATGACGTAAAATGTGCAGTAAGAAGAACATAGCGCCTACGTTATGTTCTACTTACTGCACATTTTACCTACCGGTTTTTCGGTTCCTTCGACTGTACCTATACAGTCGAAGGAACCGAAAGTTGGCAGTGTCTTACAACAACAACAAATACAAATCATTTATTGCCAAAAAAAACACAGTTACATTAAAAATGACTTAAACATAATTAATATTTATACCTTAAAATAAATATTTCTACATTTTAAATTGAGGAGTTTTGGGCAATGTCTTGTCAATGTCTATACGTACAGTCACCAGCATAAATATCTGCCAAAACAAAGGCGGCATAAATATCTGACACGTCCTAACGGCCCTGCAAATAGAGTCGTGTCAGATATTTATGCGCGCTTTGTTATGGCAGATATTGGTGCTGGTGACTACTAAATTTCATTTAAACCGCTGAACGTCTAAAGATGAATGTTGTGTTAGTTTGAGCCCCGGGAAAGGATACAGGATACTTTTTCTCCCGGAGATCATCCATTAAGGGGGTGGAAGTTTGTATGGAAGAGCGATAACTAGGTAAGCGCCTGAAATAAAATAAAAGCAATTAAATTCTAACGCGATGAACGAATCGTATGCGGACGAAATTGCGGGCAAAAGCTAGTTAATTACCAATCAGTGAGCATCAATACACATCCCACATCTCCAGCTGGTCCAACATTTGCGTGGTTCATGTGAAGTTCCTCGTTCGTCTTTTAAAATTAGTATAGTTACGCAGAAAAGCAGACGAGTCGATCTCGCGGCGAGATAGCTGGCGCGCCATTTTGCGCTAGCCGTGCATGAATTCATTCATCATACGTTGTCACATCCAAAGCGACCCGTTTTTACCATCGTAGAGATTGTTCGATTCTTGCGGTTCACTTAAAAATCATGATTATAGAGTTTTCTAACAGCAAAGGTGAATGATACAGCGGCGGAATATAGTGGAACAGTCATGAGCTGAATAAGAAATGTTCGTCTGTTTAATGAAAGGGCGTTAGACGCATAGGTTATGTGCATGTATAGGTATAAGGACAGAGATCAGGGATTTCCACAAGGTACTTACGAACTTGAGCCTGAAAAACTGCCTTGTTTCATTCGCTTTCATATATGCTGGTCGATTTTGTTTACTACCTTTTCTACGAAATACAGCAGACATAATCATCAAGACCCCCCATGGTTTAGAATCGAGGCAATATAATTTATCAGATTTAGTCGAGGAAAGTTTCACTGTTTCAGTTTAGCAAAGAAATATACCCCCAAAGAAGGTACTCGTATTGTCACATAATTGACGAATATTATTGATTTTATTTTAGCTATGCCTGCACGCTTATATTCAATATACATCCACAAATATCTAGTCTACCTGCGTTTAATGTATGGCTATATTCTACGGGCTACGGGCTACCGGGGGTATGTATATACATTTATCTTACGAGCGCGGATAAGCCATAGGTAGTTGTGTGTTGAGATTATACATGCATATTGTCTAAGTGTGCGTCAGCGTAGGAGCTATCACACATTCACATTTTCTATGTATTCGCATACTTATGTCACAACTACAACTATGGCCAACTCTGGTAACCCTGCTGAGATAAAACAATTTCGAATTTAACAGTTTGCTGAGGCCGAAATGATATAATATATGTATTTGAATTGCATTACCAGAGGGCATTTAGTAGTTTCAGTATGTGCTCGGATGTCCAGGCAATTTCGCAATGCTAATGTGGCACACATTCAACTTCAAACATAACAGTAACCGCCGGCTAAAATATTCAGCAACTTGATTAAATGAATTCGCTGAATGGTTTCAGTTAAACCGAAATCAGAGTTGAATGTTCCATGTGAATCGTAGTTGCTTTGCCCAATTCTACTAGCGTAAAATCAATTTTGGAATGAAATAAATTCGGATTAGGGTGTATTGTGCATTATACTCTTATACTTATAATTTTATATCATAAATGTGATAGTACCTTGGTTCGTCTTCTACATTTTTAGGTTTCCGTGCGACTTTGTCTGCCCGTTTGTCACAACTTTTGTATCTCAGGAATTACTTAAGTATGCTATCATTTGAAAGTGAAAGAAAACAGTCAATGAAAACAGTCAGTGAATGAAAACATCGTGACGAAGCCGGTCTTATCCCATAAACAAGGTTTAAATTTCCTTCTGGGATGGAAGGTCAGATGAGAGTCCCTTTCGTAAAAACTAGTGCCTATATTAAATCTGAGGAATAGGTATCAAAGTGGATCCCGGGCACGGGTTAAGAAACAGCCGGGAAAATTCTGAGAGGATGACGATGAAGATTCATAACTCTAGCACCATATATATGTGATTATTGCATTGTATACTTATCGGTCGACCCAGCCGTGCAATTTCAGAGTATTGGAGATTGCTTGGCTCACCATCAGATTTATCGGCCTGGCTGGGCGCTGAACATTTCCTGCTATGGAATTCTCAATCTGGCGCAATTCGTCTCATAACTCTACCGCTAGTGTACCTATACTAACTAAAACTCTGTGATTTTTGAAAATTTTGTTGAATTGGAATAGGTATTTGTATGTATGTGTTCGCGGCAAATCATGTGTTCACTGTGTGTTCGTGGCAAATCTTGCAACTGAAATCTTCAACCGATTGAGCTGAAAATTGGCATACTTATGTAAGTTCGATGACATTGACAATTAAATATTATGTTACCACCGAGCTGATCTCACGATGTAGATAGAAAGTGGCTATAGCAACTTGGCTCAATGGTACCGCAGGTTACATACCAAAAGATGAAAATTTTGACAGCAACTTATTTTACACCACGTCGATCGCTAACAAGGATAGCCTGATGATAAACGGACAGCGCAGCTAAAAAGAAGTGACTAAGCGTAAGGTATGTTACAAATTAGGGTTGTCGTAACAACTATTTGCCCTTATTCATATAATTATGTCCATCAATACCTACTATTTTAGCTAAAACGCCGTTAAGATTCGTTTGTCTAATGTATTACTTTGATATGAGAGTTTCTGACAAAGAGGCACAAAACATTTTAGTAATAAAAGTTTGGTATGTTTAATGAATAAGGTGTAGGTACGTGTTATCGGAGGTCCAACTTATACTGGTTCGCCCGAAATAAGCTGCCGGGAAGTATCGTGAAAATACCTCTTCCGTGTAGAGATCTGTGAATTTTATTGTTTCCCCTCCTGTGGTTTGAACAAACTTTTGTGTTCCTGCGACCGCTTGAACGAACTTAGTAAGCGGGCGGGCATTAATCTTGCAACACTCGCAGTTCCAAAGTAGCTGGTGAGACAGTGTAACCCCGAGATTAGATATTACATATTACTTACATTCTATATTTTTAAAGGAAAGTATGTAAAAAGGATCGTTATCGCAGATGAAATTCATGTAACCATGTAACAGATGTTGCACGAACTTAGGGACGGGGCGTGTAGGTCTTAGAGTATTCCAGTGTTTAAATCGCCCGCGTGGTCGTGTCGTAGGTTGCTCGCCAAGCGCGCAGTCCTATAGTTTTATTGGGCCCGGCCTATAAAGCCAAAGTCAGGTTCTATAAAATGAGGCATGTAGCTGATGTAGCAGCGATGGTAAGTATGTTAATTTGTCGCACACTGATATAACTGTCTTTCCTGTAAGTACTTTCAAGAATATAATAACAGAAACATAAAGATGAATAAGCATGTACTGTAATTTTATTTAATTATTTGAATCAAGCAACAAGACCTTGGTAGTGACCCTGCCTACGAAGCTGGAGGCAAAGAGTACATTATTAATTGGCTGGAGGTCCCGGGTCGAATCCCGGTCAGAGCATTTATTTGTGTGTTGTACTGATGAGCACGAATATATTTGTTCCTGGGTCTTGGATCATTTCTATGGATTTAAGTATCTATTTATCTATATAAGTATGTATATCGTCTCTTAGTACCCATAGAGCAAGTTTTGCTTAGTTTGGGACTAGGTTGATTTATATAAGGTTGTCCACAAATAATATTATTTATTATTTAATTTATATTTACATAGTACCTTACAATACCTTTAACCTGGCTACCAAAGTTACGTCGTCGTTAAATGAAATCTTGTCGTTGAATGGCCCCGGAAGCCCGGGAACCCGGCACCGCCTCAACACTACACCTGTAAGTCAGCGCATGGCATGGTCTGAAGTGCACGTAATGGCGCGAACGCAGCTGGAACACACTCAACGCGTAGCCTGTATTTTTTTTATACGACGACGGTGGCAAACAAGCGTATGGTCTATACCTGATGGTAAGCGGACGCCGCGCCGCAGCCTATAGACGCTCGCAACTCCAACAGAGTAACGTGCGCATTGCCGACCTTTTATAAAATTTGAGAATTCACTGTGTTGACAGCAGAAGGGATGAAAGGTCCCTCGCTCTCAACACAGTGCTTCCTCAGGAGCTCTGGCAACTTTGCTCACCTCCTGGAACACAACACTACATACTTGTTTAGTAAATAATGTTATTATGGCTGTGGTCTTCTGCAAGGCGGAGGTACTTCCCCAGTCGGGCAGCTCCAAATTCGAGCTAGAGATGACATTTTGCTGTGCTCTACCTCTCTTCTGTCTGCTGACGGCTGACGAAAATACTCCACCACTTGATCAGCTGTGGCGGTGTAATGTAGGTGTGACACGTAGAGCTCCTTAGCGGAGATGATCAGAATAAAAAAACACTCTGGGCGATTTCCGTTTTCTTTGCGTAAGTTATGATTATGATTATGATTTTCCCGTTCACGGGACAATGGTGTCCCGGACCTTTGGGAGGCGTGCGCGGAGCCGAAGTACCGAGGCACCGAAGCACCAACGAGTACCACATAGCCAACACGTAGAGGCCCTTTTGACAATTTAATGAAATGCAAGGGATACACCGAGCGGATGCTGTCCCTGCCCGTGTCATGGGACGCACACAGAGACAGCACCCGCCAGGGTGTATAAGAACTATTGCTGATTGATGGAGTCTAAATGAACTGGGCTATTGGGTGAATATGATGGACTAATGGCTGGGCTATTGGGTGAGACAACGGACGCCTGCCTAATAAAACTGTCTCAGATTTTTATTTCCGGCAGACGGTGACTCGCTCTCTGCTAGATGGGCCCCCATAGAATAGCGACATTATAAAATGGCCTTTTATTATGATGTCTTTCCCGTTCACGGGACAATGGTGTCCCGGACCTTTGGGAGGCGTGCGCGGAGCCGAAGTACTGAGGCACCGAAATGCCAACGAGTACCACATAGCCAACACGTAGAGGCCCTTTTGACAATTTAATGAAATGCAAGGGATACACCGAGCGGATGCTGTCCCTGCCCGTGTCATGGGACGCACACAGAGACAGCACCCGCCAGGGTGTATAGGAACTATTGCTGATTGATGGAGTCTAAATGAACTGGGCTATTGGGTGAATCTGATGGACTAATGGCTGGGCTATTGGGTGAGACAACGGACGCCTGCCTAATAAAACTGTCTCAGATTTTTATTTCCGGCAGACGGTGACTCGCTCTCTGCTAGATGGGCCCCCATAAAATAGCGACATTATAAAATGGCCTAAGGGCAACACCGGTCAGAGAGCTGGGGGTGGAGAGGTGGCACTGGACTTTAAACATATAGTCAACTCGCCACTTAGGTGACCACATCCACCCTCGAGCGACAGCTCTTGCGACTCCGCTCTGGACGGCCGGTTAAGGCAAGCCAGAGTCGGAGGGGCCTGTACCACCGACCCACAGGCCACCCCCAGGAGCACTCAGGTACGTAGGGTCGCTACTCCCTAACAGCCCGCCACAGGCTGCCTTACGTTGTTACGTTTATTATGATTATTATTATGATTATGATTATTTTATAGTTTGCCTACCTATTAGGGAAAGTTCGGTAAGTACACACTTGTTTGTTATCCAGTGCCACAATTCGGCCATTCCCGTTGTCCAGTGCTTCGTTCGACAGTCCAAAGGGTCTAATCTGGAACGCGTTTATAAGGTATCACAATTATAACTGTGGATTATCTATATCAATCGACTAGCCAGCGAGACTATTAAATCTCATCTGCAGAATTTTAAATTGTATTTTATATGTAGGTCCGGGTTAACCAATTTATTACAATAACGACCTAATAAAGTAAGCTACCCATCAATGATTCCAAGCTCTAGCCCGTGATTTTTTTCCTCTGAATTTTATATCATGGCTTGCAGGTTTTCAGCGGCGGATACCTAATCACAAATCCAGTGGGGACGTGCGAATGTGATTTATTACGTCAACATGAATAAAGCATGATTTGAGGGTTGAGTGTATCCATCATAATCTCGTTATTTGTAAAAATAGCCGGTAACATCATTACGGACATTGCCGTGGGTCTTCCTGTTTAATGTTACGAGTTTTTTTAGTAAGAACTATGTAATGTTCCTGTTTTTAATGGCAGTGCCTATAGTTTTCGCGTAGACACGTGGAAGCGCAAGAGGGAGGCCAAATTGACAATAACTTAAAAAATCAGATTGTGTACGGTCAACCAATTTGATTTATGGGTCACTTCGTACCTTGTCTCAGTGAAGTTATGATGACATCTCTAGCGGCTTTCATATGTATTTTCACTGTGACAAGGTACGAAGTGGCCCAGAAATCAAATTGGTTGACTGTACATAGCCAGACACTAATCATAATCAATCATCAACAAAATATTTAACTGTTCTACTAACTGTTTTCATCCTGTATTGTTTTAATGTTTGAGCTTTGCATTAGGCAAAATGTTATTATTCAGGACAATGTAATTGTATGTATAATTGTCTCTACTAAATTCCATTGAAGTAAGCGATAAGTGCCAAGCTCAGTCGAACAATTTTGGAACGCGTTTTGAAGTGTTGAAATTATATTTGAACCGTCTTGTTTCATGCGCGCGCTCTTGCGTAAGCACTCAGCCACGCGTGTGTGAGCGGGAGGCACTGATATTTAGATTGGATTGATATATGATAGAAATACGATTATTAGTTATAAAATTGAGGCACAGTGCTGGACTGGGTTGAACTCGAGCCATTAGTTGGCTGTATCGCAGTCAGTGCAAATCTAACTGCACGAGTCGTGCCTTAAACCCAAACCGTAATTGGCCTTTGTACAAAACGCTGCAAAACCAGATGAAATATGCTTTTATGGCGCGGCAACAATAGGAATATAGCTTTAGTCTATACATGATCCATTTTTATAATCACTATTGTTAACTAGCATGTGCACTAGCACGGCTTTTCCCGCGTAAATTCCCACGCAAACTTCCACCACCTCCTATTTCATCTCTTTGATAGCTTTCGGGGCAATTCCGGTTTAATCTTAGTTGATTACATAAAGTGTAAGTACTTACGTTTGGAAAACCTGTCATTTTAGTACGTAACATGACATTTAGATAAACCATACGCAGGTTCGAAAACGTTACGTAATTACCTTATAAACTATCTCTACTTAATTATGTTTTATCATCACACAAAGTAATTTAGAGAAGGCCTGGAGAAGGCGTATTTTCCTGAATTGAAATATTATGTTCGCTACCATTACTACGCAGGTAAGTAAAAACTATGGTTTAGGAGCGCTCGTGGCCCAGCGGCACCGGGTACCGCTTGCGGTATCTATGGTTAAGCAACGTGGGCAGCGGTTAGGACTTGGATGGGTGACCGCTTTGAGTGGTTACTAACTGAGCGCTCCCGTGCTTTGGAAGGCACGTTAAGCCGTTGATCCCGGTTGCTGTCTATGGCAGCAGTCGTTAAGCCAAGTTGGAGGCCTTCGGGCGGTTTGAGAACTTCTAACAGTCAAGTTGCCCACTCACTTGACAAAGCCTAATTCGAATAAGGTATAGTTTCCCCTCGGGGTTGGAAGGTCAGATGGCAGTCGCTTCCGTAAAAACTAGTGCCTACGCCAAATCTTGGGATTAGGTAGCGGACCCCAGGCATCCTTCAGAATGCAACTGTACTGGAATAACGCTAGGAGGATGATGATGAAATAGGTAAGTATGTACAGAGAGTGTATTCTCGTCTTTCAGAAGCATGTAATTGCTTACCTTCACTAATAAATGTTTCTGTAGATTTCGATATTTTAGTGTTCCGTACCAAAATTGCAACGGAACACTTATGCGATCAGATCACTCGATGCTAGAGCTGGGTCGTTGCGACTTTTAAGTGTAACGAAACGTAACAGCTTTTCATTATCTGGAAACAGTTTCACGAAACTGTTTCAAAAGTAACTAGTTTTTTCACTACGGCGCCCGACAAAACGAAACGAACGAAAGAAATATTTATGAATGACTTTTAAAAATTAAGCCTTAATATCTTCCAAATAGAGTGCATTTTTGACAATCATCAATACAAAACTTTTTTGGCACAAAGCGCGCCCACCCGAACAAAGCTAAGTTTTGTTTCGTTTCGTCGTTTCGATCGCTACATCAATGAAACAGTTATAGGTTATAGTTTGAGTTATGTCAGTTATGAGTTTCGTTTCTATTTTCATGTAGTGTAGTTTCATTGTTGCGTTGCATTGCAGCTTTGGTGGTCGTTTTTATAATAACTGTTTTTTGTTCTCATAAGAAACTGTTATTCCGTTACTGTAAGCGAAAGCGTTTT
Organism: Cenopis cana; assembly: GCA_951800055.1. Taxonomy (NCBI): domain Eukaryota; kingdom Metazoa; phylum Arthropoda; class Insecta; order Lepidoptera; family Tortricidae; genus Cenopis; species Cenopis cana. The sequence continues at coordinate 10,327,604 of OX637482.1, read as the reverse complement.
AAGAAACGCTTATTGAAAAAAACGCTCAGCTCTACTCGATGCCAGTTTTTTATAATAAGCGCACTTACCCTGCTGTTGGCGCACTTGCTTTGTATGGCCTTATGTACTAAATCAAGTCCCGTTTAATCAACATTAGGTAATAAGTAGCTAGGTTTTACATAATCGAAAGTTGTACGCGTTATCTTATTAGCGTTTTCTTGGATGAACGATCGTGAGCGTGGTTTGAACGAACTAGGTACTACAGAGCTTATACGTACAGGTAGGTACTCTCGCCTATTTCAGCATGAAAATTACGCTATTTTGCTAGCCTTGACTAATACGTGTGTCGTGCATGAAAGTCCACGTAGTCTGGACTATCTGCCCGTGAACTGGCTCGCAGGAGACTGGGACCAAATTATTAAAGTGTATTGGAGCGCGGAATTGTTTTCGAACGTCGGGCCACATGCAAACCTGTGCCCTACTCACCGGGCATTGGCGAGGGCAATTAGTTTAGTGGCTTGATTAATCTTAGGACTTCACAGAAGTTTCTAATGGTGCCTAATATTAAAATGGGGCACAGCACCAAAAACAAGTGATACGTTCACGGAACTGATGCTAGTTATACATTTAAAACTAAATATGGGTCCATTGAAACACTTTTTACATACAGGCCTATTTTATATACACACTAACTGTTGCCCGCAACTTCGTCTGCGTAGAGCTCGGTCATCGCGTTAGAATTTTATCGCTATTCTTTTATTTTATTTCAGGCGGTTACCTAGTTATCTCTGTTCCATACAAACTTCCACTTCCTTAAGGGATGGGATGAAAACTATCCTATGTCCGTTCCTCGGACTCGAACTATATTCACACCAAATTTCAACTAAATCAGTTCAGCAGTTTACGCGTGAAGGGGTTACAGACAGACAGACATACATTAGCATTTCTAACCTGCCACGACAGTACGGGTAGGTCAGTTTTTAATATATTTATCTATATTATATTACTAAAACCGGTTTTGTTATATTTCAACAGAGACTCTGTAAAGAATTTGAAGTCTCTCACTTAAAAAAATTTTGCTTCCCATACAAACTTTGAACCCCTTTTTTTAACCCCTTCAGGGGCTGAATTTAAAAAAACGCTGAAATTAGTTTTGTTGTATTTAATTTAAACAGAGTTTCTGTAAGAAATTTGAAGAACCTCACTTAAAAAAGATTTGCTCCCCATACAAACTTTGAACCCCTTTTTAACCCCTTTAGGGGATGAATTTCGAAAATCGCTGAAATTACTTTTTTTCTTTTATTATAAGGAACTTTCATAAAAAGTTTGAAGACACTCACTATAAAAAAAAAAATTCTCCCCATACAATATTTCACCCCCATTTTCAACCCTTTAGGAGACGAAAATTTAAAAAACGCAGATATAACTTTCATTGTCTTATTTTACGGAGTCTTTGTACAAAGTTTCAAGTCTATACCTTAAAAAAAATATTGTCCCCATACAAACTTTGCACCCCTGTTTTGCCCCCTTAGGGGTGGAATTTCCAAAAATCCCATCTTATCCCTTGCCTCCGTTATATATGCTAACTACAGTGTAAATGTCAAATTTCTAGGACCGGCAGTTTCGGCGGGGCCGTGATGAGTCAGTCACCCTATCAACTTTATATATATAGATAGAGGTCTTACAAGTATTAAAATAAGTATTGATTTCAAATTTTGACAAAAGTATTGATAATACCTATAAAGTGATTAAAAGATAAGAAGATAAACGCGGGAAAAACAGTTATTTATAGCTCGCGAAAATGGTCGATTTGGAGTGATGTTTGAAACAAAATTTCCTAATAAAAAATATTAAAAATATATTTGAAATTTATGTCATTAGGTCGCAATAGACAGTAACATTGAGAAAATGTCAAGATACGTGTCAATTAAACTGAAAATGGCTTGAATAGATTGAGCGTTTTTTATTTTCATAGGTAAGGCGGAGTTAATGTGGGACAACCGCGACTCGCTACCAAGCTTTTCGTAGCGCTATACCTACGCAATTTCCTCTACATACCGGGAAACGCATGGTATCGGCTACGCGTCTACGAGAAGAGTGCCCGCTAGGTGGGTTCCTGGCAGTGAATGTGTTGATGACACCTATGCGTCATGTTTCACTACAAAGCGGAAAAATGCTGCTAAGCGCTACGGCGTAGCACACACGGTGACTGCGGGTCTCGAATGGGTTTAGAGCATCAAAGAAAAGGTTCTACCTTGAATTTTCGCTACGACAACACGGAGTTACAGTTTAATCACTATAGCTGTCGGTAAGCAAGTACCGGCCATGTTGTAGCCTGAGTGAAGTTAAAACAAACTCCAACAATCGCATTAGTACCCCTAGCCGCTTTAATCCCGATTTAACTTAAATGCAGTAATAACAATTCGGATTGATTGAAACTTATAGCCAACTGGGCCACACCGCACTTAAAAGTACCTGCACGTACCTATCGTAGTCCAAGTTGATTATAACTTAGTAGTTAGTAGAGTGTAACCAGCTTTAAAATGAATGCCCCTCTCCTAATAGGCATTGTATTGAGTCTATCAATATACCTTGTGTTACCGGTATGCGGGTCGTAGTTACCTAGTACCTACTTAACCTAACCATGCGCTTAATTTATCATTAAACCAAAATTTTGACTTCACTTAATTTTTACCAATATTTAAATTGGCTGCAATGTACAGCAAAGTAAATTGTCAATTCAGTACAAATTACAGCCCTTTATTTATGTTCTGTTTACTATGAAGTTATCTTGAGCAGTGTATTTAGTACATTGAAGGTGCCGAATTAGGTAGCAGTATGGCAGTTTATTCACATAATTATGATTTGCTAATACATGGATATAATTGTAAATTGAACATATTATTAGTATCAGTTTCAATAAATGCCCGCATGCAGGTAACGCACTGAATGAAAGAGGTAAGTTTAGTTTCAGTTTAAAATTGATTTTAGGTACTCTACGTTACGGATCTTTTAACCGAGTCCGTACTTGCGGTTTGCGCGGTGGATCAAAAAAAGAACAAAATATAGGCGCTTGTAGACAACAACGGTTTAGGTGGGTAGGTAAGGTACATACAAGTCATATCTGTAAAAGTTATCTAACCTACAACCTACTTCATATACAGCCGTAAAATTAGCCTTAAGATGACTTAAAACTTTGGGTAGGTACCTATATCTACAGACAAGTCATACCCATACCCCTCCCCTAATACGGCACGAATACCACTAAAATCGACAGTTAAACGGTACATCTACAAATCTACCATAGTAAGTAGTTTAATTTCAAAAACTAGTTCATAAATCCCGGCTTTGAAGTTTGAACGTGTAAGTACACTTCCAAAAAGCCAATTCTATTGTCGGCGCTGCGTGTATTTAATTTATTTACCTTTACGTTCGGTTAGTCCGGCGTTGAAAAAAGGATGCCAACATTTGTCGAGTCTTGGTCATAAATATCCGAAAGCGACAGCAGGGTCCGCCATTTTCCTGTTGACAAAATCGCACCCACAATACATTCAAACTTGTCTAAAGTTTCTATTGTTTATAGCCCGACTAGCGATTGCTAAGTGGAGCTAGCTCCCGCCTTTTAATTTGATTAAGTGAGCGCCTTAATATTCGCTAATGGCTGAAGATCATACAATTTTTATAATCCACTGTTACTGCGGTTTATTGTTATTTAGAAATTGTAGGTTCCACTTTAAATTGCTGACGTCATTGTGCGCGGGAGCCGAAAAGAAAATAATCTTGATGAAACGTCTTGCAATAAAGAGAGAATCGTCTCCATTGCCTTCTCGTGTTTTCGTCGGTATAAACCCGGACATTGAGTCGTCAAAGCGAAAAACTTTATATTCATACTAAGTCGGTCGACAGTTATTGTCTTCGTTAATAGGTTAGTACCTCATTCAAGGGTCTTATTGCGAACCTTTTTGTTAATGAGTTTTCTTAGATATACCTATGTACATAGATTGCCATCTGTTTTTATTGTTTAGTTAGGGTAAGTATTCTGGAGTATAACAAAACATGCTTATTATATGTAAGTATATTATATTAAATACAAACAAAAGATGCGAGCTCATATCTGCGGAATTGTAAATTTTATGCTTTTCATGTATATTTAACCAGTGTGTAACCGCCATACGTTAAATAAAATAGTACATTAATCAATTCAATTGGCTAGAAAAAGTGAAGGGATGAAGCCTTTGCAGCAGTGGGACACCATAGCTTAGTTGGCTATGCTAAAAAAACCTATTGAGTTTACTCGTAAAGACAATCAGAGTGATACAGACATAAAAGTGTGTTGTCCGTAACGTAACATAACTTCGTGAGAACTATTCCCGTAGTCGGACCGTACGCAGACCGTAATTTAAATCCTTACATAATTATGTAGGTATTACTCTTGCCGCTATAACAAAAAACAATGTTAATTAAATAAAATTAACAATGGGGATCTCCTATATACGAACGCACGGAGCCCTTCGTGTTGCCCGTCCAACTCGCTCTTGGTTGGTTTTTTTTACGACGTCAGAAATAGGATTAAATATTAGCTTGTCAATAATACCTATAAAACTCGACGAAGTACGAACTGCTTCCATTACAAGTGCTATTGGTGAAATTTACCCGAACAAGTTTTTGATGCTTATGCGACTTTGACTTCACTTCAGCCCACTTAAGAGTTGCTCGAAACTTTTAGTCTGAAAGGAATTCGTCATAACGCGGGTGTTTGCTCTGGATGGAATACTGAGAAAATGCCAAAATTGTTTTTAAAAGGTTTCGGAGAAAGTGGGGTGTCATTGAATGACCAGTAATTCTAAGAAAGACGGTTAGAGTACCGAATAGATGCTTAATAAACTAGCTTCTGCCCGCAACTTCTTAGGCGTATATATCAGTTTACAGCCTATCTATGTGCCTACCTATTATTTCTGGTGACAAGTAAGTACAAGCTTTGTGACTAGCCTAGACCTTTACGCCCGAAATTTTAGGGGTTTCGTAGCTGCCAAAAGTTGTCCCGAGATATCTCGTGCTACCATTTTTGATATTTACTCAGAAGCATCCAAAAGCAACAAAAATATATAAATATATAGCAATTAAACAAAATAAAATCTTATGCACCACCTTTTGCAAGAACACCACTTTTTACTGACTGGCGGAGTGCTACCAGTGCTTATCATTCCTTTCGAAGCGACTTTTGAAATGACTTTATTTTGGGTCATTTTCTTCTGTACATTGGTATTCAGATCGTCTCCACTGTCGTAATCAAGTAAAGAGAGGCGGAAGTCCCTATTGATTTTCCCCGTCATTCAGTAGCGTACCTTTTACAGCCTAATTTATTCACAAACTTTGGAGGTCATCCCGTATCACCAATACGGGAAGTTGTATGTAGTTACGTTACGAGATTGAAAGCATAGTTTCTCCATGTTGAAACTGAATACATATACCCACGTATTTACAGAATGGAGTAAAAGGGTTTGTAGGGATTCGTAACTATTTACATTTAGTGTTTTACAAAATAGAACTGGTTTAGGTTATTATTAACAAGTTCACTGTCCCATACAAAACGACCTGACAATGTCACAAATCTAACTGACAGTTGGATTGTGCATCCAGTATGGGGACGTCACATCATAGTGGGAGCACGGACTCCTGAAAAAGGGTGCGCCATGTCCCCACATTGGGGGCACCCGAACACGGGTACGTGTTATCTATAGGCACGCGGCAGCGTGTCAAGCCAAGTTAAAAAAAAAAAGAACTGGCGACGCAGCGACCGTGTGTTATATTACACGAACCATTTGGAGGCACTTTTGACCCCTCCATAACTTAAAATCTATTGAACGTAAACATATGAGATTAATACATTATTTATAGCATTATTGATATTGTAATTGGGAGGTCCAGAGGGTACGCTTTGTTGAAAGTGAGGCACTGCTGCACCGTTGCATTGGTCTCTAACCCTAACCTCAACACACTGAAAGTGAGGTTAATAAGTGTAAGATATGACTTTGTTTTGGTTTTAGCGCATACCTGCATGTAAAATCAAACTCAGAAATCACGCGGGGTTTTTTGGGCCACTTTTAGACCCCACTACGTGATCAGTCGTGAGGATTAGTAAGCCCCCTCCCCCCCCTCCCTTCGGACCCTCGCGTGAATTCTGGATGAACCCAAAACTCTAAAACTACATCCAGACCATGTATTAGTATATTTGTACGTAGTTGTAACAAAACCTGGCCGACGAGCTTTAGGCCTGTCATATGTTACATTTGAAATTGCAATAATTGCGGTAAACTTGCATTTTTGGTATGTTGTTTGGGTCCATGAGTATGCCAAATTTCAGTTCAATCGGATGCCGGCAAGTGGTTGAAAATTGTGGTTGTTGTGGTTGAAATGTTTGGATAGACCAAGGGTAGACCACAACCACAACAACCATAATTTTCCACCACTTGCCGGCATTCGATTGAGCTGAAATTTGGCTTATTTATGTCAGTTTGGTGACAGTGCAATATTATGGTACCATCGAGCTGATCTGATGATGGAGACAGAAGGTAGCCACAGGAACTACTAAACTACACACGATAAACCCATCGTGTTTTAGTCTCTTTAGAACCGTCACTACGAGTAGTTGATGACTATTGAAAAGAAGTACAGTCGGCAATAAAGTTTGTACCAAAAATGAAATTTTTGAAAGAATTTTTTTTTGGTTTATGGTCTTGAATAAAGGTAATTAAGTTTGCTACAACTTTATCTCTCATTAATTTCCCCGTAGATACCTCATTATTGATATTTGGGTCGAAAATTCCCCACTTTTTGGTTTTTCAGGAAAAACTCAGCGCGCGTTCATTTTAAACTGCTGCAAATCTGGGTAAATACTATCTAGGTGGACCCAAACAACATACCAAAAATGCAAGTTTACCGCAATTATTGCAATTTCAGCGTTTTTATATGTACGATATAACCAGCCTACTTGTGCGAGCGCGACACACTGATATTGAAATATTACTGAAATTAAAATTTTGCTAAATTGATAATCTTATAACCTGTGCCAATTAAAAATGTTGGCTTATACAGTCATCGTCAATAGTAGGTATATCACAGAGAATATCACAAAATACTTGGAAACATCCGAAATGGTAATTAATATTGGCGCTCCGGTACATTTATATTAGTACGATATCCTGAACAATTTGATCGCTTTGGCAAAGTCAATGTTGAAGACGATTTTGGATGTTACCAAGTATTTGTTGATCTTGACTGCGACGTAATATATGACGCTAACCGTACCATAGAATGGCATAAGATACAAGACAGTAGTAAACACACAGTATAGTAGTTTGAGCGAGTTATCGCGAGAGTGTCTGCCATTTTAGAATCCATATTTACGAGTATAGCATACGAAGGAGTAGCGAAGAAATGTCAAGTTTGCTCTAACTTACTATAACTACTGAAAATTGTAAATAGAAAAATCTTTTCAACGAAATTGTAATTTTGTATAGAGGTCAGTGGGTTCCGAACTCATCCTGCAGAGAGAGTAGCGGTCATCCTTTGCGACCGGCCGTTCGGCACTGCGCCAAGCACGTCCACAATTTACTTAGCTGTGGCTCTTCCACCGTGATATGAATACACTGCAGAAATATGCCTCTATTCTGTAGAGGTTTTGACAGTTTCCTCTGACGCTAACGTTGTCGTATTTTTAACTCACGACGTGCAAAGCAAAACGGGGCCGGGGGTGCTATAGGCAGGTATTGCCTCGCTCCTTAACGGATTAACTCATAAAAGGGAAAGAAAAATCTTGCTGGATCTCCATCAAGCCATCATTTGTTACACTTTATTAACGTTACTAGGAGTGTGTTGACGATTATAGAGACAAATGCAGGTGTCTCATTCTCAACACACCGTACTCTCGGGAACTCTGGCGGCTTTCTTAGCTAGTTATGTGTAATTTTTATTTTATTTTATTTAAAACACCAACAAGTTATTTCACATGGTCTGTTAGATTTCAACGAAGATACCTAGTCCTAACCACCTTCCATCATTAATATATGTAGGGACTAGCTTTTCCCTGCGACCTCGTCCGCTCTAGACTCTAGCGAAATAGCTAGTAAATTATTTTAGGAGCAGGCTCCATTATACTTCTCTTCCATAATCTGCCACTCCCTTTTCACACCTTTAAGAATTTCAATATTGTGAAATAATAAATAATATCTAAAACACGAAATGCTTCGCGGAATGCATTTTATTCACTAAACCGCACAGGTTTCGCCGGAAGATCAGCGCCGGCTCCCTCAGTCGGCATTATGCTGAGGCGAGACCTTTTTGTGACGTTTACTTGTAATGATCGTTTTTTTGTAACATTTTTATGTTCGTTCCGTCATAAATAAATGTTTTTCTTCTTCTTCTATTAATTAATTTATTTTATTTTATTAATTACACGGGATACCAACAGAGTACATAAGATAAGGTTACAATTGTCTTTGGTATAGTTATTACATTACATTTTAAAATTTTGACGAAATATTTTTTTAGTACCCGTTAAATAAATATCGGCTACACCTGAAAACCCGTCCTTTCCTGTCGAAAAAATAAGCAACTGGAAAGCATTCTTTTGTTATGTGCCCGGAGATCTATATCGGTCACCGGTAGATTAGACCACATTTAGAATTAGCCATATTAGTCTGCTTAGGGTAGCATACTTTTTGTATTGAGAGCTATGCATAATTAACAAAGTTTAAATCATAACATCATGCGTTGTTATCGTAAATAATATTTATAAATTGTAAATACAATCACAAAATACGTAAACAATTCTGATAAAGGCACGTTATCAAAATACATTTGTAATCACAATACATTTAAAAATAAATTATAAAGAAATAATTTATAAACGGCATGCCAAGGTTGATCGGAAAATACGTGTCTAGGGTGGGGCTTCTGAAATAATTTAATAACCCAAATATTTTACATAATCCGCCTGGAGCAGTTATGCTAACGAACTGACATTATGTTGCCCCTCTAGTCACTGTGTGAAGGTTTTGCACTCTCGACCGAGTTATCGCAGAGGGTTGTTTCGGAAAATCATTTGTTGCTTTAGGGAAAAGCGGGCAGTGTGAACGCGAAAGGCGGTATGGTTAGACGTGGCGCCGAGTCGTCCCGCCGCTGCCGCGTACGCGTGATCCTTGCTGAAACAACAAATGAAACGTGACACTGTTAAGCACCGTGTCGAAGTGCACATAAAGTGAGTGTAGCCGAAACATACTAACAGTTTAGGAAGCAGTTTATGAAACATTTTTCAGACACTTGGAATGAGTGAAAAAAGTAAGTTTGTTGGATCAAGTTCAATTTGTTTTTCATAAGTTTCAGAATCTATTTTAATTAAATAATTATTGGAAAATTTACCAATTGAAATTTATTGACATTTTCTTAGGTTTGCCCGACATTTTAAATATCACATTATCTTTGGTCGCGAGCTATTTAAAAATATAACAATAGAATAATTATTGAATTGACTAATTAAAACAAGTGATGATAACATCCTTAAGTACCTTGAAAGATACGACATATTCATTATTTGTTTTATATCTAGACACAATTCGATTCACACGATCAACCATAATTTTGGCAACAGAGCCATTGCTCATTGTTACGCTTTAAACATCGGAGGACCATCTGAAATTCAATAAACGATTACCAAATTCCAACGAACATAAAAAAACTACTTCAAAATGTATACAATAAAATTAGGTACTTTGAGTGTGACACTGACATAAGCTCTTATTTATTCTACTTTAATGTAATAGAGTTTTTACTCCAGTACCCGGCAATATTGCGTTACCGGCAAGGGGGCATTAATTGAAACTGATATTAATATGTTCCATTAGAAAATATTTCCATGTATTAGCAAATCATAATTATGTGATTTAACTGCAAAATTAAATTTCCTAAATCCACACCGCCAATGTACTACGTGTACTGCTCAAGATAACGTCATAGTAAACAAAACACTAAGGGCTGCTATTTGTACTGAGTTGTCACTACTTTGCAGTACACTGCTGGCAATAAATTTTTTTTTAGAAACTAAGTGAATTCGAAATTTTGGTTTAATAATAAAATTAAGCGCATGGTTAGGTTAAGAAACTACGTTTAAATACCCAACTTAAGAATAAAAGCCCACTTGCCGGTAACACACTGTATATTGCACGTCGGTCTTTGGAAAGAAACAATTAGGTGTTTACGACGATGTCCGAATACCGGCGAACGCCAATCAATTATATTATTAATTAATTGACGTTTCAGTGACGTTTCATATCAAATAAATACGGCACTTTATGGACTTTATTAGTTTACGTCAAATCGGTGACATGTAAACTTTGGATATCTATAGAGAGCTGTAACAACTACTAGAAAAAGTATTATCAAACAATCGTGTATCATTTTGTATATACAAAATATACGGTGTACCGAACTATTTGGCCACTTGGGCTGTTACATACTATATGACGCTGACTGTACATACACACAGAAACTCTATATTACATTAGCGTTAAACTAGAATATCCGATAGAACAAAGAGTATATCTTAGTATCAAACTCAACTATGAGTTCTAAAATATGTGCATGGACAAAGTGATCAAAATATGTGAACAACACTTTATTATCAAGTATTTAAGGTTGCTCAGCAATTTATAAACCTTTGGGCTCTTTCATATAATTTAGAACTCTACTGTACCTACCGTATACTCTTTGAATGTATCCCAGCCAGTGGACTGGCTCTCTGGTTCCTTGTTAATATATCTACTTATACCTGAATACATAGGGAAATCTCCAACACGACCACGCGGGCGGTTTAAACACTGGAAAACTCTAAAAGTTTGCGACTTTTTAAGTTCAGGAATGTACCTACCTCATTAAATTAAATGTTTTATTTACATGTCAAACGTTTAAGAATCAACAGGCTTCATTATCGTCGCCATCAAAAATCATAAGAAAAAAGACAAAAAACTTATTTCAGTCTAGCGGAGTCCAAACCGTTTTCATTCCGACTTTGTTCGAGTGGGCTCGAGCCGCGGGCCGCAATATCATTTCATCAATATCGACATTGAAAAATGGACGGTAACATGCGATTCGTTAGTCGCAAAGAGAAAATAATGCAAAATGCGGAGGTTCGGAACAGAGAACGGTTCTCATAGGCGGATAACAAAAGGAATGCAACGGGAGCGGGTATCGTCCGTTTGATGAGCGCCGTATCGACGCGGCGCTAGTATCCGCTGAAGTACCTTGACTCCACTAACGGTAGTATTCCGTGACTAACAGGAAAATTGTAGTACGATCCAGGCAGTATCTTCTTTGACTAATGGGAAGATTGTTGTACGAACCAGGCAGTATCTTTTTAGTAGTCTGTGACTAATGGGAAGACTGTAGGACGAACCAGGCAGTATCTTCTTAGTAGTCTGTGACTAATGGGAAGACTGTAGGACGAACCAGGCAGTATCTTCTTAGTAGTCTGTGACTAATGGGAAGACTGTAGGACGAACCAGGCAGTATCTTCTTAGTAGTCTGTGACTAATGGGAAGACTGTAGGACGAACCGGGCAGTATCTTCTTAGTAGTCTGTGACTAATGGGAAGATTGTAGTACTAACTAGGCAGTATTTTCTTAGTAGTCTGTGACTAATGGGAAGATTGTAGTGCGAACCACATTTAATAAACAATCGGTAATTATCATCATCATCAGCCCACCGTAGTCCACTGCTGAACATAGGCCTCCCCAAAGCCGAGCCACAATCGATAATAATGATATAAATTAACGAATGAATAGACAGAGACAGAGGTCAAGCTTTCTATAGATTCTGACTTGACTCACGATTGGGTATCGACGATCCATAATAACAATTTTATATTTGAAATTGAGCGTCATAAAGAGCTTGACCGAAAGCGAGACGAGCTCTTAAATTATAAATACGATTTATTTACATAGCGTCGAAATTCGTTTTAATTTAAATAATAGGCGTACAGATTATATTGCCCTATTTCTCTGTATTTGCCGGTAACACCTGCTCACTAAATTATAAATGACATTTAAGGCGAGTATTTAAAAAATATACCTACACAAACTCTTTTGAAATTTATTTGCTTGGGGGCGGGTTAGGAGGGATCCGCACCCACGTCTCCTACGGCTATCCAACTCAGGCGCTTTTACCTCTGACCTACAGAGGTTTCATTGAATGTAAATGTGATTTATTCATGTTTTTTTTTTCAGTGCATTAGCAATCAGATTGTATCGGAGCGAAAAATGTATTCAGAAATATCTGAGCACGAACGAATTGTTAAGGCATTAGAGTGCATGTACAGATATTTTTGAGCACCCTGAAGAGTATCTGTACTCTTCCAATTTTACAGTTGTCTTCAAATTTTACAGTTGTCTTCAAATAATTGAAGACAACTGTAAAATTTTCTTAAGGAGAAAATGAAACGTAACAACAGTGGTAAACATTGAATGTGTCAGATTGCCATTGGTCTATGAAGTTCGTCGCTCCCCAATCCCAACCACATTTCAATTTCAATGAGTGCTTCATATGCGATTTGACATAAAGTTAAAGAACTTGAAACAAAACTTACACTGTGATATCGTAGTCGCTGTAACGGCTGGCGTAGAGCTCGTAGCGCGTAGCAATGGCTACGCTGCAATGGTTTGCCTGAAGAGTTTTATTGATTGGTAAGCTTTATCGAACGAAATCGATTTATTATTAATATCATCAATGTGCAAATGTATTTATCAGTGGCGGAGCGTCCATACAACTCGATTCCCACCGGCTCGCCTAATTTTCAGCCAGCGCAGTTCTTTTACTACGGCTTATGAAGAATAAGAAAGGCAAACTATTTCCGGCTTCCTAAGAATAATTTTGACGCGCCGCCACTGGTATTTATTCCTTATTATTTTAACTAACGTAATGTATGTAATTACTTAATAAGATATCACACATAATAGAAGATACAATACCTATTGTAGGCCAGTGAAATCTTACAAATAAAAAAGCTAAAATCGCAAAGCAAGATGTAAAGCTGCATTTTTGGTATGTTATTCGCATCCCTTAGGAATAAAAAAATGAATAAAATGAACTTTATTCTGTAAGTAGGCCGCAACTGGCACTTTTACAAGTCAAACCCTACTAGCGTTTCACAGAGGCCACTGCCGAGAAGAAACGCCGAAAGAAACTCGACAGTCAGCCATTTTCTCACAAATATATGCTTATTACAATGATAAATATGCTTATTATAAGGAGTATCTGAAACTACAATTTGCAAGCAAAAAAAGTTGTGCTACCTGTATGATACGTGAAAAACTGCAAAATCTTCGGACTTTTTTCAGGTATTGTAGTTCAATTCAAAAACTATGGGTTTTTGACATTACTTGTAAATGTCATTTTTAAAGAATATTAAATTTGCAACAATTTTAGCCTACCTACATGATGTTTCAATGTTATAAGACATACGGAGCTGTAGATAGGCTTCAATTGTTGGAAATTTATTGTACTTTAAAAATGCTAAAGACAAGTAATGTCAAAAAGCCAAAGGTTTTGAATTAAACTACAATACTGAAAAAAGTCCGAAATTTTTACATTTTTTTACGTATTACGCAGGTAGCACAACTTTGTTTTGCTTGCAAAATGTGGTTTCACGCTACCCAAAGGGGTCTAAATAACATACCAAAAATGCAGCTTTACATCTCGCTTTGCGATTTTAATGTACAATTTCACTGCCCTATTGGCAGTACACAAACAAATGAGATCGTCCAATAGAGGATAATCACCCGCTGGCAGCCCATCAGGAGTCTACAACATACAGGGAGCGTCATATAGTATGTAGCAGACAAAGTGGCCAAACACTTCGGTAGACCATACAAAATATACGGTGTACCGAACTAATTTGGAACTGTACACGCTTTCAAGTAATTTCGTAAAAAGTACAAAATAAACACTCACTAGGTCGTCAGCTACAGCAATCTTTACAACATCTGTTTTCGAACGTGCCCGGAACTGAAAAGGAAACAACTAATCGAGCGCAGACGAAAAAACAATGTATTTTGCCCTAGCTGAGCATTTGCCGAGTAAATAAACTCTGCCCCAAGACAATTTCACTCGCTCTGCCCGTACAAATGAAGTGAATAATGTTTTCTCTGTCAAAGTCTTTATAATACTCTCAAAGTTTGAATTTCGCCTGGCCCGTGGAAAGGTGTTTTCATTATACCTGTACTGTACAGTCAGAAGCAAAAGTAGCTACGCGTAGAAATAGGTCAAAATGACCTAAACACGACTTTAGTATGAGGGAATACAAGTGTGTGTAAATCATTTTCAACACCTCGCCCGCGTAGCTACTTTTGCTTATGACTGTACCCAGAAATGAAATGAAGTCACCGAACTATAAGGTTTATAAAAAGAGTTTTCTAAGGCCCAAGCCACACACAAGCGGCGTAAGGCAAAAATCGTAAGGCATAAGGTGGCATTAGCATAAGTAAGGCACGTTTGTATACACCGCTTGTGTGTATTTCGCGCCTAATACAGATGTATTGAATGTTTTTCCATTGGAAAAACTCGAAATAGGATAAAAAACACAAGACGTTTCAACCAATTACCGCATAAAAAAATCTCAGTAGATAGATTACAGAATCTTATCCTGTAAGGGGAGAGAATGATGGACCTGCAGCTGACACAATACTTAGCAAATATTACAAATTAGGGCGCCATCAAACCACCGCGCTCGAGGTATCATGTGCAAAGGCGGGGAGTGATTGATGTTCAGCGGCCGTAGATTATATTGATGCTAAGCCGACGCCCTTTCAAGATGTTAATCGTTTCCTTTCAAACACGCGACGTAGACAAATTTAATTAAACAAGCTTTAACACCGCCTTGGACCCTTTATTATTAGTATGGCTTACGTGCTCTCACGGAATGTTTAACTATACGTAATATAAACATTAAATATAATATAAACCCATTATAAACCCTATCGAGCACCGAGAGAATTTTTTTATTTATAATATTTTGTATTACTATTTTCATTGCCTGTTTTTAGGGTTCCGTACCCAAAGGGTAAAACGGGACTAAGACTCCGCTGTCTGTCCGTTCGTCTGTCACCAGGCTGTAATCTCATGAACCGTGATAGTTAGACAGTTGAAATTTTCACAGATGATGCCTTTTGTTGCCACTATAACAACAAAAAATACCGAACGCCCACCGAGGGTTCCGTACAAATTTGACAAGAACATGGCAGGCTCTAGTAGTTTTTGTGACGAAATCCCTCGAACTACGCCAGCTCTTGGCATCCGAAGTTTAAAAAGGTATTTTTTATGTGGACTAGTAGGTGTCGCTATACGGAACCCTTCGTGCGCGAGTCCGACTCGCACTTGGCCGGTTTTATTTTTGTTGTTGACAATATACTTTGAATTTTATAAACATATGGATGGGTGAAAACCAGATGATAAAATATTACGTAACGAAAGTTATCCATATCTAATGGTATGAGTATATTTTGTTATGAAATAGTCTATTAAAAATATGTAATGCCTTAACTGGATTTCATTATGACTACCTACGTCATAATGAAATCCAGTTAAGGCGCCTGTAGAGGCAAGGCCTTCTCCATACAAACTCTGTGCAAGTTTTATTCGTCGGTTTTGGCACTCCGGCATATAATTTTTTTTTGGTTGTTAATATTGGATATATGAAGATTGTCAAACAAAAAAATTCAAAAGAATGAAAATAAAAATTATAAAAAAATAAATGATTTTTTTTTCTTGGGGGTCTGGATAACAGAAAAATAAGCATACTGACCAAAAAACATAAGTGTAATGCAAACACAAGCAAACAAAATCTTGCACAAAGTTTGTATGGAGAGTGCTTGCCTCTACAGGCGCCTTAAGGATCTTGTGTTTTTACCCATATTATAACGACAATAATATAATAAGTACAGCTTCCTTATACATTATACGTATTTCTTGAAGGGTATATGTATGATGTTCGCAATAATTATAGGATATCTATGATAATCTGTATTATAGGATACCTAAGTCCAGTAAATTGTGCCCAGGTATTGTGACATGTAAAAGAGCCCTTGAGGCCTACTTGCAGAATAAGGCGCTCGATTGTCTTATGCGTCAAACGCATGCGTTCCATATAAATACGTTGCGTCAAACGCATTGCGTTGAATTAATACGGTCATTCTGTGTAATCATTAATCAATGTATGGGGGAGTCACACAAATTAATAAAGTTTTGAAACTTGTGTGGTATGATACCTTTGGGTATGGCTTTTAGAACTCACAACTCTCCCCTCCCCTTCCCTTGACGGTGTGGCGCAGTAACCGAAATCAAACTAGCTGTAACTTCAATACCGTTAAGCCTATAAAAAAAAAAACCTTTTTTGTAAAAAAATTAAAGTGGATTTTTTTTGCCTTTAACAGCTTTTTCTTATCTGCAATAATTTTCGAAGCGTAAAGGGGTGGGGAGGGGAAGAGTTGTGCGTTTTGAAGACCATACCCCAAGGTATCCTGTCACACAAGTTTCAAAACTTTATTAATTTGTTTGTGTGAAAACATAGAATGACCGTATTAAATGTATTTATATGGAAACGCATGCGTTTGACGCGTAAGACAAACGAGCGCCTTAAATGTTTGAATTTTGTAATTCGATAACTTAGTAACGTTACACATTGTTTCGGTTAGTTATCTCAAAAAAGGTATCTACTGCGTTACCCAAATTTTAACTGACATTTGGTACCTAGTTAGTAGAGTGGTGGTAGTGGGTAGTAGTTGGTTAGGTGATGCGCTCAACTAAAATAAAACAATAATAAATCAGCAAATATGCTCGAAAATGGTGATTGTGCAAAATCAAAGGCAGCAACAATCGCGACGAGGATTTGAAAAACTGGACCGTCTCACTCATATTCCAGTATTTTCCTGGTCCGGGATTGGATTCTGGTGCTGGTGCGGTCCCCGTGGGTCCATGATCATCGATCTTGGAATAACTGTACACCACCATAAAACAGTAGATATTAAAGACTGAAAAATAATAATGTTTTAAGCTTATTGTCCGCTTCAACGCTGTAAGCTCCTAAATACAATATTCTCATCTAACGAACGCGGGAGCCATGACTATGTGTAGGTATTGTATTACACGTAGGTATCGTAACAGCAGCTTTCCGAACTCACGCACATTACCACTAGGTAGTATAAGAAAATGAAAATATTTATTAGGCTAAAAGTTGTATACATATCTGCACTTCGTAATGATTTGCAGACATAGGTAGTAGGAACAAAAATAAGTATTTTTTGTTGAGGCAACCTAAGTTAAACAAAAAAAAGGAAGCCTGGTGGCGCTTACAAAAATATATTTTAAAACTTCAATAAGTACCACGTGCAGCGATTTCGTCTACTATAAATTTCAACCAAGATTGATTATACCTAGAGAGAATATTCCAATTTATTATACTAAAAACGTACTAATTTTGTTCTTGTTTAGAGCTTATCCTGGGCACAGAGGGCTGCGAACCGAAACCGAACTAAACGGTAGTAGTGTAGTGTAGTCTAGTACCACGCAATCATGGCTCGTGCGCGTCTGTGAGAAAACAACAATAGAAGAAAAATCTAAACTTACGTACGCGTTATAAAAATGACTTCAGGAATTTCCCCCGACATATACATTCGATCGTCGTCGCGAGAAAATTTTAAGAAGTATAATATAAGTCCATATATAAAATCAACGGGGCATTTTATCAGCAATAATAGTGCATACAAATCTTTTTCCCATTGTTTATTCTGTGGAAAAAAGAAGTATTCAATTGAATTCTCTTAACGTATGCGTGAGGAGATGCTTAAAGCTTAAGCCACACAGAGAGCGGGAGGGCGGTAGCAGCGCGTGAGCGGGCGGTAGCGGCGCGGGAGCGGGACGTGAGCGGGACGGGAGCGGGCGGTAGCGGCGCGGGAGCGGGCGGCAGCTCCCGCGCGGCTCCCGCCTGCTCCCGCGCGCCTCCCGCGCCGCTACCGCCCGCTCCCGTCCCGCTCACGTCCTGCTACCGCCCGCTCCCGCGCCGCTACCGCCCGCTCACGCGCCGCTACCGGCCTCCCGCTCTCGGCGCTGCGGCTTAAGCTTTATTGTTGTTTTAAGAGACTAAGAAAAGGAGGGTTTCAATTAACTGTGACTATTTTTGTAAGTTTGTTACACGATTATTCCGCCAATTTATTATGATGTTTTTTTTTTTGAGTAAGTCTTTCAAAGGTCCTATAAAATTTTCATCAAAATAAATTCAGTAGGTACTATTTGAAAAAATCATCTAAAACAATATCCTATCAAAACATAAATGTGAAATGGGAGCCAAGTTCAATATTAAGAATATGCGCCGTTATTGAAAAAGAAGCCAAAAAAAGAGTTGATATCTATATGGGTGCCAAGTTCTGCGTAGAAAATCCGGAAAGTTGAGATGTAATTCAAGGTCAAGATTTTGACTTGGCTAGTTTTTACCAACAAACCAAAGTTTTGAAAAATACTATAGGCAAATATAATATAGCATGTACGTAAAAACCAGCCAGGTCAAAATCTTGACCTTGAATTACATCTCAACTTTCCGGATTTTCTACGCAGAACTTGGCACCCATATAGATATCAATTCTTTTGTTGGCGATGTCAATAACGGCGCATATTCTTAATATTGAACTTGGCTCCCATTTCACATTTATGTTTTGATAGGATATCATTACTTTTTGTTCAGAAATTTCTGTTTATTTATATAGTTTATATTTTACATACATTTTTGCCAATAAAAAAATCAATAGGCGCTTAGTGTGTAAATAATAATTGTTATTTGGAAAATATTACAAATCGTAAAAAAATCACTGTTTATGTTTCTCAGCTTCGTAACCATACATTTACACTCCTCCATGCCAAATTTCAACTTCCTAGGTCACCTGGAAGTGGGTTAGGTTTTTGATTATTCCCAATCCAAGTACTAACCTAGTGTTAAAAAATCCTATTTTTAGATGTTTGTATCATAATAACCGATTGAGCTATATTCATGAAATTTGGGAATCTAGTTAGCCTTCAGGATCTTAATAAAAGTACCAAATTTCATATGTGTACGTTCAATACATTTTGAGTTGCGTAAGGGTCAAAAGTGGCACCAAATGGTTAGTGGAATATAACACACGGCCGCTGCGTCGCCAGTTCTTTTTTTGACCTTGGCTTGACACGCTGCCGCGTGTCTAGATTTACATGATACTGGATTGGAATGAGATCAATTGGCACCAAAAAATAACCTTTTTCTCGCATATTATATGTTTTTTACTTAAATGTATAAATACCAATCTCAAATCAAATCGAGAGGGTCGGTCTACTAAGACCATTTTCGCGTAGCCGCACGGGATTTGGTAGCTGCCCTCACGGACCCAAAAAGAAAATCCACCTGTATATTTATATGTAGGATACCTTTTCAACCCCAAAATACAAGAAGAGGATGCTGCCCACGCCGGTAAGAATACACATGATGTATGTGACAATAGCCAGTAGCACCCCTGAAAGAATTAAATCGAGGCTTAGTGAATTCAACTCACAACATGAATACGTTCATGTTCAATGTTCAGTTTGTTCATAGGAGGCGTGGTATGATTAAAAATGTAGCTATTAAACTTAAGAGTAGGGGTAGGGCAAGCTCTCTCCATACAAACTTTGTGCAGGATTTACTTCGTTTGTGTTTGCATTAAAGTTATGATTTTTGGTCAGTATGCTTATTTTTCTCATAGCTATTTCGTGATGTAAATTTTTTATTTTTATTTTTTTATTATTTTTTTAAATTTTGTTTTTTTTTTTAATATTTGAAAATTTTCACATCACGATCTTCGCATAGGTATCTAATATTTACAACCAAAAAAAAAATTATATTTGTTAGGGCCAAAACCGACGAATAAAACCTGCACAAAGTTTGTATGGGGTAGGCCTTGCTCTACCCTGCGCCTTAAGGCTGGTCATAGTGGTCATCTGAATTGGGAATTTATATGAGAATTCAATTTAACTTACATTTGGAACCATATACTAGGACTACACTTTTAGGTGGAGTTTATAGACCTCAAACGACCGAGTGAAACGAAGGTCTCAGTTTTAGCTTCGACAAAAATGGTTTCGTATGTCCGGGTTTCCGGTTGTTCTCCTCTACAGGTCGCATTTCTTAACCGATTCTCGTGAAATTTTGTGAGGAGGTATGTATATAATATAAGTCCATATATAAAATCAACGGGGCATTTTATCAGCAATAATAGTGCATACAAATCTTTTTCCCATTGTTTATTCTGTGGAAAAAAGAAGTATTCAATTGAATTCTCTTAACGTATGCGTGAGGAGATGCTTAAAGCTTAAGCCACACAGAGAGCGGGAGGGCGGTAGCAGCGCGTGAGCGGGCGGTAGCGGCGCGGGAGCGGGACGTGAGCGGGACGGGAGCGGGCGGTAGCGGCGCGGGAGCGGGCGGCAGCTCCCGCGCGGCTCCCGCCTGCTCCCGCGCGCCTCCCGCGCCGCTACCGCCCGCTCCCGTCCCGCTCACGTCCTGCTACCGCCCGCTCCCGCGCCGCTACCGCCCGCTCACGCGCCGCTACCGGCCTCCCGCTCTCGGCGCTGCGGCTTAAGCTTTATTGTTGTTTTAAGAGACTAAGAAAAGGAGGGTTTCAATTAACTGTGACTATTTTTGTAAGTTTGTTACACGATTATTCCGCCAATTTATTATGATGTTTTTTTTTTTGAGTAAGTCTTTCAAAGGTCCTATAAAATTTTCATCAAAATAAATTCAGTAGGTACTATTTGAAAAAATCATCTAAAACAATATCCTATCAAAACATAAATGTGAAATGGGAGCCAAGTTCAATATTAAGAATATGCGCCGTTATTGAAAAAGAAGCCAAAAAAAGAGTTGATATCTATATGGGTGCCAAGTTCTGCGTAGAAAATCCGGAAAGTTGAGACTACACTTTTAGGTGGAGTTTATAGACCTCAAACGACCGAGTGAAACGAAGGTCTCAGTTTTAGCTTCGACAAAAATGGTTTCGTATGTCCGGGTTTCCGGTTGTTCTCCTCTACAGGTCGCATTTCTTAACCGATTCTCGTGAAATTTTGTGAGGAGGTATGAAAATTAAAAGAAAGTTTTTTGTCGAGTCAATTTTTGGAAATTTAAAAAAAAAAACTTTTTATCAATGATTTCCTGTTTTTCTGCGGCCGTTTTTTCCTCTATAGGTCGCATTTCTCAACCGATTCTCGTGAAATTTTGTGAGCAGGTTCGGTAACTTTATAGAATTTTTTACTGAGTCACTTTTTGGAAATTAAAAAAAAAAAACAAATTTTTTATCAATGATTTTGTGTTTTCTCGGCCGAATTTCGATTTGTTCACCTCTAAGGGTCGCATTTCACAACCGATTCTTGTGAAGTATTGTGAGCAGGTTGTTTAATTACATAGAATATTTATTAATGTCAAGTAATTAAAAAAATCAATGTTTTGTCCTATTCTACAGCATTTCTCAACCGATTCTCGTGAAAAATTGTATGCAGGTTCAATATCTAACATAGTTTTTGGAAATTAAAAAAAAACACTCACGAGGTCTTCAGCTCACAGAGCCACTAGTGATAAATCTACATAATATACCTAAGTTATTTGCGTCAAAAATATTGTTGTACTCACCAATACCTATTAATGTGGGATACCCGGCGAAGAAAATCGATACCATCAACATAAAGATCGCGATTATAATGCTGCCTATGCGCAGCCTAACGCAGAAGCAACAAGTTTTTAGTAACACCATGATCACTGAAACAAATAAACTATGTGGTTATGATGGCTGTTTCTCATACAAATTTGCCAAGCAACTATATTGAAAAATAGATTTGGTAAAATATTAGCCTTTTTCATCGCTATAAACGCTTAAGTCGGCAAGGCGGGCCCCTCCACAGCCCAAGCCGTACAACTGCGCACAGATTAGTATGAGGTTCGCTGTGGAGGGGCGCGGCGTCGTGGCGCGCACTATAGAGTGATTCAATGATTACAATAGTTTAACAATATTGTCGAATTTGGAGTAATTATTTTCCGTTTTGTGAAGAGAATGTTTGCACCTCTACTTACCATGAGTTTTGCTGTCGTGTAAGCTAGCTTATTTTCACCTGAGAATGTCAAACATATAGAATAATATAATGAATAATATACAGTCTATTTTAACATAGGTATTATAAAAATTAAGTCGTTAACCTAATATACTGCATCCAATATGACAAAGTGACGGCTGGTGTTGATTCTGACACTGAAGTATCGATTAATGAAGTAGTTTTTAATAACGTGGCAATACTCCTATGCTTTTGGCAGAGGGGTAAGTATATCAATGGCGGCTCCCGTCTTAAATGCTCTAAGACTCCAAGGGATAGGATCGCGCGAGCGTCACTTAGAGCAAGCGCACACCAAAGAGAACCACTACGTTCTAGCGCACACAGAGAGCGTTCTGCGTTCCGCGTTCTGCGTTCAGAGTTGTATGTATTCAAGTGGCGTTCTGACTGCCTGCTGTGTGCATTATATCAAGGGACTCGGGACAATAAGGTCCAGTGGGGCTAGCATAACATGCATCTCGTCTCTACTCGCACGCGAGATAGGCTACCTGTCACTGTCTGATTAATGCTGCCAAAAAGTGACAGGTAGCTTATCTCGCGCGCGAGTAGATACGGAATGCATGTTGTGCTAGAGGGGCAGGTCAATAGAAATAAGAAATGATGTAAACAGACCAATTTACCTTCATTACTTCGTAATCACGCACTTTTAAAGAGCGAACACAGTCTTACCAACAATTTATAGACATAATCCTTGTATTTGCATTCATTTTAAGCTATAATATCTTTTAATTATTCATATTTCAATAAAAACAATTTTCGTTTACAATGATTAGTTATGTGACAATAGCTTGTCAATTTTTGAAGTGAAAACTTCTTTAGCGGCGCTGAGCACTTTTGAACTGGGGAAAAATTGTTAAAATCAGCTCCTTCGCGCTATAAAAATTTCAATTTTATCTGGTATTTACTTAGAATTATAATAATCTAGGGTTCTTTATATATATATATATATATATATATATATATATATATATATATATATATATATATATATATATATTATAATTTATTTGATACATTAATAAATATTTAAACAACATCTGCCAAACTGCATAACAGTAAAGTTTGTCGGCAGAAAAACAAGTTACCCTCCACCACTTAAAAATATTGAGTACATCACATCTGATGGTATTTACTTGTTATTGTTGCGCTTATATTTGAATAGCTATTTCAAATATAAACACAACAACAATATGGTATACTTATAGTCCTTAGTTACATTTTTTAGGACCACGGTGCAAGTGTTAAAGTGTCCTACATTACAATACCTCTAAAAGAGCGTGAGTGGCACTAAAATTCTAAAATAGTACATTACTTAACAAGGGCGGCAAAACAAAGAATGTCCCAGATCGCAGGTATTTGACGCCCGAGCCGAAGGCAAGGGCGACAAACATGCGCTCCGAGGCTCTCCCCATTACCGCCCGTGTTACTTAAGTACAAAATTTTATGTCACCCCCCTGCCAGGAAGCGGGATCTCCCGCCCCATATAGAATGATAAACGGGCTATATATATATATATATATATATATATATGTAGTTTATTTTACTAAAATTGCTATATCACATATTAATAAGTAAAAGAACCAACTACAATAATATGAACAATTTTTCTATGAAAATTTGAAATTTTTGATTACGCATGTTTCGGATTTTTTGAAGCGTCAAGGGGTGGGGAGGGGAGAGTTGTGAGTTTTGAAGACCATACCCCAATGTATCATGTCACACAAGTTTCAAAACTTTATTAATTTGTTTGTGTGAAAACATAGAATGACCGTATTAAATGGATTTATATGGAAACGCATGCGTTCGACGCGTAAGACAAACGAGCGCCTTAAATGTTTGAATTTTGTAATTCGATAACTTAGTAACGTTACACATTGTTTCGGTTAGTTATCTCAAAAAAGGTATCTACTGCTTACCCAAATTTTAACTGACATTTGGTTCAAGTGGCTAGTTAAATTCGCATTATTCGATTCGCATCTACGTATTTTTTTAACCTGTAAAGTATTATTTATAATTATAACTATGCCGTAGAAATGAAGTATTGTTCTTAATTAGTAATTAAGTAGGTGATGCGCTCAACTAAAATAAAACAATAATAAATAAGCAAATATGCTCGAAAATGGTGATTGTGCAAAATCAAAGGCAGCAACAATCGCGACGAGGATTTGAAAAACTGGACCGTCTCACTCATATTCCACTATTTTCC
This sequence comes from Cenopis cana, assembly GCA_951800055.1. NCBI lineage: Eukaryota > Metazoa > Arthropoda > Insecta > Lepidoptera > Tortricidae > Cenopis > Cenopis cana. The sequence goes on along the minus strand of OX637482.1, from coordinate 10,303,222 downwards.
TGGTCCGGGATTGGATTCTGGTGCTGGTGCGGTCCCCGAGGGTCCATGATCATCGATCTTGGAATAACTGTACACCACCATAAAACAGTAGATATTAAAGACTGAAAAATAATAATGTTTTAAGCTTATTGTCCGCTTCAACGCTGGAAGCTCCTAAATACAATATTCTCATCTAACGAACGCGGGAGCCATGACTATGTGTAGGTATTGTATTACACGTAGGTATCGTAACAGCAGCTTTCCGAACTCACGCACATTACCACTAGGTAGTATAAGAAAATGAAAATATTTATTAGGCTAAAAGTTGTATACATATCTGCACTTCGTAATGATTTGATGAAAGCATAGTAGGTACAATACTTTGCAGACATAGTAGGAACAAAAATAAGTATTTTCTGTCGAGGCAACCTAAGTTAAACAAAAAAAAAGGAAGCCTGGTGGCGCTTACATAAATATATTTTAAAAACTTCTATAAATTTAACCACGTGGTGCAGCGATTTCGTCTACTATAAATTTCAACCAAGATTTATTATACCTAGAGAGAATATTCCAATTTAATAAACTAAAAACGTACAAATTTTGTTCTTGTTTAGAGCTTATGGGCACAGAGGGCTGCGAACCAAAAACGAACTAAACGGTAGTAGTGTAGTGTAAATATTCTAGTTCCACGCAATCATGGCTCGTGCGCGTCTGTGAGAAAACAACAATATAGAAGACAAATCTAAACTTACGTACGCGTTTCAAAAATGATTCCAGGAATTGTCTTATATATGTCATTGTTGTGAGATGGTTTTACGACGAATAATATAATTCCATATATAAAATCAACGGGGCATCTTATCAGCAATAATAGTGCATACAAATCTTTTGCCCATTGTTGATTCTGTGGAAAAAAGAAGTATTCAATTGAATTTTCTTAACGTACCTATGCATGACGAGATGATTTATTGTTGTTTTAAGAGACTAAGAAAAGGAGGTTTTCGATTTATCTGTGACTATTTTTGTATGTTTGTTTCACGATTATTCCGCCAATTTATTTTGATGATTTTTTTTTATAGTAAGGCTTTCAAAGGTCCTATAAAAAATTTATCAAAATAAATTCAGTGGGTACTCTTTGAAAAAATCATCTAAAACAATATTTACATGATCCTGGATTGGAATGAGATCAATTGGCACCAAAAAAATGACCTTTTTCTCGCATACTATGTTTTTTACAAAAATGTATAAACGCCAATCTCAAATCAAATCGAGGGTCGGTCTACTAAAGTAGATGTACCCTTTACCGGATCTGCCCTATCACCGGATTTTCTATATTTTAAGCCATAAGTCGAGTTCTTACAGCTAATATTACGTGGTGATATTTTTTTCCGTTAGCTAGATACCTATTCCTTCCACTACGAGGCAAAGAAAGCCATTTTGTTTCTCAGTTGTAACGGGAGAATCGATTGAGCAGGTCGATCGCGGCGTTGTATGGGACTCTTTACGAAAATGGTTAAGAAACTGAGTGTACTTCGTAAGGTCATAAAAGCGTTTAAAAGTGACTTTATGCTTCAAAATAGGGTGTTATCGTATCATGAGTTAATAAGTGTGTGTGTTTGAGTTAAATAAGTGAAATTAGTGCAGTCAAATTTACAGAATTCAACAAAAATGTAAATTCGGTGATGGGTCACCCTCATCTACTGCTTGAAGGTTTTACCGAACAGCGTTCGGAATCAGGAAAACGTATGTTTTGAAAATTATTTTTTCACTCGTTAATCATAAACGTTATATATATACTACTCCGCTTTACACATATCCAATTAACAGAGTAATTTAATGAGCAATTACCGAACGCCTATAAACGAGACAGATTTTTTGTAAATTGCATTTGAAATGTATAGTTTTCACGACTTTTTGACGTCAAAATAAGCTTCATTGACCAGGTAATTTTAAAAATTCCTTATTACTTATTTAACATCAGTAGAAGCAAAATAATTGTGTATTTATTATTTTGCAATAGTTCTTATTTCTAGATAAAATGTACTTATGTTGTTATGGAAGAATCATTAAGATTAAAACACTATTTTATTAAATATGTTCGCGTGATAGGTTCAATGTGTACGCTTTACCGAACGCCCGTTCGGTAAAGCGTACCCATGGTCTCTGATACCGAACATATGATTATCTCGGCCTAGCTGCTATTTGTCGTTCATTGAAATATAAACCATATTCAGCATACAGCTAGATCTATATTGAAATGTGTTATTTTTCGTATATCTTTTAAAAAAAGCCAGCGCTACTTAGATGTAAACCGTTAACGAATAAATTATGTAAAAATAAATTATTGGCGATTAGCGAAGAATTTTTAATAGATATGTATATTATTTATATTAAAAAAATATTTGATTTAAATTTTTAATTATAGACAGTTTTTTCTTAGCTTAAATTACCGTCAAGATTGCTCGAAATCACGAAACTAGTGCAGTTAGGTTGAAATAAATAGTCACTCATCAGTTTACAAACTCGCACACTGCCATCATTCCATACATTTCTTCCCTAGTTCGGTGAAACGGCATGCCGATCCGGTAATGGGTGCAAATTCCGTTTCTTAGTTCGTTGAATGGGACAAATCAGTGTAATCGATATAAAAAACTTTAAAAAATATTTTTATATACGTCTAACTATGTACTAAATTTCGACATAGATTTAAATGATGACAAATTTATCTATCTTCACCATATGCTGTTGATCATACTCGTACAAAAATTCTAAACCTTATTAAAAAAACAAACGTACATGTAGGTCTTAAGCGTCCGGTGAAGGGTACTTTTACCTTACTAAGACCATTTTCGCGTATCCGCACGGGATATGGTAGCTGCCCTCACTGACCAAAAAAGAAAATCCACCTTTATATATATTTATATGTAGGATACCTTTTCAACCCCAAAATACAAGAAGAGGACGCTGCCCACGCCAGTAAGAATACTCATGATGTATGTGACAATAGCCAGTAGCACCCCTGAAATAATTAAATCGAGGTTTAGTGAATTCAACTCACAACATGATACGTTCATGTTCAGTGTTCAGTTTGTTCATAGGAGTCGTGGTATGATTAAAAATGTAGCTATTAAACTTAAGGCTGGTCATAGTGGTCATCTGAATTGGGAATTTATATAAGAATTCAATTTAACTTACATTTGGAACCATATAAAAAGACTACACTTTTAGGTGGAGTTTATAGACCTCAAACGACGATGTATTAGAAATTATAGGTACGATATGGCATGCGTGACCAAATTTGAACATGATATTATGATAAATCTACATAATATACCTAAGTTATTTGCGTCAAAAATATTGTTGTACTCACCAATACCTATTAATGTGGGATACCCGGCGAAGAAAATCGATACCATCAACATAAAGATCGCGATTATAATGCTGCCTATGCGCAGCCTAACGCAGAAGCAACAAGTTTTTAGTAACACCATGATCACTGAAACAAATAAACTATGTGGTTATGATGGCTGTTTCTCATCCAAATTTGCCAAGCTACTATATTGAAAAATAGATTTGGTAAAATATTAGCTTTTCTCATCGCTATAGACGCTTAAGTCGGCAAGGCGGGCCCCTCCACAGCCCAAGCCGTACAACTGCGCACAGATTAGTATGAGATTCGCTGTGGAGGGGCGCGGCGTCGTGGCGCGCACTATAGAGTGATTCAATGATTACAATAGTTTAACAATATTGTCGAATTTGGAGTAATTATTTTCCGTTTTGTGAAGAGAATGTTTGCACCTCTACTTACCATAAGTTTTGCTGTCGTGTAAGCTAGCTTATTTTCACCTGAGAATGTCAAACATATAGAATAATATACATTCTATTTTAACATAGGTATTATAAAAATTAAGTCGTTAACCTAATATACTGCATCCAATATGACAAAGTGACGGCGTGTAGTCAAATTGTAGTCTGTGGGTGTAGTTGCGGGAAGATTTAAATATATGTCAATCAGTTAAAAGTATTTTCTTGGTATTTTCAAAGAGAATATAAGGCTAAGCGCATACAGAGAGCGTACTGCGTTCAGCGTTCCGCGTTCTGCGTTCTGCGTGCAGAGTTGTATGAATTCAAGGAACGTTCTGACTGCCTGCTGCAAAGAGAATATTGGGACCGTGCGCGACGACAGCGCCACGGACAGGTGGCCATTATGGACAATTTGTCATAGCTGTCAAGCCAGAAATAAGTAAATATTGTGAGAAAAATTAATGAAATCTTGTGTTATTTTACTATATTAGTCAATATTGGACGATGGTAGTCTGTAACATTATTGCCAATAACATTAAAATTGTTGTTTTCAGTTGTTGTTGTCAGGTTAGGTGACTTACTTTTTTTTCTTACGGCAATTATCCACTTATTTCTTTGGTCTCGTTTCCACCACGGTCTTGAAAACTGGTAAAATTTACAGTCGCTATTCTGTGGTGTTTTTACAATTCACAATAACACATTTTACTAGAGCCATATTAAATTTATCTCAAAAATGATTAGAAAGTGTTAACTGCAATATGGATTTGACAGCTCAAGTCAATAGACCGCGGGCCAACGACAGGTCACGATTACCAATCTCCTCTCGCATGAAAACTACATAGAGTGGTTAAGAAAGATGAATAAAAAATTACTGTGGACGTCTGCCACGATTCCGTTGGTGGGTTGAGGAGCAGCAGCCTCCCAAAGACGTAAAAAAAATAATTAAATTCAGTCATTTCCTCTCGCATGAAATTTTGTCAGATGATAGTTTATGGACTATTATGAAGAAATAAATTCGTCTGCCACTTGTATCGCGGTGGAAAACCCGTCTGCCAAGGGCCTAAACATTGTATGGGATGAAAAGAAAAAAACAATGTACATCGGCGTGTGGGGTATCTATGGATAGGTCTTTAAAAATGATATAGGGGTTTCTAAAAAACTTTTCCATTTAATTCAACCGTTGGTGAAATATTCGCCGTGAAAGTCGTAAAAAGTTCATCCCCCTCTTTAATTTCTAAACTGTGAGGTCAAAAATTCTGAAAAAATTGGGAGGGTGTAAATAAATAAAGACTTAAAAATATTCGGTTTGAATAAACTACGTCAAACGGTTTTTGAATAAACGCTGAAAAACTGTCATGTTCAAACAAAACGACTTAAGCGACGTGAGTTTCCCATACAGATACGACCATTTTTGCTACGATTTATTGAATAGTGGTTTAAAATGTGAACTAGTACGTGTGGGTACGGAAACCTTCATTGTGTGTAATCCCAGACGCACTCTAGGACTGCTTGAAAGTTATTCGACATGCCTCAGGTCGTGTCTTCATAGGAAACTCACGTCACTTAAGTCGTTTTGTTTGGGCAAGACAGTTTTTCAGCGTTTATTCAAAAACCGTTTGACGTAATTTATTCAAACCGAATATTTTAAACCGATATCCAATAAATTGTAGCAAAAAAGGTCGTATCTTTATGGGAAACACACGTCGCTTAACGCGTTTAGTTTGGACAAGACAGTTTTTCAGCGTTTATTCAAAAACCGTTTGACGTAATTTATTCGAACCGAATATTTTTGAAAGTCTTTATTTATTTACACCCTCCCAATTTTTTCAGAATTTTTGACCTCACAGTTTCAAAATTAAAGAGGGGGGATGCACTTTTTACGACTTTCACAGCGAATATCTCACCAACGGTTGATTAAAATGGAAAAGTTTTTTAAAAACCCCTATATCATTTTCAAATATCTATCCATAGATACCCCAAACGCCGATGTGCATTGTTTTTTCCTTTTCACCCCATACAATGTTTAGGCCCTTGGCAGACGGGTTTTCCACCGCGATACAAGTGGCAGACGAATTTATTTCTTCATAATAGTTCATAAACTATCATCTGACAAAATTTCATGCGAGAGGAAATGACTGTTTTTTTTTTTTACATGTTCACGTGCTTGGCAGACGGGTATTCCACCGCCCTACAAGTGGCAGACGATTTTTTTTCGTTAAGGTATTTTCTTAACTATCATTTAAACCTAGTTTCAGTCGAGAGGAAATGACTGAATTTAATTTTTTTTTACGTCTTTGGGAGGCTGCTGCTCCTCAACCCACCAACGGAATCGTGGCAGACGTCCACAGCAATTTTTTATTCATCTTTCTTAATCACTGTACAAGTTTTCGTGCGAGAAGAAATGACTGACGATTTTAACCTTCTGGCCCGCGGTCTACAACAACGAAATGTAAATTTTAACCGTAGTGAGCGCTGTGATCGTTTAGGCTACCGCCTCCACCCGCTTTGCACCCTGCCACTAGCCTGCTGTGTGCATTGGTGTGCATTATCGTAAGGGACTCGGTACAATACAGAGAACGCAGAACGCAGAACGCTCTCTGTGTGCGCTTGCTTTTAATATTCTCGCCTTACCTAACTTGTACCTAACCTGACATATATTATTGCACTCTTTGATTCTCGCCGAACGACTAAAGGAGTCAGCAGGTTACACACGAGCGCAGTTTTCTTGCGCAAAGGATTGCTAATTGCAATCCAGCGCGGAAATGTTAGATCCAAATTTAGATCTTCTGTTTTATTATTTTTAGTTTTATTTATAGTATCTCATAAAATACTAGTAGACCGTACTTAATTGAGGCTTTATTAAGTAAATAAACGATCATACGTTCCGTTTGTATGGTGACTGGTATCTTCTAAAACTTAGACAATTTATTTTAAGCTTTATGTTGTGAGTCACAAGAATGAATCATAATTATAATTATACAGCGCGTCCCAAGCAAGACTGTGGGACATCAAGGGAAAGTACCTTAAATATCGTAGATAGGATATTTTGCTGAAAGAAGACATTATTTTAATTTTAATTTAAAAAACAATTTAAACTGCATTCATAGTTTTTTAAATAATTATGTACATGATTGAACCGGGAATCAAACCCGCTACACAAGAAAAAAAATACCCTGTAGCTTTATCATACCGATCGAAACATCATCATTAGGATTATTTTTTGCTAAATAAATAACATAGTGTCAGAAATAAAAGGAAGACCATGAATTTTCTCGTGTAGCGGGTTTGATTCCCGGTTCAACCATATAATTATTTAAAAATCTATGAATGCAGTTTAAATTGTTTTTTTAATTAAAATTATGTCTTCTTTTAGTAAAATTTTCCATCTACAATATAGGTATTCAAAGTACTTTCCCTTGATGACCCATAGTCTTGGGACGCCCTGTATACGCTGAGAGCCAGAAAGAGGCTCATTTGGTCCACTACGATGACCCAATATCGGTATCTAAGAGTTGACCATGATCAAAGAAGTACCCATTGAAGTAGAGGTGACCTAATGGCAGATTTTGATCAAAGTAAACGAGGGAATTTCCCCATGACCACGGGGAATAAAATCCCATCTCTTTCCAATCTCTTGATTCGGCAGCATTATTCTTAGTTTATTTCTCTTATAACCATGGGGGTTTTTATTCCAGTGGTCCTTTCAACAGTCTACGGTATGGGACCACGGGCAATAAGGGAATTTTCAATAGGTAATTTAGGACATTCCTTGCCCGTGGTACCATTAGATAGAACCATTAATGGTTCTACGGAATATATTTTTTTCCGTGGTACCATTAAATCAATGGAACTACGGCTAATATTATTTTTTATTGTCCGCGGTACCTACTGGACAATCGAGAATTGGAATTTACCTGAAGGCCCACTTAGCCGTAGTGCGTACAGTCGAGTTCATAAATATATGAGCATTTCCAAGGCGTCTAAAATAAATGTACATACTCTAGGGATCAAATACATCTGAGCACATTAATCATTCAAAAATATATACACATATCACCCATCATAAACATATGTACAATTGTACATTATAGGGTACTAATACATTTGAGCACATTAATCATTTAAAAATATATACACATATCACTCATCATAAATATATGTACATTCTAGGGTACAAATACATCTGAGCACATTAATCATTCAAAAATATATACACATATCACCCTTCATATTTAACTGTGCAAACCTCTCAACAATGAAAAATTTGATTATTTTACCTATTTACCGCCACAGTAGATTCTGTAAGTTGTACCTCACACGCCAAAGTATTCGTAGCAAAAGACTTAAAATGAACCTTACTTGATAGCAAGTAGCTTGCCTGTTCGTGCGCGAGTCCGACTTGCACTTAGCCGGTTTTTTGTATGATTAATGTGCTCAGATGTATTTGTACCCTAGAATGTACATATATTTATGACGGGTGATATGCGTATATATTTTTGAATGATTAATGTGCTCAGATGTATTTGTACCCTAGAATGTACATATATTTATGACGGGTGATATGCGTATATATTTTTGAATGATTAATGTGCTCAGATGTATTTGTATCCTAGAATGTACATATATTTTAGACGCCTCGGAATTGCTCATATATTTATGAACTCGACTGTACAGATAAACTAATCACCTCTTGAAAGATTTCCCGTAGAGATATTTGCGTTTATATAGGTACGTAAGCACCGTAATACCATCAATGGTACCACGGGTAAAAAAATACTTCGGTTGTACCATTAATGGTACCACGGAAAAAAAAAATCATAGAACCATTAATGGTTCTATCTAATGGTAATCTCTGTAATACTTATATACTTACCTGTCACTCTCATGCACAAATTCAAGGGTTTATTCCTACAAAGAGTAAAGAAAACTTGAAACAATTCTTAAAATTTCTGTTTGTTTTATTTCGATCTTTCATTTACAAAGTTTTTTTTTAAAGTGCAAATTAACTATTTGTATTAGGTATACATATCAATTTGACCTAATATGCAGAAGAAACACATCACACATTTTAAAAAGTTGTACATGACTCCCGTTTGATGTTCGGATCAATTTATATATACAAATGATAACTTTCGTCTCTTTTTTACCCGACTGTTTACATAATTGTCATGTCAAAAGATAAGGATAAACTAGGCCCTGTGTCTATCTATCTTAGTGGCGCGGGATTAACCTTGGGTACCTACTGCTGCGGCCTTCGGTAATCCATAATTTAAATCATCGATCTTGCTATAACTGTACACCACCACAAAACAGTAGATATCACCGACTGAAAAAGAAAATTGTTTTAAGCTTTTCAACGCGTACCATCGGTTCAATCCCAACAACTAATATACCCGTTAAGGCGTGCAGTGCGTTATCAACCTACATGCATTTCTATAGGGTTCAACTTCGTGTTTGTCATTTCCCATGCCATGGCGTGTGAATGAAAGAGTTTGTATTTGACAGAGCGCTGGATATGAAACTTTGTTAGGCTTGTTACTATGTGTCACTTCCGCTAAAATCGGCTCTCGCACATATCCGTGGTGACGATATAGATCATCGCGCAAGGAACGAAAGAGGGCGTGGCATTGCGGCGAGCGCAAGCAAGCAGGATTCCATTAATAGCTGTCAAACATCGGTTTTGTTCGACAGAAAATCTTCTGTTCTGAACCTTCTGTTGTGTGTTTGAGTACTATTAACTATTCTGGTACTTGGCATTCCCCTTTACCCGGTCGGTATCTTCATCCCACGACCGCGCATGAGCTACGATTGTGTGTCTCGCACACCGTCTCTCTGATGCATCATATAAATTAAGAGCTGACAGCAAAAAAATTAGTGATTTTATAACATTTGGAATTGGTATAGTTGTGTTAAGTTAAGGCTTGTCTCTGGACTATAAATATGCCAGTCAGGCTACTGAGAGCCGTTGCGATTGGAAGGGGTGGGGTTGAAAGTTAGTGAAAATTCAACAAAATTAAGTAATACTATACAACTAGTATTGAGTAATATCTACTAGTTGTACGTTTTACTTTCCATGAATTATGAACATAAATATTTTTGTATTGGTGTTGCCAGACTATTTACTGCTTGCTAAAACACTGCCAGACTGGTTTTAAAAGTAGCTGAAACCAGCAGGAAATTCAAGTAATTTTATATAAGTTGAAATAAACTAATTTCAATAGCTTAATACTATCGGCTTAACGTTTCTGAAAACGTCAGACCAAATAGATGTTGCTAATGTGTTGCCAGACTGGTTGTTTACTCTTTCGCTTTCAGATTAATAAAACCTTAATATCACGCAAACAGATTCTTGGATCAAAAAATATTTTGAAAGAGCTATCCAACGACACCCAACAAGATGGGGTTTGAAAGAAAAAAAAAATGCAATGCATCAGCACTTCATGTGGTAGGAGAATCACTCCTTCCAATCGCAACGGCTCTCAGTAGCCAGACTGGCATATTTATAGTCCAGAGACAAGCCTTAACACAACTATACCAATTCCAATAGTTATAAAATCACTTTTTTTTTTTGCTGTCAGCTCTTGATCTACGTTGGTTGGCAGGTACTTTTCCGAAATCACAGCGCCTGTACCAAATCTTAAGACCGCATACAGGGTGGGTGGCCCACTATCTATCCGTTGCTAGAGAAAGAGACAGTGAGCGCCCGTATTCTCCAATCATCCGCGTTCGTGAGACGTCTACATGTTAAATTGTAAAGACCACAAAACATACTTACCCATTATAAGAAATAAGACTAAAAGTATGTAGGAAGAAGTCAAGTGTGAATGGTAGTGTTGGTGCACTGGCTTTATAAAAAATGCCATAAGACCAGATACAATACCAAAGAAAATCCTTAACAGCAAAAACGATGCATACATATTTTTCGCCCATTGTTGACTCTGCGGGAAAAAAAAGGATTGTCTTGTCGAATACTTCAAAAAAACATTTAATCAAACCCTTTGACCGCAAAGAACCTACAAAGTGGTTGTGTGTCGTCGTTACCACCACGCCAACAACCACTTAAAAAGGTCGGAGTGAAGGTGTACTTTGATCATGAAAAAATTAGTTATGAACTGTTTTAATTTGTTTAATTATTGGTTTAAGTAGACATTACACCAAAAAAACAGTGCTTGGCGTACTGGGCACGACGACACACTATCGCTTTGGTGGTCAAAGGGGTAGGTGGTCAAAGGGCTACATATTTACATACTTTTACGACAACTTATTAAATCTATTGCTTGTTTAAGTTATTTTTAGAATACCTTTCTGATCCCAAAAAACAGGAATAGAACGCAGACTACTATGGTAATAACACACATAAGGTATGTGACAGAAGTGATCAGCTCCCCTGAAATAATTTACAGCGTTCAGTATCCACTTGTTTAGTTCTTCACTTCGTTGTTTCTGTCATCGTGTGTCCTGCTAAGTAGCGGGCGCTTCGTATCTTCTCAGATACGCAGCGCCCGCTACATGGGCGCCGGACAGCCCGCTAGTGCCCGCTAGGCGTAAGGCTGCGTTTCCACCAGAGATGTGCGTGGATGTGTTTTCATATATTTGATACCTCGCTCGGCGCGTTGCGAGGTGTCAAATGTATGAAAAAGCATCCTCGCACATCTCTGGTGGAAACGCAGCCTAAGGCGGGCTGTCGCTATAGGTATACTTTGTTCTATTTAAGATGAAGGAATTGTTTTTCTTTCTTTTGTTTTTCTTTCAATATGAAAGGAAAAGACAACAAAGAGACCTCATAAAACTAACCATTTGCGGCACTAAAACTAGACTAAAACACTTTTTTTCATTATTAGTAAGTTACAGATGCTTAGCTAAAGATGAATCAGATAAGGTTGCAGGGCGAAATAATTGCTTTTTGTGTAAGGTTTAATTTCAGATTTACCTAATAACTATTGGCAACTATTGACAAGCCACTGCAAAGCAACATACAATGTATATTTTTATTATTATTTACTTAAGAATAAAGGTTACATGCGCTGAATTCTATCTTGTTGTACTCACCGATCCCTCTAAAATGCCGATAAACGCAGTAAAAAATGCACAATATCAGCATAACGATCGCAATTATTTTACTGCCTGTGCGCAGGTTAGCGCAAAAACAGCAAGTATTTACTAACACCATGGTCACTGAAACGAAAAACTGCAATTAAGAAGTTTTACCAAAACTGGACTATGAGATAAATTAATATTTGTGGAAAATCTTACACAAATCAATCTAGTCCCAAACTAAGCAAAGCTTGTACTATGGGCACTGGGCGACGATATACCAGATAGATATGACCAGGATTCAAACCCGGGACCTTTAGCTTTGTAGGCAGGGTACTACCAAGTTCCAACTAGGATAAAGCGGTCGTCAAGACCCGACTATCTTTGTCATAGTACCTAGTCTATGTTTAAAAAAACATACTGAGCTAATACAGCTATTCTAGCTACGTATAGCAATACAGTGGTATACCGCTGCATTGAAAATCTAGGTAGGTACATATTCAAGGCTATAAAAATTAATGTATACTTTCTAGGACTTTATTACTCAGACATAAGATCGAAAAGTGTGTACATCTTCTGTCTGACTGTACAGAAAATTATCCGTAAGCTTCAGTACCGATAACATGCAAATATTCGTATGTAAAGGAATTAGGAAAACAGCTTCGAGCTGAGTCATGTATGTATATATATACCTTATGATGCTGAGTCACATAGCGGATTAGGTGGGCCATTTTACGGAAAGTTGTACACTCAACTTTTTTTAAAAATTTGGATAAATTCGGGTTTTTTCTACTCAGAATCGAAAGCACTTTCGAACCAATAGGACAAAAAAAGTGTCCCAAATTTTTCATACAATTTTCAGTTTTTCCATTCCGTTACCACCATACAAGCATTACAAACTTAGTATGAAAACGGTAACGGAATGGAATAAAAAGAATTTGGGACACTTTTTTTCCCCTATATCATTCGAAAGTGCTTTCGATTCTGACTAGAAAAAACCCAATTTTTTTTTAGCAGTATGTACTGCTTTTATAGAAATAGAATAGAACACATCAACTATTGAGGATAATGAAAGATCTGAAGTGATAGATGCTCTAATATATATCAAATTTGAAAACCTTTTCCCTGAATTAGTCGAAATAGAGTATATTGACGATTTTAGCAAAAAAAAAATTTCAACTTAAAATTAAAAATAAGTGTAAAATTTGAAATCCTTATCCCCGAATTAGTCGAAATCGAGTATAATGACCATTTTTCTCAAAAAGTAATTTTTTCAACTTAAAATTAAAAATAAGTGTAAAATTTGAAATCCTTATCCCTAAATTAGTCGAAATCGAGTATAATGAAAATTTTTCACAAAAAAAATTTTTCAACTTAAAATTAAAAATAAGTGTACAATTTGAAATCCTTATCCCCGAATTAGTCGTAATCGAGTATAATGATGATTTTTCGTTTTTTTTTTTACTTAAAATTCAAAATAAGTATAAAATTTGAAATCCTCATCCCCGAATTAGTCGAAATCGAGTATAATGACGATTTTTCATAAAAAAATTTTTTTACAAATAATTAAAAAAAAAAAAGAAGAATTTTTCGCAATTTCGTATCGACTGAATTTGAATTTTCAGTGATACTAGAATTTTGTTGGTTTTGTATGATGCTTCAAATTTGAATTATTTCATTATATATTATTAAATATTTTATACTGGCAACACAGGGTCCTTGAACAGAAAAGTACCACCTAGCAGGGAAGAAAAAGCCCTTATTCGAATAGGTGATGTGAAAATTATAATTATAATAAGTATTACCTACTAGCTTTCATCCGCGACTTCGTCCGAGTAAACTTCTACCCCTTATTTTATTATTTTGTAACAATCATCCTAACATCTAAAGTTTCGTATTTATAATATGTTTTAGTAGGATTTAGTAAGATAGTTTTGTTTCTTCTGTCTTGAGAAATTTGATATCTGAGCTAAAGCTACCAAAACCATGATAGTGAGAGAGATAATGTTGAGAAAAAACACGAAAAGTATCTGATAGTAAGTAAATCAGATGACATCTCAAACAACACGTTACATCTTATCTTATTTATCTTATATATTTAAACGAGCAATTCTTGTTTATTTATTTATTTATTTCGGGAATCTCGGAAACGGCTCTAACGATTTTTATGAAATTTGGTATGTGGGGGTTTTCGGGGACGAGCAATCGATCTAGCTAGGTCTCATATAGGGGAAAACGCCGAGCAAAGCTCGGTCGCCCAGATATTCTTATATATTTAAACGAGAAATTCTTGTATATTTATTTACTTATTTATTTATTTATTTCGGGGATCTCGGAAACGGCTCTAACGATTTTGATGAAATTTGGTACGTGGGGGTTTTTGGGGACGAGCAATCGATCTAGCTAGATCTCATGCCCGGGAAAACGTCGAGCAAGGCTCGGCCGCCCAGATATTAATCATTTAATTGGAATTATTTAGCAAAGATATAGGATTTGAAGTACTTTTACAATTGTTGTATTAGGATCATGGTCGGAGATGTTCTGACTTACCAAAGTGTGTAGTTTAGCTCCATTAGGTTTCACGTAATCGATAGCCCATTTTTTCGTTTGAACAAACTTATATTTAGTGTACAATATTAAAAATAACATTGATACGTGATCCTATAAGTAAATATTGTGTATGAGTGACTGACGGCAGCCAAGTGACAGTTTTTATGACAAATTCCGATATTAGGCCAGGCGCGCACCACGATTTTTAGTCGCGCGATAATTTTGTCGCAGAAATGCAACGTATGGTATTTATATTACCTCAGTGCAATTAGAGCAAGTTTCATACAAACCCGGACATTGATAATTACTAATTGAAACCCTTTGGGATATGTTCGGACGCCTTCCAGGATGACGCTCATGAAAGTCCCTAGACCTCCCGAGTGGGATAGCCGAGATAATGAATTTTTGATTGAAAGGGCTTTTTGAGCCGGTTCTAAAAATATATCACATTATTAGATTTCAGTCACAAAATAAATTAAAATTAAAATAATTTTCAAAACATGCCAAGTTTGGGTTGCTCCAGATACGATACCGTCGAATCATTTTTTATAAAATATACCTCAAATGATATCTAATATCCTCATTTCTAATCCCAAGAATCCCTTTATCCATTTCCGTCAATTTTCCTCCATTGATCGCGCTAAAATCAATAAAAATAAAAATAAACTACTAAATGTAAATATTTTTAAAATTGCTTTATTGGGATTGGATATGAGGATATTAGTTATCATTTGAGACATATTTTACAAAAAAATATTCAACGGTATCGTATCTGGAGAAACCCAAACTTGGTATGTTTTGATTTTATTTTTATTTGGAATAAGGGACTAATATGTAATAATGTGATATATCTTTAGAACCGGCCCATAAAGCCCTTTCATTTGATACCACACACGATTGGTTTCAGGTCAATTTTTGATTTTTCTCCATACCAAAAAAGGCGACGTCATTATCTCGGCCATCCCACTTGGGAGGTCTATAGGGACTTTCGTGAGCGTCATCCTGAAAGGTGTCTGATTATATCCCCCAATTTCCCAATTAGTAATTATCAATGTCCGGGTAAAACCTAATTTCCCCGTAGTATATGAGAATGCGTACACCACGATGTTTATATGAGAATGCGCACACCACAAAGTATAGCGTATAGCGGATGAGCACTGAAAACGCTCCATACTGATTAGATTAACAGACAGGCGTGACGTCACGCCTGCTTCCTCAACCTCATACTAACGTTGCATGAAATAAAAGGGGAATTTGCTTGTAAAATATTGCGTTTATATACATGGTTTCCGCACAATTTATTTTTATTGAAACATGAGAATTGGTTACTTTCAATTTACATTCAGGCTATAAAATAAAAAACAACATTTTTGCGAATCTTTATAATCCCATAACGTTATATATTATATATATTTGATTAATTTGCTATTTAGGGTGGTAAATTGATGTTTTTTTTATATAATATATATAACCACACTTTGCTTGTTATAAATTGTAACATGAGTCTTAGGCCAATCATTTTGAAGGTATAGAGGGAAATGCTTGGAACACAAATTTTTAACTTATTAAATTTGTTTGGGCTTGTTAGGAGGTTAACATATCAAAAGTCCCCGCACCTACCCCCGGCTCTGGGGATATCAAAAAACGTTCTACGGCATAAGTTATCTAAATAAAATTATCTACAAAAAAGTTTATATACACTTTTTCGCTAGGATTATTATTTAATGAGATTTTAAAGGGGGAAAATATTTTTTTATGATAATTTAAATGGCTCCTCAATCTTCTCATTCCTTTATTTTTCAAAATTTTGAAAAATAAAACATACTGTATTTATTATGCTCTCAACGAGCTCTACTCAACGATACCACAAAGTAAATAGCGGCGGCGCGCGCCGGAGCAGAGAGTCCGCTCAGTACAAAGTGCCATTTTCGCCGCACGCACAATGACGTAACATTTACAGGCATTCTCGGTTGATTTCGGACTAGCTTAGTCGCGACTGTCACTGTCGCGTCGCGAGTGCTAGTTGTGCGCGCGTTGATCACTTGACGTCCTCGCCGCTACGTAGATAGTTTATGTCACGTACGTCAAAATGAATAACCGATATTATTACAGTTGGAATGTATTTTATTGTTTAAATACACTTAAATACAACAAAAAACGGTGCCTACACTTTCTTCAAATTTTCAAACGATATTGAAAGGTAAATAAAACGGTTTTCTCATTTTGGTAGTTACAATACCTAGGTAGGTAGGTAATTTTTTGAAACTTGCCGCTTTGATAACGACGATCAACCATTACACATTCATCTTATCGTTCGCTGGTAAAACGCCAGTATTTAAGTAGTACTATGGTTTAGTTAAGTAGGTACCTAATTAATTAGGTATATTTTTGTTGGCGCTCTCGACCGCCGCCGGTCACAAGTCACAACTCGCAGCGGGTCACGCATCAATTTATTAGGGTTCCGTACCCGAAGGGTCAAAACGGAACCCTATTGGTGTCGCCCAGACGTCCGTCCGTCCGTCCGTCGTATGTCACAAAATTTGTTCCGAAGAATTTTTAGACTTCTCATTGACCTATGAACTTGAAATTTGGTGACAATGTTCAATATTACGTATATTTTAACAACAAATACTAATATATGAATAAATCATATTTTTAAGGTTGATTCGGAACCCTAAATGTGCGAAGTCCGACTCGCACTTGGCCGGTTTTTTACCAAGATACGCTGGTTCATATTTAAATGTCATGTTGAAGAATTTTTAATTTATCTGCTCCTTTTTAAAATTCAGAATCAATACAGAAGCAACCCTGTAGTTTAGGTATGTATTTTCAAGAACGGCGGGAACGGACCTTCTGTATATTCTTTATTTTGTGACGATACCCTACTTGATGGGGTAGGCAACTTTTTTTTTTTGGCGCCCCCCTTTAGTTGTATGGGCCCTTCTTATAAACCCATAAAAATATTTTTGGACAATTTGTACAGCTTATAATGTGTACTGACTCGGAATGAGAGGTAATAAGCTGGAAACTCGTATATTCATTTAGTGTAGGCGTGTAGGCCCAGAACTAGAAAACGCGTCTCTATTGTAGTAGTGAAGTGACATATTAAAATTGAGTTTATTTCAGTCTCATTTTTCAGCTTATCTATAGTGAACATAAAAAACAGTCTTCTGGCTTACAACATAAAGTTCATTTTTATTTGATAAGGGTTTTATAGATGATAGTGTTCTATATTAGTAGTATTTTTATAATGCTTTGATAATACCTAACTCGGCACGCCATAGATTTGCAAAGCTGGAGTATATCTGACTAAGATATTCGTGATATTCCGGTTCTTGGAGCAGTTGGAGGAGGTGTCTCTTCTGTACCGTGCATCTTTAGATAAAAGTACACGATGCAGAAAAAGAATATGTTAATCACTGAAAAGTAAAACTTCATTATAAAGTCCAGACACTAACAGGCAGTGACAGACAGACAGTAAATGTCAGCATAATTTGTACCTGTCTTACTCTCCTTTCATATATAATAGAACTAGCTTTTTCCCGCGGCTTCGCCGGCGTACTAAACGTAACTTTAAACAGTCTACAAAAAAGGGATGATCTCAGTTTGATTTTGACCCAACCACAGGTATGTACGTATGCATGATTGTCCGCGATTATCACGCGTTTGGCTGAACCGATTTAGATGCGGGTCGGAAAACTATTTGTTACATTCCTATTGGTATACGACGTTTTGGTGAAGGCGGTTCCCTTATTTTTTAAAGAAATGATTGCAATAATTGATCACAAAGTCTGAAAAATAACATGGGTATTATTTTCAGACTTTGTGACCAAATTTTCTCCTTTTAAGGGTTGAATTCTCAAAAAACCTGAAACACTTGTTTACTCTTTTATCATTAGGAGTAACTACTCCTGTGAAGTTTCGAATAAAATAGTCTAACTTTGTTTTCCCATCCAAATTTTTAACCCCGTTTCACCCCTTAGGGTGTGAACTTTGGAATTTTATTTTTCTCAGTGCGCCCCTTATAAGGAACCTACTTGGCAAATTTTGAATCTCTAGAACCAGCGGTTTGGGCTATAAGTTGATATGTGAGTCAGTCAGTTTCTTCTTTTACATATTTAGAAATGTTCATGTCCACAATATTAAATTTCAAAACCGAAGCCATTTTCGTAATTAACGTCCCAAAAAACCATAAAAATGACACCCATATTGATATTTAGACACCCGACAGGGGAGATGGTATTTCACGTTTGCCACGTAGGATTTTAAAATCATTGTTGTTTTCGTAATTACCGACCCAATAAACCATAGAAAACATACCCATTGTGGATTTTCAGACATTGTCACCCCATTTCACCCTTTTAGGGGTTGAATTTTCAAAAAACCTGAAACACGTGCTTACTCATTTATTGTTAGGAGTACTCCTGTGAAGTTTCGAATGAAATAGTCTAACTAATCTTGTTTCCCCATACAAACTTTGGACCCCCATGTCACCCCCTTAGGGGACGAATTTTGAAAAATCCTTCCTTAGTGCACCCCTAGATCTTATAAGGAACCTAAGCGCTACGTACCAAATTTGGAATCTCTAGAACCAGCGGTTTGGGCTGTGCGTTGATATGTCAGTCAGTCAGTGATTGCAGTCACTTCAGTCAGTCAGTTTCTTCTTTTATATATTTATAGATAGGATGGGTAGCGAAATTTTATCATTATTATTTATTACAGATAGTTTCTGGCGGATTGTATTACCTATAATTAGTAAGAAAATGTATCTATCTACTTACCCGTTATCATTATTTCATGAGTAATTGTTATAATATAACGCTCGTCTGATACGTGTTTTGAAGTCCTAGCAAATTCTATTATACCAATTACTAAATCAAAGACAATGTTGCTTGCCAATACGATTGCATACATTTTCTTCGCCCATATTTGATCCTGCGGGACAAGGTAATATAATATACACGAACGTGGTATAGTACTTGTATGCAACTGCTACATAATGGGAGGCATTAAAACACAAGTGTGGTTGAGGACGGATTACGATACAAACTACGACAAGTATAAAGTGAAAAGTACCTTTTTAATCCCAAAACACAGAAAGAGAGCGCTAGCTATTGCAGTGATCATGCACTTTGCGTATATAAAAACAGAGAGCACCGTACCTGAAATAATTTCAATTTAAATGCTCACCACACGGTTTTATCGTAGTGGACTACACATTACAATATAGAACGGTACAAATATTAAACGCCTTGGAATTAATGTCTCTGTCTTGTTACATCTTATAATTTTGCGAAATGCCGCGCTGGTCCGTTTGGGTGCGCTTTAAGGCCTCATTTACACTTTGTCAACTATGAGAGTGGGTGATAGACTAAGGACTTAACCTATCCCAATAACGTCCTATTTTTTCACGGAAAATACAATTTTAAGTAGTCTGCCTATATTGTTAAAAATATAAAGTAGGTACTTACTTAATGTTTTTGATAGTAGTGTGCTTTATCGCGCGGCTGCGCAGTGGCCTTCTACTCGTAAAGTGTGTCGAAAATACCCTTACGTACTTACCGACAAATATGAAACTCGGGATAATGCAGATTGTAGCCAATATCAGTGCAATGATCGCGACTATCATGCTGCCCAAACGCAATTCTATGCAGCCACAGCATTTTCTGTTCTTAATACAAAAGTTAGAAAACATGATAACTGAAATGAAAAAAAAGGCATATTAAATTATTCACGGTTGCGGTTGTAAATTTTTAAATGGAAGATGCTATTCTATCGGAGCTGAACTAATTTGTCAATAATACATACACAACAACATACAACACATAGATATCAAACATATAACATTACATATTCAATCTAAGTTCGTCCATGTTCGTCACTGATTTGAACAAAACTACGTATCAATTGTATAAAACAACAAAGTGTTCTTTGATTGACCGAGTGAAACGAAGGTCTCTGTTTTAGCTTCGACAAAAATGCTTTCGTATAGCCTGGCAAAAAAGAGTAGAAAATAATAGGGGCGCTTGCGGTATCCCACTTTGAGTGGTTACTGGTGAGCGCTCCCGTGCTTTGGAAGGCACGTTAAGCCGTTGATCCCGGATGCTGTCTATGGCAGCAGTCGTTAAGCCAAGTTGGAGGCCTTCGGGCGGCTTGAGAACTTCTAACAGTCAAGTTGCCCACTCACTTGACAAAGCCTAATCCCAATAAGGCGTAGGTTCCCCTCGGGGTTGAAAGGTCAGATGGCAGTCGCTTTCGTAAAAACTGGTGCTTACGCCAAATCTTGGGATTAGGTAGCGGACCCCAGGCATCCTTCAGGATGCAACTGTACTGGGATAACGCTAGGAGGATGATGATGAGTGATGGATTGAAGTAAGTTGATCTCGATTTGTCGGATACACGTACAAGGCGCATCCTCACGTGTTAGCATAGCTTGCAACCCAGTACTGTGTGACCTTAGTTTTTCTTGATGCCATGCAGCCTGCAACTGTCCAGACGGGCCGTAATGACGTTGCGTTCGTGGCTGCGGTATCTGTCTAGCATCAGGCAGGTCATAAGTTTGTTTGCTACTGTCGTTGTTTAAAAAAAAGCAGATTGCATTGCGAACTGCCAACATGCTCACCTATGAGGATGCGCCTATAGTAGACATATAATGGTTACGGGCCTTAAGCATCGTTTAGCTCAAGTTAAAAGCCTAAGAAAACCTTTGCCCCAATTCGAGCATGAACTAACTTCTATGGCTGACCCGGCTCACCAACCTAAAGTGAGTCTTTCCTTCGACACGATTTGTTGGCACGAGTTTGAGCATTCTATTAAGACATTATTCATAAACCAACTTAGTTTTCCTGTTTTACCTGAGGGTTTATCTATTCTACTTGATCTGTTGATTTGTATATACTGTTTTGTTTCCAGTTTGTACTGTACCGTGTAAATTTTAACTTGGTTCACTTTCGCATTGTACCTACAACCACGAACGAATTTTTACATAATATGAATGGCAATTAACACATCGGTAATCGTGTTCCTGGGGTATCTCAACTCAATCTGTATAATTTATCCAATAATGACTGGGTATTGAAAGTGCTGATAAATATGGTTTGTTTTGACAGGTATAAAATACTATAGTTTTGACATCTACTTTGAGTGTTTAATGTGTCACATAAAGTAAGAATTATCTAAATATGTTCGTGTCGCGCCCAAGAGGAACGAAACTGTTCTTATGCACTTATCTTAAGCCTATCACACATTGCAGCGGCCTGCGGTGGCGGCGAGTTGACATATGAAAATCCAGGCCGCGTGTGTCCGAATGAATGTTAGGAACAAAGAGAATATAACCACTACGTTCTAAGAGACGGGACTTAGAACAAGGTTTTTGATGACAGTGACATTGTCAATATTGTCATCACATGACATAAAAAAATTATTTACATTAAAACATCTAAAATACAATAATAAACATTATGACTAATTAAAACCAACTAAAAACTAAAATATTAAAAATTACTATCTAAATTAGGCCCCCTTGGTATTGTGCCCATTACGCAGGCAGCATTCCCGCGCTGAATTGCGATGGCAATTCTTTGCGCGAGAAAGCTGCCCGCGCGTGGGTCACCTGTCGTTTCCCTAAGCCGCCTACTAAGCTCTTTATGGAGCCCCCGGGCGCCCCTGCCCCACGGGCCAAATGTCTCGACGCCAAATGCGACAAAGTCGTACTGGGCGCCGAGACAATTGTATTTGCCCGCCTTTAAATTCTCCCGGGAGTCTGCCGCCGCCCCGGCACGCTTGCTGGTCGATGAGAGGTAGGACGCAGCTAGCGTATGGGCGCAAGTTGCGTCCCACACTAGCGCACGACCCCTCTTCCAAGGGATCAACGACATCCCATCAGGGCGCTTACCATCGCTCCGCACGATCTGGGGCTCCAGAGCGGCGGGAACATTGGCACTGACGAGCGCCCTTCTGATGATGTCGTTGAGAGCGGCATGGCGGGAAAGACGGCCGGCGCCCGAGGAGCAGATGAGCCCGTGGTGGCCAAGGCGGTCTACGGGGGCCCCGCATGAAGCACAGCTGTGGTCCACACACACCTCAACCCCGAGCCGGAGACCGACGGCTACACGGAGTGTGGATGGGTCTATGAAAGTGCCAGTGTTAGGTGAGGGATATGCTTGAAGCCAATGGCCTGACTCGGGTTTAGACACGGCCAAGAGCCTGGCCTGATCTCTTCCTGTAGCGACGTCAATTAAAGACTTCAACGTTGAAACGGAAGCTATGGTGTCCCAGGCCCTTTGAATTTTGGGTCGCGATGGAAAATTTGGGCTCGGTCCTGCTAGCCAAGCGTTCGAGGCTTCATCCAAGCACGCAATCTCGCAGTTTGTAGCCGAAGGGGCTTTAAGGATCCTACCTGCGAGATCGGAGGTGCTATGGATTGAAGCCAGGAAAGCCGGCAGAGATGTACAGTTTGGCAGACATTTTGAACCACAATAAAAAATAAAACGCGGAAGTACGTCATGCCAACATAACAACGCAATAGGGATATCGATATCGATATCCTATATATCGATATCGATAAATGATGACCAGTGACGTCCACATAAATAATGGACGAATCTATTCAGTTTTTGAACATAGGTACTTACTAGCCAAAAGAATAACACAATGAAATAATTTTATTAACATTTATTTACGCTAGCTAAAGTATTAAATCCATCAGCACCCGTTCTTGATTTGGTTGAACCTTGCGTACGTATGTATCATATCTACAAAGGACTTGTATGTATGTATCTTATGAGAACTGCTGCATCACCTGTTCCTTCTTCTATATCTTTTGGCTTTGTCAGACTTCCATCAAACACACTCATGGCATCTGCCACGTAACATAATAAGTATTTTGTACTTCCAAGTCGACCAATTTGACTTGCCTTCGAGACTTCCGATTGAATATTTTGACGAGACGACTTCCATGGCTGGACCGAATATCCTTTTAAATCTTATTCAGAGTAAACGCGTGTCTAATACGATAGAACCATTATATTTTATTATAATATCGACCAGAACAATATTTTATTTTAATTTGACAATGTTTGTTATGTTTGTTTTCTTGACAACTGAAAATGGGCCATTTTACGGAAAGTTGTACACTCGACTTTTTTTTTTAATTTTGATAAAATTGGGTTTTTTCTACTCAGAATCGAAAGCACTTTCGAATGATATAGGGGAAAAAAAGTGTCCCAAATTTTTTTTATTCCATTCCGTTACCATTTTCGTACTAAGTTTGTAATGCTTGTATGGTGGTAACGTAATGGAAAAACTGAAAATTGTATGAAAAATTTGGGACACTTTTTTTCTCCTATTAGGTTCGAAAGTGCTTTCGATTCTGAGTAGAAAAAACCCGATTTTATCCAAATTTAAAAAAAAAGTCGAGTGTACAACTTTCCGTAAAATGGCCCAAATAATGACAGCCTAAACCAGAGAGTTTGAGTATTGAAGTAAAAACTCCTTTCAACAGAACGGAAATGACAATAAGTGACATTAAAATGTGACTGAGATGGATTATGAGAGAGCAAGATATCGGCATTCGCCATGTTTTTTTGTGTTTTTAATGCCTCAGACCATACAAAAGTCACTTTTTCTTCCTAGTTGCGCCAGCCTGGTTAGGAAGGTTAGGAAAGTCATAGTCAAGTCATAGTATACCAAGGGCCTGACACGCTTTGTAAGAGAAAGATAGCCTTATTGCGATTCCTATGAGAGGAAGTAGAAAAAAGTGCGATGTTTTGTCCTTATCACCGACCGGACATTTTTTCATGGTCGGGTAATGGTAATCTGTCATTAGTGTCAAGAAGATTGCAAAACAAAGTGGCAATATTTTGCAGTGCAATTTATAAGTGGAAAATTAATGATGAATTTGGTTTAAATGAATAATAATTTACCAATCATCAGATCCGTAGTGTTTGGTTGTTCAGTGCAAACATGGTGGGGTGTTCAGTGTTTGGCTGTAAAAGCAATTTCGACCGAAAAAAGGCGGATGTTACATTCCATGCGTAAGTACATTTTCTTTGAATTTTGGACCCGTGTTTATTTCTAAAATCTCACCGGAACCAAATTACTGAGCTAAATCATTAGTTATATCATGAGACAATAGATGAAATAGGAAAAATATGTGAATTAATTAAAAAATAACCTCCAAACATTTGACATACAAACCGGTCAAATCGCGTAGTAGAAATCTACCATAGAAGCCAGCTTAGTATTGATGTCCCACCATTCAGTCGGTTTATAATTCGATTTCGGGATACCAACAAATAATAAAAAAATCCCCTAAAGATTACCCCACGTTTCGGGAATTTCAAGTAATTTGATTTTTTCAGTTTTTCAACAGAGGATGAATCCCGAAAAAATGGATTTGAGGACTGAGGGAACAGGAAATTAAATTGGGTAAAATAATCTATAACTGCTTATTACATATTTGTTTATTTATTGAAAAATAAAGTTATAAATGTAATATAAGTATTATTGTAAATAAATTACCTGTTCTAAATTGAAGTTTATTCTTTTATTCCAACAACTACATAATTTATCTGCGAAAGACAAAAAGCGGCGTGGAAATAGTAAGCACTATCTGGTTACATTACTTACTACTTTCATCGTCTAGAGACTTAAACATTTAGCATGGTTCTTTGGGTGACGTGATGACCAGCAAGTCAAGCGGCGAGCAGGAAGGCCAGCGACCAGCGGCGAGCGGCGAGAACAAAATGTATAGATTTGGATCAGTGAAATCGCCGTTTGATGCAACGGTGATAACCGGTGACTATGTATTTATAGGTAAGATTATCACAAAAAAAGTGGCCGATCGGGATCACTTATTTTACGATATCGCCTACGATGTTGTGTAAATTTAGTTAGTGAGTCGAAATGGCGACTTAGTCACTATGGAATTTGATCACTTGTAACTAAGTACTATCCGACTAAATTTTTGGGGTAATTTTTTGCAACCATGGTATCCCCATATTTTGACGTCATAATATGAGAAAGACATAGCCCCGGTCGCTTGTTGGCGCATCTATAACTACAGAGTATATACTATATCTATGTAGTATACAACTTGTATACAACTTTGGTATACAAGAACGTAGTGGTTATATTCTCTTTGGTATACAACTGACCGCCACCGCGTCCGCCACCAGTGTGTGGCGCGCTTTAAATGGCTGATGGCTTCCTTGACTCGGACGGGTAGTCGTTTTTAGGGTTCCGTAGCCAGAATGGCAAAAACGGAACCCTTATAGATCCGTCATGTCTGTCTGTCTGTCTGTCCGTCCGTATGTCACAGCCGGTTTACTCGGAGACTATAAGTACTACAATTATGAAATAGGTAGATGTATTCTATGAACCGTTATATATATATATATATATATATATGTGATGTGAAATAAGGAAAAAATATTTTAGGAGTCAGTGGCGGTTTATTTAAATTTTAAATACTAGTAGTGTTGAAAATTAAATGATATAAAATGCCCAAAACGATTCATAGTCAAATTGTTAATAATGTATATAAAAAACTACTGGAAAAAAACAATCGGGAAATGTAAGTATTTCAATTAATTCAATTCTTTAAAAAAATGGCTTCCATCAAATTTATGATGATTTCGCCAATGTCACGTGTTCAATGACGTTGTTCGGTAACGACGCCATGACAGTAGATAAGGTTTTGTACGGTAAATGGATTCTGCTCGTCGTCGCCCCGGGCACGTGTACTCACCAACGCGGCGACGATCAAAATTCATGTAAGTATTTCACTGCAAAACATTTCGAAGCTATCATCAGACTTGACAGGTAAACAAATCAAGACGTCAATATAGTCCGGTTGGCGAATTGGTTACTGCAGTGTTATGTTATCAACTTATCATCATCATTAGCCTATACATAGCATCTATAAAAGATAAATACCTGGGCGGCCGAGCTTTGCTCGGCGTTTTCCCGGGCATGAGACCTAGCTAGATCGATTGCTCGTCCCCGAAAACCCCTACATACCAAATTTCATCAAAATCGTTACCGCCGTTTCCGAGATCCCGGAAATATAGATATATAGAAATATATCATATCATATCATATCATATCATATCATTTATTGCATATACATGTGTTTACATTGGTGTTAAAATACAATTTGTTTCAACATGTACCCTTCCGGGCATAGCAATCCACTACATCTTACAAATTACGTCTACAACTAACTATATAATTACATTATAGCAATGTTCTGAGCATAGATACTTTATTATAAACATTCAAAAATAGAAATACATTATTTTGTTTATTTTATTACATTCTTATTTATTTATAAATTATCTCATTATGATTCTCAAGCGCATATTAATCGGAAATTTGTAATATTTTTGTTACGTACGAATAAATTTAAAAATAAATAAATACCTAGATTAAAATTATTTGATTTCAATAATATTGTCAATCCAAAACTCATTCATGCAATAATAGCATTTATGCAGTAAAAATTGCTTTACTTTTTTATAATAATCATCATATTTTTCCAGTGCTTTAAAACTGTTAGGAAGTTTATTATATATCTTGACCGCAGTGTATTGTGGGCTATTTGACAGCATTTTTAGTTTAGCGGGTGGGAGAATAAGCTGATATTTGTTTCTGACACTTTGGGGTTCTTTAAATAAGTGCTTATTTTTCCATGCGTACAGGGCCAAAGTCAAAATATACTGGCACGGTAGCGGCAAAATTCCTAAATTTCTGAAGTGAGGTTTGCAACTTTCGGGGCATTGAATACGAACCATAATCCTGATACACTTCTTTTGCATCACAAACAGCTCGTGGGCATTTGTGCTGTTTCCCCAAAGCATAATGCCGTAGCTGAGCCGTGAGTGTGCAAACGCGTGATAGGCCGATAGTGCAGTTTTTAGGTCTGTTGTTTTGCGTAGGTTGTAAAGTGCGTATTGAAAACTAGAGATTTTTGTTTTAGTCATTTCTATATGTTTTTTCCAATTTATATTATTGTCTACAGTTAATCCTAACAGGTTAAAATTGTCTACTTCTTCTATTTCGGTATTATTCGTTATAATGTCTAAATTTAATGGGTTATTCTGTTTATGGTAGAATTGTATTAATTTAGTTTTTGTAAGATTAATTTGTAGATTTTGCATGTTTAGCCAGTTATTAATTTTACAGAGAGTAGTTTTTATAATTTCATTGTGGTTTTCACCTTTACTAAATTCAAATAATAATGAAATATCGTCTGCAAATAAGATGTTGTATGAGTCGACAGTTTTTGGAAGGTCGTTGATATAAATCAAAAATAGCACGCACCCTAGAACACTACCTTGAGGTATCGAGCCTTTTAAATCTCGTCTTTCTGAGCATTTTTGCACTATCTCATTTGTGGTCGGGTTGTGATAGGTGATCTGAACATGTTGAGTACGGTTTTGTAGGTAAGACTTAAACCAGTCATGCACGATACCCCTAACCCCTGAGCAGTACATTTTGTTAAGGAGGATTTTGTGGCATACCCTATCGTACGCTTTTGTTAAATCTAATAGGAGCCCAACTGCATGCTTTTTCCTATCTAAAATGGTTAAGACTGTCTGCATATAATTTGTTACGGCGAGGGTTGTAGAACGGTCTTTTCTAAAGCCGTACTGGTTTGTATGAAGCACTTTATTTTTCTCCAGGAATCGATAGAGCCGGTCACACATCGCTTTTTCGTAAATTTTTGAAATGGAAGGTAGCAATGCAATCGGTCGGTAACTACAAGGGTCCATATCATCACCATTTTTGAACACTGGTTTTATTAGGGATATCTTTAAGTCATCTGGAAATAGTCCCTGAGCAAACGATTGATTTATAAGCCTAGTGAGTGGCGGGGTTAGTTCCATTGCGCATGTTTTCAATAAAATGGACGGGATTTCGTCGATCCCCGAACTGCGTCTACTTTTAGATTTTTTAATTATTTTGTAAATTTCTCTCTCGCTGACAGGATGTAGAAACATTGATCTATCTACTATATCGTAGGTTTTTAGGAGATGCTTTTGTGTGGAAGTTGTGCCAGTTTTACTGTTTAATGCTTCGTCATAGACATTAGCAAAATAGTCATATATAGAGTATATATAGATATAAACAAGAATTGCTCGTTTAAAGATATAAGATTTAATTAACCTTATTGAAATTGTATGGGGTATTGTAAAAATCAAAGTGGCATCGAAAACTGGTTTCACATGGAGATTTTTTTAATTTAGTGCAAAATTGGTATTAATAGGTACTTTTGAGATATCTACCTATTTACGTCCGATATATTATGGAAGTGACGGTTTTTATTTTTAGGAAATAACTTTAGACACTTTAGAAACCTGGAATCATGTGGTCAAAATAGAAATTTTCTATAGAAAATCAGATCAAATAATTGATATCCACGTAGAGAGAAGTACGTGATAAACCGCTACCGAGTTTTGATAGCTTGAGAAATTTAAATATTAGTCATCGCTCTTGCCACTGGCATTAGGAAATGAGAAAAAATTAAATTGATGGATACTTAACTACGTTCTGCTGATATTGACATCGTTTTGAATATGACGACCTGTATCTTACGAAATGATTCTCGTCGCCATTTTGGCGAGAGTCACGCCATTTATTTTTGCTAAATAGTATTATTCAATATTTAGTACCTAGTTAATTTATCCCTCCAATGACACTGGCAAAGGCCCTCGAGGCTGCCATTTCTCTTATAATAATAAATCTTATGAAATTATATTTTATAAACCATTTTTGTTAGTCTACGTAAAATATAGTGTAACAATTAGAGCAAAGGCGAGTTTTCGTCGTTTGAACGGCAACCGTTTACTCGTGAAAAGGGCCCAACGCGCACCCTAAAATCCGTATACGCCACCGTAAAGGGCAAGTCGAGAAAAAGCGAAAGATTTCTTTGTGGGGCCGAATCGTTTGTCTTTTGAATTTTGCCGACTGGGTATCATTAAGTGCGCTTGTTAGCTTTCTCCTTTTCTAACAATAGCCTGAGAAAGATACGTTTTTTTTGGAAAAAATTCTCTAACAGGCTAATTTTTTTTATACGGTTCTTTTAAGTGATTTTAAGAATCAATATTTTTAAAATTTGCGAATCTACCACCGGAAGTTGGATAAAAAAAATGGTGCCCAAAAACTGTTGATTTTTCACAGCAAATATAGTATAAGTAGTTTTATTGAGAATGCTTCTATCTTTAGGTCTGTTTTGATGCTTACGATCCGAATCGAAACATATATGCAACGGGAAATAAGAGAAATTTAATCAAACAGGTATTTTCAGTTTTTCTGAAACTTATTAAAAAGAAAATTATATATAAGCGTTTTATAGCAACACATGAAAAACAAGGACTGTTTCTCAGAATTATCATTGAAAATGAAACTATTTAAATATTTGGTAAATAGTTTTTTACAAATCGCGTATTTAACATTAGTAGAAAAAATATATCAGTTCCAATTTTTCCGTGGACTTTTAATTTAAGCTCTGAGAATGTCAATGGAATAGGAATGAACCCCATATGTTATTTGTTTTCGTTGATTTGCTTAATTACAGCACACACGTGGAATCTGATTTGGACTTTATTGCCTTACTATCAGGGATTATTTTAGAACGCACAACGAGATGGAAGTAGCCATGTCGAAACAAGCGCGCGGCGCGTGCGGCCGGCCCCCGCCGCCTCGCTCCGATGTCTGTTTATTATTATTACTTACTATGACTTTGATATGAATAACGAATGCATTGATGACGGTGCCTAAATACAAATACAAAGTCCGTGATTGCAATTTTACCGTTGGCTTTAAAGCTCAGAATATCAACGGAATATGAATCAAGCGAATATTATTTATATTCGTTAATGTACAGCATACGTTTGCAATCGGATTTGGACTTTATTGACTTATTGTTAAGGATTATCTGAGATGAGAATGTAGGGATTGAGTAGGCAGGTTAAAACTTAAAACACGCGTGCTTGACGCCGCTCGGCCCAGTGCGACATTTTATTATTATTTACCTACTCATTACCTTTAAAATGATATTGAGTTTGAGTAACTATGTAAAATTTGTTTGCGGCGTAGGAAATTTTGTTTATTTGCGTAGTATATGATGTTTACGTATAATCTTCTTCTTCTAAATATATAAAAGAAGAAACTGACTGACTGATTGATTGACTGACTGACATATCAACGCTCAGCCCAAACCGCTGGTTCTAGAGATTCCAAATTTGGCACGTAACCTACGTGAGGTTATAAGGTCTAGGTGTGCAATAAGGAAGGATTTTTCAAAATTCATCCCCTAAGGGGGTAAAATGGGGCTCCAAAGTTTGTATGGAGAAACAAGATTAGTTTGATTATTTTATTCGAAACTTCACAGGGGTACTCCTAACAATAAATGAGGGAAGACGTGTTTCAGGTTTTTTGAAAATTCAACCCCTAAAAGAGGGAAATGGGGTGTCAAAGTCTGAAAATCGACAGTGGGTATTATTTCTATGGTTTATCAAGTCGCTGATTACGAAAACAACAATGATTTTAAAATCCAACGTGGCGGACGTGAAATACCAATTTCCCCAGTCGGGGTGAAATGGGGTTGAAATGTCTACATATCAATATGGGTGTCGTTTTCATGGTTTTTTTGGAACGTTAATTACGAAAATGGCATCGATTTTAAGATTTAATATTGTGGACATGAACATTTCTAAATATGTTAAAGAAGAAACTGACTGACTACCACAGACTGACGGATCAACGCACAGCCCAAACCGCTGGTTCTAGATTATATTCCAAATTTGGCAAGTAGGTTCCTTATAAGGTCAAGGGGCGCACTATGAAAATATTTTTCAAAATTAACACCCGAAGGAGTGAAACGATGTAAAAATTTGTATGGGAAAACAAGATTAGTTAATGAGTAAACAAGTTTTTCAGGTTTTTGAGAATTCAACCCTTAAAAGGAGGAAATGTGGTCACAAAGTCTGAAAATAATACCCATATTGATATTCAGACTTTGAGACCACATTTCCTTCTTTTAAGGGAGACAGATATGTACTTTTATTCAAGAGTAGTAATTATAATCTCTTAGTAGTAGTAAGTCGATGGCGGCATAAAAATTCGTATACCGAAACCTCCAGAACGTAACAAATAGTTTTCCGACCCGCACCTAAATCGGTTCAGCAAAACGCGTGATAATCGCGGACAAATACATACCTCTGGTTGGGTCAAATTCAAACTGAATATTTTTTTGTCGGCTGTTTAAAGTTACGTTTAGTACGCGGGCGAAGCCGCGGGAAAAGCTAGTGTGGTATATATCTTTAATAGTACGGTACGGCTTTCCCACTTTCAAAAAATTTTCAAAAAACCGGGAACACGTGTTTACTTATTTATTGTTAGGAGTACTCCAGTGAAGTTTCGAATAAAATAGTCTGACTAATCTTGTTTCCCCATACAAACTTTGGACCCCCATTTCACCCCTTAGAGGATGAATTTTGAAAAATCCTTCCTTAGTGTACCCCTAGCTAGACCTTATAAGGAACCTACGTGCCAAATTTGGAATCTCTAGAACCAGCGATTTGGGCTGTGCGTTGATATGTCAGTCAGTCAGTCATTTTCTCCTTTTATATATTTAGATAAAGAATGTTCATTTCTACAATATTAAATCTTAAAATCGATACCGTTTTCGTAATTGACGTCCGAAAAAAAAACATAAAACTACACCCATATTGATATTTAGTTATTTCAATTTCAACCCCATTTCACCCCGACAGGGGAGATGGTATTTCATGTCCGCCACGTTGGATTTTAAAATCATTGTAGTTTTCGTAATTAGCGACCCGATAAACCACAGAAACAATACCCATTGTCGATTTTCACACTTTGTCACCCCATTTCCCCCTTTTAGGGGTTGAATTTTCAAAAAAACGGAGACACGTGTTTACTTATTTATTGTTAGGAGTACTCCTGTGAAGTTTTGAATAAAATAGTCTGACTAATCTTGTTTCCCCATACAAACTTTGGACCCCCATTTCACCCCCTTAGGGGACGAATTTTGAAAAATCCTTCCTTAGTGCACCCCTAGACCATATAAGGAACCTACGTGCCAAATTTGGAATCTCTAGAACCAGCGATTTGGGCTGTTAATTGATAAGTCAGTCAGTCAGTCAGTTTCTTTTTTTAGGGTTCCGTAGTGAACAAGGAACCCTTATAGTTTCGCCATGTCCGTCCGTCCGTCCGTCCGTCCGTCCGACCGACCCCCGTTTTTCTCAGTAACCGTTAGTACTAGAAAGCTGTGGAATAATATCTTTAAAAAAAAAATTTTTTAGGGTTCCTCCCGTATATGTAAAGTGGTGGTGAAATTTTTTTTTCTGCCAAACCCCATCTTGTGGGGTATTGTTGGATACCTCTTTTAAAAATATTATAAGGTTTCTATAAGCATTTTTGATTAAAGAATTGTTAAGCGTGATATTAAGCTTTGAAGTGATAATTTATGTTATGGTCAAATGTCCCCCCCCACCCCTGCCAGTTAAACGGTGGCTACTAGGCATGTGAATAAAATCATGGTAGTAGTATATATGATGAATTTAAAAGAAAAAATATCACAGCTAAGTAGACATTACTAGTTAACGAGTAATAGTCGAACTTCAGAAATGTACTTTGCAAAAGCAAACTTTCGTACAATTTCCATTGATACCTTAGATAATGTTGTTAATTCTGTCAAAAATATAGTAAATATAAGTTTGCAAACTTTTTAGTCCACATAATGTAACGGGTGGACGACTACGGAACCCTACCTTGCGCGTGGCCCGACACGCACTTGGCCTGGTTTTTATATATTTAGATAAAGAATGTTCATTTAGATAAAGAATATTAAAATCGATACCGAAAAAAAACCATAAAACTACACCCATATTGATATTTACTTATTTCAATTTCAACCCCATTTCACCCCGACAGGGGAGATGGTATGTCATGTCCGCCACGTTGGATTTTAAAATCATTGTAGTTTTCGTAATCAGCGCCCTGATAAACCACAGAAACAATTCCCATTGTCATGTTTACACTTTGTCAACCGATTTCCTCCTTTTAGGGGTTGAATTTTCAAAAACCTGGAAACACGTGTTTACTTATTTATTGTTAGGAGTACTCCTAAGAAGTTTCGAATAAAATAGTCTGACTAATCTTGTTTCCTCATACAAACTTTGGACCCCCATTTCACCCCCTTAGAGGATGAATTTTGAAAAATCCTTCCTTAGTGTACCCCTAGCTATACCTTACCTATACCGTACCTTATGAGGAACCTACGTGCCAAATTTGGAATCTCTAAAACCAGCGATTTGGGCTATGCGTTGATATGTCAGTCAGTCAGTCAGTTTCTTTTTTTATATATTTAGATAAAGAATGTTCATTTCCACAATATTACATCTTAAAATCGATACCGTTTTCGTATATGACGTCCGAAAATTCAGTGTAAACCAAATTTAATTGTGTTTATGGTAAATAAATGAATTGAATTGAAAAAAAAAACATAAAACTACACCCATATTGATATTTAGTTATTTCAATTTCAACCCCATTTCACCCCGACAGGGGAGATGGTATTTCATGTCCGCGACGTTGGATTTTAAAATCATTGTAGTTTTCGTAATTAGCGACCCGATAAACCACAGAAACAATACCCATTGTCGATTTTCACACTTTGTCACCCCATTTCCCCCTTTTAGGGGTTGAATTTTCAAAAAACTGGAGACACGTGTTTACTTATTTTGTTAGGAGTACTCCTGTGAAGTTTTGAATAAAATAGTCTGACTAATCTTGTTTCCCCATACAAACTTTGGACCCCCATTTTATCCCCTTAGGGGACGAATTTTGAAAATTCCTTCCTTAGTGCACCCCTAGACCATATAAGGAATCTCTAGAACCAGCGGTTTGGGCTGTGCGTTGATATGTACTGACAGAAATGACTGCAGAAACGAACAAACCAGTTTTGTCTATTTAAAAAAAATTGATCCCTATACAATATTTAACCCCTATTTTCAACCCTTTGGGAGACGAAAATTTTTAAAACACCTAGTTAACTTTCCTTGTTACGGTCACCCGCCTGTAGCCCTTATTATCTCTGGTTGGTGACTTTTGCCGTGATATGAGCTTTATAAAACATGCGTGTGCCGCGTATCTATTCTATACTACTTATATAAAATAATTATCACGATGTAATATTTTAAAAAAGGAATTTTTTTCTAATAATTTATGCCGATACGTATACATGTTCTACTTTTTATGTATACCTAATTTATGTCTTCAACTGTACTGTTAATAAAGTGTGTGCAAAGTACGAGTCACGAATATATGGTCTCAATATACCTACCGTCAGGCCGACAGCGTAGTTGTTCAGTACCTACCTACACCTACGAATGCACCGGATGAGCGGGCTTTTATTATAGGCGTGTAGGTTAGGTTGTACACAAAGTCCGTGATTTCTTAATCGATAAATTATATCTATTTGAAAATCATTTTGGCGGTTTTGAGTCGTTTTAGATGTCAGATTATATACAAAATTTAAAGTTATTAAATGACTTAGTTTTAACTTTTAATTAATACTTCATAGCTACTATTGAACCTAATAATAAGTTGTTTAAATTACACTAGTTACATATAACTAATAGAACATAAAGCTTAGGGCCGCACCGAAGCCGCCGATAAAAGTAAAGTACCTACACACACACTTGCTTGTCACCCACCCGCGCGCCTCTCGCTGTGCTGCACACCTCCGCTCACCCCGCGTATTCCCCTCTCGCGCCTACTATTAATGAAGATGCATTTGAAATCACTTAATAGGTATTTATAGGGTTCATTAGCATTACACCTTCTTCAATGTGGCCTTCATGAAAAGTCAACGTAGTGAGTTTGGCTTATATATTAATTTCACAAGACTTTTTCAAAGAAAATAAAGCTCCAGATATTTTGGGTAGCTTCAGTATAAAAAGGGTCAATACATATAAGAAAGATATATATAAACCATAACTGTAATGTTAGCTTATATACCATAGCCGTAATTGAATTTTATATATTTCTGTATTAAAAATTATTATATTACGAGGTTGCCTTAACAAAAATCGGTTGATTTTTCATGTATCACAAAGAATATAAATATATATAGTATGTCATACAGTAAGTAAATGCTTATACCATTTTCGCCCGATTTTTAAGGATTTTTTATAGATTATTTTTTAATATTTTCTACAGTCACGTTGGTGGACTACGTGTTTTATTAAAGAATACCTAATCTAATTGCTTTAACAAATTTTTTGGTGCAAAAAAAGTAGCTGTTATGAATTAATGTTCAAAATTCATACAGCGCAACCGTACCGCTCTTAGGCTACAACTGTATAAACTCATATAGGTACCGCTGCGTTCACCTAAACAGCAACAAAAATACCGTCTAAACCTTCCCCTCCCCTCCCTCCCTCTCTCTCCTCTCCTCTCTACCTCTGTCTATTGTAATGTACTTAATTAGGCGTATGATTATCATGGTCATTACCTTCAGCCAAAGAGCGCAAATTAATAAAAAAAATCACTAATAAACTAGAGCCCAAATGGAACAAACGAAAGTTAGACGATTGTATTACACACTGTTTTTTTTTTTTTAGAAATGTTTATTTCCGTTCACTGATGAAATGCTGTACAAGTTCTATGCAAGAAACCAATTCATTTATTTCTTGTATACAACATGAACGCGCCATACATTTTACTATGAACAGTATTTTGTACCTAGTTAAAAATAAAAAAACAAAGAAAAGGATAGTAAAATTATTTAGCGCAACACTTTGCACAAGCCCAATATTCACTAAATACATAGTACATATTTTACACAGGCAGCCTTGCGTAGTACTTATCTTAACGCATTAATTATTCCCGAATCAAAACTATATGTACAGTAAACATATTTCCTATGACCTACTTTAATTAAATTCTCAATGGCTAATCAGAATAAAATTAGTAGAACAGCTCTTAATCGTCCCTATAATGCTATGTGAACATCTTTTATATCGATAACGATTTATGCGACCAATGAAGGGAGTTATTTTCTTCCCATTTTCCTCAAACCGGTTCCATCAAATTCTAACAATAAGCGATAAAAGTTTCCGCATAAAACACCTTCGTATGTTATTTGTATGTTTAAGTTTCGGAATGATACAAATCTTGTTTGATTCGATTTGACAATGGAATATTATTCCAGTATGATAAGATTAAATCCTAATTCCTAATATTCCTAATAATAAGTATTATAATCGTGAAAGTTTGTGCGGATGGATGGATGGATGGATATATGGATGTACGTTCCGCTTAATCTCAAAAACTACTGAACGGATTTCTATGAAACTTTCCAGTATTGTAGCTTAGACATCAGAATAGGACATAGACTATAACTTATTTCAAAATTAATCCCCTGAGGGGGTAAAAAGGGGGTGGACATTTTGTATGGAAAATAAAATTTTCTTTAAGATAGAGACTTTAAACCATTAAAATTTTACGCAGACGAAGTCGCGGGCAAAAGCTAGTTGATAATATTTTAATTATATTTAAGTCCACAACTGTGTTGTTAGCTGTATATTAAAAGGCATTTAGAAAGTATACTCCCCATAGCTATAAACTTTATATGTACGCGACAATCCTAATATTACGCTAATGAAACACTGGTTAATCAAAAGCAGACCACAAAATACGGCAGCCTTTGCGGGCTCATAAAATTAATGTGAATTATTAATTACAAGGCAAACAATTATTCCCACCCCTTAATTTGGAGACCACGGTGGCAGTTTCAAATTATTGCGCTAAATACGCAGTCCAATTTATCTTGAATCTCGTCAGGATCGGCGAAATTTAAATTAAAATGTAAATGTTGTCGAGTTGGCCGCCCTTCTAATTGCAATCCGAGCCCGGCCGTTGTCAAAGTTTCCCCGTTTGTTTGTGGTCGCGAGAGACATTGCCGCGTCGATTAACCAAATTATACTTTTCAATTGTTCATCTATAAAAAATCTGTTACTACACCGTCTGATCTCACTAGCAAGATTAAAATTTACCAGTAGCTCTAGTATAAGTTTTTTCGAAACATTAACTAATTCGAACGCGTTTGCGTTTTGTCTGAAAATGTATGAAAACGCTCTCCCCGAGTTAAGGGGAGGTATCCCCAACGCAAATGTCCCGCTCTAACACGCGTGAGTTTACAATTAACCATCCCGCTCTCTACGCAAGCTCTGTTTTGTAAATATTTAGCTATAGTGATTAAGCCAATCATTTTATCAAAGCAAACCCTGCGAATTTGTCTATAACTATTTACGATCTTTAATTGAGTACAAAAATTATATGTTAAATATCAGTAATGTAGCCGTAGGATTGAAAAAACATTCCAAAAAGAGGTAACTTCGCGATTTTTTTCTATCGAGTGAAATTCATCAGGTCATGTAACTGACTGCGATTTTGACTAGACAAGATCCTTATGTAACACATATATATTTTTTAGATTTTAAGACACTATATTCTATGTCTCAGATGGTTTATAAAAACTCAAAAGTGGTAATACACGGCCTTAAACCGATAAACGCGCGTATTTCAAATACGCGCGTTCATCGGTTAGCAACAAATGTTATACTCGCTGTTTTAGTTTCCACTAGTGGCCACCAGAGGCGCTGTTCACGTTTTCATACCACTTTTATACATATTGAAACAAAACGCAAACGCGTTCGAATTTCGGATTAGTTAATGTTTCGAAAAAACTTATATTAGAGCTACCAGCGTGGGGACTACTATCGGTCCCTCTCATTCTCACGCGAGGAGGGCTGTGCCAAGCACTGGGACGTAGGCTAACGATGATTATGATGATCATGTATAATTTGTGATTGCAGTATAGAAAAAGCGTTAAACTTGACCAGGGTTGATATTTTAGGTTAGCTTTTATAAATATCCGAGGGATGGCAAATGTGAAATGTCTATTCTTATCTAGAATCGATTTTATTTAACGAGTTTCATAAGCCGTGATACTTTAATAATTTGCCTTAAAACTCGAGGTCGTCACGTTGGAAGTAATCGTTTATATCATTAGTGACAGCATTTTGTATTCGAAGCAGTCCCCCGACATTAAAGAAAATGACCTGTGATGACGACCAGGGGGTATTATCGAAATGGGGAGACATATCTACAAATAAACACAATAAATTATATTACTGGTCGTGAAAGCTTATTACTTTTTTATATTTTTGTAGTTAAGTACCTATTCTACTTGTAAATTTCTTTTACTAATTGCCTGATAGCAGACTTGTCTATGAACGCCTGCGAATCCAGAAAACAACAAGCGCGTTATCGATCCTTTATTTAACTTCATACTTGAGGATTCGTTTTGCATGCAGTCTAAATAGGTTGGAGGTCCCTCACTCTCGACACAGCGCATCTTCGGGAGCTCTGACAGCCCATTCCGTAAAATCACGCATAGATTAGTATGATATTTTCTATGGAGAGGCGCGTCGTCGTGATTGTCGTGAATGACACGCACTATACTTACCACCAGGAATACCACATGCCTAACGAGCAGTGGTGTTACTATGATATTTTGTAAGGGCTGCTCCAAATATGATCGCGATGAATTTCTACTGTGCCCTACCTCTCGTATGAGTGAGATGACTATGATGAGTAAGACCTACTTTTACGCTTACCTATAATTAACTTTCCCCCTTTAAAATCTCATTAAATATTCATCCTAGCGAAAAAGTCCGTAGTTAGAACCCTTCTTGTAAAAATTTTTATGTCAATTAATCATGTCTCAGAACATTTTTTGCTATGGGCCACCGTTTAAGAGAAGAGTTAATTATTTACGAAAAACTTAAAAAAGTTACCTTTACACCCGCTCTACCCGTTATCTCCACTCCCATCCCCTAGGACTTTGTCAAGAACATAATATTTACCTACAACTATTTATGCCAAAATTTGCTTAATACACGAATTATTTCCGCCAAATGCAGTTAAGTGGTCTTCTTTGCTTGAATTAAAAAACAGATATGCATATGTACATATACAACTCAATTTATTTACTTACCTACAATAACATCACAGCAATAGAAGTAATCTTCCATAGTTAAGAAGAAAACCTTGTATGAAAAATTATTAGTTGTCCGTCCTGTTTCGAATCAACTCCTCTCGAAACTCGAATTGCGGGATTTTTCTCTTTGTTGTTATTTAATTGCCAGGATCCGGGATTGGTGCGATCGGAATAAAGCCGGAATTCGTAGGTCCGTCATACTCGAGCGTCTATAGCAAATTCGGCCTTGATTGTATTTGTTCTGCATTAAGCCCTATAAAATCGAGCCTTAGAATTAAAGTATTGTATTGTTAAGGATAAGGGATTTGCACGTCTATAAACTGCACATTATATGTGTCAAAATAAAAAAAGGCTTTCGAGAAACACGGATTTTGACGTGTTTTGTTACTCCCGGGACACCTGTTCCTGTCATTAAGTGGCTTGCATAAAAGCACGATAAAACACAACTGTATTTATTTCTGATTTTTTATTTAAGTTTCAGAGTGACTCCCATGTGAAATCTTGAAAAAAGTCCACGATATCCTGTGTTTAAAAAAAATACAGACATAAATAAAAATAAAATAAATATTTGTGGACAATCTTACACACAATTTGTATAAATACAGTACAAATAAACATTACACCACAATACAGAACATAGCCACGAAATGGCCCCAAATCAGCATAGTGCTAGCCATTGTACTAAGCGACGATATACATATATATATACTCTCTCTCTCTCTCTCTGGGGTAGACATATATCTATTTTATCTCAAATATTCTTTAGACGGTATTATAGCGACCCCTGAAACTTGAATAACTCTGTAACAAAAAATTGGAGCCGAAAGGACTCGATGCGCAGGTCCAATAAATAAAAATATATGAAATTAAGTAAAATATTAATATATAAGGTGTCAGAATAAACCCAAATATATATATATACCTATCACGTTACGCACAAAGTCCGTTGAATGTCTCAAGAGTGTTCCGCTGGGCATATTTTATTGAGATTTCACGGAGGCACCAACAGAGAGGTAGTAAAGGCTTGATACATTTGTAGATTGGTGCTTTGACTGTCGCTTGGCGCTTGTGCAAAACCCCGACAATGCCTGAGGATTTACGGCGGGATGCAATGAGCCGACCGACCATTCAAAGGCGAGCCCAAGCCTTCATTTTGCATGATATTAAACTGGAAAAATAAAAAAAGAGTTATTATATAAGAGCTTTGAGCGGATTATTAAAAGGAGAAAGTGGCGAGGTGCAGTACTTAGTATGCTGATAAGATATTTTTTTTTGATTAAAATTTTAGATCTTGTAGTTCGACTCCTATCCACGTTGTTAAATAACATTATAATGTAGTTGATTTTAAGACAATGGAGGCCCAGACGAGCAGTAGCCATTTTGTGGAATTTTCGATTCCATTTTCTATCGAGCAATTTTTTCTTGACAATTAATTGTTTACCATATATATGAATTGCTTAATACGCTTCAACATATCTAGTCTAGTCTTTTGTAGTAATTTTGCATCTGTCTAGATATTGTTTTCTGACCTCTACAGATCACCTATGATTTTAAATTCGCGATTTCAGTTCGGGGATTCTTTTCGGGAGTATTTTAGCCATGCCACACTAAACAGTATTTTTGTTTCTTTTTTAAATTTGAGTGGACAGCCGTCACATTCTACCGCCGGTATAGTTTCCAGATATGTTGCCATCCATTTTTTGCATGAAAAAAAAAGAAAATTGTCTTCGGAAATCTATCGAGAAATCTAACGGGTATCAAGTGAAAGGGCATGAGGTGATTCCAAAAATATACTACTTCATTATACCTAAGTACATTCTAGCCAGCGGTTTCGTAAAAAAATTAAACATTTTCGATAACACTAAGTTTGGGCTCTTTTTGAGAGGAAAGGGCTGAATTATATTTTCTAAAATATACGCAAAATAACTCGTTACATCCTCATATGTAACCGAATGCCCAGCGAAACAAAATGCTCCTTACTTGAAACGCCAAGTAAGACAAAATGTACTTCAACATGATATTACTTTTATTAACAACAGTAAAAATATAAAATTGCTTAACAATTAGAACATATCATAAAATACTACTAATTCTAAACATAGCCTATATGAATATAATTATTATAATTTAACATTATTATAATGCACACATGCACTCACACACACACTACACTACACTGCCCAACGGCACTGATTTAGAAGATATTTTTATTTATAGGTAACTTTTAGTTTTTCATTGCAATGTCCTTTTTCAGTTGAAATTGTTAAAAGAAATAAAGGCTAATTACCCCGCTCCCTACCTACACATTAAAAAATATTTGATGATCATATGTATTTAGGTACCTAGGCGTAGGCGCTTTACACTCAATGTGTCCAGAGGATGAGCTGCGTTGAGTTGAGAGTGATAGATCTCATAATAATGTGTATAGAAGTCAACACATCGAATTCTCATATCAATAAAGGTACATTAAGGCTACGGTATACCATCAGGCAGGCCGTAAGCTGACATGCTATTGCTACCGTGATTGTTTAAAAAAGTGTTCCACCGTAAAAGTCATGTAAACACACAACGACTGGCAAACTTTTGTAGATTGAATTTGGACAGATTAACTGTGCTCCCTCTTCGTGTTTGCCACCTGGCGCGACTGCCAACTTGGCGCTTTGGTCTAAACTTGTAGGTAACGGATGTTACGTCTAAGCAAGGCTGCTTCCGTGATTCTGTTCTGTATTTCATTTTAAGTACATTGGAAGTTTTTGATCTTTGATGTCTGTAAACACTATTACTTTGACAGTTAGGGTTTTTTTGTACCGCAACCCTTGCTGTTAGCTCGCTCGATCGATTTAATTGGAATAATCACATAATTTTAATAAAGTCATTCTAATTACTTGAGTTATTTAGATATTATAGGCCTAACGCGGCGTAAAGGTGGCGGTTCGCGTCGCGACAGAGACACGAGATCGAGACAGGAGACCGAGACCGGAGACCGCGACCGTCACTTGACTAAGGCAACTCGCGTCTCGGTCTCCTGTCTCGGCCTCGTGTCTCTGTCGCGGCGCGAACCGCCACCTATATGTTGCCTACTGTAAAGTGTTAAGTGACGGTCGCGGTCTCCGATCGCGGTCTCCTGTCTCGGTCTCTTGTCTCTGTCGCGGCGCGAACCGCCTCCTTAAGAAGGAAGACGTCAAACTCGTCAAAGGGTAACTGTATGACGATGCGAGACAGGTCCCTGCCGACCACAGCGCGTCGCAGTTAAGCGGTAATTTTATGCTATAAGGGTGGTTTGTACAAGCCGTCTGTAATCGTAAGCGGGATTATTTAAAATCTGATTGTATGGCAAATTTGACAAGTTGCTATGGTATGACAGCTGCCGACGCCATATTTAACGTTGATCGGTCGTAAGCGTAAGTTGCGTACAACAACCCGCCCTAGGTATTCGTGCTCTAAAGTCGAACTGTTACATTTAAACTTTACTGTTACATGTAACAATTCCTAAATAGATGTTTAGCTATGGAAGTGCCGGACATCCTAACACAGGTTCACTTACTTACCTAAAAGGAAGTCCCACCCACTGATGGCAATTGTAGAATTTATACAGGAAAATAAACATTTTTCATTTTCATTTTCATTTTCAAATATCAGTAACATGCAAACACGATGGGATTCTTTTTAATATCCTATAAATACGATGCATTAATGATGTCCTAGTTGCAAAACGCACAGAAAGTAGGTTTTAGCAAGTGGTTTCGAAGCGCATCGAAACGCGAACTCGTGTATTTCCTCAATTGGCTTGACTCGGCTTAACTCACCGATTCAAATTCCGATTTTCCAACCGGATTAACGGTGCGCCGTCAAGTTTCAGAAGTTAGTGAGAGACAGAACTACTACGTCGTAAGCAAGACGAGAGTCTGAATCGGACGTCTCGACTAGTTCGTAGCATATCGACATCTCGTTTCCAGGAGTGCGGCTTTTACCCTCCATTTCAGTTCGGGCGAATATCTTCCATTTCTAACTCTAACCGAGTTACTCCCCCGGACAAGCTTTTGATAGTTAAACAGTTAAATATCGTACTCGTACTAGAGTGTGGCTACCAGAGTTCTTACCTACTTCTACCGATTATATTAGGTAATAGGTATCTACCCTATCTGTCCATGACATTAGGGTTCATGTAAAACTTAATATTGTAATAACTTGTGTACAACCATGGTGCAATCAACGATTCTGATTCTGATAGGTATCTGGAAACTTTGATTTCAGAAATTGATATCTTGAATACGTACGAAAATTAACGTTTATACATTTTACTCCGATGCGAAGGTACGAATGTAATTTGAAATGCTGAGACGAATGAGAGAAAAAATATCCTTATTCTTGTATAATAAAATTGATATTTCAGCATTATTGTTTTGAGATGTCGTAAATTGCTTCAGAACGTGTTCATACGTGACAAGATTTATTTACTGAGCTCGACGTTTTTATACGTCAACGATTTCTATGAAGAAATATTTGGCAATAAGCCGTGCCTGTTAAGTTGACGGCACAATTTAGTTAATTTATACCCCTGTACCGAGTCACAAAAAGTTTCCCTCATTAAGTAAAGAG
Organism: Cenopis cana; assembly: GCA_951800055.1. NCBI lineage: Eukaryota > Metazoa > Arthropoda > Insecta > Lepidoptera > Tortricidae > Cenopis > Cenopis cana. The sequence goes on along the minus strand of OX637482.1, from coordinate 10,259,154 downwards.
ACGACTGGAGTAAATCACGGAGCCAAGTCGGCTCGTATCGCAGACACGATTGCTATCTCCAAATTACTGAGAGGGGTAACAGCGTTTGCAAATCACGGCCTTTCCATTTGCTCAAGGAATTAGCAACTAAACGCAGTAGTTTTTTTACTCCTTACTGTTACTAACATTTTCATTTTATTACTACTAACATCAACGAGTACTTGAGTTCTTAAAGTGGGGACGATTTGGATCATTTCAATAATTTTATAGAAAGAACGATGGAAAAAACGTTTAAAATTAATTAAGCCAAGGCTAGCATTAAGTCTACAAGTAGGTAGGTACCAGTGGCGGAGCGTTCATACTACTCATATACTCGATTCCCACCGGCTTGCCCAATTTTCAGCCAGTCCAATTCTTTTACTACGGCTCATGAAGAATAAGAAAGGCAAATTATGTCCGGCTTGCCTAAGAATATTTTTGACGCGCCGCCACTGGTAGGTACCCCGTAATTATTTAAACTTTCTTACTCCCTCACTGTAAAGTACGCTTCGCACCAAAGTTTTTTTTAGGTATGCAGTGATTGTTCCTAAAGTCAGCAAAGTGTAGGTATGTGACATCCCCTTTACAAAGCGTAAAAGCGTTAGCGTGGTATCCATTGCTGAACAATTTACCTCCAGGCATGGTAACGTGATCGCGTTTACGTTCAACATTCCCTCTCGCACTGAACAGTGTATGCGTGATAGTGAAGAGCTAATTAATTACCCAGTAGAATTCGACCTTAATTGCAAAGCATAGTTCTGCTTTTTTTAAATATCTGTGCTAATTGCTATAAGCTTATGTTTCATAATGGCGTAATTCTTCGCGTGAACTTACTATTCATACATTGATTATTAGATTATCCGTAACCAAAATAGAAGATTCAATTAAGGTGCATTCAATAAGTGCGAGTCTAATATTTGCCCACTGATTAATGCCACAACACGATCTGTCTTGTGCATCCTTTGTATTTACCTTAATCCTGCGTTATTGAGCGTCGGGTAGGAAAGGAGCGTGAATGTATGCAGGACGCCCTTGGCTTCATATATAGTCAGCGTCACGTGCAGTTGATGATACCATAGTCATAGTAAAGTCTATTGAAATAAAAACAAATACATACATACATAGTAAAGTCTATTCATCCTTACGTGTCCTATCATGTAAACGAACTATTTTTCAAGATATTAGGTAATCATTGTCACACTTTTCTCTACGATGACAATACTTTGTGGGCTCCATTAAGTATACCCACAACAACATTTTAAGTGATGATTATTAGATTAGGGTGTTAATGATTAATAATGTATTAAAGAAAAGGTTGTTTACATGGACCGTAAGGGTGAATAGACTGTACTTACCTAATCTTTAGAAGCGATTAGTTTTAAGAATACCTATATTTATTTATTTAATCAAGGATGAAGGTGGTAACTTGGAAAATTCTGACAACTCTTCTAATTAATCTTTCCAAATCAGAGTGCCGAAATTATTATATCACGCCAACATATCCTTGAATCAGGAAATTATTTTTGAAAGAGCTACCCCACACGGAACCCTGAAAAGGTGAAAAGCATGGATGTGGGGGTCCTTCTTCATAGGTTACATTACAAACTGAAGCGTGAAGCTAAAGACCGAACGGGGTGGCGGCGCACTGTAGAATACCTCTGCCACATCTAGGGAACACAGTGAATATAAGTCATACCTACATTAGGTATATTTAAATTGAATATGGTGATAAAATTACTTTAAGCCGTTACGACTTACGACAATGTAAAAGCGTGATGCGTTGTCCTACATAAAGTTTTAATAAAAATATCCGTTGTTTCCTTACATTGCAAAATTTCGTAGACTGTTAAAATTATTTACAGCCATATAAAATGCACTGGCGTTGCGCCTACAATGTACGATCAACACAATATTGCTCTGCACAGATGTCAGGCGCTCCGTATATATTTCGCCTGATATTCAATCTAGAGCCGGTATTTCCCACTTTTGTAATACACATTAGTACGCAGTTAAAATATAAATTACATTAGTGATTGAAAAAAAAGAAACATTTTATTTCCGTAAACAGTAATTTGGTTTACAAGTTACAATGTAGAGGCTTCCTATTAAGTATGCAATACCTGTATCAGGAAGCCCTGCTCCTAGCAACAAATTGTTATTTAACATTATAAAAAGTAACAACATTTAAGAAGAAATATATGTGTGTGTGTGCATCCGCGTATGTGTGTATGTGTGTGTGTGTTGGTGTGTAAATACGAGTATGTGTGTCTGATTAATGAAATAGGTAGGTACATGAAATATAAGTCCTTAAGAAACACAATTGTGCTTATTTTATACGGCACTTGCTACATTTAACATAGGTACTTACATGTTTTGTTAAAATTTCAGAAAAAAGTACAGTCACTCATTATACCACACGATATAATAAACCCTCCGTCTCTTCATAGCTTTTGGTTTTAAGCTATTCTGTTATGGTTTTTTTACATTTATATAGTTGCAGGTGATAAGTACTTAAAATGATTTAAAAAACAGAAGATAAAACAAGACCATGTTATGTACCTATCTACTTACTATTTAAGTTATATATTAGTACGGGAAGTAGTGTCACTACTATGGGAGGTGCGCATTTTAGTATCGGATGAATTCACTTGGCAGTTCAAAGAATATACCTACAGGATGTAAAAGTTATGATAGATGATAAATATATATATATATTATGGTAGATAGACGGGTAGTCTAGGTCAGGCAAGAGTATTATAATTTGCAAATCTAATCGAAGGGAGGACTAATCTAATCTAGATATGTTCGAGTAGGTTACGCTTACAGAACAGTTACGCTGTTGAGCTTTATATGTTGTTTAGCTTTGTATGTGTACAATAGAAGTGTAGCAACGCTAATAACAGTCTACGTGAAATGCATTTATAAATCATAATTTTCGATATGGAAACACACAAAAGTTTATCATACTAATTGTTATAAAGATCAAAGCAAACAGAAAAAGAAAATCTTTTTACACGTTTGCCAGATCTGGAATAAACTTATTTGATGTTTTTATCAATGGCACCTATATTAGATTATATATTAGAGTTCCATTATATTCGAGTTCCATTGCTAAGCAACCAAGAACGTATTTTTTCTTTATTTTTCTATAACAGCACCTGTTAGACGGCATTAATGTTTCTGAACTATTTATTGGTCCACATAGCCATAGCACTGGTGGAAACGAAAAGGCTTCACTTCCTCGCAGCACTGCATAGCACAACTCTGGTGTAAAGGCACCCTAAACGCGGCCTACACAAACATCCTTAAGTTCCAAACTGTCATGGTGTAAATCTCTCACGTAGTTCGCGCATAGTTTCGAAACTCCCGAATTATTTGTATGTACACCTAATTACCATCTCCACGACAGTTCCTCTATTCACCATGCCCAAAAGTTATGTCAGCTATTAGAATCAGCCTTCATCTTGCTCATACACATTCGGTTACAAGGGGAGTTACAATAGTATTACCATATTAGTTTACATTAACAAAAGCCTATTGAACAGAGAGAGACACTGCCAGATGAGGCCGGAAGGCCAATAAAAGGACGCTACCGGAAGTATGCTTTGTTTTATATGGTAGGAAGTGTACTTTGAATAGTTGCAAATTTTAAGTAGGTAGGTAACTAGATAGTTAGCTATGAAAAAAACTAACGCAAATATTTCGCGTTATAGTAGGTTTCGTGTCCTTTACGATCGTTTGGATACATTAAAGTCGTTATCTGTAATTCAATTGTTTACTAAGGTAGGTACTTACTTACATACATTAAACAGCCTATACAGGAGACATATTTAATTAATAAATTATCACGATCATAATATCGATCATATCGTAGTATTCGCAACGAAGATTATAGGAACGTATTTTTTCTGATCCAATAAAAACTAGTGTCACAATAGAATCATCATCATCATCATCAGCCTATCTACGTCCCACTGCTGGGCACAGGCCTCCTCTCATAGATGAGAGGGAAGCACAATAGAATAATACCTACTATCAAATAACTATCCCCACACAGATACCTACATAGGAAACCGTATGTCTCTTATTGCATCGAAATATTTCGACAACTGTAATGACCACTTGGTGGTTTGCTCTAAAACGAAACACAGCACACACTGCACATGCACTGAGTTCGCAAAATTAGCGTTTGCAGAGTTCATTGCAGTATTTCCACCGTGGGCAGCAGTGTTGTGTCAAATCCCTGGTCAATACAGTATCAGAGCAGCCGGCTATTCAGTGTTTGCTGTGTAAATGCTGTATCGGGCGAATGTCGTCGACCCTGATATCCGTTTAATATGATAATCCGCATGCAAACAAGCGGCGGATTGTCCGGCTAAATTATTTATGCACCCCGGCCTGTGGGTGATGGGTTCACTTGTCGCCGACACAGTTGATAGCTAATCATCAGTAGGTACGCAACGTTTTTAGACTAGTGCACGTTAGTGACGACTCCAGAGAGGTGATTACGTAACGTTTTCGAACGTGCTAAGGTAGATTTAAATGTAATCAAATTCCATAATAAAGTGACAGACATGAAAAGACAGTTGAAGAAGCAGCTCCTTTTTGCACCATGATGAAAATTGTTACTTGACTCATCGTTCTTGTTTCCCTGCCCGGCCAATGTATTTGGCGCATTGTCAGTGCCAAGTTGATCAAATAGGAAACTGGAAATATACGTGTTGAACTTGATGCTTGATGCGTTCTGAGATCTTCATTATTTTTCATGAAGTTTATCTTAAGTTGATACAAATTGAATTTCGTATCTTTGAGCATCACCTAGCTATTAGATTTTCAAAACATGTAGGGTAAATCGCCAGTAACTGGCCACCCCCCAATAACTGGCCACTTCGCAAAAATATACACCAAGCAACTAATTGTTGGCAGGTATTTCTGCAATTAAATAAATAAAATTGAACCGGGTTTAGAGCTGGCTTCATGTATTTTATTTTGTTGAAGGCGGTCTTCACTGCACTAATTCCGTGGCTAGTAACTGAATGACATTTTCTTAAGTGGCCAGTTACTGGCGATTTACCCTATTTTGATAAGAACCAAATTGATGAAAATGAGATTGTCAGACTCGTGTCAGACGGACTTTGTAGGTAAAAGTATTAGAAATCTTTGTTCTACTAGATTGCCACGAAATTGAATTGTGACATGAATATGGGATCCTAAAAGTACACTTTTAGGATCCCATATTCATGTCACAATTCATGTCTTGAAACTTAACATTGATCTACCGCAAGTAAAGACCAGACGCGTACTGCTATTTTTAATTAAAGTGTCCATAATTAGAAGGAGTTCAAGGGTTGCACACGTTCATTTGCTAGCCGAGATATCCTTTTTTAGGGTTCCGTACCCAAAGGGTAAACGCGACCCTATTACTAAGACTCCGCAGTCCGTCTGTCCGTCTGCCATGATGCCTTTCTGTTGCCGCTATAACAACAAATATTTTTTTTGCCGTTTTTAAAGATAATGGGACGGAACCTTTCGTGCGCGAGTCCGTCTCGCGCTAGGTCGGTTTTTTTTGCGTTGCCGCACTGTTTACTGCAGTGTTACTGTGCGGTTGGCCCACGGTCGCGCCGGGCGCCTGAACTTTTATCGAACCTCGGCTCTGGACAGGTACAAACTTTTCTTTTTCAGAAATAAAAGCGTCGAATAAATTATGTACAGGAACTCACCCGCAAGGGTTTGCGAGTAAAAATTTTAATTTTGGAACAATGTTTCGGTTTGCCAGCATCGCTCACGGGGGACCGCTCGGTTCTTGCACCATATTGTTTAAGTTATTGGTTGTGATGGCAGATTGTGTGCGCGGTCGCGTTATTCCCCACCAGAGCTCTTTATTTAGATATCATAATTTTATTCCTCTTATGAGAGGTACTATAGTAACTAGATATTACCCCACGAACATTACTTATACTTTAATTACATTTGCGACTTCAAAAAAGGAGGAGGTTCTCAATTCTCCTCAGGTCCTCAGAATTCCGTCATTTATTAACCGATTTGGACTTTTTTTTGTTTGAAAGCATATAGGTACTTCAAGATTGGTTCCGTTGTTACTAAAATCCAGTTCTGATGATGGAAACTATAAGGAATTGACTAGGGAACTCCTCAAAAATTCGAGGGAAACAGCGATTTTAGTATTTTCAATAAGAAATCATGCATTTGCATTCAGAAAATTGCGTTTGGTGAAGAACTGATGAAGAATACGGATGATTATCCAAAACTCTTTCTTGGGTGGCACTAAGATTCTCGATCGAAACGACTATGACGAAGCCAATTTAAACGGTCGTCATGTAATGTTACCATCTATCTGATTTGGTTATTGAAGGAAGGTAGGCAACGGAACTCCGTAATAAAACAGTAAGCTATAGCCGTGTTTGAGCTCATTGGAATTGTTATGAGATGCACTCTGGTAATGATTCACTAAAAACCGGCCAAGTGCGAGTCGGACTCGCGCACGAATGGTCCCGTACCATTATCTATAAAAATGGCAAAAAGATCATGTTTGTTGTATGGGAGCCCCCTTAAATATTTATTTTATTCTGTTTTTTAGTTTTTGCTGTTATAGCGGCAACAGAAATACATCATCTGTGAAAATTTTAACTGTCTAACTAAATATCACAGTTTTTGAGATACAGCCTGGTGACAGACGGACAGACGGACGGACAGACGGACGGACGGACAGACGGACAGCGGAGCCTTGGTAATAGGGTCCCGTTTTACCCTATGGGAACCCTAAAAAGTGTAAAAAAAATATTAAAAAATAAAAACGACTTAAAAAAAAACTAGAATGAAAAAAATAATCTCAGTATGGGAGTTTACGCTACTTATTGAACAATGTAGATGGATTGTGAGTATTTTTTGTAGCCAGTGCCATTTCGTCATCTGCAGCTCTAGTACAAGTTAGGCTTTTTTTAACTTTTGAGTTTCTTTTTAGGGTTCCGTAGTAAACAAGGAACCCTTATTTTATTGTCTAGCCGGTTTTATTTATTTTTTTTTTTTTTTTCAGTCAGTCATTAGTTCAGTGAATGACGCATGCGAGCAGTAGGTACATTGATATGATCATGAAATGCGAAATGTAGTCTGACTATTGACCTCAAGAACAAAAATTGTTCAAATGCGAGGTTTTTACGGCAATATCCCACATAAACCAAACAGGTTGCGAAGAAAACTTAATAATAACCTGAATATAACCATTTACTTACTACTACACTGAGCGAAAAAAATACTAATTATTAGTAAGTTTTAGTAAATTTCAAAACAAGGAGATTATATAAGGTAGATGTACCCTTTACCGGATCTGCCCTATCACCGGATTTTCTATATTTCAAACCATAAGTCGAGTTCTTACAGCTAATATTACGTTGTGATATTTTTTTTCCGTTAGGTAGATACCTATTCCTTCCACTATGAGGCAAAGAAAGCCATTTTGTTTCTCAGTTGTAACGGGAGAATCGATTGAGCAGGTCGATCGCGGCATTGTATGGGACTCCTTACGAAAATGGTTAAGAAACTGAGTGTACTTCGTAAGGTCATAAAAGCGTTTAAAAGTGACTTTATGCTTCAAAATAGGGTGTTATCGTATCATGAGTTAATAAGTGTGTGTGTTTGAGTTAAATAAGTGAAATTAGTGCAGTCAAATTTACAGAATTCAACAAAAATGTAAATTCGGTGATGGGTCACCCTCATCTACTGCTTGAAGGTTTTACCGAACAGCGTTCGGAATCAGGGAAAAACGTATGTTTTGAAAATTATTTTTTCACTCGTTAATTTTAAACGTTATATATATACTACTCCGCTTTACACATATCCAATTAATAGAGTAATTTAATGAGCAATTACCGAACGCCGATAAACGAGACAGATTTTTTGTAAATTGCATTTGAAATGTATAGTTTTCACGACTTTTTGACGTCAAAATAAGCTTCATTGACCAGGTAATTTTAAAAATTCCATATTATTTATTTAACATCAGTAGAAGCAAAATAATTGTGTATTTATTATTTTGCAACAGTTCTTATTTCTAGATAAAATGTAATTATGTTGTTATGGCAGAATCATTAAGATTAAAACACTATTTTATTAAATATGTTCGCGTGATAGGTTCAATGTGTACGCTTTACCGAACGCCCGTTCGGTAAAGCGTACCCATGGTCTCTGATACCGAACATATGATTATCTCGGCCTAGCTGCTATTTGGCGTTCATTGGAATATAAACCATATTCAGCGTACAGCTAGATCTATATTGAAATGTGTTATTTTTCGTATATCTTTAAAAAAAAGCCAGCGCTACTTAGATGTAAATCGTTAACGAATAAATTATATAAAAATAAATTATTGGCGATTAGCGAAGAATTTTTAATAGATAAGTATATTATTTATATAAAAAAAATATTTGATTTAAATTTTTAATTATAGACAGTTTTTTTCTTAGATTAAATTACCGTCAAGATTGCTCGAAATCACAAAACTAGTGCAGTTAGGTTGAAATAAATAGTCACTCATCAGTTTACAAACTCACACACTGCCATCATTCCATACATTTCTTCCCTAGTTCGGTGAAACGGCATGCCGATCCGGTAATGGGTGCAAATTCCGTTTCTTAGTTCGTTGAATGGGACAAATCAGTGTAATCGATATAAAAAACTTTAAAAAATATTTTTATATACGTCTAACTATGTAATAAATTTCGACGTACATTTAAATGATGACAAATTTATCTATCTTCACCATATACTGTTGATCATAATCGTACAAAAATTCTAAACCTTATTAAAAAAACAAACGTACATGTAAGTCTTAAGCGTCCGGTGAAGGGTACTTTTACCTTACTAACGGTTACAAACCAGTTTTTAATAAAATACAAATGAGTTTATAATAACAAGGACAATTTTTTGGTATTACTAAATAACTACTGGTTTGTAACCGTTAGTATATAATCTCCTTGTCCTGGGATTCACTAAAACTTACTAATACTTAGTTTTTTTTCGCTCAGTGTAGCTCAATCTGATTGCTGCAGGGGAGGATTTTTGTTGGCGTAAGCTATTTGTATAGGTACTCATGCCAAATTAAAGCTTTCTAGTAGTAAGGGTCACTGAACTCAGCCGGGGGCAAACGGACGGACTGACAGCCTGACAGACTGCCAAATAGAGAAGGTGAAACTGGTCGCCTTTTAGGTACAAGGATCCAAAGCAAGTCCATGAGCAAATGTCAGATCAAGTGTTGGTAAGGCGACTTCCTGATTTGTCGGTGCGGAGGCAGTACGATATGAGAAAAGCAAAAGTGTCAAATGTCATTGTCAGCTGTCCGTCGACGCGATAACATTTTTTACTACGCCCCTACATTTAAATGAGTGCTTCCTGACTGGCGCGGGATTCGCGGTAGCGGGACGATGCGAAGGCGGCACTGCTCCGCTTCTGCGCATGATGTTATTACTGCGGAAACGTAATACTGACAGTATTTTGTCAAGTGAGAATCTTTGCGACGTCAGTAAGTTTACGTCAAAGAAGAAAATGTCACATATATATCAATCCCGCCCCGCCAAGCCAGGAAGTCGCCTTACTCAATTAAATTTTTGACATTAATTTACTTACCGACATTAAGGTCTAAAGAATCTTTATAAAACCGACCCTCGGGATTCCGTTTTTACTGCGGAACCATAAAAATAGATCAATTTGACCGTGAGCAAAAACATTTTCCAACAAAGACAAACCGTTTAAAATAAGTAGATGACATCACAATACGACATTAAAGTCGTGACCTTTCTATTCATACACGAAATTGATAGGCTGTCAGGTTAATAACTGGACAATTAAGTGCATCTATACAATGGCTACCAAAATTACATTAGGTATAGTTCGTACAAAACTGTAAGGCCAAGTGCTGTCAAATTAACGCAAGCAAAAATCTACCTTACAGTCAGAGCTCTTAAGTCTAGTTTTGCTTGCGTTTGTTTGCCAGAATTTAGCCTTAGAGTTGTACTGTCCGAACTATAAGCTTCTTTTTAATATAGGTGACACGTAATAAAAACGTAGTAAAAATGATTTGCATAACTTGACTTGTTTGTTCCCTTTTCTCTGTTGTCGCAGAATAATTAATAGTAGAGTCAAGGGCACCAATATGTATATTTTTTTCACCTTATTCTATTGAAATAAGGTCCTAAAATGTATGCATATGTATGCCCTCAACTGTACCTATTATTCTTTGTTGTTTTTTTGTACTAAAAATGGGATTGCTCTTGGCCAGCATCTAGCCAGGGGCAGAAGATGATGCCAACGGGGCACATGTTGCGCTCGAGAGTATCTCGACTTATCTCGAAAGACGCGTAGTCTTTTTCTGAATGGCGCTGTTAGAAAGTGATGGATAGCTCGAGATACGCCGACATTCTCTCAAGCGCAACACGTGCTAGGCCTACAGAAGACAGAAGATGCCTATCCCTTCAGTGCCTGGCGTGTATTGACCGCGTAAGCACAGGGCTGCTACCGCGAACGGCAATCGAAATTTTCGCTCTCTGTCGCACTTGCAAGTTTGCACATAAGCGCGACAGGGAGGGAAAATTTCGTTTGTGGCTCGCGGTAGCAGCCCTGGGGACATGCTGAGCGATACGACACGGCAAAACGTCATCGACGCTTGTCAAGTCGCGCTCCGTGTAAGGTAGATGTACCCTTTACCGGATCTGCCCTATCACCGGATTTTCTATATTTCAAACCATAAGTCGAGTTCTTACAGCTAATATTACGTTGTGATATTTTTTTTCCGTTAGGTAGATACCTATTCCTTCCACTATGAGGCAAAGAAAGCCATTTTGTTTCTCAGTTGTAACGGGAGAATCGATTGAGCAGGTCGATCGCGGCATTGTATGGGACTCCTTACGAAAATGGTTAAGAAACTGAGTGTACTTCGTAAGGTCATAAAAGCGTTTAAAAGTGACTTTATGCTTCAAAATAGGGTGTTATCGTATCATGAGTTAATAAGTGTGTGTGTTTGAGTTAAATAAGTGAAATTAGTGCAGTCAAATTTACAGAATTCAACAAAAATGTAAATTCGGTGATGGGTCACCCTCATCTACTGCTTGAAGGTTTTACCGAACAGCGTTCGGAATCAGGGAAAAACGTATGTTTTGAAAATTATTTTTTCACTCGTTAATTTTAAACGTTATATATATACTACTCCGCTTTACACATATCCAATTAATAGAGTAATTTAATGAGCAATTACCGAACGCCGATAAACGAGACAGATTTTTTGTAAATTGCATTTGAAATGTATAGTTTTCACGACTTTTTGACGTCAAAATAAGCTTCATTGACCAGGTAATTTTAAAAATTCCATATTATTTATTTAACATCAGTAGAAGCAAAATAATTGTGTATTTATTATTTTGCAACAGTTCTTATTTCTAGATAAAATGTAATTATGTTGTTATGGCAGAATCATTAAGATTAAAACACTATTTTATTAAATATGTTCGCGTGATAGGTTCAATGTGTACGCTTTACCGAACGCCCGTTCGGTAAAGCGTACCCATGGTCTCTGATACCGAACATATGATTATCTCGGCCTAGCTGCTATTTGGCGTTCATTGGAATATAAACCATATTCAGCGTACAGCTAGATCTATATTGAAATGTGTTATTTTTCGTATATCTTTAAAAAAAAGCCAGCGCTACTTAGATGTAAATCGTTAACGAATAAATTATATAAAAATAAATTATTGGCGATTAGCGAAGAATTTTTAATAGATAAGTATATTATTTATATAAAAAAAATATTTGATTTAAATTTTTAATTATAGACAGTTTTTTTCTTAGATTAAATTACCGTCAAGATTGCTCGAAATCACAAAACTAGTGCAGTTAGGTTGAAATAAATAGTCACTCATCAGTTTACAAACTCACACACTGCCATCATTCCATACATTTCTTCCCTAGTTCGGTGAAACGGCATGCCGATCCGGTAATGGGTGCAAATTCCGTTTCTTAGTTCGTTGAATGGGACAAATCAGTGTAATCGATATAAAAAACTTTAAAAAATATTTTTATATACGTCTAACTATGTAATAAATTTCGACGTACATTTAAATGATGACAAATTTATCTATCTTCACCATATACTGTTGATCATAATCGTACAAAAATTCTAAACCTTATTAAAAAAACAAACGTACATGTAAGTCTTAAGCGTCCGGTGAAGGGTACTTTTACCTTATCTTCGTCGAGGAAGCTCTCTTGCACTTGTCAAGTCATCAGAGATTCTCGACAGCGATAAAACGGGACCACTACTGCGTCGACATGTTGCCTTATCACGGCATTATGAAGACGTAAGCCGGGCTTAGACAGACGGTAATCAATTCCGGTGTAATTGAATTCGGCCAGGCGGCCATGCATCACGCCCGGATATTCACAACCATAGAGATATGAGATACTACGTATAAGTAGATATCCAAATGTAGCCGAAAACGCAAGCCAGAAAGAGATACATTTTTTCTTAGCGTGTTCCTTTGTAATATGGGTAAAAAAAATTATACTTCTTATCTTATATTTTTAAACGAGCAATTCTTGTATATTTATTTATTTACTTATTTATTTATTTATTTCGGGGATCTCGGAAACGGCTCTAACGATTTTGATGAAATTTGGTATGTGGGGGTTTTCGGGGACGAGCAATCGATCTAGCTAGGTCTCATGTCCGGGATATTAAATATTTAGGTAGTAAGGGCTTATCCAGAAATCACGCGAGGTTTTTCGGGCCCCTTTTAGACCCCCCCTCCCCCCTTGGTGATCTTTGGTGAGGTTTTGGACGACCCCCCCCTCCACCCACGAAACCCCACGTGTATTTTTTGAATTTATCACCACCTATGAATTTTTTTAAGAAATTGAAGTATATTAATTGATCTTGTGCTTATTTTGGTAGGTATATGCGTGGTATATGCGTTATAAAAACGTGATTGTGTAATTTCTTCTATTTTTTAAGAAAATGCTACATGAGTAGATATAATTTCTCGGTATTGTAGGCAAAGTAAAAAAATACACGTGAGGTTTCCTTGTACCCTATTATTGCGTTCGCGACGGCTACACATATAATAATATTGAATAGATGACAAATGGGGAGAATAATCTGGCACTGCATTGTAAGTAGCTATTTAAAAACTTTTTCGCGGTGGCGTGCACAGAAAATTAAATAGGTACGAGTACCTAAGTGGCGCATATGTGGTACTTATTTTACGTGTAGGACCTTACAATTACTAATCTGAAACTAAACGAGCAAGTACGAGTAGGTAGGTATATAATTTTGTACACATATTGTTTCTATCTTTTATGGCTCATGCTAAGTAATTTATTGAAAATTATATTTCAGCGCCCGAGGTGAATATTATATTTCTACGTATAGTCAGTTATGATAGGCTTTTGCCCATTGTAAGACTGATCTTTGTGATTCTGAAATTGTAACCTTTGTTCATTACCAACCAAAGCAGTTCAAAACTGGATTCGATTGTACTCATAGAAGGACGGACAATCTTACGATCTTCACGTAGAGTTTTAAGGCCTTTGATTCAGTCGGAAAATAAAGCCGAGCGTCGCTATAAATCCGCAGTCCAATAAGAGAAAATACTATGCAGTGCCGGGGCACGGCTGTAGGTAGGTACAATAATAAAATCCCGGAGAGAGCGGTCCGGCAGGAAGTCTAAGATTAACACGAAATCGCTGATTGACTCCGTTATTGCTTGGTACGCGCCGTCATAGCGTTTTATTTGTTGTTCAATTAAATTCTTCTACCTCTATATTAGTAATATTTTAAGGAGTGTCTTGGTTTTGAATAGGGGTGTCTTTGGTTACTGCCTGTGTCCAACGTTCAGGTCCAAAATGGTTTAGAAAAGTATTTAGAAAACGTACTTATATTGAAATTATATAGTAACGTACTTATATATACTTATAGTTTATTGAGGTTTTCGTAGATGAAACCTTAATTAGGGAGTTAGGTACAGCTACTTAAATGTAATAGAAAACAATTCTTAACGACTTAATAAAACCAAAAGTATGTTAATAAACAACGAAAGTAGCAGTTACTTCGATAGATGAAGGTCAAATCCATAAATATAAATATTATTTTACAACATAGACCTCAGCATGATGCTCTCGGCAGCCGGATGCCAAAACAAGTTAGCATTAAACGAAATTGGGAGCGAAGGAGATACTAAAAGGAGAGTAATAAAATCACCACTTGTAAACTTCGCAATGAAATGCCCGGAAACAACGGGAAGAAATTATAACGTAATTTAGCTTTGAGGAGCTTTAGGATCTCACAATGGCTCACTCGTAAATCGCGTTAAGAGTTCCGCTCTAGAACGTCATAGCGGACAGTACTGCCCTGACACCGTATGCTAATGAGGCTACGACGACGAGGCGAAACAAGATTGTCGGGTTTATAAAAATAACAGGCGAATCCACTTTCATTTTTGTTCCGAGTTCCGGCGCCAGCCATTGTTGTTGCCGCCCACAAAGGGAACGCATTCTATTTCTCTAGAACGCCGGCTAAGTTTTTCGCAAAAAGTATTACTTAAGAAAGTGTTACATGTACTTTTGTTGCAAAACTATTTCGCCGTGACTTCTTTTCCGAGTTTACCACGAATAAGGAAAGCCTTTAAAAGGATCGGGAACAAAAAAGTTTTTTACGGAAACGAATACAATTCTGTAACAGTAAAACTCGTTTCTATGGCATGAAACGTATACTGTATCCACTCGCATCTTGGCATCACATGTACAGTAAGATTAGAATATGCAATATCTCAAATAGAAACTTCTCGACAAATCTGGTTTTAACTGCGTACAATCAGCGGTTTCCCTATTATGACTATGAAACCGGAGCCGAACAACGTCGAGTTTAGATTGATCTACGAGTATGTCATATCTTAACGGTGCATCAGTTCAGTGTTTGAGTACCGAAGTACAGCTACATGGTATATTTAGAACAGATGAGTTGATTCTGTTTACAGCAAGGCAAGCTTCAAGTTTCTTCATATTAAAATTGTGGTAGATTACTGAAAAATTCAGTATAGGCATCCTCCCAGTTGGAGACAAATGCATGCGGTCGTCTCGCAATCTCCTGAGAATTTTTTTTACTCTTAAAATAATATGGAAACTGTAAATATACATTCAAATCTTGGTCAATATCGTGAATAAAATACATTTCAATCGAAACAGATTAGGCCCCGTTCTTAAATCATTGTGGTTGCGTTTGTCGTTAGTGAAATATCGACGGGGATTATGGTATCGAATTGTGAACGCTTCTGCGGGCGATCCGCTCCGCTTATGAGGATGGATTAGGTACTCAGTGGAGATGGGCGTACCAGATAAAACGACTCGATGATGCGCTAATGCCGTCTGCTTTGTATGCCGCATCGGCGTTTCGCAAACGAAGAAGAATTATCAGATTCGGCAGACATTTTAAGATGGCAATACAATAGCCGTAAATGGAAAAGAGCTCTCGTAAGGTGTTTTTTAATCCAGTTCAAATTATGTGAATTTAATTTACGATCTTAGCGATTACCTATTGCAAAATTCATGTAAAAAGTGTAGGTGATAAAAGACAGCCTTATGCGTATCTAAACAACTGATGATGGTCTACTTAAGTACAGACTATTGTAAAAACATGTACCTATCAAATTATTCGCTGAGATAATAGACATGGGACATATAATATATTTTCGTGTAAGTTAGGTAATATACTTTTGTGTTCTTAATAATTGCCATACGATAAATAAATAAATAAGTTGTAAGCATCTATATTTTACACTTGGGACATAATATATTTTTATATAAGGTAATTAGTTGTATGCATTAGTTGTATTGACTGTAAGGTAAACAACCCAATGCTCGACACCTTAAAGCCCAATAATGGACACCCATCGCTTACCTCTGTCACTATGACATAAGATCGAAAGTGCCATGTCCCCAATATATAGCTAGTGTATAACCACAGAATAGTATAATAGTATTACATGTATAACTGGGACATTTATTTTATATAAATTATCGTCACGATATATTACTTATTTACTTCTGTGCCTTTTATATACCTACCTTCAAGAACCTAAATGACCTTTCACAATTGTACTTTCAAATTCGATAGCAAGTATAAAATGTCACTTTAATGTATATTTTCTATTGTGCTTAAGTACTGAACAGTTATTGCCGTTGTAAAATCAGGTGACAAAGACTTTGAACCTGTACTTAAGGTACCTATAGAGAAAGGCTCGTTAAGGAGATTGTCGAGTCATAGGGCAGTGGACTGTGTTGCGACTTGCGACAGTCCGACCTTCGGTGAAAGCGTAAAGCGATGTGCGTGCTTTGAGCCGTTTGGATATCGGCATTGTTCTTGTTTCCAACTATTGCATAATGAACCGGTTAGTTTATCGCCATAAGCTATTGTACGTCATAATTTGAGCTTTAGATTTGTGACCTGTCTAGTTGTTGGATTTTGGGTTCACTATATTTTAGCTACATGATGTTATGACACGCCTAGTAAAGTAAGTTTTTGGTTTCTGGCAGATAAGAACGTTCTCCTCCGTTAGCCCTAAGAATTTCTTACCTAATTTCACTAGCCCTCATGTTTTGAACCCTAAAATTGCAGACCCGAATTTTCATTTTTCCCAACTATTCATTAGCCCTAGGCCCTAATCTAATATCAGGGTCCTCAATTCAATAAAGAGTTGGCAATGCGGTTTTGATTCTTCTGGAGTTCCAAGGGTTCATAATATTACGGTGTCTAAATTACCATCAGGCAGGTCGTAAACTTATTTGCCAATGTCGCTGCCTAATAAAAATATCGGTAGGTACCTGCTACTTTTCACAAATCGATCTTTAATCGATACTTAATAATAGCGATTATGTAGCCCGAAAGGTCCCCAATGGCGATAAGTATGTCTTAATAAAATAATATAGCTTTACAAGTAGTGTCCGACTGAATGTTCTCTTGCCGAAACCGAAACCGAAGGTTTGATTTTGGTCATTTAGGCGACTTCCTGATTTGTCGGTGCGGAGGCGGTACGATATGAGAAAACTGTCAAATGTCAGTGTCAACTGTCAGTCAACGCAGTACTACTTTTTACTGCGCCCCTACATTTAAATGAGTGCTTCCTGACTGGCGCGAGTGGCACGGGATGCGCGGAAGCGGGACGATGCGAAGGCGGTACTGCTCCGCTTCTGCGCATGATATTACTACTGCGCTAATGTAATACTGACAGTATTCCATCAAGCGGGAATTTTTGCGACGTCAGTAAGTTGACGTCAAAGAAGAAAATGTCACATATCGATCCCGCCCCGCCAAGTCAGGAAGTCGCCTTAGGCCAACTTAAAAAAATCTTAATTTTTTAAAAAAAAAAAGCTCGTTTGTTTTGCAATTTTGTATAAAACAAGTAATACAATATTTGTTTACTCAACAAGATCCAAATAACGATACCTCACTTGATGCAGTAAGTAGGTCAAATCTTTTTGTTCCGCCTTCCTTGGCTGCATGGGACCCTTACAATACATGTAAAAATATTTTTGACAATTTGTATGGCTTTTTGTCACCAAAATATAAATTGAAGACTGTAGCTCCATTCGTAGACGCCTGTGAAACCCTAAAACCTGCATCAGAGATGATGAACAGACGGACACGTGAATGACAGCAATCTAGGGATAGGGAAAAAGCACTATTCTGAGATATTTGTTTTTTGTGTTTATTTATAGGAAGAATAGGCATGAAATATTTACTTAAGGCGATATATCGATTGAAAGAGACACCCTTTGTTTTTCGCTCACGACAAAACGGGATGCAACACTCTCCGAGAATGGCTTTTTAGACAAATCTCGTTAAATATCTGACTGTGTGCAGGATTATTAAATTTCCTCTTGTCAGTACCTAGATGAGGTAAAATACCATCATATTAACTTAATCGTGTCTTTTAATAATGCGTTGTTTTAGTAGGCTGAGGAAAAAAAGGAAAATATAGACTCGACTTTGGATTTATTTTCTATCGAGAAAATTTTAAGCAATCATGTTTCGCTATTGTCAGTACCACAATCATATAGTCAAGAATCATATATCTGAAAATCAGCCCCTACTGTTTGCTAGTCTGGGCAGGACAGCGTTTCAAAGTCTCCAAATTTCTCAGTGTAGCGCCTTAACAGAACAATATTGTAAGTCAAAGGTATAGCACTTTTTTTTTTAGAAACCGGATCTTCGGCCGAAACATGATTTTTATGCCGTAACCTGCCGAAACCGAATTTTCGGCCGAAACATGATTTTTATGCCGAAACCTGCCGAAACAGAAACTTCGGTCAGACACTACACACTATTTACTACCTACTTTGTTTATACAGGTGATGCACAGTATCTAAGTCGGCGGAGAAACCGCACCGGCAGCACTTTCTCCAAGGCCGCACGGCGCCACTCCCGCGCCATAACGATAATGCCATTTATAATCTGATGCTGAATACTAAATAATGTATCAAATTAGATGCGTTTTGGACGTGCTTGTTTACAATGGCATGTTGATGAGGAGAACACACGAGATCATGGGTTATTGTTATTGAGCAATATAATGACTAAGCACTTGAACTGGGTACGTTTGTTACAAAAAGTTTATTTAATAGTAGTGGCGGTACACAAAGGCCTACATATGGAAAATGCTGCAAATGGTGTTAAAAGCATGAAAATCGGCACTTTAGATCTTTAGGTCATATGAATCAATATGACCCGTTGGACAAAAAAAAATGATAAGGAGAGGAGTTATGGCGACATCTTTTTTTTGTATGGATTTTTTTTTAAAATGTTCTGAAACCTATCGTGTGTGGTATCAAACGAAAGGGCTTTCTGAGCCAGTTCTAAAAATATATCACATCATTACATTTAAGTCACTTATCTTAAATTAATCGTAGCGAAGAATTGTATAGAACCTTTATTGCAGAAAATTTTATGTAGATTACTTGACTATCTAAACATTTTTTGCGATGAGACACCATTTACGAGTTTTTTTACGAAAAACTAAAGGGACCTTTAAACCCTTTAGGGTGGGAGGGGCCACCCTTTAGTTCTACCCTCATCGACCAGTCCTTTTAGTATGTTATTTAGGTCAACTGTATCTACAACTCTGGCAAAATTCGCTTAGTCACGAATTATTTACTATAAATTTTGTAATAATGAAAAATTATAAAAAAATACTAAATGATAATATTTTCAAAATTGCTTTCTTGAGATTATATATAGGTTTCAGAACATTTTTTTAGATCAACTTAGGCCAACAAACGTCGTCTTTACACTAGTCTGTCCGCCTACTACGGCGACTTGGCAGCTGTCGATCGCCGAATGCGGCCGACTAACTAACTTACACTTTTGCGGTCGCCGCATGCAGCATGTGGCGAACGACGAAGTGTAATTGCCGCTATATAATTTGTTATTGAAAATTTACGTATGTATTACAATTGCTGTGAGGTAGTTTCAAATTCCTAGGTAATCGACATACCTAGTAGCTATCTGTATGCTTTGCCGAATGCTTAAAAACTGGTTAGTCAGTAGGTCCTGTGAAAATCAGTACCGTTACTTGTATATATATATGTCAGTAAAGCAAAGAAAAGCGACACAACCTTTTCTTGATGTGAGTGAAACCACTAACAGGGCTGTTACTTTTTGGTGCGATGTTGTGTTATTATAATATCTGAAAACCCACTGCCTGTCCATCGGTAAAACGGGTGCAGACACTTGATTTTTTTGTGGAATGTGTACATACCAAGTAGGTATGGCCTTACATAAATATTTTTTATGATCCTATCCAAAGTTAACGAATATTGATTGCACTGCGGTCGGTACTTTATCCGTTTTCCCTAACGAACGCAAAGCTAAGTTATTAAATTATTATATTCAGTTACCAAGCAGATTCATTACCTAGCCCAGAGTAAAGAAGTCTCATGTCAAAGAAATACCTCTACCGATTACTTACCTCAGACGTAGAAGGTAAACACAGACTCAACGAGTTTAAAAATTCGTTTGTCACTTGGCGATATTAAAAATTCAAGCGCTTCGCGTTGTCTAAGGCTTACCCGCCGTCAGTATAATATTAAGTTTAGCTTGAATAAATCTCTATTCTAAGAGATTTTGCTCGAAAAGGATTAAAGACACCGAGGATTACTTATGCAAAATGGCCAGGGCACGGGTTGGTAGAGTGTGACAGATCCCAGGCGTAGCGCAAAGGAGCCATTTGGCTATGTGATTGATTTCAGCTTAGCCAATGCTCGTTTAGAATTCCAAGCAACTTGAAAGTTGGAGACGAAATTGCACTCAAACGGGACAATGTATATAAAGTTTCTCAGAAAATAAAATGAGTATTCAGACGATTTTTTTGAGTTCTAACTGTTTGAAAATTTGATATTTTTCAATGTTGTTAAGAGAATCTCTGTTTAAAAAAAAATCTCTATTAGATGAGACCAATTTTAAAATGAATCCACCCTCTAACTCTCCCAGTTAACATTATTTAAGTGTGTTTCTGTGTATTGCGAGTATTGAGACTAAGTATAGGTAGGTTATGCTTATTGAAATGTAATAAACGGGTCACTCACGTCTTTAAGTTCGAATATCGCTCGACATGTTTCGGACCAATACGTCTAGCACGCTAGACGTGCGGCCATCGCGGCCGGTTCTCATGGTAAAAGACCACCTATTACGGGAAATACGATCACGGGTATGTATACGTCAGATGTGAGTGGAAACACACGCGAGGCGTTCAGTTTAATACTGATTTTACTCTACTTTGATATTTTAATTAGGTCAAGCCTTGATTCATGACAGACAAATCTCTGGACACATCTAAATATATAAAAGAAGAAACTGACTGACTGATTGATTGACTGACTGACATATCAACGCTCAGCCCAAACCGCTGGTTCTAGAGATTCCAAATTTGGCACGTAGGTTCCTTATAAGGTCTAGGGGTGCAATAAGGAAGGATTTTTCAAAATTCATCCCCTAAGGGGGTAAAATGGGGCTCCAAAGTTTGTATGGAGAAACAAGATTAGTTTGATTATTTTATTCGAAACTTCACAGGGGTACTCCTAACAATAAATGAGTGAAGACGTGTTTCAGGTTTTTTGAAAATTCAACCCCTAAAAGAGGGAAATGGGGTGTCAAAGTCTGAAAATCGACAGTGGGTATTATTTCTATGGTTTATCAAGTCGCTGATTACGAAAACAACAATGATTTATAATCCAACGTGGCGGACGTGAAATACCAATTTCCCCAGTCGGGGTGAAATGGGGTTGAAATGTCTACATATCAATATGGGTGTCGTTTTCATGATTTTTTTGGAACGTTAATTACGAAAATGGCATCGATTTTAAGATTTAATATTGTGGACATGAACATTTCTAAATATGTTAAAGAAGAAACTGACTGACTACCACAGACTGACGGATCAACGCACAGCCCAAACCGCTGGTTCTAGATTATATTCCAAATTTGGCAAGTAGGTTCCTTATAAGGTCAAGGGGCGCACTATGAAAATATTTTTCAAAATTAACACCCGAAGGGGTGAAACGATGTAAAAATTTGTATGGGAAAACAAGATTAGTTAATGAGTAAACAAGTTTTTCAGGTTTTTGAGAATTCAACCCTTAAAAGGAGGAAATGTGGTCACAAAGTCTGAAAATAATACCCATATTGATTTTCAGACTTTGAGACCACATTTCCTTCTTTTAAGGGAGACAGATATTCCGTTCCGTTCCGTTCCGTTCCGGTGACTCATCCAGCCAGCAGTTCTGCTGCAAGGACGCGGAGGCGTTGGCCACACCCGGGAGGGAGGGTCGAAGAGGCTTGACGACCTTGCTCAAATGATCGCACTGGCACCGCACAGACAGTCGGCCGGAGGTGCATAGGAACTTTAGCAGCCTCTATCCGTAGCTGCAAGTGCTGTGACAGAGCGAGCGTTCGGACCCTTTCACTAGGTCCTCTTCGTCTTCTGCCGCCCTGGTGTCTCCATCTGACCCTCCTGTCCGAGACACCGGAGAGCCAATAAGTACAGGAGGGGAGTGTAGGGCTTTTGCAGTCGGGAGGTGGATTGAAGGGATAGATACAACCAGACCGAATACCAGCATCGTGCCCAGTAAAAGGAAGAATAAATAAATACGTGTGTCAATATGTATGAAGGGAGAATGACTGCTGTTAATCAGATTTGTGAGTGGCCTTCGTGGCTTTCATCCTGTTGTTGTTCAACCTCGTCCAGTTCAGATTCAGTGTCCGTTTCAAGTAATATTGGTCGGCCAACCTTCCGCTTGCTCTGACTGTTTACGATATAGTTGTCACTAGCAGCTGCGACGGCAATCCGCTGCAATGTCGATTGGTATCCGAAGACGATCTTAATATTTACATTATTATCTTCGGTTGCTCTTGTGTGTTGTTTTCTAAAGCGGCACTGCGGCATTGTTAGATTTGTAGTTACTTGGCATGTTAGGTTGGGTGAGAGGGTTTTATGACGCCCTGCTCTGCTCTTACGGTTAGCACAAAGCGGATTAATATTTAGTACTTACACTATAATTAGGTACACCTTATTAGCTAGTTACACATAAAAATTAAAAAGTTAAATACACATTTGCCACTCTTAGAAATGCACACAGAATGTCAACATATCACCATCACACTAGATAAGTAACACAATTTTATCACAAAATTAATGATTTATGTGTTAATTGCGTCATAACTTCAATGTTGAATCTTCAGAATAGTTTTCGGCAGGGTGGGTGAGTTTTAACCAATTCTGGTTAGTGCTTGATTGAGCCCTCACGTGGTCCTCACTAAGTGTTGTCTTCGTGTGTAGAAAGTGAGTGCTTCAATGCTTTGCGCTCCATCTTGGAGAATTCGTCTTGTTGAGGTTCTTATTCTTCATAGTTAATTCCTTCCTTCGAATCTGATAGCTGCGTCTTCATAGCTTTGATTTGAGTGTTATGATATATACCTTCGGGTAGCCCTAGTGTTCTTTTTGTTTTTCTTACTAAAAGATTTGAGTTGGTAGTAGGTAACTTTCCCGATTTTAATGTTAAGGGATGATGTTACATGTAGGTACTCTCACGGACCTTATGGTTGTAAGACATTCCATGTCAGGTAGCATGCCTATCGTTGTGACTCGAGGCGATATTTTTTTTTGTGTCTTACTTACGCACTATTCTTTTAGTTCTAAAGTTTTTATTTTCTCCATTAAGTCATTGTTGGC
Source organism: Cenopis cana (assembly GCA_951800055.1). Lineage (NCBI taxonomy): Eukaryota > Metazoa > Arthropoda > Insecta > Lepidoptera > Tortricidae > Cenopis > Cenopis cana. The sequence continues at coordinate 10,235,857 of OX637482.1, read as the reverse complement.
GACTTCTTTCGCTGCAGTTGCGTAGCAGATGTCAGTAGGGACCCGAGTTTCTTTGAAAATATCTCGGGTGCGTTTTTTTTTGGCTCGGCATTATGTTCAATTATTACGCAATGTTTTATGGTAGAATTTTAAAATAATGATTTTATAACCGGTATCGACTATGAATGTGTAGTTATACCTAATGTTTTTGTCATCACGTAACAGTGCCGTTTAATTGAGACAGGTCTTTGATTACCTCTTGTTAGAGCCGAGAGCCCTAGGTACTAAATTTTAGCAATACAGATTAAAAGAAATGACGATAGTTAGTAGACACCCAGGTATTTATTATCTGTTCTGTGTGCATACTTCAACCATTTTTCTTGTGTACAATAAGGCATTCACATACATACATACATACAAAAGAAGGTACCGCCGCGTTATTCAGTTGATAGGCGTTTACTTTTAGTTAATGCTTTTACATATTTATGTTTATGTTATTTCCGGGGTTGTGAGTATCAACTTACTCGCCTAGTTTATATAATATTACGATTATGCTTAAGGGACCACTACACGACCGTGGTGCCTGAGTAGACCTGGCTGTTACCTACATTGTGGACCCTATGCGAATGTGTTTCAAACGAATCATTAATTTTAAAAGAAATGTGAAGAGTTTAAACTGGAAAGAGCTCACCAATTCGCAGGGTTTGCATTGAGTATTATCCCAGCTGTCGTGCATGGGACGGACGGGACGAGGTTGTCGCTCACATTAAATACACATACACTCACTATTTATCTAAATACTATATAAGACACTGCACTGCATATTTTGAACTGGCGTCGGCATTTTAAGTATGAGGTAGAGAATCGCGCGAAGTTTGGTTGACTGGTTGGACGAAGAGTACCGCGGCGGTCCTTGCAGAACACGTGTTTCTATTGTTTCGCGAAGGCCTATTGTTAATTGCCGAGTTTTTATGGATGTTTTGGGCTGCGGATGGACGCGTCCGTACCCTATCCTGTCTCAAACAAGACTTTTAAGGGAGACAGATATGTACTTTTATTCAAGAGTAGTAATTATAATCTCTTAGTAGTAGTAAGTCGATGGCGGCATAAAAATTCGTATACCGAAACCTCCAGAACGTAACAAATAGTTTTCCGACCCGCACCTAAATCGGTTCAGCAAAACGCGTGATAATCGCGGACAAATACATACCTCTGGTTGGGTCAAATTCAAACTGAATCTTTTTTTGTCGGCTGTTTAAAGTTACGTTTAGTACGCGGGCGAAGCCGCGGGAAAAAGCTAGTTATTCATATTGAGAGACCGATTGAAATCATCACCTCTTGACCTGCCCATTAGATTAGAGTTAGAGCTTAAGAAGCAGTTGATGTGAGTTTTTTTTAACATCTTTTTGATTTATTTATGTAAACACAATTCCAATAGCCAAGAATAACTGTTGTGTTTAGGATATACACAACATACATGTCAAAAATACTGCATTAAAAGAATCCTTGGAAACAATACTGCATTAAAAGAATCCTTGGAAACAATACTGCATTAAAAGAATCCTTGGAAACAATACTGCATTAAAAGAATCCTTGGAAACACAGTGCGTGTCTTCCATGCGAACTTATGATTTAGCTAACGATAGTTTGAAATGTTGTCAGCAGTTTTATTTAAAAAACTACCTTGATAAGGATGCTAAGTATTTTTTTTTCAATTTTCACGGTCAGCAATACAATGCAACACACCATTTGTTTCACACTTCTTAGAGAAAATAAAATGTCAGTAATACCTACGAGTTGTTAACGCGGTACATTGCATATTGAATTAATTTAAAAATTGGTTTGGCAAGGGATGACGGCAAGAGGCCCGACGGCATGACATTGATACCTTGGAAGATGGGACGGCCCCTGGTCTGGGATGCTACATGTGTAGACACTCTCGCACCGTCCCATCTTCCAGGTACCAGCAAACATGCTGGCAATGCCGCATCCACAGCAGAAGACCTCAAACGCCGCAAATACGCCACCCTCGGTAGTGGTTACATATTTGAGGCGTTTGGGGTCGAGACGCTGGGGCCGTGGGGACAGAGCGCGCGCCGCATTTATAAAGATTTAGCGGCGCGCCTGATCGAAGCCACAGGTGACCAGAGGGCTGGCCAATACTTTGCACAACGCGTTAGCGTTGCTATACAGCGTGGCAATGCGGCCAGCCTTCTGGGCACACTCCCCATCGGCACTGATTTAGAAGATATTTTTTATTTATAAGTAGCTTTTAGTTTTTAGTAGCGTTTAGTTTATTTTATTTTTTTTCTTGCAATGTCCTTTTTTATGTTTTTGTTCGATGAATAAATGTTTTGTTACATTTAAAAATTTAAGGACTTCTGTTTTACAAGGACTTTCAATTTGAGCTCTGAAAGTATAAGGTCGTATGGAAGACACGGCACGCACTGTTTAATTGCCATCATACCAATGTTATCAGTTATAGGTATATAACTAGCAAAGAAGCTCGGGAATTATAATATTTATAATACTAAGGTTGCTACCATATAAAAACACAATCTCCTCCGACTCATTCGAACGAACAGTGTAAAAAAGAGTTGAAGCAGCTTGAGCGGGCGTTAGAGCAAAGCCGAAGCGCTCAAGAGTTACATAATGAAAGGAACCACTGAACCGTTCAGCTTTAAATACTGCTACTTATATACTGCCAGCATCGACGTATAAATCTATCTAGCTAGAATGATCGCCTTTATGCCCGGAATACATGAAGCTAGTTTTTCAAGCCAGGATAGCAAGCTAGTGCTAGTAAGCTAGCAAGCTAGTGCGTCTCTCTTCGTGTATTTTTTTAATACGACGACGGTGGCAAACAAGCGTACGGTCCACCTGATGGTAAGCGGACGCGGCAGCCTATAAATGCTCACAATTCCAAAAGAGTCACGTGCGCGTTGCCGACCCTTTTATAAAATTTGAGGATTCACTGTGTTGACAGCAGAAGGGATAAAAGGTTTCCTGCTCTCAACACTGTGCATCCTCGGGAGCTCTGGCAACCCTGCTCACCTCCAGGAACACAACACTACATACTTGTATAGTAAATAATGTTTTTATGGCTGTGGTCTTCTGCAAGGCGGAGGTACTTCCCCAATTGGGCTGCTCCAAATTCGAGCAAGAGATGACATTTTGCTGTGCCCTACCTCTAAAAATAATAAACTAGTAAGCTAGTGCTGAATCCAGGATAGTTTTGAATAGCTTGCCGTTCTATTTTTTGAGCTAGTAGCGCCCCCACCACTGATTTCGCTATCCCAAGCTTGTTTACTAGCTTCGTGTGGCCGGCGAAGTTAGCATTCGTTCGGCTAGTGCGCTACTGCAATGGTACCCGACTGGCCTAAAATTACTGATGGCATCATGTGGACAGCACTAGCATGTGTCCATGTCCAAGCGATGATAGTATTACTAACGTACTAGCAAGCTATCTAGCTTGCTATCCTGGCTTGAATAACTAGTCTCGTGTATTCCGGGCATTATGTAGGACGTAAAGCATTCGTCCTTCACTAGCAAGTATGTAAGTGCAAGAGAGACGAATGCTAAATCGGAGGTACCTAATGCGATAATAGTACCAGGCCCACCAAACAGGTACCTAAAGTTTAATTTAAATGGAAATTAAATTCAAACCTAATGTCGGCATGTATAATAGACCCAAATCGTGATTTATGTAGTGTCTTTATAGCATCAAAATGCTGTTAGTGAATAATTTCGTAGGTTACGAAAGAGTTACATGACGTTCATAAAACACGTGGAATATGTATGTAATGTAAATATAATACGGAATTCGGTGAGCATAGGTAACTAACAAATTCAGTACGATAGGGAAACTGAGGAAACATTAAACATCCCTATTTAATTTACGTAATCCAATACGGTTTTATGAAACCCTTACATACTTACTTGCTTACTACTCTGGCTAGACGACCCAAAGAGGATCTTGGCCTCTGACACAAGAGAACGCCACTCTTCCCTGTTCTGCGCCACCTCACGCCAGTTGGGTATACCGAGGAAACCCTTACATACACTTAGTTAATTAGTAATTACCCACACGCACCAGCTGTAGCCAGACGTTATTATTTTATAACAATTATTCAGAATTTGAGTAATGGTTCCTCATTTGAAGTCTAACGAACATTAGTTTTCACGAGATGTGGATTATGAATTGCATCACTAATATAATTATGTAGAAGACTTTTAACGCAGCAGTCTTTCTTCATTGCCCACTTTAGTGATTTTAAAAACACAACTTGTGGTATAAATTTAATCGATGATGATTGATTGAATTTCCATGATTTTTTAATTGAATTTCCTACTTTAGGATAAGAAAAAAAAATGTAATAAAAATAGAAATGAAAACATACTCTTAGGTATAAAGGTCATAAACACTTGAAAAAACAAAAGTCGTCCCTCCTGTGATCAATAGTTAGCGGCTTATGAGCATGTAAGTTATGTTTTTATCACATGGATTTATAATGACGGAGAAGGTTACTAGACCAATTCAAAATTATGCTTTGTAGCGCTTAACTTTTGATATGTCCACAGGAAGACGCGAACCTAAATCTTTATATGACCCATAATAATGAATATCTGACAAGCAAAAGCTAAAAGTTGACAAGCCAGAATGTAGGTTACTCTAGTCTCTAATCAAGTGATGCGTAAACAAAACACACAACCACATTAGTTAGAAAGTCCTTCAGAGGTGTGATATAACCGATGCGGAAATGTTCTGATCCGCTCGGATCTAACACGTAACACATTATGTACAATATTATGCACTGAAATGATGCCATCGTAGCATAACACTTTGGAAGTAATTAGAATTTAAGATATGTTTACATACATTATATACATTGTTCATGTGCGCGAAATGGTACTGCCCTGGGTTATATTTACCCTTTCAGCTATTGGATGTACTTAGGTAATTTAATTAACACATATGATTTTGTAACATAATATGGTGAACGAATGCGAAGATTTCACTCGAGAGATTTTCATATCAGATTGCACTGTATTATTCGTTTGACTTAATTAAAATATGTATTTGGACGGTTATTTGTTTGTCGTAATACATTTGAGCAAATTTTAAAGTAAGCAACTTAATAAGTATTAAGTATGTTCGATTTTATTTTGTACAATAAATTTAATTAATGTTTTGTTCGTGGATATTTTGTAATATTTCTTATTGTTTTGTGTGTGTGTCTCGTCATTGTGCCGTGAATTCACCGAATGGTCACAACGGAAGACCAGCGCTGGCCCTGCCAGCATAACGCTGAGTTGTGACCATTTCGTGGCAAAATCCGGTGTGTAATGTCCTATTTGTAATTGTCTTGTGTTTGTCACGAATAAATGATTATTTTCTTTTTCTTTTTCTATCAAAATTTAACTACTTAACTCTAAGGGAACCGAAGGGATGCCGATGTAAGAAGATCAATTTGTTAATTCATGTATAAGCATTAATTAATAAGGGCCATAAGCTGATGCAAATGGTTCATGTGTATACACAATTACACATACGGCTGCCGTGTCACGAGTTCCTTTGCTTGGTCACGGATGTGAGTCGAGCCGCTGCCGTTTGTTTTGATTTTCGATTACGAACTTAGCTTATTTCTTAATGACTATTTACTTATAGGTACATAATAAGTAATCGATTAGATTAGATGATCACATGAAGAACGACGAGCAGAATTTCTTCTTCTCTCAAAAGCTTCCTGATTCCTGACTTGTCTTTCTTTGTCGTCTTTTTTTTATTACTTATGGGATTGCTCTTGGCCCGCATCTAGCCAGGGGGCAAATATGAGGCCGACGGTGAAGGGAGCTCACCCAGAAAATGCCTATTCACTCTTGCCTTAAATAAATCCAGGTTATATGAACTCTGAAATAGATGCAGATGCCGGCAGTAAGTCTTGATAAAATGTACTGAATCAGTACATATTTCTTACTACCTACGAGTGCTTCCTGATTGGCGCGGTGAATCCCGGGAGGAGCGGGATCGTACTATAGGCCAGGCTGGACAAATACTGTACTGCATCCGTACTATACTGCGCCATTTTAGACAGCTTTTTTAGACGGATCTATTTTTTAGAGGTATCTATTCCCTGTGATTTATAAGGCACCACCACGAAGAAAGGCTGTCTTCGATTGTTTATAGACTGACGATAAAACACGTCTCCGTTCTCTCGTCTCCGATTGCAGCGTCGATTGATTTATTTGTACCGCGCAGCCAAATGTGTTTGTCGTTCACTTACTGTCAGCGACTATCGAAAATATCTCCACGGTTTTTAGTTGAATAAGGGTCGGGGTTTAATCGCATCGTTAAAGTGATTACGTTTGATTTGACGCAGGATAATGAACTCTATCGACTTTGACATAATTTTAAAACTGTTTTTTTTGTAGGTTATAGGTAAATAATCTGGAGGCACTCCTATATCACTCGATGTAGGTATATAGATGCTGGCATGAGATTGGTGGCTCGCCCTTACTTGCTTCGTGGCAATGGCAGTGCGTTTTGGCTGTCATATAAGTAACGATTGTACCGCTGAATGCGCTGTGTTCTCTAGGTGCCATAGCAATGAACCTGCAGATCGATAAGGTCAGCAATGCTGTTGTGATACTTAGGCTACAGGATCTGCTGACAAGTGTCTCTAAGCCAAGGGTCAAGTTTCATCGTAAATTGACCAAGAGTGCTGCAACAAAATGTCATAAGCATAACTTGCCTACCTAACAATAGCACAAAATAAAGAATATACAGAAGGTCCGTTCCCGCCGTTCTTGAAAATACATACCTAAACTTGCCCGACTCACAGGGTTGCTTCTGTATTGATTCTGAATTTTAAAAAGGAGCAGGTATTAGTAGGTATGAATCCTTAAGTGGGAGTTACAAGTCATGATAAAGTTTGGCCTCACGATGGAAACTGTTCCTTAGGCTACTTGTAACTTATACTGAGCGAGGCCAAAAAATCCACGCAAAAAATTCAAAATGGCGGCTATTTTCGTTTCCAAATTTTTTTATTTTTTTTAGAACTCAAAAATGCTTCGTGCTACACAAAAACTTTGTATGAGAATTATGTTCTGCATAAATTTATCTATAACTTTGGTTATTATCATTTTCTCGATATATCTAATAGTTCATGAGAAAAATGGTGTTCAATATTGCGTTTCTTGTTAAAACACTGTTAGTCAAAAGGCTTAGCAAAATCAAACTGCATCGTATGCAGAAATCAATCCATTTTCTCCAGTGATACTAGGAACTAATATAAAGGATTTCATCCGGCGAAATGAAAATTTCATCGACGGGAATTCAAAATGGCGGTCATTTACCAAAGGGGGAGCCGCATTTTTTAAAAAGTGTATAATTTCAAAACGGCATCTGCTATTTAAGTAATATGGGTATCAATCGATTGGTATTGACACCATTAATTAAAATAAGAAAAATACCATTTAAAAAATTAAAGATAGCGGCCAACTAATATCAAAATTGTAAAATTTTCATTCTTCTTTTTTTGGTTATATTAAAAATAACAACTAAATGTCCAATTATATAGTCAACTTATATATTTACATAAATTCTCATAGTATTATCTACGCGACAAAACAAAAATTATGACAATCCGTCGATTTGTTTTTGAACTATACGAATTACAAACGAGCCTCGGCGACTGTGTCATAGTAGTTATAGAAACAAACTGCACTTTTGTAATGAAAGCAAGTCGCTTTTACACAATTGTATTAGTGAAGAGACCAAACTTGATTATTTTTTCGATAATATCTAATTTTCACCCGTCACTAACCGAGACTACGCCACTTCAAAAATATAAGTCTAAAACGTTCTACTAAGTTAAAAGGTAGACAGATTTGGACAATAAATGTGGCAATCGATAGAGAAAAATGTTGCTCAACTTTAAATAAGATACGCTTTTTGTTACAAAACTTAAGAAAAAAATTTTTTCTGTGTTTAGCAATAAACTTTTTATTTTATTTTTATTTTTTTGATATTTATACTCTGTAAAATCCTACACTTTGTTTTTTCTGCGTTTAAGAACATTTTAATCTATAGTACATTGTGCATGTGCATTGTGTGTCATAGTTGTTTTTTTATATTGGGGAAACTTTCTGTAGTGTGATTGTTTTTGGAAAAAAATATTCTTTTAAGGTTCAAAAAATATATAAGATATATGAATATAAAAAGTTTATTGCAAAAAAAAAAATTCTTAAGTTATGTTATAAAAAATCACAGCGTTATTTTTTATGTTGAACAACATTTTCCTGTATCGATTGCCACATTTATTGTCCAAATTTGGCCACTTTTTAACTTAGTAGAACGTTTTAGACTTATAATTTCGAAGTGGCGTAGTCTCGGTTACTGACGGGTGAAAATTAGATATTATCGAAAAAAGTAATCAAGTTTAGTCTCTTCACTAATACAATTATGCAAACGCGATTTGCTTTCATTACAAAAGTGCAGTTTGTTTCCATAACTACTATGACATAGTCACCAAGGCTCGTTTGTAATTCGTATAGTCCAAAAACTACTCGACGGATTGTCATAATTTTTGTTTCATCGCGTAGATAATACTATGAGAATTTATGTAAATATATAAGTTGACTATATAATTGGACATTTAGTTGTTATTTTTAATATAACCAAAAAAAGAAGAATGAAAATTTTACAATTTTGATATTAGTTGGCCGCTATCTTTAATTTTTTAAATGGTATTTTTCTTATTTTAATTAATGGTGTCAATACCAATCGATTGATACCCATATTACTTAAATAGCAGATGCCGTTTTGAAATTATACACTTTTTAAAAAATGCGGCTCCCCCTTTGGTAAATGACCGCCATTTTGAATTCCCTTCCATGAAATTTTCATTTCGTCGGATGAAATCCTTTATATTGGTTCCTACTATCACTGGAGAAAATGAATTGCTTTCTGCATACGATGCAGTTCGATTTTGCTAAGCCTTTTGACAAACAGTGTTTTAACAAGAAACGCAATATTGAACACCATTTTTTTCATGAACTATTAGATATATCGAGAAAATGATAATAACCAAAGTTATAGATAAATTTATGCATAACATAATTGTCATACAAAGTTTTTGTGTAGCACGAAGCATTTTTGAGTTCTAAAAAAAATAAAAAAGTTTGGAAACTAAAATAGCCGCCATTTTGAATTTTTTGCGTGGATAGTTTGGCCTCGCTCAGTATAAGCACAAAATAAAGAATATACAGAAGGTCCGTTCCCGCCGTTCTTGAAAATACATACCTAAACTTGCCTGACTCACAGGGTTGCTTCTGTATTGATTCTGAATTTTAAAAAGGAGCAGGTATATTAAAAATTCTTCAACATGACATTTAAATATGAACCAGCGTATCTTGGTAAAAAACCGGCCAAGTGCGAGTCGGACTTCGCACATTTAGGGTTCCGAATCAACCTCAAAAATATGATTTATCAAATATTAGTATTTTTTGTTAAAATATACGTAATATTGAACATTGTCACCAAATTTCAAGTTCATAGGTCAATGAGAAGTCTAAAAATTCTTCGGAACAAATTTTGTGACAGACGACGGACGGACGGACGGACGTCTGGGCGACACCAATAGGGTTCCGTTTTGACCCTTCGGGTACGGAACCCTAATAAATTGATGCGTGACCCGCTGCGAGTTGTGACTTGTGACGGGCGGCGGTCGAGAGCGCCAATAAAGAATATACCTAATTGATTAGGTACCTACTTAACTAAACCATAGTACTTAAATACTGGCGTTTTACCAGCGAACGATAAGATGAATGTGTAATGGTTGATCGTCGTTATCAAAGCGGCTAGTTTCAAAAAATTACCTACCTACCTAGGTATTGTAACTATCAAAATGAGAAAACCGTTTTATTTACCTTTCAATATCGTTTGAAAATTTTAAGAAAGTGTAGGCACAGTTTTTTGTTGTATTTAAGTGTATTTAAACAATAAAATACATTCCAACTGTAATAATATCGGTTATTCATTTTGACGTACGTGACACAAAGTACCTACGTAGAGGCGGGGGCGTCAAGTGATCAACGCGCGCACAACTAGCACTCGCGACGCGACAGTGACAGTCGCGACTAAGCTCGTCCAAAATCAACCGAGAATGCCTGTAAATGTTACGTCTGTGTGCGTGCGGCGAAAATGGCACTTTGTACTGAGCGGACTCTCTGCTCCGGCGCGCGCCGCCGCTATTTACTTTGTGGTATAAGTTACAAGTAGCCTAAGGAACAGTTTCCATCGTGAGGCCAAACTTTATCATGACTTGTAACTCCCAATGTCCATTTATATGGCGATTCACACCTACTATATATTAAAAATTCTAAAACATGACATTTAAATATGAACCAGCGTATCTTGGTAAAAAACCGGCAAAGTGCGAGTCGGATTTCGCACATTTAGGGTTCCGAATCAACCTCAGACAGACGACGGACGGACGGACAGACGTCTGGGCGACACCAATAGGGTTCCGTTTTGACCCTTCGGGTACGGAACCCTAATAAATTGATGCGTGACCCGCTGCGAGTTGTGACTTGTGACGGGCGGCGGCGGTCGAGAGCGCCAACAAAAAATATACCTAATTAATTAGGTACCTACTTAACTAAACCATAGTACTTAAATACTGGCGTTTTACCAGCGAACGATAAAATGAATGTGTAATGGTTGATCGTCGTTATCAAAGCGGCTAGTTTCAAAAAATTACCTACCTACCTAGGTATTGTAACTACCAAAATGAGAAAACAGTTTTATTTACCTTTCAATATCGTTTGAAAATTTTAAGAAAGTGTAGGCACAGTATTTTGTTGTATTTAAGTGTATTTAAACAATAAAATACATTCCAACTGTAATAATATCGGTTATTCATTTTGACGTACGTGACACAAAGTACCTAAGTAGCGGCGGGGACGTCAAGTGATCAACGCGCGCACAACTAGCACTCGCGACGCGACAGTGACAGTCGCGACTAAGCTCGTCCGAAATCAACCGAGAATGCCTGTAAATGTTACGTCTTTGTGCGTGCGGCGAAAATGGCACTTTGTACTGAGCGGACTCTCTGCTCCGGCGCGCGCCGCCGCTATTTACTTTGTGACAATAGTCACGTCAACCCCTAGTATATTTACAAATATATTTTTTTTTGGTTTCTTATGCTAAAAGGATGTTGTTGTTTGTTGGTTACAGGTAGTAGTGGTGGCGGGTGGCGCGTATCGGCGCGGGCGCGGGCTCGGATGGTGGCGGGATGAGCGGCGGCGCGCTGGCGCTGACAGCCCTGCCTGGGCCGCCGCTGTCCGCCGCCGAGGCTCTCTCCTCGCTGCTATGGCAGCCGTACGAGTGCCGCTCGCCGCCCCTCGCGCGCTCCCGCACCGACGGAGCCCTAGCCGAGAGAGGGGGCGCTCAGTCGCCGAGCGGCGGTCGTCATGCGCGCGCGCCACGCTCGATACCCCGCCACGAGATGCGGCTGCCCGTACCGGCCGAAGCGGTCTCGGTGCGAGTCCCGGCCGAAGATCGGAACGTGTCAAGTGTGATAGTGCAAGTGCAGGATGCGCCTGTCAGTTGTAATGTAAACAGTGCGGTGCAGACGGAACGGGAACGGAGTGTTGCTACCGCGGAGTGCCAGACGGAGGAGCCGGCGCGGCGGCGGCGCACGAGACGCGCGCGGGCGCCGAGGGTGCCTGAGCTGCTGGAGAGTGTTCCTCCCCCGCCGTACAGCACGCTGCCGCCGCCGCCGCTGCCGCCGCCGCCGACGCACCCTCTGCCGCTGCCGGTGCCGCCAGCGCCGATCATTGCGCCGCACCCTCCTGCGCACAGGTTCCCCTTCCAGCCCATCCCACTCAGGTACTTACACACCTATAACTTAATAATATCTTGTAAGAGTTAGGCACGTACAATGTTGAAATAATTTAGTTTAAGTGAGAAGAATCGTGATCTAGGTACTACTATATCTTAATCTGCTCACTTGCTCAGGCCGCAATAATGTTCGAGGAGAGTTTTTAATATTAAAGTCATAAACGACTATGTCGGCAACAACAAAAAGAAATCATCGTTACAGTATACAATTTATTTTCGCTAGATATACGGACATTACTGCATCAACAATAATAGGTACGTGTTTATAGCGTTGACACGCAATTGTGGACAAAGATGCTCATTAGTCGGTCAGGTTGAAGTTACGGCTCTGGAGAAAGGCGGACTCGCATGTATACAAAGCCGGAACAAAGATCGAGATAGGTAAGTACATCTTGTACTATACGATACGACGCATGAATACAACATAAATCCTCTCGTAACCGTAGCGTAGCGATCGTCTTCGCGTGTTTTCCGTAGCGCACGTTCGTTGAAGTCTTTTGTTGGCGTGCTCCCGATTATCATCTTTAAATATATCTGGCATTAAGTCCAAAATCAAATCCGTTCCGATTTCAATCTTTAGTCGCCACAATTGCACGTAAAACGGCCTACGTTCCGATGCTCTTTTGTTTTTAAAAACCGTCTATAAATATAAATGCTATGCTAAAATACAGTACCGTTCGTTACACATATGTGTCGATTCGATTCGCGTTATTGTATTATGTTATGTAACATCATGCCACGGGGCAGACGGATTTAGCTTGTATTTCGTTTTCAAGCGACATACAATTATTTACTGAAATACCTAAACAAAACAAAGGAAACGACTAGACAAAAAATATGTTTCGTCGTTTTACTTACCAATAATAAACGCACACCTGCAAGTCTCTTATCTACAATCAAACGTTACAAAACAATTAAAGACTAATTCAATCGGTTAAAACGTGATGGTATTATAACAGTGGTAAAGTGAGTGTAGAGTACACTGTACAGTAATAGGTTAATGTAAGTGTAGGAGTACCTAGTTGCCGAGAAACTGGTTTGTCGGGCGAACGCGAACACATGGTGGAAAGTTGCGGTGCAGTGCATGTAGGCTGCTGCGCTGCGCGGAACCTGTAGGTGGGATTAGAAATATTAAACTTTTACGAAATACGCCGGTAAGACTATAAATATTTTGCGAAAGTTGCAATAAGGTAAATGACCCAATGTTTGACATCTTGATGGCTAATGGTTGACACCTGGTCTTCGTCCTATTTGGTAAAAATGTGCTTTCCTTAACAACTGAGTAAGTCCTGGGAGCCGATTTTTGAGTGTCGAATGCTCGAATTTACACTCGACATCTGTCGAAACGTCATAGTTTTTTGACAGATCTCGAGTGAAATGTCGAGCGTTCGACACTCAAAAATCGGCCCCCTGTTTTTGCTATGGCTGCTGCTTGTCATAAGTGTGATGAAATTACTCATTTGAAAGAAATTAATTCATCATCATCAACAGATATGTACGAGTAAGAGTTATGTATTTGAGAGAGTGGAATATTTTCCCACCGACAAGAAGAAATTACTTAAAAATAATTATCTAACTTTTATTGTCAAATGAGGGCCATTTTTAGCAAGTTTAATGGTGGGTCTGTAGCATCAGGTCTGTTGAGTGGTCGAGATAGCTATATCACTAGTATGTTACCAGTATGTTACCAGGGACTGACTTGGAGTAGTTGGAGTACGCGACCACAGTTCGAACGAATATTTTTTTATCCCTACGAGGAGTCTCACTCAGTGTGTCAGGAATGTTTGTAGGTTTAGGCATGCCTCATGTCATGCATGTTACATTGAATGTATTGTGCCCTACTAAATCACTGTTTGCATGCGGATTCCATTCAGCAGTGAACCTTAAGTCCTTAATACCTACCTACTTTAAAACGAGGCAACCTTTTAACCTGCAACTTTCATTTTAAAACTTTTAATAAAACTAATTTAACTTGGCTTTAAATGCTAACATTTGATCGCTGTTCAAAAGAACTTCGTGATCAAGGAGTTGTCTAATTAAATTTTAATAGCTAAAATCTAATTTACTATTTGACTTTGAAATTCAAGTCATAATATTGTCCTTAATATTGGAAAGTACTTAAAACGGTTGGTGATTTACAAAGGTTCCCTTTACTAGATGAACTTTTTATAAGGTCACGTACGAGTCAAAATTATGTTTCTGCCGATTCATAAACTTCTATACGTATATACGTTGTATTGTAAACAATACAGCTTACACAGCCACAAAAGACGTTGTCTACCTGCATGACACTGCTTGTAGATTAGTCTGTAATACAGTCGAAGGCCATTGATGATGTTGTAAACAAAAGATATACTTAGGTACAGTGCGTTACCGGCACGCGGGCATTTATTGGAACTGATGATAATACATATGTTCCATTAGCAAATATTTCCATTATTATCAAATCATAATTAAGTGAACTGCAAAATAATATTTCCTAACTCCGCATCTAAATATTATACTGTCGTAGTAAGTAAACAGAACATGACCATCCCGCTCTCTACGGGAAGCTCTCTCTGCGCGTAGTTTTCGTAAATATTTAGCTATCAAAACCTGCGAATTTGTCTATAACTATTTAGGATCTTTATTTGAGTACAAAAATTAAATGTAAAATATCAGTAATATAGCCGTTATAGCCGTTATTGAAAAAACATTCCAAAAAACGGGTAACTTTGCGGTCAAGTAATTTTGACTAGACAAGATCCTTATGTAGAACCCTTTTTTTTAGAATTTAAGACACTATATTCTATGGATCAGATGGTTTTAAAAAACTCAAAAGTGGGTAATACCCAAGCCTTAAATTTGCGCACGAATTTCGCCAGATTCTAGAACAGCGTCCTCCGAATGTTTGTCGGTCAATACCGCGAGCCTGTGAAGTGGGCCGCCGCACGCGCATCCGCGAACGATTGTCATATTCTAGATCACTGCTAAATTTAAGGCTGCTTGGTGAACTTGCTTCTGAAGAAACAGTTTAAAACACTGAAAACATGCCTTTTACTGACTTAGATATGTATTTTTTGTTTAGCTGGCTTGATTTATAGGGCAATATAATAATTAAATAAATATAGTTCAAGCCATGAAAATACGTCGTAGCGTAGTCGCAGACAACCAGTTTTTTTTCTTGTGTTAACTTCTTGTATGTAGTACACGACTTCATCTAATATAATGAACAATCTATAAAAAAGTTTAGTAAAACCATAAACAAGTTAACACTACTATCACTAATTCCACTCCATCATACTTCACCTAGTTAAGGACAGAGATGTGCAAAATACTTTAAAAAAAGTATTTAAATACAAAATGCAAATAGTTTTCAAATTTACTATTTCAAATGCAAAATACAAAATACTTTTACTTTTTGTATTTTAAATACCAAATACAAAATACGTATTTTCAAAATACTTTATTCAAATAAAATACCTTTAGTTTAGATGAAATTTGTGTTCTTTATTTTTTATTTATTTATGGTTTTAACATTGTAATTGGTCAAAAAGAGCATCCGACATGTTGCGCCTTGTGTGGACGCATGATCATGCCACACTATGGAAATACTCTTTCCACATGTGCGGAACTGGGTAGACAAGTGTTGTACTTTAGGAATACCCTTTTATTATCAAGGAACTGCTGATTATTATATTTCAATAGTAGAACACTACCTAAATCGAATACTTTCTTTGTGATAAATAATAAAATAATTTTAACGGTGTCGAAAAAAAAGACCGGTAATCCAAGTATTTTAAAATCAATCTCGTCTCGTTCCACAGATAACGTCCATATTGTTTTGTCACTCGCAAGGATGCAGCTACGATGTGTGTGTGTGTGTGTCATGTGTCATTCATTCGTTCTAGTGGCTAATCCTTGACGAATGACACATTTACATGAAAAGTTGAGTGGTAATGTTGGCGACACTTAGCAGTAAAGTATTTTGCATTTTACAAATACAAAATACACCTCGAAAAGTATTTCAAATAAAATACAAAATGGTTATCTTAAAAAGGTATTTAAATACAAAATATAAAATACCTATTTTGCATTTTGTATTTGTATTTGAAATACAAGTATTTCAAATAAGTCGCATCTCTGGTTAAAGAGATTAGGTAAATATTACAAATAGGCTTTATGTTACGAACAAATAGTTGACACTGAACTTTATAACTAGTTCATTAGGTACTTAGTTAAAATGTCAGATTAAATTAGCAAACTGTACATTTAATATTTCTGATCGATGTTGTTTAAAAGTTTAAACCATAAAACTTTAAAGACCACGGGTAATTTATTTTGAGCCGTTTTAATAACCAACTAATAGTGCTTGTGTTGCTTAGTCCATAGAACAGATAAATCGATACCTCTGTGTATGTCGAAAGTCTGTAAGTAAGTAGGTATGTATGTATGTACCTTATAGTTATTAATACGAAAGGTACATAATATTAACTTTTATACGCCAAATACTGCAGCCATTTTCGACTGACCCAACTTATTTTGATCATAAAACACAAAGTTTCGTTCGTTTCCATTTGCCTGATGAGACGTTCAAAAGAGCTGGCGTATTTTTCCTGCATAATTTTCTCACAATCAATGGCCTAACGCGTGAATAGAATCCCATTTCCCTACAACTGAGTGATCATTCCATACTAAAACGGAGTTCTATTCCAAGATCCCACACTTCCTTGAATGTTAAGCTTACAAATAAATATACACCTCGCGGGATTCTGGCACATTCTGGCGCGTCGCCAACATCCTAATGGCACGGGCCTTGCGCCAAACTCGCTAGAAAAAATCTGTATTGGAAACTAAAGTAAGTAAACGAAAGTGGATCGACTTAATGGTTACTTTGAATTACTTCCGACAAATCCGATATATAGTGGTTCGAATTCGAACTTGGCTATAACATATTTCAAACTAAGTTATTTCATTGTATCTAAACTATTTACTATTTTTTCATGTTTTAAGCAGTAGTTAAGTGCACATTTGCACTACAAACATTAAATTGTTGGCACTCAAGCTGTTGGCACACAGGTAGACAAGCAGAAGATATTTATAAACTGCGTTTCTCAAATGATTTACATGAAGTATATCCTACTAATATTATAAATGCGAAAGTTAGGATGTTTGTCATCCTCACAAATACTCAATCACGCAAAAACGGCTGAATGGATTAAGACGAAACTTGGTATGCAACGAGTTTATAGTCTGCATGGATTAACATATAGGATACTTTTTATCCCTGAAATCATTCCTCAAATACAAGGTCACGCGGACGAAGTTGCGGGCAAAAGCTAGTATTATATATATATATATGAAAAAGTAAGCACATTTTTTCTTCTATTCGTTCAACGGAGAACCAACTCTAGAAGTCTAGATTGGGCTGGACTCTTGGCCGCTCAAGACGAGCCAATTACGACTACTTCGGCCGAGGACGCGGACGGTGCAATCCAATTTGCGAGCGCATTGTACGTCTATCAGCACCCACAAACATTCACCGTAAAATAATAGTTTCGTACTTAAATATTACATAAAACATCCACGAGCTTTTTGACGATTGAACATACAATACTTTATTCTTTTTTAGGGTTCCGTAGCCAGAATGGCAAAAACGGAACTCTTATAGTTTCGGCATGTCTGTCCGTCCATATGTCACAGCCGGTTTACTCGGATACTATAAGTACTACAATTATGAAATTTGGTAGGAAGATATATTCTATGAACCGCTATATAAATGTGATGACAAATAAGGAAAAAAAGGGGGGCTACCCCATACATGTAACCGGGGAACGAAAAATTTTTTTTCAATGCAAGTAGTTGTCTGGGGTATTTTAGACCTTTATTATAGGCCTTTAAAATGATATAGAGGTTACTAAGAAAGCTTTCCATTTAAGTCCATCGTTGGTGTGATATTAGCTCCCAAAGTGGTACAAAATATGTCCCCCCCTCTAATTTCCAAACTATGAAGATTAAAATGCGTTCTAGTTATAGCAGCAAATATTCTGTAAAAGTATCGACTAGGTGTTAGGTAGGTACTTATTACGATTTATGAGATACAGTCCGCTAAAGACGGACGGACGGCCAGTGGATGTTTAGTAATAAAGGGTTCCATTTGCACCCTACAGGTACTCGTACAGGTCATATACGAGTATGATACACAAATTACACAACTAAAATTAAGGAGATCCTGTTTGAAAAAATAAAAAAACAGACTAGGTACTCGCAAAATGAGCCTTTCCTTCGGCCTTGGTTGATTTATAGGTTTTGTTGAATATCTATTTAGCATCATATGCCAATGACTGGTTGGTTCAGTTGTATGACCTTAAAATTGCGCAAGCGGCGACGCATAGAGCACTACTACTAGTCTCTGTCTGCGGTCGGTCGTGCGTTGTGAAACCTAAAGTAATATTGTTTGTTACAAATTGCCTGGGATTTTGTTTAGCGGAAACTGATGTATTTTATGACATAAATTATACTAAAGTAGATGTTTAGTAAAAGTCTATTCAGGTTACAGCGTAGTTATTGTAATTTGATCCAACTTAATACTCTCTCGCCGATTGTTTTTCTCTGTCCTTTCTTCAAAGGAACAAAAATAAAACTGTATTTATCGATACAATCACTAACCGTAACCGCGTATGTGTGCCAGTTTGCCAAATTATATAAGTAAATACGAAATAAATATATTTTGAAGTGACAAACACCAGGATTTTTTTAAGTTGATAAACTTTAATTAAACATTAATCTCATTCTACAAATATCTGGAACTAATTAGGGCTTATAAAAATATAATTAAGATACAGATATTAGAAAAGGACAAACCATAATATGACACAACGTAGCACAATAGTACTTCTGTAATTATTAAGAACTTGTCTTCAACGATTATTTTTTCAGTATTAAAAAAATAGTGTAGCAAACATCACCTGGATTTCTTTTTCAACACAAAAGTAGTATCTTCGCGCGATAAGTGTCGCCTGCGGTCGAGGTGAAAGTGCCGACGAATGTAGGTTCTCGCTGACTTCGCGATTTGTCAACTCTAATCGAATTTCTATAGAAACGAACTCTTTCGACGTAATTGAGCTAATGTAATTGATGTTTATTATGAATTTGGCCGAATCAGAAATAAATTCCTTGCACGCGTAGAAAGTGCTAGGCTGCAAAATATTTGCGATGTACTCGATCAAAATTGTAATAGCAGGTAAGTACATATCTATACCTTGTTTGATTGAAGGAGCATTAAATTCCATTGAATAGGTTGAAATGCTCGGACTGGCTTGGCTTAAATCCAATATTTGACATCCAGTTGTTTACCTTTAAGTTCATTGTGCTAAGTAATTGCAAACATCAAATTAAAATGGAACATTTATCTAATGCCCAAGTTGTTATGAAAAGAAAGAAGCAATTATACAAAATAATGAGGACATAAATGATTTTTTTTTGTTATGTAAAGCAGTAATTTGTGTCAAATGATCGAATGCACAAACTCATTAACTTTAATCGAGCGAGTAGAACGAAACACATTACGGGCGAGCGTTGAAATTTGTTAGATTACAGAACTGCTACCGCGAACGCCCGAAAATGACCATTCATGTATCTGTCTATATCTGTTACTCGAATAAGTGCGATAGAGATGGAGATATTCGAAATATTTCCCAAATACAGCACTGGACATAAACATTTGGACGGTATAATAGTGTGGGGCACGATAGACATGTTAGTTTCGTTGTTCGCTTAATGAGCGTTCCGTGTCGGCGGACATATGGCACGCTATTTTAACATTTCGCGATTGCCAATTTGACATGATGAAGGTATTCATGAAAGTGTACATATAGTACCGACAATTTTGATAAGGTTTCATGATTAAATGCCTCATAATAAATCAGGTGTAGTATCAAATTATAACATGGACCTCAACTATCATTGGTTACAAATGATAAGCGAAGTTATCTGTACATTAATTGTACATAGGCATACGTTACATGCACTAATACAAACAGTTTACATACAAACAGTTAGAACTAACAGTTATGACCAACAATAGCTTGATTACTTAAATAGAAGATCTGCTTGAAACTCAGATAACAATGCTCAGAACTGCTCCCGCAATTCACGAATGTTCATTCAAGCAATTGTAAACCAGCACTGTTGATTTTAATTAGTCTACCTCAACTTATCAACATCTTCAGTTCGCCGACGGGATAAGATGAAGGCATACATTTACTTCCCAATTTATGATCATTCACGAGTTCATGTTATTTTATTAATATTATGAGTATTTACCTTTCTCTTTGTTTCATAGATACGAATCTCAAAGCGACGATTTTACGTATGTTGTTTTGTTTTACTTAAGTTTCGCAGATCCGACGTGAATAAATAGGAATGTTTACATTACGTACAGTGTTCATCTTCGTACGTCTCATTACGCCTAATTCTTTCATTAATTAAATACGTAATTAAACAATGGTAAAATGAGAAGGCTTTAATCACAACAGGTTATATTAATCACAACAGGATATATTATGTGCTACTCTGTTTGTTGGGAATTCTGTATGAACGAGATTTAGGTAAAGAATTTAGTCTGCATAAGTACGTAGTACTAAGTATATTTTTTACTAAGTATGTTAATTTATTTTATTTTATTAATTTTGTCTGTCCTAGTTTTTGCAGAATAGTCCACTCATTAGCTTCTATAGATAAGAAAAGCGAAATGACATTTAAAACGTTATTTTATGCCTTTTGAAGTTATTTACTTGTTTTCAAGTATATATAATTCTATATGAAGAACATTTAAATCCCATAGTTTTCTATAGTTATAGGTATATTTTAAAAGAACGATAACTCGCAAAAACGAGCATTACAACTAGAATATTCAAAATAAACATGAAATTTGCAATAACCACTTGGTTAAAAATTATAAGTAGGGCTTGTTCAGGAACCCCTAATTTAACGATTGTTCATCAGATCCAGCGTATCAATAGTGTAGGACGTTGCATAATACGAACATAACATTACGAGTACGTTACCTGAATGTCCTGAATAAAGAACTAAGATAGAAGACACGTAATGCTACATATATTGCCATTGTAGGCATTTTCGGTACAAATAGGTTACATTACACAATAGCACATTAAACACTTTCATTTAAGTTAAGTGCTTTGTTATCAAAGAACTCGATTGTGTCACGTATTTACTGATACTTAGGTAACTTAATATCTGAGTGAAGTGAAGAGCTGAGTTACGAAATTTTCTCAAACCTTTGAGACATTGAATTGACGGAGTCACGATATACATCTTTCACTGTCATTTGCGGGGCCATTATGTAAATTATAGTCGTCCCCGAATGATGAGGGGTCAGCGTAGAATCACGCGTCATATGAAATTGTCAGCTGTAATGGCCGACCCTTGAACTGAAACTGTCATGTAGAAATCAAATGAAACCATATGTATTCTATAATTAATTGTAGCACAATAAAGATTGAGATTGGATTATATTGATTTAAACTTACACGATTTTCAGACATTATTATTGGGGAACGGGACTTAATCGCGTACAATTATAACTAATTTACCTTTTTTAAGGTTTTGCCCGACGTTTCGAATGACTGGCGTCAGCGGGTATCAACATCTTCAAGCCGCACGGGTTTTCCGAACTACCCGCACTCGGTCTTTATTAATTACATTCTCACTAGGGTTGTCACTCGCACGACACACAACACTAACAATGTCCGTTGATGTAATGGACGATGTATTTCCACGCTAATTATAACACCACGCTACCACGCTAGTTATAATTGTACGCGATTAATTCCCGTTCCCCAATAATAATGAGATTGAATTGTTTATGGGTTATCAATGTGACCACAGAATTTCGCAACGTTCCGGGCGTTATAATACGGGCGTGTTTATTAATTACAATGTAATGCAATAATAATTCAATGCATGTATACTGTCAATAATGACCTTACGCGTATCTTAAATTGGAGTCATAGTTTTGGTCTTAAGGTTAACCCTCCCAAAACCCAGGCCATGATAATTGGTAGCTCAAAATTTGCTTCAAGAATCGATTTTAATAGTGTTGCACTGATTTATTTCGATAATGTCTTAATCCCTTATTCAATACAAGTTAAATTTAGGCATCATTATGGATAGGATTATCTTGAGCACTTCAAGTAAACGAGGTTAGTCGGAAGATGTTTTCGGCAGTAGCTTCTCTGAGAAGGCTACATAATTTTCTGCCCATCTCCACTAAAATTGCGCTTACTCAAACATTACTCCTCCCCATCTTGGATTATGCTGATGTTTCATTTATTGAACTCAATAAGGAGCAACTTAGTAAACTTGAGCGCCTTCAAAATGTCTGCATTCGGACCATATTTGGCTTACGCAAATATGACCATGTATCCTGGTTTCCGTTCTAAGCTCAAGTGGCTCCCTATCCGTTTTCGTCGTAAAGCGGGTATTACACTGTCCTGAATCAGGCGTCCTAACTAGTGGAGGGGAGTTGAAGCATCTCTAACGTATAGGTCCGAACCCTTCTAAGTGTCCTGAATTCAGGACAGTGTAATACCCGCTTAACTCTCATGTCCTATCTCTTGTTTTCTATTCTCTTTAACCCCGCAACCCCATGCTATCTAAAAGAGCGATTCAGTTATCTTCATTCTATTAGGTCCACGCGAAATTTGCTTCTTACGGTTCCATCTTCCACATCAAAATTCTATAATTCTTTCTTTACTTTCCAAGCTGTTTGGCTTTGGAATTCTTTATCGCCTAACTTGAGGCGTGCTAAATCTCTTGCTGTCTCCAAGAAACTGCTTAAAGACCACTAGGTGTCTCTCCCATGGCACATTTAGACTCGGCTCCTTGAGACTTTGTGGTTGACTGTATATGTGTGTACTGTGTATGTTTACGTATGTTTATTTGTATATTGTATTTATGTATGTATATTATTCTTAATTTTTAGGAGGTTGCACTTATCAATCGTTATCATTAGATTTGATTTTCGCTACCCTAAGGTTCTCTGGAAGAAATCGCTCTTTAGCGATAAGACCGCCTGTTGTTTGTCTCTACTTTTTGTGATTTTGTACTGTACTGTCTCCTTTAATTGAGGTGTGCATTAAAGATTATTTGTATTGTATTGCAATGACGTGCAAAATCTAATTTTGCTACTTTATACTCAAACCACAACAGTGCATAGGTACTTTAATCCATATCTATACTGTACGCTGTAGGTAACTATAAAATTTCAAATGTTCTCAAATCTCTAAAACGTTGCTACGCCTAATTATAACTGGTTTTAAAAAAACTTTACAGAGTCATGATGACATATTTATAAGTTTACGTATACATAAAACGTGTAGGTATAAGTTTGCACTTCGAAAGTGTGGCTCTCCGTGCTATTTAACAGTATGTTCAATTTATACATGTACACGCTAACCCTATTTAGTTTTTGTTTCTAATCGCCTACTAACTTAACGGATAGTTATTTCTAATAATGCTGAATACCACTCAACCAATCTCACTGGAGCGCAAACTCTTACAGTATATATTCCAGTGCAAAGCATGGTATTCTTCAATCGCTTTGTTGTAATTATCAATATTTTAGCCATAATTCGTTCAAAATATTTATACTTATTTACTAAAGGCCTCTTAAAACCAAACTAGTTTACACTCCTTGATAAAACAATTCTCCCCATATTTCGATTAGAGAGTAATAAATTTGTTATATTTAGTGGGTTTGATAACGTTCAATTCAAATACCCAGTGAAACGGATCCGGCTGTCTGACATTTCGTTCAGTGACCTCGCAGCGGCTGACCCACGTTCGTGCACTTTGCGTGCAACTTTATCTCGGCAGCTATTTTCATTCTTATTTCTTCTCCAATAATGACTGATTTTCTTTGTATTTCTTTCGTATCGAAAGTTTCATAGGCTGTACGGTGTACCGATAGACATACTACGCTAGCAATTACTTCTATGACGAAACTGTGCGTTTGTAGCGTTTATGCCACACTAAAAGTTTCCAATTAAAAAAAACTAAGTCGCAAAACCAAGACAATTCCTAAGGAATAGATATAATACATTCGCTTTTGGATGCATCTGTCTGCATATTCGTGGAATACTCGTACCTACTTTACCGATTTTTTTATGGATTATGTATTTCAGTTTAGAATGACAATACAACTGAAACGGATGTGTGTGTCGGATCGGATCGCTAGTTTCTGTGTAGGTAATTATAATAACTTATGACTGTTTCTTAAAGCTTCTGTAAAGCGTCTATTAGTGCTGTAGTAAGGCGCTACACTGAGAAATTTGGAGTCTTTCAAACGCTGTCCTGCCCAGACTAGCAAACAGTAGGGGCTGATTTTCAGATATATGATTCTTGACTATATGATTGTGGTACTAACAATAGCGAAACATGATTGCTTACAATTTTCTCGATAGAAAATAAATCCAAAGTCGAGTCTACGACAACGCATTATTAAAAGACACGATTAAGTTAATATATTATGATGGTATTTTACCTCATCTAACTAGGTACTGACAAGAGGAAATTTAATAAACCTGCACACAGTCAGATATTTAACGAGATTTGTCTAAAAAGCCATTCTCGGAGAGGGTTGCATCCCGTTTTGTCGTGAGCGAAAAACAAAGGGTGTCTCTTTCAATCGATATATCGCCTTAATGTAGTTATAATACTAATTCCGGTAAAGTAAGGGCTAAAACAAGTTTATACTTTCTCTAGCTAATGATTCTGTTTATCATAAAATAGACAAACTAACTGCATGTCACAATGTGTATGAAACAGTTCATTTTTCAATAAAATTATCCATATATTGTGTGTGCTTATAGGTACCAGGAAAATTTTCATATTCAATTCAATGAAAGTACGGTATCTAGAAGTGTGCTAGAAGTCTGTATTCCTCGCAAATAAATCGTAAAATAGTCGAGAGCTTCATAATACGGAACGAGCTCAAAAGACATTATTCAGCATAGCCATCGAATGGTTTTAAAAACAGAACAATAAAGTCGTTCCAGTGAATAAAGACTTATGAGCCATTTGATTTCCAAGACATTACGGTGTTTAAAGTACGAAGGGAATGGCTGTTTCTTGCTTCCGATCACTCGAGAACAGTGGCGAGGCGCTAGCACGAAAATCGAATATCGAAGTTAGTATTCGTATTATCTTCATCTCAGTCGGTCGAGTATTATAAGAGACGCAGATATCCGAACACGCATTTCGACTTTTGTAGCTCATACGTTGTAGTAATGATCTCTGCGTAATGATTTATTTCGCCGTATCAAATTCGAGTGCTTTTGTTAAACGTAACATTTGAATTTCGAGCAAATGAGGCATAAAGCGAGATAGAATGCAATCAGAAATGTAATGAGGACGTCGTGGTTTTAATACCGAGAAATAAATACGTGAAGAATGGGTACGTCCATTTATACGTATTATGTGCATATAACGCCTTTTAGGTACCTACAATTTAATGGAACACGGATTACCTAGGATTTCAGCCAACTGTACTTTAAATTGAATAATATGATATTTTCAAGATATAATGCATATTTGCATAATCATTTGATTTTTCTACCAACCTAGGAGTAACTAATTAGTAGATAATTAATTAGCTTCATACCTTATATTAATTTCCATATTGTTATTGATATTCTATTTGAATCCCGAAGCATAACATATGCTTTATTCTACTTATTCATAATTTTAATTTTCACTAAAGCATTGTTACGCTCTGTGGAGATATTTTTAATACATTACATGATTAATGGAAACCACGGGCCGCATTGTCGTGCCCTGCCTGCCCCCGACAGTTGTTTTCTATTCACAACCTCGGTTCATCTCGCCAACCTTTAATATATCTTGAGCCCCAGATCCATAATAACAAAGCGTAATCTTAGATCAACAATTCACTGGTTACGTTCAGGGGTTATTTGTACCAGCCCAGTTGTCTTGAACGCCTTGGACCCTTCGATTTATTAAAAGGGCTCGGCAGTGACAGTTATTACCATGAATGCGATGGTTGCATTATAATTTTCAACTAACTTGGTACTTGTTAGTTAAAAACATGGTGGCCGGTGACGTTGAAAATTACTATCAAGATTATATTACTTAAAATATTAAATTTGATAAAGGCTTCAAAATAAGTCGTATTTAGTTCAGTCCTATTTTTCTCGTATTAGCATCTACACTCATAAAGAAAGTCTCAATATTTTCTACGACGGAATCCTTTTGAAAAATTTCTTACAATTTTTGAGAATCCCTTCTAATTTTTTGTCGCCTTTATATCGGATGTATAAAGCACTTAAATATTTGCTAGAGAAATACAAATTTTATGACCAACATAAACGTGTTCATGCTAGCTAGACTAGATATGTCTCATTAGCTATGTGACAAACTTAAACTAATTTTTTTAGCTCATTTAGTTTTCTTTTTCATTTGTGAAGATGTAGATTTGTTTTATTTTAGTTTATAGTTGACATGTATCTTTTATTTTTCGAGAGAACCCGAGGGCTCCGCAAAACACCTCTGAGTTTACCGGTAAGTATTAGGTAATTCACCAGCCTTAGATCTTCCACATACAAACTGTAGTGCAAGTTTGGCCGTTTGAATATTCATATAACCCTTATCTAATTTGTTATTGAAATCGACAGCGTTGTTTTATAAACAGAAGCATTACGAGGCAGACCTTTGACTCGTATTATTCATCAGTTTTCGATGTGTCATTGTATTCCATATTCAAATGTTCTTTATTTATACTTATTTAGCTGTCAGTGTAGAACATTGTTGTTTATAAAGCGTCTTATTAAGCACTAAGGATCTCAGAATGATATATGTATTTCTTAAATTGGTTGTTTCAAATTTATGTTAATACAATAGCATATTAATAATCTTTACTACCATCAACCTATGCGTTCAACTGGTGGCCACACACCTCCTCTCATAGATGACTGGGGGCATAGTCTCCACGCTGGCCTACAAAAGCAAAAAAAAAAAACATGATGAAAACTGCATACTTATACGACTATAATCAATAGGTATAGTAAGTACTTTGAATTTGAAGTCCTCTTTCACCAGATTAATAAACAATCTAAAAAACTTTATATCTGACATTTATAATAAATGCGTGTGTTCGTGTTATTGAATTCAATTGAAAAATAATAAATGCCACTTAACACGTGCCAAAAATGCTTCAGTTTAACGTTACCGTGTGAATGAACCCTCCCCACAAGTTGTGATCGTAACGCTATCCTGTACAATAGAGCATAATGGCGGCTATCCTGTGATTTATGTTCGTATTAATTGCGGGGTACCAGGGAATTATGATGTAATATAAATGTATTATATAACTTATGCATAGGGAATAAGATTCAATTTTGTGTATGTTTTAGATTTGAGTATTATAGTCAACGTTAAAATATTTCAATTTGTATTCATTGTTCGTTTGACTTTTTTGTTTAACGATTGTTTCAGAAACCTATTGATTTTCCCATGGATTTTGATGAGACGAATTAATAATTCGCGCTATATAATATATATTTAATCTTATTATTTTGGAGCGTGTGTTATAAAAAAGTTAAAAAACGCGCTTATGAGAAAAGTGAACGATTACTCCACGGAGTTATCCTACCTGAACAGTTTAGAATAGTACATTACTTACCAAGGGCGATAAAACAAAGAATGTCTCAGATCGCAGGTATTTTACGCCCGAGCCGAAGGCAAGGGCGATAAATATGCGATCTGAGGCTTTCTTTATTATCGCCCGTGGTAAGTACAAAATTTTATGTCACACCCTGGCCAGGAAGTGGGTTTTTTCGCGCGCAGAGCGTGCGATAATGGCCACTTTATGGCCAGGTGTGACATAAAAACTTTTCTTATACTTTTGCGAATGAAATATCAAACGAAGAGTGTAAAGTTACACTTTTCACAAAGTAAATATTATTTTCAAGTGTGTCATACTCGTATTTGGATTTATTGGTAGCTTCTATTACAGCGTTGTTTATTCCTATCTGCCATCTAGGTAGCACTAAAATTAGGTTCCCAACTTAACCGTACTTTTAACATACCTTTTTACGAGTCTGAAATTCCTAGCCTGGTGATTAGCGTTTTCAATTAACTAAATCCTTTTGTCAAGAATGTACAATACTGCCTGGCCTGGAGAATCTCAATAGCTGTGTTTTATAATTATATGTATTACACTTTGTGAATCTAGGTTAATATCAGGGCTTTATAACAACACCGCAGACGATGTATCGACACAGCAGTAGAATAATGTACAGTACATTAACTAAATAGAAATCACTCAAATTTACAGCACTACATTGAAAACCATATTGCAGAGACGCTGATCACACTTCACAACTTAAGATCAGCACTCAGTTGTATCGGCACGAACTTATGTTGCTTTTAAAGACGGAATTAGTACCGATTTCTTGGTCCTATTTACGAAATTACCTATCTATCAGAGCTATTCTATGCTACCGTTACTATGGCTGCGTTGATATCCGCCATCATATTCATTGGTTTACATGGCATATCACTGGTGGAAACGAAAAGCTATCACATCTTCGCAGCATAGCTGCAAAGCATAGCTCGGTGGAAAGAAATTAAGGGAAATAAAGAGGTTAATTTTAATTATAACTCGTGTAAGTGGCTTAGGAACGATGTGTTTAATTGTTAAAGCTTCTTGACAGGGACACGGCGTACGTGGCGTACGTTTGTGTTTCATTGACTCTTGTCCTTTAATGCCAGGATCACACGTACCGAGCAAAACGGGCGAGACAGTAAAATTAGTATGGAAGTTTTACTCGGCCGAGTAAAACTTCCATACTAATTTTACTGTCTCGCTGTTTTACTCGGTACGTGTGACCAAGGCATAATTGTGTTAAGCTCGTGTACTCACGCAGTTTCAAACGCTTGTGTGGAGTTAAATTACTGTTGTACAATGTAAACGTATTCTGTGTCTACTGCGGTATCGACTCGAGCTAGTGTGCTCACGAGCAGTTCAAATTAATTAACTTTTGTGTCGCAAATGAGGTGAAGTGTATTCAAGTTTAGAATTCAATTAACGAGTCAGTTTTAAACGTGTCGGTTTATTCCGCTTGTATGGGACCGCGACGTTGGGAAAGCGATTAAAACGAAAAATAGTACTTTGTGTACGTGGGGGAAAAGTACGCTTCGTTAATACTGAACACCTCTTGATAAATCTATAAGCATGGACTAAATATATTTATATGACTCTGATGAGGAATTGTAGTTCCATTTGCATTTGAAGTCACCTAATGGATTAGAGAGAATGAGAAAAATATTAGGAAACTACAATTTAAAATAAGTTTGACAATTCATTTCACAATTGATCCATTGACAAGAATGTATATAGATGTTCGTCAAGGCAAATAAAAATATAGGTTTGTCATAGGCATGTTTATATTATGGGCCTGTCAGATTCAGTCCCTGGTTCCTAAAAACAAGTTTAACTTTCTGCCCATGACGTTTGATTAGGTAAGTTTGTTAACAAAACAAATGCCGATAACAGTCGTCAAACCGCTGGCGAAAACCCTTGTATAAACACTGTAGAAGTGTAGATACCTATGTTGCTCTTCATAATAAATTCAGGAATAAATCAAATACACAAACACTACAGAGGCAGCGCTTAACAAATACCAAAACCGATTTGACAAACTCTTATATCACTACATTGTAACTTTCGGAATTAAACCAGAATTTGTTTGTAATACAGTTCACATTTCAGTACAATGTGGAAATGGTAGGGAAGAAAAGATACTGGCAAATGTAAGTTTTCACTGTCCGAATACCCTCACATATTTCATCTCACATGGTTTGTATCAATGGTGGAGCGTGGACACTCGAGCATCTACAGAAAATATTGTCTAACTAAATATAAAGTGAATAAGGTTGAAAATTGAGTACATATTTGTTGAAGGACTGGGCAGTTGATCTTTTGTGACGCTTCCCCTCACTTGGTGGTCTCTTCTCAATCTCAAATGTGAGAGTCAACAACTGATTAACCGAACATTCACTGAATTAAATTCACTTATATTTATTTTGAATATTCTGAAGACACACACTTATTACCTTAGCACACAAAGGTTAAGGTAGAGTTTCCTTTAAGGGATAAGTTCGCCTTTGTGCTTAACTTCTCCGTTGGTAAATTATATCTGTTGTGTTCTTTTATTGTAGGTACAATAAAGAGTTTTACTACTACTACTTGTTTTCTGAAGATAATACACACAAAATATATTCTATTAGGTACGTGTCCCGTAGTTATTATTTAAACCTTTCAAGGTATACCTGGGTAAAAGAAAAAGTGCGATTCATTAAAGAGCTAACTTTCTCCCCCTTTTCACTCGAATAGGGCTGTGCCGTCATTTTCCGGGATTGTAGATGTGATCAAATATTGTTAGGAACTGGGGGATCCAAATTTCCGACCGGAAGTACATTATAATTTATTTATCCACTCAACGAACCCCGAATCAGTCTCCTTATTTTCCTTAACCGGATCAGATTCTGAGAAATTGGTAGGTATTTCAAATTTAGAATGAACCGAGTCTTTTTGGTTTACTAATAAAATATGGTAATCAGTTTTTGTTATAAATTTTCATTCACAGGCCTCCTGCCTTACGACGGTTATATTTGATATAAACGGAACGGAACGGAAGGCATATGCAATAATCCAGCAAGGTTTTCACTAAATAATATACCCTACAAAATAACTTACTGGAACAAAATAACAATGTCTGATTTCCTATCCACGGAGATTTTTATCGACTCTCAAACCTTGTACGTTTTGGGTATAAAGTATCTACCTTGAATGTAATAAAACGCTGGCAAAGTGTATACTCGTTTGAACGGTATATTACGGTATATTTGTTCGGGGGGTATGTAGCTACGAGATTTAGAAGTTACGGGATGGGGCTAATCTCACGAAAGTACCTATGTTATCAAATATACATACTGTACTGTTATTTTATCACATACCTAAATTAGATTTTATTATGTAACATGAATTTGTTCTTTCTTTCATATTGTGCGTTTATGATGTCACATCAAAGATAATACATACTTATATGTACTAAAATGCCAGCTAATTTAAGCAATACACTTCAGAAGCTGTGGAAGTTTAGTAAACATAGTAAAATCACGTGGAGCGGCTTGTGGAGCGACCGGTAGAAAGTAGCTTACCTCCTGTGCCACTCTCCATTCAACCACACTGAACAGGTTACGCGCACAACCATAGTCTCCGGCGCAGCGTCAAACCCGGTTGCTACGGTTACAGCTCACGCACACAGACACAGGCCCAAGTCCACAACAAAACTTGCACATGGCGCAGCGCAGGTCAGCTCGTCGCATCATTTTTTTTTTCTCATTAGAACCGGTCTGGGGACCGAAGGGAATGACTCAGGAGGAGGTGTCTGGTATAAATGTCTGGTGATACAAATGTAAAGAACTCATTCAATTTCACGAAATGTGTCCAAATGCGATAAATGTCCCAGTTGAACATGATCCGTTTGAGTTACGCGTGTGCTCTAAAGTTTCTTCATTTCATTGTGCGAACTCGATCTCGCTCGTTCTTTGTGTAAAGGAGCTTCGTATTCAATGGTGTATATTTAAGTAAGTATATACAACGTTTTGATTTATTGCATTGAAGAACACGTGTGTGGTTGGTTGTAAGGCGGTCGTCATTTGACGAGGGATGCCTCTACCTGCTATAGAAATTGTGCCCTTCGCACTGTGTCCTAAAATACACACACACACAATAGAAACCTTATTGTGAGGAGGAAAATCGCTATTGATACCGAGTTTCGTTGCGTTGTGTCGCGGCATGCTTGATTAACCTATTTGTTCACGAATTTGAGCATTTTCTACCGATCAAAATACAGTAAGTTGGGTGTTGGGTTTACCAATATTAGCTGCATGCATGTATATGTTATATAATTTTTGGTGCCAACTGTTAATTAATGATCTATCGCTCTTTAGCGATAAGACCGCCTGTTGTCGACCTCTACCTACATGTTATGTCTTGATTCTGTATGTAACTGATTCATTTGTGTGAGGTGAGCAGTAAAGAGTATTTGTATTGTAATAATCACTGTATTCGCTGTACCATACTTAATTATAATAGTGACGGATAATGAATATGTAACATATTGGCATTCACCCTACCTATTGTTTAACAGTAATTTGGGATTTTGGAATCATAACATGAATAGGTATACAATTACTAATGACCTTTTCTATCCTCCATGTACAAGCAGGTAGGTTCATGGAGGACAATACTGATAGTAATGAGTAATATTTTCGTTAGAATAGGACCATTACACGACACGATAAAGTGCCCAAGGGTTCCATTCTCTATAAGTCTAATAGACCTGCTAGGGCCACTGCTCACGGAACACAATTGCCGTCTTCTACCTGCTATTCAAAATCAAATGGACGGAACAATACCTACACAAGTGAATCTTGCGACGGTCTTTGAAATCGTTATGTAGTTACCTACTTGCTATGGCACCATTCACATTGTGCGGACTGCGAAACGTAATTTAGTTTATAGCACACTCAAGGCTAGTGAGCGCAGTAAAACAAAA
The DNA here is from genome assembly GCA_951800055.1 of Cenopis cana. Lineage (NCBI taxonomy): Eukaryota > Metazoa > Arthropoda > Insecta > Lepidoptera > Tortricidae > Cenopis > Cenopis cana. The sequence goes on along the minus strand of OX637482.1, from coordinate 10,203,328 downwards.
ATTTCAACTTATCAACGTATTTATTGTTTTCTTAATACCTGCAATGATGGGAGTGTTGTTTTTCTTTCCTCATCTCGAGTATCGCTTTTGATTATTTGTATTTTGTAATTCTGTTTATTATCGTTCGATGCTGGAGGCCTGTAACAAGTGCTCAAACCTTGATCCCGTTCTCGAACTGGATAAAACCTGCTCTGTCAGGACGCCTTTCTATCTCACAACCACGTGTGCAACAGAACGGTACATCCTTTAAAAAAGCTTGGAGCAGAAAGGGACGACACATATGCGCCTACGCGAGCTCCGCGTGTCGTGGGAATAGTGAAAAAAAAAAGGTTTCATGTCCTTCCTTTCGCTTAACTGCCTTTATTATGGCTTTTGTTCTCGACTTGATATGAACGTAGGTATTTTTGTGAATGTCATCAAATTATGGGTGTATTGTTTGGGAATCGTTTGAGTTTTTGGTATCGTGGTGAATTTTCTTTGTTTATTTTTAGGTCGTGCTGTTTTGTTACCATACAAGGTCAATCGTTAAAATGTGTATTATATGTAAACATAAACCTAATAAGTGTTTCCGCGACCGTATCGGAAACAAATGTTTATGTACAGTAGGTTAGACAACTCCCGTAACCGACATTTTCCGCGATAGACTAGTGACATAACAAAGAAATGTGTCTGCAATGTTATGTAAATAGTTTTCTCAGCTGATTTCGTAACGGACTGGAAATAGCTGCGAGCTAGCCTACGGAACGATCACGCGTCGCTACCTGCTGACTTCACGCGTGCATTGTGCACCTAAATCCAAAATGGTCATTGTCTCGATATCACCAAAAACTATTACGAAACAACTTTCGTTCTATCTTTTGGTTGGCGGCGGAAACAACGGTTAGCACCATAAATGGAGAATTTAACTGTTTCCGTGGACGACCGAAATGGAGGTTATCTTATTATTATACCTATTTGTGAATTGTTTGAAAGTATTTTAAAGTCCTAACATTTGTCGCTGGTTTTCTAAAGTTATTCGTGCTCTGAATAAAATCTGATACATGAATATACCAATTGTTCCGTGTTAAAAAAGAAAAATGCGTATCCAATTATGTATTAGACGGAATTCGTTATTAAATCATTATCCAACACGATGAGTAAGTACAGCAAATAAATCAGGTGTGAAATTCTGCCGCTATCTATGCAATAACAATATGTAAAGAGTCCATTTCTATCAATAAAACATTTTTTTTTGGTATATGTTTTAGGGAACAAATAAAATGATCACCTAAATAACTTTTGATATCATCATATTTTCAAACCCTAAAATAAGGTTGAACACTCAAAAAAATTTATCGATCAGCAATTCCGAGTCACCAAAAAAATTCTACCTATTTTTGCAGCACTTGCACCTATTTTACTTATTGCGTTCCTATAAATTTATAATCGCATCAAAAAAATTGTCAAGTACCACCAAAAACACTAAACTACCACCTAATCTCATGCACCTTTTTTCATTAAAATTACATCCAAATATTATATACATCGCATGCTACATTTTAGTAAACAGTTACAAATTAATTGTTTTTAGCACTATAAATATTTCAGTTATTTCCAAAATGTTATAAATTAGAAAGTAAAATTTAAAATTAATTTAAAAAGCAACGCGCAATGTGGCTGTGTGAAATAATAAGACGTATACTGCTATCTCACTCAATCAAATACAAAGAATTGTCTGAAGCATAAAACCTATTGATATGTCGTTAGAGTGAAAGGTACCTATTGCTGTTTCATTCTAACTACCTATTGCTGATGGTTTACAAACTGCAAAAAGTTTTTTTTTTTTAATGCGTTGACGTGAGCGCGTTTGATTGAAACCTTTTATTTGAAAATGAGTTTTGTTGATTTATTAAATTGTTAGTTTGTTATGAAAATGGATAAAGGTCCTCAAATGAGTTTACTTTATTAATATAGATAGACTTTCATGGAAAAATTAAAGGAAGTTAATAGGTAGAAATAGGTATAGGTAGGTTTAGGTTATGTTAGTTTTGCATCGGCCCGAAGGGCCAAAACAACTCAAAATAGGAGCTCCGCGCCAGCGGAGATCCGTCAATACTGTTCCAATCTCCACTAGTTTGAAATTAAAATAGCTATTTTTATTTCAAACTTCAACTTCTTAAAATCATTTAGCGCTGTCTTGCTCGCACGCGGTGCGAGGTGCGAGCGAGACGGACCGTATGGAAAACCGCATCAGTGTGCTAGCAATGAGGTTAGACTAGATTGGAACTGCTTTGCACGTCGGACATTAAAAAACAATTGCCGCGTGAAATTTGGTGATCATGTAGTATTTCTGGGTATCGAAAGAATTATTGGGGTGTAAATAATTTTAATAGGATTACGAGCCCTGTAATATTTGGATGTAAATTATATGAAATTTGGTGTTTGAAATTAGGTGATCATTAAGTATTTTTGGGTAGTGACTAATTTATTTGGTAACAATTTAATTTATTAGGTTATCGACATGTTACTTCTTTGAGTTGCACTTTATATTTAAAAGGAGTTGAAAATTTGGTGCGAATCTAGTATTTTTGGTAATCAATGTAATTTTTTAGAGCATCATTCGGCAACTAATTTGGTGGTTCGTTAAATGCTACCCTATGTTTTATTTAACATTCAATTGTTTTTCTAAAATACAGTATAGGTAATGATAATTAGTAATTGGTATATGGACTAGTTTTCTCAGTCTCAGTCATTCCTTGCGTTGATTAAGATCTCAGTGAAGTTAATTAATAAAATAAAAAGTGGGATAATGGTATGTGCACCACTGCATACGTACATACATATGTAGGTATATAATTCACGTAGAATGTAATATTTTTCTCTCCTCTGAAGAATTGAAGATGCACTGTGTTAAGAGCGGGGTCCCTAATCTTTATCTCTAACTGCCAACTCAAAGAATCCTCTAATCGATAGCAGCTACGTTAAGCAGTCGGTAATCGTATGGTATCTAGTTTAAAAATTATTATGCAAGAATCTTAAAGTCCCCTTTAAATGTGCATGCATCTGATGGGTCTTTGTGCTTGTCTACAAACCAAACCGGTAGCGAGGTCGTCGCTCGCCAGGTGTCACGCCTGCTGTTTGATGCTGAACGGAGCCAATTGCCAAGATGCCCAATTGTGCACATCCAGGTGTTCAATTAGCTCACATTCTTCAATGATATCGATCACGATTCGGATAAATAATTCCATCATAACGCAAGATAAAATCAAGTTGGTCGTTAACAGCTTTATATTTCTAAAAGCAACCCCTTTTTATTTGCGTTGCTCATTGATTCGAAGCTTGCGAACTCCATAAGGATGGAAAGATACAATTCGACGAAATTTTTGTGGTTTGTTACAAGTGTAGTAGTGTATTTCTGGAAAAAAACGTTACAAGAACGATTTTATGTACGAGTATATGTAACTATACATAATTCTATATAGTTATAGATTTACGCTATGTGTAAAGAAAGCGTCATGCTGAGTTTAATATACCTACGTTTTGTATTTTTGTCATGAATAATAGGTATATTAGTATCAAAATTTTCAACAAGTTAAAAAAAGTATCTGTCTGTATGCGCTTCGTTAAACTTATTTATGTACAATAAGTACTAAAATCCGTGAGTAAATATTCAAGTAGGTACCTACATCATAATAATAAAAATATTTCTTATGTTTTGTAAGTATATTTATTTATATTTTACTTAAAAACCTAGCTTAAGAAGGAAAATAAATAAAGATTAAAATAATAATAATACCTACTCTTTATTGCGCACTACAAAGTGGAAATATTATAAACAAAAACTTATGACTAGTTTAACAATAATGCAACAACAGGCGGTCTTATCGCTAAAAAGCGATCTCTTCCGGAAAGTATTCACTCAGCTGTAAATAAAGATCCTCAAACGCCAAGGTGATTCATTACATACTGCAATGGAATCAATCAATCAGTCGATTAAACCATCAAGAATGACGTGGTCGGATTCGAGAGCATCCATTTATTCTCCGTTATGGATAGGTTTCATCGAAATGTACGATCTATTGAATTCATGGTAATAGGTAATATCAGAGAGGAATACGAGTATATAACGTTCAAAGGAAGTTCACGGTAATACGGCAAACAATTGTCATATTCCAGTAGATAATAGGTATATTTAACTACCTACTTAGCTTGAATAAGTAGAATACGGAGGACTGCACTTATCTACGATGTAACATCCTAATGTAACCCGTATTCCGCAAATAAACATTTCATCCATTCATTAATTCACATTTCATTCATTCATTTCACTATCGTTAGGTATCTGTCTTTGAAATGTTGTAATTTAATAATGGCAGTGTTGGGAACTCTTATACACCTAATCAGGTTAACATTTGCTTTAGAATTGCTGAGCCCGCTGCATTTCATTTTGCGCAGCAAACCGATTACCATCTGGTCGGTTTGCGGACACCAAACTATCCGCCGTGCCTGCCCGCATCACGTCGCCCTGTCAATGAACTAGATATCGGTTCTCATCCGTTGAGCACAGCCGTTCATTACGCAAAAGCAACATTAATGGTGAAAGAGGCAGTTTTATTTACAACTAACTCTGTTAATGGAAAATTTGTAAATAAACGTTGAGTCAGTTTGAGTGCCGACAGCGCTTCTTTTTTTCCATTGTCATATTTTCGGAATCTGATGTAGGTTTGAGATATTCGATAGTTCGGTTTGTAATTATTTTCGGACGAGAAAAATTACAGTTTCAAAGCATGTTTATTGACCAAATAAATATTTTATGGTTCGTTAATTTTTTCAATAACATTCCGCCAATGTAAGTAAAAAGCGGCAAAATTATAAATGACAGGCGCGGGGCGTAGCTAAAACCGTGAGAAAGCGATGCCGTGTCAAACGGAGGCACAAATTTACATACCTAAAGCAAGAGCAGTTCATCGCATTTCGTACACAAATCAGACTGAATTCCCACAAATTTTGTCGAATTACTGCTTATTATCGAATTGAACAAATTGCAGAGGTGAAACTTGTTTCCATTCCTTTTTTTTCCATTTTTTATTGTCCGATTGTGCGCATGGTTCTTACTTAATTTTAGAAAAAATATACTGCTTGCAGTTCAAATACTTAAGTGAAAAAAAAATAGGTTCTAACTTCTAATGTAAACTGTTCGTCAAAAACGTACACCACAATGTATCGTATTAGTATTACGTAGGTAACTATGTATATTACTTAATAGTTAAAATTGTACAATCTTTGAAATACCTACCCACTCAAATACCTACTTGTACCTATGAAATGTAGGTATAGGTACAGTGAACGAGTTTCGCGAATATTGTAAGCAGTGCCAATTTCAACAATTCCGTTAGGAACGACTTCCCTACAAAACGGTTTGTTTAATAAATAATGCATTCCAATTTTAGCCAAAAGCAAAACAAACTGCTGTCGTTAGTACGAATATTGTTTGCAAATTGTGACGCATTCACTTAGTTTGACTATAAAGGCTTCATCAAGTTCTGCTCTCGTCCGCTATAAAAACGTTGAGTAACGACTCCCATCTTATCTCCCATCCCATGACCATTGAGTGCACAAAACTGCAGCTATTGACTTTTACTTTCTGCAATCTTATACTGTAGCTACCTAGTATATCATATCAGTTATATATAAGCGTAAAAACATCAGGAAGTGGAAACTTTTATAATTTTATTGTGTAGAGTAATAATACCTACCCTGTATTGGAACAATACACAGTCTAGGTACCTTCATAATATTGTCTGCGTAGCAAATATTGTTGTATAACCAATTTCCATTTGTAGTTGTCAAGTCCAGTCCATTTAATCGAGTTACAAGTTAAGGTTTAAACAATTCTTAACGGAGAATCTGGTGCGAAGCACTAACAATATTATAAACGACATTTAGGCAACCCTCTGTTTCCTCCGAATGTTGAGAACATTCCCGATTCCAGTTTCGCAGGAATTTCTTGATTTAGTTTCAACAAGTCATTTTCTCGAGAACAACATTTCACTCCGCCTTTTCCCGCCGACTTGGAGTACATTTCGCTGTAGAAACGGTGCAATAACAATACATTCAATTCAAGATTAGATTCGATAAGATATATCGGCTAAATGGGTAAACTAAATACCTACAACTAATACATAAATAATTGAGTAGTCATAATTCGAAACTGTTAGATAAACAACTTAACTGAACATATTTCATAGATACTCTGATTTATAGTTTAATGGTAATTTATGGTTTAATTAGATAAACACCCAACGATGTGAGTCCGCTCATCTCAGCCAGTTTTAATTTTTTCTTCCCAAACTTGAGAACTTTTTTGTCTCGTTAATACTCGAAACCTTTACATTGAAAACTTCGAACCTTGAACTGAACGTTTATAGGTCAAATTTGGAATTACAAGGGGTAGCCACGTAGTTAATGACTTGGTGAAGTATCTTCAAACTTTAACACGGGCGAAACAAAAAACTTAATAAAATACCGGTGGTAAGAAACTCTTTAATGATGTTACTTCTTCATTAAAATCTTGTAAAGAAGCTGGAAGCTAAACCTAACACCATGAAATGTAATGTTAGAAAATTAGTGTATATAATAACAATGTATATCCTAATCCTAATATCCTAATAATAATAATAATATGACAGAAGCTTTTAGTAGCGCCATCAAAATGGAATTTGGAGTCGATAAGTGTGCGGTTATGCATGTACAGCGGGGGAAAGTTGTAAATTCCACAAATTTACAGCTCTCTGAGACAATGTCACTCAAATCTCTCTCCGAAGCAGAAACCTATAAATATCTTGGTATGTCACAGTCTTTGGGTATTGAGGGTGAGGACGTAAAGCGGGCGGTGAAGGAGCGTTTCTTCTGTCGCCTGACAAAAGTATATAATAGCTTTTTGTCAGGCGGCAACAAGGTGCGCGCCTTCAACGCCTGGGTGATGCCCTTACTCATATACTCCTTTGGCATACTAAGATGGACCCAGACCGAGCTGGACGCCCTAGACCGAAGGGTGCGTGTACTGCTTACTGCGCACCGCATGCTACACCCGCGCTCGTCTGTTATGAGACTGTACATCCCGCGGAAGTGCGGAGGACGCGGCTTTTTAAACGCGAAAGACCTCCACAACCGCGAGGTGTGCAGTCTCAGGGATTATTTCCTAAACAGCGAGTGCGGGATGCACCGGGACGTAGTTGCAGTAGACGCATCTTATACCCCGCTCTCCATGGCAAAAGAGAACTGGCGCAGACTTAAAGTAATGAGTACCGAGGACCGCAAGGCCGTATGGAAGAGTAAGGAGCTACACGGGAGGTTCTACAGGGCCCTTACGGGACCCGATGTAGACCTGCTCGCGTCGGTGAACTGGCTACGTTTCGGGGATCTCTTCGGGGAAACCGAAGGTTTTGTCTGTGCAATTGCGGACGAAGTTATCATGACGAACAACTACCGGAGGTATATCCTGAAGGACGGTACGGTCGACATTTGTCGGGCATGCCGCCGTCCCGGAGAGTCACTCAGGCATATCATTTCCGGTTGTGGTCATCTTGCTAACGGCGAGTACTTGCACAGACATAACCTTGTAGCCAGGATCATTCACCAGCAACTTGCCCTTCTATACGGTCTTGTGGACGTCGAAGTGCCGTACTATAAGTACACACCTGCGCCAGTTCTCGAAAATGGTCGTGCCACGCTCTATTGGGATCGATCTGTCATCACGGACAGGACTATTGTAGCCAATAAGCCTGATATCGTGCTGATAGATCGATCAAAACGCCAGGCAGTGCTCGTTGACATCACCATCCCCCATGACGAGAACCTCGTGAAGGCCGAGAAGGACAAACTCAGCAAGTACCTAGACTTAGCCCACGAGGTAACCGCCATGTGGGATGTTGATTCAACGACCATTGTCCCGATAGTTGTTTCTGCGAACGGTCTAATAGCGAAGAGTCTCGACCAACACCTCAAGAGACTCTCGCTAGATGGCTGGGTCAAGGGTCAGATTCAGAAGGCGGTACTCCTGGACACGGCGCGGATAGTCAGGAGGTTCCTCTCTCTGTCGCCCTGACCACCGGTAGCTTAGGCCCTGCCTCGCTGCCGGCGGCACCCTAGGTTAGGTTTTTATAATATTTTTATGTTTTGTAAGTGTATTTTTATATTTTACTTTTTATAACAATATTGTAAAAACCAACCTAAGTACTTAAATAAATGAAGAGAATAATAATATTGGCGTAGGCCATGTGACGACCCAATCAGTCAACGTTAAGGCAGCCTGTGGCGGGCTGTTAGGGAGTAGCGACCCTACGTACCTGAGTGCTCCTGGGGGTGGCCTGTGGGTTGGTGGTACAGGCCCCTCCGCCTCTGGCTTGCCTTAACCAGCCGTCCAGAGTGGAGTCGCTCGAGGGTGGATGTGGTCACCTAAGTGGCGAGTTCGCTATATGTTTAAAGTCCAGTGCCACCTCTCCACCCCCAGCTCTCTGACCGGTGTTGCCCTTAGGCCATTTTATAATGTCGCTATTCTATGGGGAAATGGGCCCCCATAGAATAGAGACATTATAAAATGGCCTAAGAGCAGAGAGCGAGTCACCGTCTGCCGGAAATAAAAATCTGAGACAGTTTTATTAGGCAGGCGTCCGGTGTCTCACCCAATAGCCCAGCCATTAGTCCATCATATTCACCCAATAGCCCAGTTCATTTAGACTCCATCAATCAGCAATAGTTCCTATACACCCTGGCGGGTGCTGTCTCTGTGTGCATCCCATGACACGGGCAGGGACAGCATCCGCTCGGTGTATCCCTTGCATTTCATTCTTCTTCTTCTTCTTCTTTCGTGTCGAGGTTCCTCAAACAAGGTATGCCCAATGAGGAGCGATGGAGACAGCCTTGACCGTCGCATCTCTCAGGTCGTGTTCTGAGCAGGAGAGTGGGTATGTGGGGCACGACAGCAGGTGTGCCATGGTTTGTGGTGCTATATCGCACACACATTGGGTAGTGTGTCCCCGGTGTAGTCCCCATTTGGCCATGTTCTCCTTGCAGCGGCCAACCTGCGATCTGAGCCTGTTTAGCGCCCTCCAGGTTGGCCATGGTTGCTTGTAGCCTGGTGGTAATTGCTCCGAAACTGGCACATAGACGTTAGGCGGAGGGCGTTGAGTCTGCCACAATCGGCAGCGAGCATCGGAGGGGGCGTCAGTCAGAGGACCAGTGCTCCGCATAAAGCTCTTGCGGCTCTTGAGACGGGCGGCTGGTGGGTTGTGACCGTGCAGTGGGTGGCGTGGATCGTGCATCTGCTTATCTTTCTCCACAGAGCAAGCCACCTCTCTACGGATATCTGGAGGGGCAATGCCCGCGAGTGGGTACAACTTATTGAGCGGAGTAGGTTTGAGACAACCAGTGATGATGCGGCAGGTATCATTGAGTGCAGCGGTCACGAGGCTGGAATGTGTGGATCGATGCTATACAGGGCAAGCGTATTCTCCAGCAGAAAAACACAACGCTAGACCGGTGGTGCGCACAGTGTGCGCGGAAGCGCCCCAGCTTGTTGACGTTAGCCTCCGCAGTAAGTTGTTACGGGCACTGACTTTCATGCGGGTGTTAGTGCAATGCGTCTTATACGTCAGCGCCCTGTCCAGCGTGATTCCCAGGTATCGCGGGTTGGCACAAGGGTCAATAATGGCTCCCTCCCACGTTATACTAAGGGGTCTCTGCGATTGATGGTTTCGCAAGTGGAACGCGCAGGATTGTGTCTTGCTCGGGTTTGGTCGAAGGCAGTTGGCCCGGTAGTATTTGCCAAGGTTCTCCAGTGCCTCGGACAGGCTTTCTTCTACCTCTTCAAATGATCGGCACTGTGCTGCCAGGGCTAGGTCGTCAGCGTAGAGAAAGCGTTGAGTCCCTGATGTGCTGGGCTGGTCATTGGTGTATAGATTGAAGAGGGTTGGGGCCAACACGCTACCCTGAGGCAGACCGTTTTTCTGGCAGCGCCAACGACTTTTGTCGGTGTTAAGATGGACCTGGAAGCGGCGATTACGGAGCAGCTCCCCAAGGATTCTGACAAGGCCCATGTCCCGCGTGACATCTGCAACTTTGGATAGTAGTATCTTTATGTTTACAGTGTCGTAGGCGGCGGATAAGTCGACAAAAGCCACGCCCGTGACCATACCAAGCTCAAACCCATCCTCAATGTGCTGCGTCAGTTTCAGTGTCTGGCTCGTACACGACTTCCCAGGGCGAAACCCTGCCTGTTCGGGAATGAGTTGGGGGTCCACTGCTTGTGTCAGCCGGTTAAGTAGCAGCCGCTCGAAAAGCTTGTAGGTGTGGCATAGTAGGGAGATAGGGCGGTAGCTTTTGGCGTCATCGGGGGATTTTCCAGGCTTTAGCAAAGCGACTATCTTTGATTTACACCAAGCTCTTGGTATATGAAGTGTCGCGAGACAGTCGTTAAAGAGGGACAGAAGCCACGATGTCGCCACTGGCCCAAGATGTTTAATTTGTTCCACCGTGAGGTCATCTACTCCAGATGCCTTCCCGTTTTTCAGATTTTTCACTGCGACAGAAAGTTCACCTAGTGTGAGCGGCTTGCTCAGTTCTTGATTGCTCTCCTGCGTTTCCGGGGTTGGACAGGGTCTGGATAGACGGTGGGGTGGCCTGCCGTTCAGCAACAACTGGCTCGCAATCTGGTTAGCTGTTATTCTTCCCGGTTGCGTGGCTGCCGGCACATCGCCAGTGAGCTTATGGAGAGTGGCTCAGGCATTGCATTTCATTAAATTGTCATAAGGGCCTCTACGTGTTGGCTATGTGGTACTCGTTGGTACTTCGGTGCCTCGGTACTTCGGCTCCGCGCACGCCTCCCAAAGGTCCGGACACCATTGTCCCGTGAACGGGAAAGACATAATAATAATAATATAATAATAATAATAATATGCCCCCAGGGCAGCTTGTGGCGAGCTGAATGGGAAGTGGCATCCCTTGGGTCCCTTGCCTCCGAGAGTCGGTCAGTATCCAGTCCATCCAACATTCAATTCAATAGCCCCATGACCTTAGTTCCCATCGCAGCCAAAAGGCGGCACTACAATAGTCTTTGCACCTGGCGGGGGCCGTCTCCGGATGTATCATCTTGTGCGTTCGGAGACGGTATCCGCCATGTGTATACCTTACCTTTAGATTATTTATGTCTTAAAGGGGCCTCTCCGCTGTTGGCTTCGGCCCCACGCATGCCTTCCAAAGGTCCGGGACCCGATGGTCCCGTGAAATGGAAAAGACATACAATAATAATATTATAAACGTTTTCAAAATTCAGTCCTAAAGGGGGTTAAAAGGGGGTGGTCATTTTGTATGGGAAACAAAATTATTTTTAAGATAGAAACTTTAAAACTTCCCTAAGAGACTAAGCATCAAAATGGAAGAAAATTGTTTTCAGCGTTTTTTTGAAATTCGCCCTCTAAAGGGTTTCACCCGGGGGTTGAAAGTTTGTATGGGGAGCATTTTTTTTATTAAACGAGGAGCTTGAAACTTCGTTTGTAGACCTAAAATTAAATACAAAGAAAACTAATTTCAGCGTTTATTGAAATTCACCCTCTGAAGGGGATCAAAAGGGGATTAAAACATTGTTTGGGCAACCTGAATTTTTAAAGTGAGTGACTTCATAGGCACTTGTGGAGACTCTCAGTTAAAATATAAGAAAAGTAATTTGAGTGTTTTTGAAAATTCATCCCTTAAGGGTGTAAAAAAGGGGGTTGAATGTCTGTATGGAAAACGAGCAATATTCGAAGAGAAATGTCGTCTGTAGTAATATAGCAGGTAAGTAGATCAAAACATTAGGTAGCGAAACTAGACTATCCGTGCGAAGCCGGGGCGGGCCGCTAGTACATATATAAAACAAAGTATACGGGATTTCTTCTACACTGCGAAAATCTAAAAGTCTTTGTCTCAGTTGAGATGCAACATTGTCAATATAGTGAAGGCAAGAAAGCACGGCAGAAACAGGCATGTGCAGAATGATATAGACTCGACGTCACGTAGCTTACGGCGCGGTTCACTCCACTTTCGAGCGATAATCAGCGGCATAAATAATAAATTGGAATATATAAAGGTCCCACCAGAAAACATACGATTTCTTCATTTAATTAATGTCACGGCTGCTATTAAGTTTCCAGAGTTAACAAAAGTTAGGAGTATGCTATGCTAACAAATGCTTAGATATCATTGTTTTTTTTGTCTTATATTCGTTGGTTCGTTCGTTTACGTTTTCTAAACGGTTTCATTGCATTGCGTGTAAACGTACTAGTAGATAGCACACAGCTAAACAATTATTATCAAAACGATAATTCCTCGATGGAATTGGATGAAATTGTCAATAAGTCTTTAAATTGCGTTCCCTTTTAATTTACCAACTGTGCCTAATCAGTTTGAAGCTGCGGAGCGCACAAAAAGCCTCCCATGTGTGCGTCATTAGAGCAATCCCGGAGTTGGGTCCGATCGTGCTCGGGGCGGGTCCAATTACTCGTATACCTGAGCGATGGCTCTCGCCCGGCCTAACTTCTCAAATCGCAAACATTTAAACAACCATTTTTAGCCGATCAATACGCTTACACGTGTAGATTAGACGTGACGTTTACATATTTACGTAGTTGAAATTCCTTGCGGTCGGTAGCAATAATACACCAACGCAATGTACCTACATATTAGTTTTTGGTATACTTTACTAAATAATACTTTTATATGTATAAAATGTGTCATAAATCTCATTAATTAAATTAACGTAAAATTTGGTTCAAAGTGATGTAAAAACGCGCCCTTTAAAATACATAAATTCGTTTAAAGAGGGACTCCTATTTATCAATAAATTATTTATTTCCGAACTAGTAGTAGCATTATTTGTGTATAACCAAGCACAAAATAATGATGAAAATAAAGTCAAATTTAAAATAATCTCCTTTTTTCGGAAATCGTCTACACATAAGTAGGTACGTTAGTAAGATTTATTTCGGGAATTATCAAACTCTTTGTTTAGATCAATCTGTTAAAAAACCTTTTGAGTTCTTGAATAACAAAGTATTTAATGGTTAAACGTGGGTTAAACTAAATACGAAGTACGCCCATTAACTGTTAGTCTTTCATAAAACAACTTTCCTGTATATCTCAGTCTTGCTTACTTAACAAAAAAATAATACAGTCGGAAAGTTTCTTATTTCTGACGAAAGAGTGAATATTTTAAATACTGGTCGACGCGAACTCTTGCCGTGTGGAGGCGTTCGTCCAATTCCCGAGGGATCCAATTTCTCCGACTCGAATTGCGCCTACCGCGCTAAGCCCAAGCACTTTGCCTTCATCTGCCTAAAAATTTGAATGCTTTTAAGAAAATAGCTCGCAGAGAACGCAAACAAATTCGTCGAATTACTATGATAGGCGATATTACTATTTGCATGCTTTATTCACGGTGTGACTACTTTTGTATGTAAAAAAAATAAACAACATCTAAAGTTTTTCTAAGGTAGGCATTTCATTTCATTTATTCATTGTAATGTCATGCATACATAATAAGGTGTTACAACAATAATTATAAGTCATTTCATGACACCCTGTAAGGGCACACAATAGTCACATGTCAATCATAATATTCTAATAACAATAGGTTTAACAAACTCCCGATTTCAATTAGGTAAATTTATAATTAAGGTCTATGTCAAATAAGTTCTATTTACTATATATTTTACAATTATTATAATTTTGCTAAACTTTTGTCAACAAGGAATTCGTCCACCGAGTAGTAGCATTTTTCTATTAGTAAGTTTTTTAATTTGGTTTTTTAATTTGGTCATAATGTGACACATCACTAATAAGCAATTGGTTTGATACTCAAACTTGTTCCAAGAGTAGCATCATCTGTCGCCATTCTTCTCACAACTCTTTGCGCACATTCTGCAAAACTTTTTGTTTGTTTTTACGTAATTTCACGTTAATGAGACAATGAACAGCGATCAGTTCCCGTCGCCACTGACAACTCATAAACATGGATACAGTTTCAAAATCGACAGCTGTTTAAACATCATCGGAAGCTCACATTGTTGTCGACGCATCAAATTACGTGTTAGAGTGCTGATTGAAATCTAAGCCTTCGTTTCTATTGAACAACCGGCAATTTGCCTCTTCTATCTTACAGATACGATTTTTACGGCTGTAAACTATTGTTATCTATATGTACATCTTAACTACAGTTTTTGCGTCTCTACAGCGCTCAGCGAAGTTGGAGATTATTCACTTTTTTTGCTTAACTACCCGCTTGACCTACTCTGTTCGAGCCGGAGCTTCACAAAAAATATATTTTTTGTAATTGACCTAAATCATAGCAAAGTTCAGAGAATGCTGAGAAATGTTACTGAGTGTGAAATTACTCTCTACTTACTTAATGACTTTTTCATTTGAGTCGGATAAACGCTGCGCCATGTGTGCATTGTTACATGTTTAATCTGATATCAAATGTCATAATTTCCTGTATTTGAATGTGTTCCATTATGCTAAAACTGTCGTTATTTGAGTTATTCCCCGAGGCTATCAGATTTGTATAGGTCCTATGGTAGGTGTGTTTAGTGTAATGTTCAGCCGGCAGCTGTTTTATCGTCGGAAGCCATGCGTTCATTGTTGGCACGCTCGCTGTGTCAGATTAAATAATGTGAGCTTGTTAACAGTTAGCTATTAGCGGCTGGAACTTGCATAGTATGAGCTTGTTGTACTGCTAACTCTTTAACATTAATGCATTGCAAATAGCTGGATAATAAACAAAATGATTGAATGCAAATATAATTTATATGGTTGTTGGTTGCAAATAAGTATTAAAATTGCAGTGAATACTTTATATGCGTCATTGGGTTTATGTAAATTATGATTATTGATTTTTATAATTTATTAACGAAACACAATACAGAAATAGGACACAATTGGTTAAAAAAAGTAAATTTAACTGAAATGTTTTACACAATAACGAAATGAGAACAAAAATACCTACAAACGTAGCCGGGTACAAGGTGTAATAATAATACGACAGAGTGAAGTGAAAGGTAAACCACTACCCACAAAGTGACTCCGGGGAGACTCATCAGAAAGTGCAATTCAAACTTAAGGACTTCAGGCACAGAGTTCATAATGATAATAGGTTTACTTGAGTGCTGTAGAAAATGGTTAAGCTATAATATAATTATGTTAAGAATCGTCTTTAGTTGTTAAACTGTCATATCGAAGGCCGGCTGTGTTTTTTTTTATGTTATAGGGGGCAAACGAGCAAACGGATCGCCTGATGGTAAGCGATCACCGTCGCCCATAGACACCTGCACCACCAGAGGTGCCACAAGTGCGTTGCCGGCCTTTAAGAAAGGAGTACGCTCTCTTCTTGAAGGTTTGAAGGTCGCATCGGGTTGGGTCGAACGTATACCTATTATGTTTTTTTATGCTCCATTATTTATTAGCTGCATGCATATATATAGCGTTGATAGGTCCTTCTTACAGCTTTCAATTTCAGTATTAGATTGTTTCCATACGTAACTATTTTATTTTATTAAAACAGTAATATGTGTATGATTATGATTTCGTATTTTAAAATTGCTTACTCAATTGGTGGGAAGGAATGCAGAAAACACGATAACCAACTGTCTACTTTATTTATAATCCAAAATCTTTTTTGAAGAAATTGTCTGAAGGTTCTTTCCAAGTCTACAGTCAATACTCGAATTCCCACAGCCGAGCCTTACAAAGGCAGTCACTTGAAACATTTTCTATTCAAAAGCGTGAAATTGTAATATTTTAAAGCTTCGCTGGAATAAATAATTGAAAACAAAGACTGATAAGCTAACTGTCGCCCGAAGACAATTTCGTGACTCAAACTTGGTTGCTAACTTAAATAACCGTGTCCATGTGCTATACTTACGTACCTACACTTTATTTATTTGTAAAAGTGTCTGTGTATGAAGGTCGCTAAAGTAGGTATGTATATATTTGATTAGTTGCGGTCTGTTGCGCGTCTGCGTTACATAATGGGCAGTATGAGTGATTACGACAAATTGCGATTAAAACGCACGGTCTACTAACCGCCTCGCGACACTGACCGACACCTTTAAAAACTTAGTTCCCGCCATACTTATCGCCAGCCATTATATCCCATTGTTAGGCTGGTTTTCCACTAGAGCTATGCTATGCTACGTTGCTATGGATGCGTTTGAAATCCACCAATCACATTCCTTTATTCACATACCATAGCTCTGGTGGAAAAGGGTTACAGTTAAGCTATATTTTTTTATGGAAAGATGCGAGCTACGGATGCGTGGCTATGGATGCGTGCTATGGATGCGTCCTACGGATGCGCGCTACGGATGCGCGCTACGAATGCGTGAGCGCTTCCCCCCTCACCGCGCTGCCGCTCCCCGCGCCCGCTTTCGATACCATCGCATAGCTCGAGCTGCGCATCTTCCTCGCACAGCTACCTCGCGGCTGCGCATCTTCATAGCGCATCTACCTCGCACACCTACAGAGCGTAGCTTTAGTGGAAACGGTCGCAAAGTTCGTAGCGCATCCTCGCAGCATAGCTCTAGTGGAAAACCAGCCTTACCCTTGTAGACCGTGGGCCAACAACAGGTCACGATGACCAATTTCCTCTCGCATGAAAACTTGAACAGTGGTTAAGAAAGTTTTATTATGAAGGACTGTGGACGTCTGCCACGATTCTGTTGGTGGGTTGAGGAGTAGCAGCCTACCAAAGACGTAAAAAAAAATCAATTCAGTAAGTTCCTCTCGACTAGTGTTAAATGAAAAAAGAAACTTTTTTACATGTTCATGTGCTTGGCAAACGGGCATTCCACCAATTACGGGTATTACAACCGGAAGACGAATTTTATTACTAAGGTATTTGCTTAAATAGGTATCATTTGACACTAGTGTCAGTCGAGAGGAAATGACACATTTTTTTACGTCTTTGGGAGGCTGCTGCTCGTCAACCCACCAACAGAATCGCGGCAGACGTGCACAGTCCTTCATAATACAACTTTCTTAACCACTGTAATGATTTTAGCGCCTGGCCCACGGTCTATTGTAAGTCGGATCGTAAGTCACAAAAGTATTCTCACCCAGAAATGCAATAGGGCAACTTTTAGCGGAAAATACGAGCCAAGTTTCCTCCATTACCTTGACTGGTAAAAAAATCAGAACTGGTCCCGGAGCGGACGGCGCGCCCAGACTCAATAAAATTTACATGTCTCGCTTTCAGCCGTAGGTATTTTCTTTTAAAGGGTGAAATAAGATGGCATTACGCAAAGAGAATATTCAATTAGAGACTGCTTTTAAATCTATGCAACAGGAGCAGCCCTGTTTAAACTTATTTTTCTTAAGTGCTTTTTGGAATTTCAATTCGAATCTCGATTATTTTTGTTTACGTCATTGCGTCGACCCAAATTAGATTTCCGCCGAAGGTAAAGGTCGATTGGGAGAAGTAATATTTTACCTGAACGTAGCACGAAACGTCAATAGCAATTCGCAAAATTTTCTGCCAATATTTAATGAGTAATTCGGAGTCCTGAAAGCTTTATCAATGTAACTAAATTGATGATCGATTGGTTGGTTTTTGATGTCTGGCGGGGTCTCTGTTAAATCTTTTATCGGCAGTTTGGAGGATACGCGTTTAGAAATTTTACCTGCGCCATCGTGGCGCGGCCGTCTCATCGTGCCCTACATTATATGTATTATGATATTATCATAACGCTGGCTCGGCTTAACCGTATTGCACGCCGCAAAGTAACTGCTCAGATAAATTCCTCAAAGAGATACATACCATTAAAATCAATGAAATGTAAAATTCATATCATGTTATCAAATCAAATTGATGAAATTATTTGATTAAATTTACCGTAGAGAAATATCGTTTTTTGATTACAGCCTAATTAATGAAATACTTTCATTTAATTTATAAACGGGTAGTATGCCAGTTTAAGGCACCTGCATATGCAACGACGTAAAAATAGTTGTTTTGTGCAAGATTTATGGCAACAATACACATTGCGGAGTCTTGAACATAACACTTTATGTAATACATATCTTGAAGTTGACCTTCAAGAAGACAAAATATTAGTTTTCTTCATAGTAAGTCCAGAAATTGGATTACTGCAAGACCCTTGAAATTATTTTGGACACAATTTTCTCGGGTGAATCAAATTTGTTAACTACCAAACTCGGTAAGGTTACTTTCATAGTGTTTATCTAGACCTTCAAGCACTATTTTCTTAAATTAGTACCTAATCAAATCAGGCGCAAAAAATATCGTGAACAACAAATACGTAAAAATGCGTAAAATGTAAAGAAAAAAACTATAAAACAAAACCAAAATATAAAAATAATATAAAAATTGATTTTGCTTTGGATTTGAAATCTATAAGACCATAATTAGACGTCGTCATGTATATGGATTGGAATGTTGGGCCTCAAAGGTGTCGTATGAAACGAGAATGCATGTTACTGAGATCTATGACAATGTTGAGATGGATGTGTGGTGTGACAAAAATGGACAGGATTAGGAATGAGGGATATAAGGGAAAGCCTGATAGTAGCGCCGATTACCGAAAAACTAAGAGGCAATCGCCTGGCATGGTACGGCCATGTAATGAGGAGGGATGAAAGCCATGTAACAAGTAGCTCTAGTATAAGTTTTTTCGAAACATTAACTAATTCGAACGCGTTTGCGTTTTGTCTCAAAATGTATGAAAGTGGTATGAAAACGTGAACAGCGCCTCTGGTGGTCACTAGTGGAAACTAAAACAGCGAGTATAATATTTGTTGCTAACCGATGAACGCGCGTATTTCAAACTCGGTGAGAGCGTTTTCACTACGTTCGCGGTTCTCTAACCTAACCTAACCAATTCTATCAGTTTTTCGGTATTTGCTACTTCAGATATCGCGGGCAGCTATTACCTATTACACAGTGCGTTCGGCTAAGTTTCGGACATATTTGGGTGGGTTGAGATGATGTTGGATTTGATTTTTTTTCTCAGCTTGGAAATACTTTAGGCACGTTATTCATATATAAAAATGAAGAGCATTAAATACTCTATAGCACTGGATTTTGTTATTCCTGTAGACGTAAAGATGCGTGACTGAGGAGTGTCATAATGATTGTAATTGAAAACCACTTTAGTTATCTAAACGTTCTTTTTCAATTTGCGCCCATGATTTTTGAGTGTCTGTGAGAGCTTTAGATGCATAAGCAATAGGGGAATTATTCTGTAGTAGAACTGCACCTAAACCTGTACTACTACTGTCCACAGATAATGTCACCGGACTGTTAATATCAAAATATTGCAATACTGGCTGTGATGTTAATAATTGTTTTAACTTTACAAAGTCTTCTTTCTGTTTATCACCCCATATAAATTCAGAATCTTTTTTCAACAACTCTCTCAAAGAATATGTTACATCTGTCAAGTTAGGTACAAATTTTGATACATAAGTTACAATGCCTAGTATTGTTTGCAATTGTTTTTTACTTTTTGGCTCTTCCATATTTACAATAGCTCTGACCTTCTCTGGATCAGGCCGAATACCATCCCCACTTAAAATGTGACCTACATATTTTACTTCTGTGACCCCAAATTTACATTTATCCTTATTAAATTTAACACCAGATTTTTGTGCTTGTTGTAAGACTTTCTCTAATCTCTCATTATGCTGTTCTAAAGTTTCCCCCCATACTATAAGTTCATCAACATATTGTTCTACTCCGGTAATATCTGAGAAAATGTCAGCAAAACATTTACTAAAGACCTCAGGCGATGAATTCAAACCGAAAGGCAATCGTTTATAACAATATCTACCAAAACTACCAGCATTAAATGTGGTGTAAAGTTGACTATCTTCACTCAGTTTAATCATATAAAATCCTTTTGAGGCATCTAAGACACTAAAGTATTTAGCTCCCGGCATTTTGGCTACTAATTCCTCAAAAGTGCTCATTTTATAGCGTTCTCTAATAATATATTTATTTAAATTCTGGGGATCCAAACAAATTCTAATATTACCTCCAGGTTTCTTTGTCACCACCATAGAATTTACCCACTCTGTTGGCTCTGTTACTTTTCTAATTACACCTGCCTGCTCCATTTTATCCAACTCTGCTTTAACTTTGTCCTCTAATTTGAAAGGTATTTTCCTGGGTCGTTCAGCTACTGGTACACTATTTTCTTGTAATTTTATTTGATATTTACATTGTAGTTCACCTAGACCTGTAAAAAGATCATTATAGCCTTGCAATAATTTGTTCACAAAGTTCTCTATTACATCAACATTTTTTATAATTCCCAATTTCACAGCAGTGGAATAACTTAACACACCAGTTCTACAGCAGTTTACTATATAAAATGTTGTCATACACTCTTCATTTTTATATTTAATTTTAGCCTCACAAGTCCCTTCAGTTTTTATACATGACCCATCAAAATTGCTCAATTTTACCTCACTGTTTTTACATACATTTAAATTTAATTTTACAGCAGTCTCTTTATTCAAAATATCTACATGTGAACCAGTATCTACCTTAAAATTTATCTCTACATCATTCACACTAAGTTTTAAAAACCAGTCTCTACTTACAGAGTGTGTTTGTGGATTGTTACGACACATGACCGCAAAGTGATTATATCGTCCGCACTTCGCACACTTTTTATTATATGCCGGACACTTCTTATATGCATGGTGTCTTCCACACTTGCCGCAAACTTTTCTGTTATCACCTTTACTATGTCTGTTCTCCGATGTGCCTCTAGTCTGCGACCGTCGCCTGGACCCAGATCCTTCTCGTTCCCGACGCATCCCCCTAACTACCGGCTGTGCAATTTGACCAACATTTGCTTCAGTTTTCATTTCATCCATTTGTTTCTTTGTGACCTCAGCCGCTCTGCAGATACTAATACATTTTTCTAGAGTTAAGTCGGGAATTCGGAGTAGACTTTCCTTTACTGAATTGTCTGTTAGGCCTATAATAATTTGATCCCTGACCAAACCTTCTCTCAACTTTTCGAAGTTGCATTCTTGACTCAGCTTTTTTAAAGATGTAACAAAATCCTCTAACGTTTCTGCCGCCTTTTGTTTCCGGTTAAAAAATATGTGCCTATTATATGTTTCGTTACTCGGTGGGCTGCAATGCGCTTCTAATTTAGTTAATATTTCTTGGAATTTGAGACTTTCCTTCCCGTCGAAGGTGTTATAAACTGCAAGACCTTCGTCTCCCACGCTGTGCAGGAGCAGCGCACATTGCTGTTTCTCCGTGAGCCTCTCACTAGCCCCACTCGCTGTAAAGTACAAGTTAAACTTCTGCTTCCATTCTTCGCATGCATGTTTCAAATTGGCACCTGAAAGGCTCAACGGTGGCGGCGGCCTCAACATGTCCATGTTTACTTTAATGGCGTCCGGCGTCCCTCGTAGTTATTTAGTGTCACGATAGTTATTTATCTTCCCCGTAGTTCTTTAGTTTTCCATATCCTGTCCGCAGCGCCATGTCATAATGATTGTAATTGAAAACCACTTTAGTTATCTAAACGTTTATTGTACGTTTTCTTATTATAATTAATTACAACCACCATGTTGTTTCATGAGCCAGCTAAGAGAGAGAGAGCGGATGCAGTGCTGTCACTTGTCAAAGGCTATTACCACAGATTATACATCTGACAAGGAGCCTTTGAAATAGAGTAACAAAAAAATTTGACATCAATAAATTTTCACGTTGTGGTGTAAGAACGGACAAGCCTTAAACTTCGTCCCTATCGCGAGTAGCATAGAGTTTATTACAGGGAAATGGCCAGTTTTAACCGCTGACCAACTTGTAAAAGAACTAGCCAGATAGTATTACGAATCACAATTTCGGACACGAATATATTTTTTTGTACTTTTTCTGTCCGGTCTTACACCATGCATGCAAAATTGAAGAAATTGTGGTTCTCAAACTTTTGGATGGGATCATGGGGTCAATGAACCCGGGTTCATTGAACCCGATCATGTTGAATAAGTAAAGTTAAACAACGATTTTGTATCAGTCTGCTTGTGTTATTGTGTAATAAGTAAAATAAAATGCTAATTTGACCGCTAAGAGCATTCTGTTGAAGAAGAGAAGTCAAATGAAGTTGACTCTTGTTGACCTGTAAGAACAAAGTTTGAGAACTCCTGAGAGGTTTAAGATCGGATTATTGTCATCCGATCTTTCACTGCATTGGGTAACACCGGATCTCAGTCTACAGTAGCCGTAGCGCAATATTAGTAATACAGATTTGTCGATAATTTAATAAAACTGTCCTGTGTACTGTGCAAGAACCCTACAGTAGGCTTGTTTAAAAGTTATTACCAAAAAACTCCTGAAGGGTATTTCCGGACACAACAGAAATTCCGTTTTTTTCTACATTTTTACTTAATCATACATAACAGACGACTCTGTGATTGCAGCCACAAGTAAAGTACTAGTGAGGGGAGCGGGGTGAAACGGCGCATCGAATCATCATGCCAGCATTTTTAAAACCCACTCATTGAGCGTAAATTAACGTCATACGGTCTTATCCGGTGTCCGATCTTAGTCGAACTCACTTACTTATCTATGGTCGAGGGAACGCGGCGTTCTATGTCTCGGCAGCAATAGAACGCTAGAACGCGACGTTCCGCTTTGCCCGCCGCGGTCTGCTCGCCTGCTTTGTGCATTATCGTAAGGGCTTCGGTACATTGTAAAGAACGCAGAACGCTGAACGCGGAACGCGGAACGCCGGAACGCTCTCTGTGTGCGCCTACTCTAAATCTTCCCGCAACTACACCCAAAGACTACAATTTGACTACACCAGCCGTCACTTTGTCATATTGGATGCAGTATATTAGGTTAACGATTTAATTTTTATAATACCTATGTTAAAATAGAATGTATATTATTTATTATAATATTCTAATGTTTGACATTCTCAGGTGAAAATAAGCTAGCTTACACGACAGCAAAACTTATGGTAAGTGGAGGTGCAAACATTCTCTTCACAAAACGGAAAATAATTACTCCAAATTCGACAATAAGTATTGTTAAACTATTGTAATCATTGAATCACTCTATAGTGCGCGCCACGACGCCGCGCCTATCCACAGCGAACCTCATACTAATCTGTGCGCAGTTGTACGGCTTGGGCTGTGGAGGGGCCCGCCTTGCCGACTTAAAGCTTAAGCCACACAGAGAGCGGGAGGGCGGTAGCGGCGCGGGAGCGGGCGGTAGCGGGACGTGAGCGGGACGTGAGCGGGACGGGAGCGGGCGGTAGCGGGCGGGAGCGGCGCGGGAGGCGCGTGGGAGCAGGCGGGAGCCGCGCGGGAGCTACCGCCCGCTCCCGTCCCGCTCACGTCCCGCTCACGTCCCGCTCATGTCCCGCTACCGCCCGCTCCCGCGCCGCTACCGCCCGCTCAGGCGCCGCTACCGCCCTCCCGCTCTCTGTGTGGCTTAAGCTTAAGCGTTTATAGCGATGAGAAAGGCTAATATTTTACCAAATCTATTTTTCAATAAAGTAGCTTGGCAAATTTGTACGAGAAACACCCAGCATACATAGTTTATTTGTTTCAGTGATCATGGTGTTACTAAATACTTGTTGTTTCTGCGTTAGGCTGCGCATGGGCAGCGTTATAATCGCGGTCATTATGTTCATAATATCGATTTTCTTCGCCGGGTATCCCACATTAATAGGTATTGGTGAGTACAACAATATTTTTGACGCAAATAACTTAGGTATATTATGTAGATTTATCATAATATCATGTTCAAATTTGGTCACGCATGCCATATCGTATCATTTCTAAAAAACATCGTCGTTTGAGGTCTATAAACTCCACCTAAAAGTGTAGTCCTAGTATATGGTTCCAAATGTAAGTTAAATTGAATTCTCATATAAATTCCGAATTCAGATGACCAGCTTTAAGTTTAATAAGCTACATTTTTAATCGTGCCACGACTCCTATGAACAAACTGAACACTGAACATGAACGTATTAATGTTGTGAGTTGAATTCACTAAACCTCGATTTAATTATTTCAGGGGTGCTACTGGCTATTGTCACATACATCATGTGTATTCTTACTGGCGTGGGCAGCGTCCTCTTCTTGTGTTTTGGGGTTGTAAAGGTATCCTACATATAAATATATATACAGGTGGATTTTCTTTTTGGGTCAGTGAGGGCACAGCTACC
Organism: Cenopis cana; assembly: GCA_951800055.1. Classification (NCBI taxonomy): domain Eukaryota; kingdom Metazoa; phylum Arthropoda; class Insecta; order Lepidoptera; family Tortricidae; genus Cenopis; species Cenopis cana. The sequence continues at coordinate 10,179,098 of OX637482.1, read as the reverse complement.
AAATCCCGTGCGGCTACGCGAAAATGGTCTTAGTAGTAGACCGACCCTCGATTTGATTTGAGATTGGCGTTTATACATTTTTGTAAAAAACATAGTTAGTATGCGAGAAAATGGTCATTTTTTTGGTGCCAATTGATCTCATTCCAATCCAGGATCATGTAAATATTGTGTTAGATGATTATTTCAACGAATACCCACTAAATTTATTTTGATAAAAAAATTATAGGACCTTTGAAAGCCTTACAAAAAAAAAAAAAATTGGCGGAACAATCGTGAAACAAACATACAAAAATAGTCACAGTTAAATTGATACCTCCTTTTCTTAAGCTTGAGCCACACACAGAGCGGGCGGGCTGGCGGCGGGCGGGAGGCGGGCGGGCGTGAGGCGCGCTGGAGCGGGCGTGAGGCGGGTGGGAGCGGGCGGGAGTTTCACACTGTAGCGCGTTGACACGCACCCACTCGCCTCCCGCCCGCTCCCGCCCGCCTCACGCCCGCTCCCGCGCGCCTCACGCCCGCCCGCCTCCCGGCCGCCCGCCTCACGCCCGCCCACTCTGTGTGTGGCTTAAGCTTAAAAAAAAATCAATTGAATACTTCTTTTTTCCACAGAATCAACAATGGGCAAAAGATTTGTATGCACTATTATTGCTGATAAGATGCCCCGTTGATTTTATATATGGACTTATATTAATCTTCTTAGAATCATCTCACCACGCTCACATGTATCTGTCGGGGACAATTCCTGAACTCATTTTTATAACGCGTACGTAAGTTTAGATTTTTCTTCTATTGTTGTTTTCTCACAGACGCGCACGAGCCATGATTGCGTGGGGTGGGACTAGAATATTTACACTACACTACTACCGTTTAGTTCGTTTTCGGTTCGCAGCCCTCTGTGATGCCCATACGCTCTAAACAAGAACAAAATTTGTAAGTTTTTAGTATAATAAATTGGAATATTCTCTCTAGGTATAATAAATCTTGGTTGTAATTTATAGTAGACGAAATCGCTGCACCACGTGGTTAAATTTATAGAAGTTTTAAAATTTATTTTTGTAAGCGCCATCAGGGCTTCCTTTTTTTGTTTAACTTAGGTTGCCTTGACAAAAATACTTATTTTTGTTCCTAAATCATTACGAAGTGCAGATATATATACAACTTTTAGCCTAATAAATATTTTTATTTTCTTATACTACCTAGTGATGTAGTAGAAATTATTTAAAATGTCCGACATTTTATAAAACTCGTCATTGGACCTTGAATCTTCACGCTTGGACAGTAAAGTCGCTTTTTGAACGGCCTAATTTGATACAACTCGGACAGTTCAAATAAGTTTAAGTATAATGTGCGTGAGTTCGGAAAGTTTCTGTTACGATACGTGTAATACAATACCTACACATAGTCATGGCTCCCGCGTTCGTTAGATGAGAATATTGTATTTAGGAGCTTACATCGTTGAAGCGGACAATAAGCTTAAAACATTATTATTTTTCAGTCTTTAATATCTACTGTTTTATGGTGGTGTACAGTTATTCCAAGATCGATGATCATGGACCCTCAGGGACCGCACCAGCACCAGAATCCAATCCGGAACCAGGAAGATAGTGGAATATGAGTGAGACGGTCCAGTTTTTCAAATCCTCGTCGCGATTGTTGCTGCCTTTGATTTTGCACAATCACCATTTTCGAGCATATATTGGTTTAGTTATTATTGATTTATTTAAAAAAAAGGTATAGTTCTTAGGGATATGGTTTTTATTGTTTTTGGTAGCCTATGTATTGTAGATTATAGATCCGTGCGTAACTCAATACCTGCCATAAGGACCCTTTAGACATGGACGGCCACATATATAATCCATAGTTTACGAGTACATGTCACCGAATTGACGTAAACTAATAAAGGCCATGAAGTGCAGTATTTTTTTGACATGAAGGGTCAATTAATGACAATGCGCGCCTTAAAGATATTTTTTTGTTCAAATATATATCTACTTCATCAGGTACATTTCACATTCTGTACGTACAGTTTAAATAATTTAAAATGCCGAATACCTTTAATTAACCTAAACGCATCGTCTTCCTTTTAATAGCTAAAGTATGTACCTACATGATAGAAGATCGTGCTTATGTCATACAACAAGGTACCTACAAGCGGGATCCCACATTTTCTTTTATAGTTAGTTGGGCACAGATGCTCGCTTAGCTACGTTCAAATGAGTGAGTTTTATTGAGCGCCTTTGATGTCTACTGAAGCAATTTTCTCGTGTTTACGTGCTAAGTATAGAATGTTTATGCTAGATATTTCTCAGCCCCTGCCGTGCTGCAAGTACGTGCAGTGGATTCTGTTTATTTATGCGAATCGGGATATTTGCATGGGTGCTTCCAAATAAATTCCGCCCTTTTACGGCAATTTCCGTATATTTCAAATAGATTTATTGGATTGAATATAAAATCTTTGTTTGATTCAATAAACACGAAACACCCAAAATGCACCTAAACTACGTGCATTTTTCTACATCGTTAGTCTAGATAGTAATTGGCTCCTCGTGTAAAACGAATTAGTACTTTATCAGAGATTAAACCATTAAGATAAAGACTCAAGTTGATTTCACATAAATTACTGTGAAGAAGCTTCCGCGAGCAGAGATCTGCACAGCAAACAAATTATCACCATTAACTTAGGGGAGACTGGGGTCAATAGGATCATTTACAAGAATAGCCATTGCGTTTTAATTTCTAATAGAATCTTTCGTCTTATTCAGGTGTTTGTAACTATTTCGGAAATAAAAACGCAGGTAATTAAACTTTTCTCAAATTTATAACGCATTAAGTTTAGTGCTCGGGGTTATGATTTCTGTGTATAACACCATGGGAACGTAAATGTACCTATATTTATAGAAAATGGTATGATCCAAGTGTAACAATAGTATCTTTTTGTTATTTATTTTAATGTAAATTAGTCTAGTCTTAAAAATCATGTAGGTATTCTAGGCAAAACAGTACTTTTCAATTCTAAGAAATAACGTTCTAGCATTGTAATTTCAACAATATTTTGTCAACGAAACGATCACTTGATAATGTCTCTTAGAATCTTCAATTTTTACGCACAATCAGGGGAAGCATTCTTTATTGTGACATAATTGGGCCGCGGGTTATTCATTAAGACTGAGTGAAATATCACATCCTTCCCTTTTTAATAAAATAACCGACAGCCGAGGCTTTTTATTAAAATCTCTGGCATTTTTATCCACTCTTTGCTTCGTGATAGGATAATAATAAACACATTTTAACGCTGTGCACGTTCATATTGGAATTGGAGAAGAATGTAATGTTATACAATTTCGCTATAATAACGTGACTATATGTTATGTATCCGTTTTCAAATAATTATTATTAAGCTTCAACTTCGTTAAGAACTAAGGTAGGTAAGTACGAATTCGTGCTCATCCTGCTCATCACAGAAATATATGCCCTGACCGGGATTCGAACCCGGGACCTTCAGTTTCGTAGGCAGGACCAACTAGGCTAAAGCGGTCGTTTTAAAAGCGGATTATATTAATAGAGGTGAACAATGTGACATCTTTTACGAGAGGTACGAGTTTTACGGTATCTTACATTGGGACACTTACCTACCTTAGTTCTTAGGCGATGGTAGTTCTGACGCCGTCGGCCGCGATACGCAGCGGCTCGGCGCGTCGCACGCGGCGTCTGAATGATATATTCGACAATGTTCGGTCGGGCGCGGTCGTTCTCATCCGTCGCGAGCGACGTCTCTAAAACGCACACATTTTTCAGACGTCGCGTGCGGTGGGCCGCTGCATGCAGCCGGCGATGGCGTCAGAACGACCAAGGCCTTAGAATAATCCACAAATATTTGTTATTACTTGTCATACTTGTGTTAGTATTCGAATACTTATTTTACTCTCGCTATCACTCTCTATCGCTCACTCACACAAAAAATAGATTTAACTAAAAACTAAGAAACTTAGAACTTATAGTTTTCCAAAATATTGGCCACCAGTTCTAGTTACCACTTCTCTTATAGTGTAGGTAAGTAAATCTAATTAAAACTTTGAGAAACGTAGACGAGGTGACATCTCACGTGTCCCTAAATGTGATGCACTCTGGTGCACTCTCTCCTAAAACCGCCAGAAATTGTTTTGCCCTTTCATGATAGTGTAACCGTTGTTACTTATGGATTTTAATATGATTTTCACGAATATGTACAGGGTAATTTCTGGGTCCTGTATCAGGAAATAGGTAGATAATCACTATAATCAGGCCCATGAAACTGAACAAGTTGATTCTAAACGCTGCTATTACAAGTTACAGGTACTTCCTAATCTAATTGTGCTTACAACTGGAACAAGCAATCTTGTATCCAATCAAAGTTCAAATAAATAAGTAATGGAATTTCACTTTATAAAGTAGTAAGTTACAATTTTATATATTCTATCTATATTTACTTAAACAAAACAAAAGTATATACAGTCAACCAATTTGATTTCTGGGCCACTTCGTACCTTGTTGGAGTTATAATCAGTATAAAAGTCGCTATAGAGATCTAATTTTAATGTCACTGTGATAAGGTACGAAGTGGCCCAGCCCAGGTATCAAATCGGTTGACCGGTACGTAAAATTTAGTAAAATGATCTGTAATGAATGGATGCTACGCATATTATTCTCTACTTCATTTCGGTAAGCGCCTTCTTAGTATTCATATTAATATTAAATTCACATATAAATACCAACTGGCTGTCGAGGCAAACCGAGGATCTACATGACACGCGTCTCAAAAACGTAAGCTGAACCACCTGATACCCTACCATTTTTAATGTATTAAATTGTTCAGACGAAACCTGTAGGAACTTCACAAGTTAAATTGTGAATAATTAATTTCACCTTCAACGCTGAAACTAATACATTGATACTATATTGAAATATAATAAACGGGTCCCTCACATCTTTAACGTCGAATATCGCTCGACATGTTTCGGACCGATACGTGGACCAATCATGACTACTTAGCCACAACGGACTCGCGTCTAGCACTGCCATTATATACATGTACGTATATGTCACACCTGGCCATAAAGCGGCAATTAACGCACGCTCCGCGCGCGGGAAATCCCACTTCCTGGCCCGGGAGTGACATAAAATTTTGTACTTAACACGGGCGGTAATAAAGAAAGCCTCAGATCGCATATTTATCGCCCTTGCCTTCGGCTCGGGTGTCAAATACCTGCGATCTGAGACATTCTTTGTTTTACCGCCCTTGTTAAGTAATGTACTCGTTACATCTTGATTGTTTTTGTACATCTCATAGTTGAGATTTCATAATAATATATATTCAATGGCCTTAGTTTCCGACGCAACCAAAACCAATAGTCTTTGCACCTGGCGGGACCATCTCCGAATGTATCATGCTTTGGTTTGGAGACGGTATCCGCCATGGATTATTTTTTGCCTTTAGATTATTTTTAAGGGGCCTCTGCGCTGTTGGATTCGGCGCCACGCATGCCTTCCAAAGGTCCGGGAACCCATGGTCCCAAGATATGGAAAAGATATGATATAGGTAATAATCATAAATTTAACCATGGATCTCATAAATTAAATATTAGCGCTCGTTCGAGCTAGGCGTTCAGCGGAGCGGGCGTTCACTCAAAACTATACAGGCAAACCCTACCACCGCCCAGCCGCCGCCGCACGCAGGCTGCAGGCAGCTAGGCCACTTTGGCTTCAAGCTACGAACTGTTGCTATTATTTTGGGCTTTTTTTTACTTATTTATACTTAAGGAGTAGATACCAACAGCTATTAAAAACATGATATAGTCTTAAGAAGTGATACAACGCCAATTACAATCATCATCCTCCTAGCGTTATCCCAGTACAGTTGCATCCTGAAGAATGCCTGGGGAACAACGCCAATTACAATAAAAAAGTATTAAACAAGTGTTAATATATAAAAATTGTTAAATTGACAGAGCGATTCCAAGATTAAATATCCATTCTGTGATGTAATTGTAGCATGGCATGATTCACCTGTCACGTCTCCGCTGGAAATTCCGTCCACACCAAATCAGTGCACGAATTTAAGCGGAAAAATAAGAGCCTGAAACTAATCTAACCCACGACCCGACGTGCCCGCGCCACAGTGGATGCGGCTGCAGCAGGCTAATAGTTGTAGACGCTGTACAGTCAGCGTCATATAGTGTGTAGCAGCCAAAGTGACCAAATAGTTCGGAACACCATACAAAATATATGGTGTACCGAACTATTTGGCTACTTTGGCTGCTACATACTATATGACGCTGACTGTACACCTAATAAAACTCGTTAATTTGAAAAATACGTGCTAATATACTTAATGACATACAAGACAGATGTCTGGAATTGTTGAACAATTTGTAAAACATATAAATTCTATGAGCCAGCGGCAGCCCTTAAAGAGGCCGTCGTCTGCAGCAAGGACCGGAAAACCCTTTCATTTGACTAACTCTACAGTTCTTTTATGTATAGTCAACCAATTTCTCAGCCACTTCGTACCTTGTCACAGTGAAAATGTATATGAAAGCCGCTAGGGATCTTATATTCATGTCACTGTGACAAGGTACGAAGTGGCTCGGAAATCAAATTGGTTGACCGTACAGGAGATCTTTTGGCTAATTCGGTGAATAGAGAACCTCAGATAAAAACATGTAGCGCCGACAAAACGAATCGATCGATGCGTCAAAGTAAATGCGATAAGGGTGTATGGTCTAAGGAAGAGACGAACGCTTTATCTTGTGTCATTATAATTAGCTATATAGTATATATACACACTAATACAGTACGCGTCAAAAGTATGAATGTTTTGTAGCAGTTACTTACCTAGTCAATTTCACTTATTGTTAATAACAATTGTTTCGCAACAAATCAAGGCCCATTCCATGCGGACACGATATTGCACCATAATATTCTACATTAAACTGCATATAATAGGTAAACCTATCTACCTATTGCAAATTCTTTGGACTCTGTAGCAATATATTTGGTTGGCCTACTGTCTCTTGGCCTGTGCGGTGAGTGGTCGGAATAGTAGTAATTTTAATCAGACATTCCCAAATAGATTTTTTATTCAGTTGGGTGTTCGTTTTAATTTTCTACGGCACCGGTTTTCATTCAGCGTGAATGTCGGGAAGTTTATGCATAGCATTCCCAAATTTCCCAACATTCTGTTGCATTGTAGAACTAAACTTAGGGTATTAACCTTACTTAAGTGGATACATTACTTACCCCATATTGCACATTATATAACTTAGATTATTTAGAAAATCGATTTAATTTTTCATTAGTACATCACATGTTTCATTCAATGACATCTCTAACTCATTCAATAATAAAAACTAACATGGTAAATTTTTATAATTTGATTTTAACTCACTTCCGGAATGGTTGTAAATACATAATATTGAATAAGATATAAATTCTGACTACGCCTGCAGAAATTACGTACAGTTTAAGACCTTAGCAAAGGTTGCGTTTATCTTTAAAAATGATCTTTTTTTGTTGATAACGAAGCGACTAAGCTCAGCCCACCACCACAGAATAAGTAATCCACCACCTCAACAATAGGTACCTACTCAGCGTCTAACCACAGACTTCACAAGAACTTTTACGAGCAAATCGGCGTCGGGAATTTCAAGTAACTACCGATATATAACTTTTCCAAACACCTTTCATTTGTTCCTTTAATTAATTCACTACCTTACTGCATGGCAATATGATTTAAATTCTAGTAAGTGGAAACTTGATACGAGTTTGTGATAGTTATACCCACTTGGATATCGTCTTATCTCGGTCCGCGGCTCATTGCCTTTGTATTCGGGATTAACGTTAAACTCTGATAATTATAGCACTGTCTTACTTGCACATAAGAAGGACGTAACTGATACAATTTATACGGTAAGGTGGTCCCTTTTAAACTTGGTCAACTGTTGCCGATAATGTTCATCGTTCAAATCGACTGTTATGAATTATTGGGCTTGTTGGTCCGCACTTTGATAGAACGGCTGCGAATAGTTTGATCGATCGGTATTTCTATGAATAAAATTATTTTAAGAGGGAAACTTACCATACGCACAATATATGTGTATATACATATTGTGTGTATGGTAAGTTTCCCTTAGTTATTTTATTTTAGCGTTTCTGTAGAAGTTTGTTCTATGAACTCTATCTATTGATTCTATTTATTGTTCTGTTCTATTGATTTACTCGTTTTGTAACCTTATTCGGTTTTCATTGCACTCTATAATTTTAGGATAGGTCCGACTGTAAATCATCCTTATTTGTTGTTTGTTACAGGTAAATACGATTAACTATTAACTGACTGTTATGCTGAGCTTGAGACTCTGGTGAGTAGCTAACGCGAGTTTATTTTACTGCCTGTCTGGATGCAATAAGACGGTAACATATTTTTACACCGGTTTGATAATTGTATCTAAAGCTTGTAATTCCTAATTAGCTCAAGTCGTTAGGGGTAATACCTACATTTATAGTTTTATTTTTTTTTTCAATTAGGGAGGGAATATAAATTATAGGTTCGTAAATTTAAATAGGTACTGTAGGAATCATTTTGATCGACAGTTTTACCTTTCCTCACCAAATAAAAGCTTCGTGTAAAGTAGACGCCGATTCCATTGTAACTATTCGTAGGTACTTGTGACATCTATAGGTACCTATCGAAACATTTTTCATCCGGCCACTACTATATAATCCAGTCTTTCAAAACTAACTATCGGTAGTTTTAATTAAAAATAAAATATAACACGAATCCTTCAAAGTACTTACTTGCCCGAAGCAGGCACAAATTGTCGACTAATTTTAGTCCAAACGACTCGACTAACGACCGGATATTTTGGTCGGTGCTTAGACGCCACTAAAAAGAAACTTTAAACGTGGACGCGCTGTCTCTTGGACTATAAATAATGTTACTTTATCCTTTCTTTTCCATATTAATTTGTTCTACAAACTCTATATCATTTTTAGAGGCAATATTTTTTAATTTTATGGCTGTAGTAATAGGAGTATGTGCGGCAGTAGTAGGGTATATCCAAAGACATAACACAATAAATAATTGTGCCTGCTTTAAGTAGATAGAAATATTTTTCACTTCTCATGCTCGAAAAGTGTGTCATATTAGACTTGTGAAGCGGGGCTAAACTAGTACATTTAAGCCTTAGGGAAAATATGTATACATATTTATGATATCCAAACATTTTAATTTGACCAATCAAAAAACTTCACCTATTAAATCCACCAATCACAGAACAGTAAATTGGCAGATAAAAAAACATTTGGTAAAAATATCAACCAATCAGAATACAACTGTACTAAAATCGACCAATCAGGAAAGACGTTTTTCAGTTCTCTAAAGATTAAGCGGTGTCTACGGTCAAAGCAAATGCGCCTCTTAAAAGAAAAAAAAGCGCATGTTGCATCTCTTTCCTTAATATAGCAAAAGAAAGGGAGGCGAATACGCAAAGCGAACACGCACAGCGAGGCATGGTGCTGGCCTTAGAAAAAAAACATGCTGTAAAATTAGACAGCCAAGAGTTAAAGTTTATGTGTTTTCTTGCAATTGTAGTGAAGAGTAGAGTGTATAACTCGGGCCTAAACGCCATATTAACACTCGAACAATTTTCCCTCACTGCGTTCGGGAAAATAACTATCTCGTGGTAATATGGCTTACTTTAGACCCTTGTCAAACAATCTACTATTTTTTCAATAAATCATTACAGAGGCAAGCATATATAGTAGGACGACGTTATGTTAGTTAATATATGTGCAGCAGTAAATAAGAAGCGATGTAAAATGTACATCTCTCAGTCTCTCAACCGATGCCACCCAGCGTCAGCATTCACAACAAAGCGCGTCGAAACTTTATTGTGCACAAAACCTACTTTTGGAGTGCATTTCGATACCTAATGCCTTTGCAATGCTCTGATGTCATATCGACTGCGGTGTCACTACGGTAAAGAAGACTTGAGAAAAGTCCTTTTCCATTCTCAGGAGAGTTGAAGTGAGAATGGCAACTGTCTTAAAATATTTTGAGCCATTTCAGTTTACACCAAAACTACCACTAGATTCTAAGTAGAAACTCGTGTAAAATATATAATAGGTAGCTGGATAAAGTAGCTAGGTGTAGGTACATATTTAGACTAAAAGCTCATGCAAAGTGCAGTACCTAGTATCAAACGAACTCTAGAAGTATCATGTCTTATTCTTGTACACGCTACCAGGCTTTTAAAAGATGTTTACGCGTCACCTGTACATACTCTTGGCAGCGTAACTTAGAAACTTCGCCACTGTAATGTATTCACCTGCCAAGTCGGACAGAAAGTTTCAAAAACGTAGGTAGCGCGATCCATATTTTGTCTCTGGGGGCATCCGGCTTGACGACGAGTGTATGATAAATGGCAACCCGCGTTAGGAACAATGGGAACATTTTCAACTCTTGTAACTCCACGGTAATTGAACAGGGGAGTGACAGGTCTACATTGCTCGTATTCCCGGCTCCGGGTCTAATTTCGCTAATAAAATATTAAGCGCTAAGTGCTGTGTTCGCTAATTTGCGCTGATGTTTTGACTGCCTAGTCTTGAGATATGCAGAGCTTGTTATCTTGCAATCAGCTTTGCGAGAGATTCGTAGCTAGCTTTAGTCTGCTAAGAAATTTAAATTGGCTACAGAAACTGTAGCATCTCGTTTTGTAGGTAAGTATTAGGTAATACAATTTATTAGAGTAACACTTATGGCATGTATCAGGATATAGATCGGTGAAGGCTCCAGATTTAATGGGTAAGAATTTCAATATGAAATACTGCAGATGCTCATTGGGCGTAATAGGGTTATAAGTAAATGAAGCCCTGGCTGGATATAATGAGTTAAGTCTTCAAACGAGTCGGAAGGACCTGCATAACACATTACAAGTTAGCACTTCGTTAACTGGATACAAAGTAATTAACAACGAAGCCGTGTTTCTTACACAAAAGTTGCTCGGGGGCGCTCGCCAAGAAATTTATAGCTCTTCCTTTTAAAGCTACAGTAAAAAATCTATTTAGTCCGAGGACAAGGATTTGGACCAGTGAATTATGGATGCGACAATTTTGTTTTTCTTGAAATAATTAGGTAATCCATTAAAGTTATCTTCAACGAATGAGATATTTATAGAGATGAAATGCTTACCAAAATCATCAATTTATCTGGTAGCATATAAAATCATTTATTAAAAATGGATACCTTAATTAATACAAATATTGATACAAAATAAATATGAAGTATAAATTTATCTGGTTGGAATCCAAACTAGGGCACAATAATAATGGAGTATGGCGAGCTAAACGTATCACTCAGTCAACTAAGGAGTTATTACGATTATAATGTAATCAAAACAATATCATATGGAAAGCCCTCACGAAACGAATACATTGCCTGTATTATATTTATAACATAGCTCCAACATGGGTTTATTCGTCGTTATGTATTGGAACGTTGGTCACGATGAGTTGGTCCAGTTCCAGTTTCTAACCATACTCGGACTCGGAATACATGTCATGGCAAAACCTCGAGGCTACCTACTTGCTATCGAATATATTATTCTAGATTAAACATTAGCATTAGAAACTGGATTACAATCTAGTGTCGTAACTTTTGCAAAATCTAAATTAAAAGCAGATGTTTCTCAACACTTTAAGTTAAATACAAATTAACGGAATGAGAGTTACTGCGTAATGACGGACATATTTAAGTGCGCTAACTGTGATTTTAGTTAATATTTTAAATTAAACTGTCCGTTAGGTCTGAAAGTAGATATTAGTAAACCACCACATAAACTTTCTAGGGCAATGATCATCATGATGAAATAAGTAGGTACGTAAATTAGTTGAACAGGGTACCTAATTGGGTAACTTGTGAAGACATAACAATTACTTAGTTTGTTTACAACTCGACAATGCAGCCACGCGCAGTTTGATTAAAATATTAAGTAGTACGAGTAAATCAAAGAAGTAGGACAGCCAAGAGAATATTGTTAGGATCGCTGATATTAACGCAGACATTAAGCTTGTGAAGGCTCTTCATCCCTACATAATCTACATATCCTAGTTCTCTCACTAAGGTCTTTGTCTAAGCCTAATGTTGACGTATATAGGCGTTGTGTCCCTGAACGTAGCAGCATTCAGTTTGTTCTGTTATACCTGTTATGTTATGGTTCCATTCTGACGAAAAGAATGAACCAACAATCTCGTTTCATGTTTTCATCAATTCACTTGTTTTTACCGTGATAAAATTGTTGGAAAAACAAAGCAAGCTTGTACTACTAGTACACCCGATATCGTTGTTTGTATTGTTATATTTACTCTCACGCATCTAAGTATTCCTGAAGCTTAACAACTAGCCTCATGGGAACCAGTATAAGAATGACTTATGATTACCCATAGGTTGTTACCAGTCGTTGCGAGTCTCGAAGGCCAAGTTCTGTTAGGAACGTGCGGTGAAATGGTTTTGAATGGCATAGTTGAAGATGCAGTTAACATCGATACAAAGAGTGCGCATTGTCAGGACTAGGCTCTTCCTTGTACGGACCGGTCCGCCATTGTTGCCAATAATTGCGCACGCTCACACGATCGCTTTCTATTCGCTTTGAAAATACGCTTCACGTTCTCAAAACATGAGTTAGAGAACCTTGAGTTCGTTACATAAATATGTTTATTTTGAAATTGCATAATATTTTCATGTTCTTATGGTTTCCTTGTATTGGCTGGATTATTCCTGGGCGAATCTTAATTAATTTACGACACAATCCTTGAGTGCTGCAACTGTGGCTGCAACTTAATCTGTCAAGTGGTGTTTTCTGTGTCCTTACCCTTTTTCCTTCATTTTTCTTTGGAGAAACTCACAGGACGTAATCAAGCACCCCGTATGATATTGACCGAGATACTGGAGTTTATAATTATTAATTATGTATTTTCTTCAGTACTCAACTTCTTGTTCTGCTTGTTCATAAGTTTAAATTTGATGTTATTCCACGAAACAATAATCAAAAGGTTTATTCACACCGACGTACGTTGTTTAATGAATGGTAATAAATATGTACCTACTGTTTCAAAATCTAAATCGATTACCACCATAGCCTTTGTTGTAACGTTTTCTCAGTCGAATAGAATTAGAATAAGAGTAACTGTAGCCATTCAAACGTTTTGCAATTCGAATAACTCACAGCACATCGAATGGGAATTGATGAAATAAAATGAATGTGCGGTTTGTTGGCTCATCTTGCAGTAAAGTACTGCATTTCGTTGAACGTTTGTTTTATTTTTCGTAATAGGCAGGTGCCTACGTTCAGGCTCGGTTTTATAAAGATCTTTAAGACCTTAATGTCGGTAAGTTTTGTCAAAAATGAGTTAAGTACGGTAGCTCTAGTATAAGTTTTTTCGAAACATTAACTAATTCGAACGCGTTTGCGTTTTGTCTCAAAAAGTATGAGAGTGGTATGAAAACTTGAACAGCGCCTGATGGTGGTCACTAGTGGAAACTAAGACAGCGAGTATAAACTATAAACATTTGTTGCTAACGGATGAACGCGCGCATTTCAAACTCGGTGAGAGCGTTTTCATACATTTTGAGACAAAAAGCAAACGCGTTCGAATAAGTCAATGTTTCGAAAAAACTTATACTAGAGTTACAGTACTTTTATCTCATGAGCGCGGGTTAGCTATAGATAGTTGTAGCTGTAACACATGCGAATAGACGATGTGAACCCATAGGTCAACATACAACCATGACTTCACCCGCATTCATGAGATAAAAATACTTGAACTATCTGCCATTTGATCTAACAGATTTTCATAAAACCCGGTCTATAGGTACTTAAGTGTAGGTCAGTGTAGGTACTATAGAAGAGGAGCCGGTATCGGAGCGTTACACTAAGGCCGTACTTTTACCTACTGTTATATAATTTTTTTTAGGTATATGTTCATTTAGTTACCTAATATGAAAACAAGAGTATTTTTTTATATTTTAAACTAGCAATAAAAAAGGTCAAAAGTCCGTTCATAAGCAAAGGGATAGAAGCCTAATCCGACATTATTGTAATCTCTTTTCTCATACAACGAGCACACCCAAGCCCAAACACATGTTAGAGCTGACCTTACTGTATGGAGTCTTTGAAACATCCTAAACAAACATTGGAAAATGTGTTCCAAAATCAATAATGGCCTTGCAACAATATTTATTTAACAGTTTATCTATCTATGTTTGAGATTTCGTCTATGTTAGCTTTGCTATGATTATTGGTATGTTAAAAAGGCCGGACTTGCTCAGAACATCCATAAAATTGTAATCTATAGCGGTTCTTTGGACACATAGGTACATTATGTTTTTGATATTTTGATTTAGTTGGATATATTATATCGTGCTAGTCTGTATTTATATAAAAGGTAATCTTATACAGCATTGTGTCTAATCAACTGACTAGCCTGACTAGGTAATAGTAATTGTGTCTAATAGTGATAATTTATTCGCTTTGCTTGTTCACTACTCAAGATTGCGATTATACTGGTGGCCATCTTATTTATGATGTTAATCAGCGGTCGTTTAATTAATCCATAAAAATATTGTAACACGTACGAGCGACGCTAACTAAAAACCTGCACTAAGATAGGATATTGATTTTACTCAATTTACTCAAACCTAGAGAAAATAGAGCAAAATAATGAAGATGCTATACCTACGTTACTATAAAATACGGCTCATAGTAAAATGTATGAGCGTTCATTTGTTACTTGCAAAGAACTTGCATAGTATTTCATAGATAAAAACCGGCCAAGTGCGTGTCGGGCCACGCGCAAGGTTAGGGTTCCGTAGTCGTCCACCCGTTACATTATATGGACTAAAAAGTTCGCAAACTTATATTTACTATGTTTTTAAAAGAATTAACAACATTATCTAAGGTATCAATGGAAATTGTACGAAAGTTTGAAAGTACATTTCTGAAGTTCGACTATTACTCGTTAACTAGTAATGTCTACTTAGATGTGATAGTTTTCCTTTTAAATTCATCGTATATACTACTACCATGATTTTTTTCACATGCCTAGTAGCCACCGTTTAGCTGCCAGGGGGGGGGGGGGGGACACTTGACCATAGCAAAAATTATCACTTCAAAGCTTAATATCACGCTAACCAATTCTTTAATCAAAAAATGCTTTTAGAAACCTTATAATATTTTTAAAAGAGCTATGCAACGATACCCCAAACGATGGGGTTTGGCAGAAAAAAATTGCACCACCACTTTACATGTAGGGGAGGTACCATAAAAAAAAAATTTTTTTAAAGATTTTATTCTACCGTTTTGTCGGCGTCATTGATATTGTATACTCATGCCAAATTACAGCTTTCTAGCACTAACGGTTACTGAGAAAAACGGGGGTCGGACGGACGGACGGACATGGTGAAACTATAAGGGTTCCTTGTTTACTACGGAACCCTAAAAAACAGTCAGTACCTACATCATTGAAAGCCCAGCCCAGCAATGGGACACTACTAAAGGTATAGGCTAGTACTAGTACGTTTTTGAAGATTTTTTTAATTTTTTTAATAAAGATTATTATTGTTTGGTTCATAGCTTCACGTCTGTGTAATTGGTTTACTTAACAGTTTTAGCTCGCATCACAGGGATGGTACGGGCTTGCACCACTTTGTTATAATGTCTGGTATCATGTTGGTCTCACGTCGCCCTACTTATTGCGTCCCCGGGCAGGAGAAACGAGCTTTGTTTACTGTCACGAGTCAACTTGCGGCACTACGAACGTGCTGTGCAAAAGCTGCAAGATTTACCCTTAACAAAATGAAAAGTTGCTTTGTCATCCGTTCCAGAAAAAACATAAAAAAGAACAAGACTAAATAAAGCAATTTGATAAGCCATAGCAGTTGTGTAGTTGTCGGTGCAAATATTTTTATTAGAAGCGTTCAGCTGCTCTCTTTTCTCGTCTCTCGAGTCATTTCCGTCTGTATTCTTTATTTGTGCCGCACCGGTTCATAGCATTTTATAATTTTAACTCCGCCGTCAATTACTGAAATCATTTGGTTTCAAACGGGATGTTACTGAGAATCAGGTATTGTCTAGACGCTCCTGGTATTTATCAAACAATAACTAGTATTTTCACGGTTGGATTGAACGTTGTTATTTTTGAGGAAGTCTGCAGTTTCAATTTCGTTGGAGCAATCTTTAAGGAAGATAACACATATATACACATATATATATATATATATATATATATATATATACCCAATGATTTAGCTTACAAAATCATAACATTTATTCTGAAAATGGGTCACAAGGGCCCTTTAACAAGGCTTTATAGATATCTGTCAATACCACAGAAATATATCAAGATAGAAGGAAAGAGTTCAGCAATTTGTAGGGAGACCGAGCGTGTAACATTTTGCTTAGGTACTTTGACGTCACGAGCGTAATTTAGTGATGAGAAACATAAGCCGCGCGAAAACGATACAAAAGGAACGATAAGAAGTATTAGAACACGGCACCGATTCTATGCATCGATTTAAAATATCGGTAAGAACCGTCAGAGGAAATGATAATTATTTTCGACAGAAGAAATGTTTTGACAGAGGAAATGAGTCAAGCTCAGAATTTAAATCGAAAAATATAAATGTAGGTAGGTTAATCCATTTTAATAATTCGTACATATTAGCCGCTCCAGTTATTAACTAAGTACCTATAAACGTGCGTACCATTTTCAGGGTTCCGTACCCTAAGGGTAAAACGGGACCATATTACTAAGACTCCGCTGTCCGTCCGTTTGTCACCAGACTGTATCTCATGAAAAGTCATAGACAGTTAAAATTTTAACTGATGATGTTTTTCTGATGCCGCTATAACAACAAATGCATATTAATATAATATGCATAAGAATAAAATAAATATTTAAGGGGGCTCCCATACAAAAGATATAATTTTTTATTGCCGTTTTTATAGATAATGGTACGGAACCCTTCGTGCGCGAGTCTGACCCGCACTTGGCCGGTTTTTTATATATTCTTTGTTACAGACCATGGAAAAATCAAAGAAGTCCCGCGAAGAAATATTAGAAGCTAAGAGGAAAGCGATAAATAATATTTGTTTTGCACTACGTACATTATATAGCTGCATAATAATATAAGAACGTAATTATCATTTCGTCTGTTTTCAAAATCGATTTTAATAATCGAGTAAAAAAATCGCAGTGTACAGCACTATTCTTTAGTTTTGACAGAAAAAATGACTATCGACCTTGAACGTGACTCGACAGTTTGAATAGCTTATTTTTACATTGCTGGTTTTGAACGCACGCCAAGTCTGGCTCGTCAAATTAAAGCCGCAATGGAAAGCTAGCGCTGACACACAATCGCCCGCTACCGTTATGATGAAAATAATAAAATATTTAGTTTTTTAATTATTAACAGATATTTAAGGACAAATTGTACTTACCAATGAAAGGAAATACCTCGATTAACAGCTCCAACTTTCTTGGAAGTGTTTGAACAATTAATTATTGCGCAACGAACCATTTTGTTTTTAAAACCTGCCGTCGCACGCATAACGCGATCGGGAGCACACTGAAGTTTGTGGCGAGCAGTTGTGTCTCCGGGACGTAATTTCGCCACGCGAGGTACATACACTCTTTCCTTCTATCTTGATATATTTCTGTGGTCAATACATTATTCAAAAGAAAATTAATAATTACAGTTTTACAATTTATTACTCATTAGTATAAATCGTTCTACCTTAAAATATATGCAAATATATGCATGTTATAAATGCATATATGCAAATATGCAAATATAAATGTTAAGCACGTAGGTAATATTTTATCCCTTATTGTAGTTAAAATAAATTTATAAACATTTGTGGACAATCTTGCACAATTCAACCTAGACCCAAACTAAGCAAAGCTTGTACTATGGGTACTAAGCGACGATATAGGTATGTGTATGTACAGAGATGCGACTTATTTGAAATACTTGTATTTCAAATACAAATACAAAATGCAAAATAGGTATTTTATATTTTGTATTTAAATACCTTTTTAAGAAAACCATTTAGTATTTTATTTGAAATACTTTTCGAGGTGTATTTTGTATTTGTAAAATGCAAAATACTTTACTGCTAAGTTTCGCCAACATTACCACTCAACTTTTCATGTAAATGTGTCATTCGTCAAGGATTAGCCACTTGAGGCCCTGCAAGTGCTGCATCCTTGCGAGTGACAAAACAATATGGACGTTATCTTTGGAACGAGACGAGGTTGATTTTAAAATACTTGGATTACCGGTCTTTCTTTTTCGACACCGTTAAAATTATTTTATTATTTATCAAAAAGAAAGTATTGGATTTAGGTAGTGGTCTACTGTTGAGATATAATAATCAGCAGTTCCTTGATAATAAAAGGGTATTCCTAAAGTTTAACACTTGTCTACCCAATTCCGCACATGTGGAAAGAGTATTTCCATAGGGTGGCATGATCATTCGTTCTCACAAGACGCAACATGTCGGATCGGATGCTCTTTTTGAGCAATTACAATGTTAAAATCATAAATAAATAAAAAATAAAGAACACAAATATCATCTAAATTAAAGGTATTTTATTTGAATAAAGTATTTTGAAAATACGTATTTTGTATTTGGTATTTAAAATACAAAAAGTAAAAGTATTTTGTATTTTGCATTTGAAATAGTAAATTTGAAAAACTATTTGCATTTTGTATTTAAATACTTTTTTTAAGGTATTTTGCACATCTCTGTGTATGTACTTATATAGATAAATAGATACAAATATCCAAGACCCAGAAACAAATATTATTATTTATATTTTAATAATGGAGATAGTTACCTACTTATCATAAAATAATTTAACATAAAATAACTAAACTTTCGTCCTTTACAACAATGCAACTTAATCCAAATTTCGTGGACTACCATTTTATTCTTTAGTAAGGTTTAAACCGTTGTACGATGGTTAATGAAGCGGACGGGCCCGAGACAACGGGGCTCCTAAATGAATTCGCCGCGAAATGAAACACGACCCAGATTCACTATTACCACAATTCTTCGTGTTCCTTTGCATTATTTCATTTTACGTCAGAATTTTCCAACTCAAATGCTGAACACTTTAATTAAGAGACAGAAATGCTGATTGTTACAGCGTTAATTGAATACAGTTCGGTTTACCGGTATTTTTTTATTTATCTGTTGAACTTTTGCTACAGGATCGAATTTGCACAATTTGTAAACTAATAATTGTAGGTAATAGATTGATAATATATATACGCAGAAGACGACGAATAACATTTAAGTTCAAAACTTATGCAGTTATTCTGTAGACAATACAATACCTACTTGTTGTGATTTTGTATTGTATACTGTATCCTTTATCTGCTTGAGGTGTGCAATAATGATTATTTGTATTGTATTGTTTTGTAATACCTACTTAACTTTGTGTGTTGTCCACATGAAATAATGAATGCTTTTGACCTATTTGTTTTGCTACAAGATCGAATTTGCATTATACGTAAATATGGTTATTTTATGAATAATGTTGGTAATATTTTCCTTAGTATACACAATAAATGACGGGGTTTTATATGCCTTCGGTAAAATATTTTAGTTTCCTTAACCGGCGCCGACCTGCGTTAGATAAATGTATCCTCATTTAACATAATATTCAGTATATTCTTTTATTAGGTACAACAAAATGAAATATACCTACTTCAAGTTTTCCTCATCCATTCTTCTCATGGTAACACCGCATGGGCTCATAGGGACATAGCATAGGTATACATAGATGTTGTTGATGCTGATAAACTACTACACTAGAGGTTAAAAATTTCGGGTCACCCTAAATTAAATAACCGCAATAGGTTTTTTTTTCACAATACCTAACTGTATATTAGCAATTTCAGGGATCCTAACATAAAGTGTTATATTTTCATGGTTTTTTACAAGTCCTATTTAATACCTGGAAACATTATTTTTAACCCCCGACGCCACAAAAAAAGAGGGGTGTTATAATTTTATTTATTTAGGTGTGTATCTGTCTGTGGTATCGTAGCGCCCAAACGGATGAACCGATTTTCGCTTAATTTTTTGTGTCATAGATAACTTTATCCCGAGTGTTCTTAGCCATGTTTCATGAAAATCTGTTCAGCCGTTTGAAGATCGTCGGCTCTTTTCCAGTTGATGAGGGGATCTAACTAACTTCCTTATTGCCGATCGATTCGAAATTTGGTACCGTATTACTTCAATGATACCTATTAAAGATATATGGTAAGGTAACCATGACCTGACCAGCCGTTTGAAGATCATAAGCTCTTTAATAGTTGATGAGAGGATCTGACTACCTTCCGTTCGAAACCAGGATTCGAAATCTGTTACCCTTCCTAATATTTATACCTATAGAAATAGAAATAGAAATAGAAATCATTTATTTGTGAAACACAGGTGGTAATATTATATAGGTCTTAATTAAAATGTGATACAGAACTCCGTGTTTTGCCTACTTTAATAGGGCAAAATAAAAGTAAAAGTACACCTGTTTTTCTCACTTAGCGGTCCCCCGACGCGACGACGCTTGGATAATAAAAATATTTGAACTTATATAATATATGTGACGATAATAATTATAATACGTTTAAAATATTATTTGTAAATTTTTAGAGTTTATTTTTGTGTCGGGGGGTTTTAAATTTTACTTTTTTGCAGTTGAGACAGGATTTAAAAAAACAGTACAACCTTGCAGAAGTATTTTAGGAAATATGACGGTATTGACGGTATTCCACCGACCTGTATTCTTTGTCAGCGAGTGTTGTTCATTGTAGAATGTTACGGGAGCGAAAAATCTTCTAGCTAGGTCTCATTTCCGGAAACTCGATTTCCCCAAGAAAACCCAAAAAGACATTTAACAAAGCTTGGGGTCCCAGATACCTACATTGGCTAACACTCCATCGGTCACTGCTAACTGTATCATGGGACTAGGCCTGTTGCTGATTTGTTTTCGTTCTCATTTGACAAAGTCTGCGTTGTGGATATTCACACGATGGATTTATTTAGTTACTTTCTGGTATATTATATTTTAATTATTAAATTTTATTATGCCATCGATTCAAAGTCGAGTTCGACTATAGAAGTAGCAGCCTGCTTAACCATCCACATACAACTCGACCGTTCTTTACTAGTTTCTTTAACAGTTTTTTTAAAGTTTCTTGAACACGATCGCTCTACTAATGTAATCAGCTTGTTTATTCAGCGCACACTTGACCCGAATCGCGGGCGAGCGTTTAATTGTTTCCATGAACGTGATTTGTTTTGAGTCATTGCACGGGTTCTCACTATTACAACACACATTGCAGTAGAATACGAGGTTTATGGTGGATTGTTATCGCCCTAATTCTTTAGTTATACGGCGAGTAGGATTTACAAACCATGTCGGCTAATGTAATTTTATTGTAGGTTTAATCAAATCTATTCACGAGTCACGACACCTCATTTTAATCAAATTGAGTGTTTCTGTGTTGTTTTAAATAATACTTGCACATGCACATCCATGACCCTTCTGCTTACTTGCGTTTTCTAGATTGTATCCTGGCGTATAGGCAATTAGGCACTAGCTTTTACGATAGGGACTAGCATATCTGACCTACCAGCCTAGAGGGAAAACTAGGCCTTGTTAGGATTAGACCGCGGTTTCCTCACGATGTATTCCTTCAGGGAAACGCTACTGTTAAATACCATATTTCGTAGGTGTTAGGTTTATTAAAAGCGTAATCAAATACCTACCTACCTATATATCTACGCTAACTTTTCCTTCATCTAAAGCTGGATCCCAAACAAACACAGCTAAACCTCCTGTCTCGATATGACCTCTGTTCTTGTTTGAACGAAAAGGCACTAAGAGTAAAGAGTGTTCGTCTATACCTACGTGATAATGATAGGGCAGTGTTAATTAGACTAATAAAATAAACAATTATTCAAATCAGCTGTTTGCTTCACTTGTCACGTGAGAGAGTGCGTGCAGTGCATACACAGCGCTATCAACACGCGTAGGTAGGTAATCATGCGCGCGTAATAGCAAGGTTAGAGTAGCACTAGAAACCGAACACATTCGATACGTTTGACATTTAACAATTGCCTGTGACGCTGAAAAGCAAAAGTACCTATCATTTGAAACGTTTCGTAAACAAGTGCCTAGTAAGACGATTCTGTCCATAGTCCTTTTAATGTTAAAAGGGAACTTTCATTAAAGGAAAATTAATGGCTA
This sequence comes from Cenopis cana, assembly GCA_951800055.1. Classification (NCBI taxonomy): domain Eukaryota; kingdom Metazoa; phylum Arthropoda; class Insecta; order Lepidoptera; family Tortricidae; genus Cenopis; species Cenopis cana. The sequence continues at coordinate 10,156,748 of OX637482.1, read as the reverse complement.
TCATGTCTGTCATTCTGATTTTGATTAACAGAGACTTGAAACTGGGACCCATTTTATGGGGACATTTTGATTCTCGAACCGGGGTCCTGATCGACTTCAAAGAGCGTAGAAATTTTGAGGAAAGAGAAACTTCTGAGTTCTGAGTCTTCCCTCAGCATTCGTGACATAGTTAGGCGTAGTATCAAAGCCGTAACAACCTCTCCAGTGCCTTTAATAATTACAAGGGCTTGATCTTGAACTATTGCTAAGAGGGAAGTTTAACGCCCTTATTTATAAAGTTTGTCAAGCCTTACCTTCTCCTTTACCTGCCACCTTAACATTTATGTTTATTAGAAAGAAACGATACCTACAAACCACATCCACAACGCAGGCTTCGTTAATTTCTCGAACAAAAGCATCAGCAGGACTCTTCGCCACGCTTCATGTCTATTAGAAAAGAAGAAAACACACTTGAGTAAAACTTGAACTTGCATTAGTAATAAATACCTATTCAAAGGCTCTGATTATGTTTTTCAAGAATTATATGAACTACATTCTACACTAATAATATTCCGTTCCCCGACAAGATCTTCAATTTCAGCATTCTGCCATTGGGTCTCTGAATTGGGCCGAAGATTATACGGAAGATTTTCCTTTCAGCCACCAACACCTTATTCTCCTCTCTAAGTGTCAGTGTCCAGGCCTCACATCCGTATGTAAAGGTTGGACGTATTACGGTCTTGTAGACGCGGATCTTAGTGCTTCAAGCAGAATCGTGGAAAGATATAATACAAGATCAGGATCAATGGCGTGTACTCGTATTGGAGGCTAAGACAAACTTTGGGTCGCTGGGCCAGCGGAGTAAGTGAGTTAGGCTGGGTTGCACCAAACCGTCTGTAATCGTAAGCGGTGTTCGTCAAATCTGATTGTATGGAAAGTTTGACAAGTTTCTATGGGATGACAGCTGCCGGCGCCATATTTGACGATGACCGGTCTGTGTTCGTACGTTGGTGCAACTGGCACTAAGTAAGCGCTGTAGATTTGTAGTTAGAACGACGTTGCGAGCTCCAATGCAATCTGCAGGTGCTAGCAGCTTACGCCAGGTCGCCTTTATCTAACAATTAGTACACACACATGTGTAGGTATGTACAATATGAGAGATGCACTTGTGAATAAAATGTTTCACATGTAAATGGCTAACGGTATTCCTGAATAAAATGCATAATATGTTTTTTGGAAATTATGCTCGTCTAGTTATTTACTCTATGGCAGTAGGTAGATACGTACCTTAACGTAAACCAATCCATTTCTGTGGTAACTTTTAGTAAGTTTCATCATATTTAAATTAAATGAGAAAAAATTTAATAAACATATTATAAAAAAAAATTTGCGTCTTTAATGTTATAAGTAACGTAAGGTATTTTATTTAGTTATCTGATCGGTAGTTTCAATTTCACTGCCGTAAAAAACTGTCAGTAACATATTTTGGACCTTAACAACTTTTAAATAAGATCATAAAGTGGTGAACCTTTAAGTACATGGTTTTCATTCCTCGATAACTTTTGCATAAATAGCTTTATTATAAAGGGAATCGACTTCGTAGGTATTGTATACGATAACTTTTTCCAGAATATAACAAATGCTTTACTGAAAACCGCATCAAAATCGGTTCCGCAAAACGTGAGATAATCGCGCACAAACAAAGGCGGTTGTCACACTGATGCGGTTCCCGGACGGTTTCCGCAGTGCGGGGGGGACGCTGCTTTAGTCTTGCATAGCGACATCCCGCTCTCGCACTGCGGAGATCGTCCGGAAACCGCATTAGTGTCACAATCGCCAAACACAAACATGCGGCTCAAATTGAGAACCTCCTTTTTATATTGATTTAAACTTACACGATTTTCACACATTATTATACCACCACCACACACACATTAACATTACACACACACATTGCACATTATTATGCGACCACGGATGTTATGTTGTGATACATTCGAAACGTCGGGCAAAACCTTAAAAAAGGTAAATTAGTTATAATAGTACGCGATTAAGTCCCGTTCCCCAATAATAACCTCCTTTTTAGGGTTCCGTAAACAAGGAACCCTTATAGTTTCGCCATGTCCGTCCGTCCGTCCGTCCGTCCGTCCGTCCGACCCCCGTTTTTCTCAGTAACCGTTAGTACTAGAAAGCTGTAATTTGGCATGAGTATACATATCAATGACGCCGATAAAACGGTAGAATAAAATCTTAAAAAAAATTTTTTTTTAGTGTACCTCCCCTACATGTAAAGTGGTGGTGCAATTTTTTTTTCTGCCAAACCCCATCGTGTGGGGTATCGTTGGATAGCTCTTTTAAAAATATTATTAGGTTTCTAAAAGCATTTTTTGATTAAAGAATTGGTTAGCGTGATATTAAGCTTTGAAGTGATAATTTTAGCTATGGTCAAGTGTCCCCCCCCCCCCCCCTGCCAGCTAAACGGTGGCCACTAGGCATGTGAAAAAAATCATGGTAGTAGTAAATACGATGAATTTAAAAGGAAAACTATCACAGCTAAGTAGACATTACTAGTTAACGAGTAATAGTCGAACTTCAGAAATGTACTTTGCAAAAGCAAACTTTCGTACAATTTCCATTGATACCTTAGATAATGTTGTTAATTCAGTCAAAAACATAGTAAATATAAGTTTGCGAACTTTTTAGTCCATATAATGTAACGGGTAGACGACTACGGAACCCTACCTTGTTGTCCTTGAAGTCGCTTAATATTTAATTAAATATCTGCAGTGGACACAGACCATAATAACAATGCGGCGAATCTACAAACGTTCTGGCTAATAGCTCATCACTCATCAGTGCGTATGTCCGTTGCACAATACGTGCCTATCTATATTGCTTATTGACCTCGGCCGTTCCAACACATTGTAGACTTAGGCATACATGCCTAACAAGTTAATCCGCAATTCCGACCACAAACAACATACAACGCAAGGTATTTGCGGCAAATGCTTATATAAACTGAGCTGGAAATTGGATTGACTAATATTTAGGCAGGTTACTCAAATTTGAGCTAGCTAAGCCTCTATGCCAAGTCTTGCCTATCTGTATAGATATAGCAGTTTCAAATATTCTAGCCATTGTCTGAAACATTTATTGGCTGCCCATAGTTTCAATCAATACGATAAATATCTAAAGGTCGGTATTGCCCCGAAAGTGTCGGACTTCGAGGCACGATATTTATTAAACTTCCTAAGTTTGCCTAGTTATATGACAGACTATGATTGATTTCAATAATAAATTTATACGAATGATAATATAAAAAAGATACCTAATTGGTATGTTGGATCTTTTCTATAATTTATCCGGTAACCCGGCAAATAGATAGATATACTCTTTATTGTGCACTACAAAGTGGAAATATTACAAACAAAACTTATGACTAATAATAAGGCAACAACAGGCGGTCTTATCGCTGAAAAGCGATCTCTTCCAGACAATCTTTGGGTAGCAGGAGAATCCCGGCAAATAGTTTCATCGTTTCTTTCTCTCTTGGTTGGCAAAGTCTTCCGAAAAAAGTTATATATGCAAAATATAACCTGCCTAACTATTTTATCATTTAAGTTAATTAGGTATACCTAACTACTTATTTACGAAACTTCGCGATACTAATCCGCAATCAAAGCCAAGTTATTATTATTACTAAGCCATTGAGCAGCCCTCTTTAATGAAGCTGTTTCTATTAATTTGTTCGTTTCATACCAGAAACGCTAATGAATGTACCTACGTAAAGATAATTGTGTATACGTATGATTAGCCTAATCTCCCGTCTGTTAGTTGTTAATTAGGCTCAACAAGCTATTCATATGTATTTCCAACTGCAACTGCATTCGGGATTTAGTCTTAGGTAACATTTACCGTTAAATCTGTTGCGAATCTACTACTATTCACATATACATACGCGGTAGAAAACGGTATGTTTCCACCTACCACGAGGGATTATATTGAGTGACGAGTGGTTCTGGGGGCCTACCGGGAACCGAAAACGAAGTATCTCCCTCTCTGTTGCTCCAATATGCAAGTGCGACAGAGAGGCAGATATTTCGTTTTCTGTTCGCGGTAGGACCTCTATATCCGGCTATTGCTAGACCGAGGGCCAGGCCCTAAAATCGTTAGTCGTTTCCTCTCGCATGAAAACTTGTACAGTAGCAGGGGAATAATATACTCTATGGGCAGGGGCGACTCACTCACGTGACGTCATCGCGCCGCTCAAAGGTCACCCTTAGGGTGACTTTCAATGCGATAGAAAGTGATGTAGCGAGTGATGCGCGTGCGATAGAAGGAGATGGCCAAGCGTAGGCACGTTTGGCTTGCCAGTGAGGCTTCTGTACGTAGTACTACATATTACTTATTCTGTGACAGTGGTTAAGATAGTTGTATTATGAAGGATTGTGGACATCTGCTGCAATTCTGTTGCATTCTGTAAGCTCTATACGGGTAGGTATTAGTTTCCAACTTGATCTATTTTATGGATAAAACGCCCGTATTTGTGATAGATATATGATATATGTAATATGTATGCGTCGATGTATGGATGTTGGTTAATAATTTTGTTGTACTCTCCTACCAATAAAACAGCTAAAACCAGTTAAGTTATACAGAGGGCCTACCGAGAAACAAACGAAATTCGAATAACTCCCTCCCTATCGCACTTGCTAATTAGAGCGACAGAGAGCGAGATATTCGAACTTCATTCGTTTTCGGTTCGCGGTAGGCCCTCGTTTTGCAACTTCACGGTACTTAGTGCCAGAGCACTCATTAACTTAGCATTTTGTTAAGAGCTCATGAATTGTTTTATGCTAAGTGTTAATTATGTTGCTTTGATAATGTTAGTCGTTATACAAAGATTACCGGCGGCACCGCCGGATAAAGTATAATCCATCCAAAAAGCCTAGTTTTATATACTGCTGGAAAAAACTTTGACTAAGAATCAGATGATTAGTTTCTAAACATAGCTACTTACACATATGTAAGTACCTAAATTTACAAACTAGCAAAACTACCTTTTTATGATACCCAATGTAAACAAAGAAACATGATACTGAAAACAGTCCTTGTCTCAAGATCCGCTTGTCACATTTATTTACGTACCCTTACAAATACCAGGTAGGTATCATTTCTCAAATGTGTATCAACCTATTTTTAATCAGAGTGTGCCTAAAGATCATGTACCTACATATGCACATAACTCGTGTATAAAATAGATAATTATCTATAAATCAATCATGAACTCTGTGAGATATCTTTTCTGTACTTAACCACGTCTTCATGGATATTTTATAATCGCGATAAATGACATTTTAAAGGCTCAATTAATCGTATGATATGTACCATAGCGGTTGTCTAAGCATTCGACATAAATAAAACCACGCCGCTACATTTACGATTGAAGCTTTACTTTTACGGCTAAAATTACACGCAATAAAAAACATTTTTATTCTCGTTTCAGGTAATACGGGCTATTCATCAAGCGCGCTTAAGTGCTCACGCGTCGGCTTGTTGTACGTTGAGTGATTACTAGTTTCTAGGTGTCACGTTAATTGCATACAGGATATGCCGACGTTACTGTGGCAAAGAATCTTTTAGCGTAGTGATATGAACAAAGCACTGAAAAACGGTATGTAAGTAGGGTAAAACAAGATTTATTGAGTTTAATGGTGATTAGTATGGACAAAAAATGTATTTTCATATCTACATACGTAAGTACAACAACTAGACAGAAGTTTCAAATTCACACAATTCATCTACATTAGAATTACGATTACCTACTAACGGGAACTCACTCGAAATATCAGGAACTCATAGACACAAATATATAATGGTAAATAACCCGTTAGTAATAGTAATTTTAACTGGACAAGATGAACAAGAATAGACAATAATGTATAAAAAGTACTGAGGCACGCTTATTCCTAAAAAGGATGTTTTCAGCTAAACTTTGAGCCAAGAGTTTTAAATATCAAAACAAATTTCAAATTAAATTAATAGCTAAATATATGTAATAAATTATGTGTAGTACCTAGTAATAATAAGTTGTGGGCAGTAATAATGAGTTGAAACATTATTAACCACAATTTAAAATTGGACACGCGTTAGTGGTGTTCCTTGTTTATCCTTAGATTCATATCCTCCACTCAATTGCTCAAAAACTAATTGGACGAAATCCCGTAGGAAAAGTTCGACTCGTCCAAGTTGTTTTGTATTTATTTTCACCTTGCCTTTATGCAATAAAGTATTTACTTACATTACATACTCGTACATAATACCATGAGTATTTTATCGACTATTTTCAAAGTAAGTCGTATAATCAGAGCCCCCGACTTAACTGATTGATTTGTCTTAACTTGATTAATTAATAGACAAGTGGAGAATAATTGAGCTCACTCTAATCTCAATTATCGATGCCTTCTCGCAAGCCAGACGCACATAAATAATGGTCAATAAAGCCTGTCTATTTAGCCAGTAATCAATAAATCCGGAGTAGGTAGTTAGGCTTGTTGAACACGAATAAAATTAATTAATCGTAAGCGTCCATAGGCTAGGTGTTAGCTTACCATAAGATACCTAGGCCATATGATTATTTGCCACCGTTGTTATATTATACAAAAGGGTGTTTGTGGGTTAACACGGAAAAAAAGTCAAATGTTTTTAGAACTAAACAAGTTTGTACTGAATCTCTGTAGAATATCTTGGTAGGTAATAGGTTCAAGATAATATTTACCAGTGAAGGGGTGTCAAATTTCCAATAATAAAAGATGAAAAGTAGTTTCCGCTTGTTATGCAACAGGCCGCAGTAGACATAGCGGAGCTTATATTCTGTAGTTTACTTCTTCTTCTAGCGTACTTAGAAGCGAAGCAAAGGCGCCCCACACGCATGATATTTTATGCCAAACAGATGAGAATTTAATTAATTAATCTATGGACACTTACTCTCTTATTCGTGTTTTTTACGTAAAGTATTTTAACGATTACATACCAGATTCTTTGAGTATTAATATAGTAGTTTACCCCGAGTTTGTATAGTCTTGTTCTATTCATGTACGCTGAGCTTAACACGGCAGTGAACAGATGTTACACGTCCGATTCAATATAGCGAAATTCCTTCCAACTTACGCTCAGTTATTTCAAGCTTGATGACTATCATTAAATGCCTTATTTGTTTAATATTCTCGTCTATTTTATGACTTGAAAACATAGTGTTCATATTTAACCAATATATTACGAATATAAATAAGAAGAGGTTTTAATTGGTGCATGTCATAGATTAGTCTATTAATTCTCCAAGTGTTTTAGATAAGTTACAAAATAAAATTAAAAAACAAGAAGTAATAAATAGGTATAACAGCTATTACCGAATACACGATAGTTTATAAAAAGGTTCAAATACAGAAAATAGATGTTTTCTTGACAGATTTTTAAGTTTATTATGCATATTAAGAAGACTACGTCCGCGTCATACAGTGTACAAAAAAAAGCAAAAGTAATCCGTTGTAATCGAAGCCTTGCCCTGCATTCATCGATGCGACAGCAATCGCTATGCATTAGAATGCACAAGGCCCGCCACATCCCAATAAGGCTGTGTACTGACACCTGCTTCTCCTCTAGGTATTATAAATAGGTGAAGGTCGCAGGGCCACATTAGTATTCTATCAGAGGAATCATAACACAATATTAGACGTGACTAGGGCTGAATACATTATTGGAATTATTGTGTAGTCGGCAGAACTAATTGAAATAAGCTTGGGAAGAATTTCGATGAAGCCATGGCAACGTGATATTAAAAGTTTTTGCGTGGCTTCGCGCCACAGGATTTTATGATTTGCTGTGGGATAACTTGTTATAAAAGATGGAGTTAATCCAATCCTGCGGGGATGAACCTAGGAGGTGCATGTTTTTATTGCTAATCCGATAGTACCTATACATAAATATTTGCGGACAATCTTAACTTATACACCTCGTTTGAGTCGCGAGTTTAATAATAATAAATAAAACAAACATACATAGAGTTTTAAAGTTATGTTCCGTCCTTTCGGTGTTATCGCAGTCTGGTCAAAATACTCAGAAACTAGTTAGTAATAAATAATGAAGTAAAACAAACACGGCGTTTTTGTGGCAAACATAACCATTACAATAAAACAAATGTTATCTAGCGACGCTAATCAACTAATTAGACGAAAAATGAGTCCAATTTTAAATTTAACAAAGTTTTCCCTTTAAGAATAACGTACCTACATCCGGTGAATGTCGTCCATCTCGGATGAAACAAATGCGCAGCGTCTGAACCAGGAAGCTGCCAAGCAACATCGACAGCCGTGATCAGTTCCGGCCGGCGGTTGCATAACTCGTTAACTTTGTACATGAACATTATACACATGTATACACATACATAACACATTTGTGTATAATGTTCCTTACAACGGCATTACATTACAAGACCGAGAGAGAAATACTTAAGATCTAATAATGGTGTCGAATTGCTTGCTTCTTTTAGGTAAAACGTGCATCGGATGTCCGCTAGCTGGATGCGTTGACGATGTTATAGGAACATCGCAGGTTACTCTTGGATAAGACTGGCTCAGGAATGGGTTGAGGGATGCCTATGGTCAGTAGTGGGCGATTAGAGGCTGATATGACGATGGTATGTTGCTACATACCTGTATAAAATTATAAGATAAAAAGTATTAGTATGTGGAAAGGAGATTATACAACGACGACGAAATTAGTTTATGTATACTTTATTGTACACAAAACAGGTTAAAACAATATTCATGTCACATAAGATTAAAGTACAAAGGCGAATTTATCCCTATGAGGGATCTCTTCCAGCTAACCTTTGAGGGATTGAGTGTGTGAGTGTGTGTGTGTGTGTGTGTGTGTGGGTTTATCAAATAGGTAACAAAAATATACATATGTACGTACACTTTATTTTCATTAGGTACAGAAGCTAGTACAGAAGCAGTACAGCTCTGAGAATAGCCTCATAATTAATCCAGCATCGGATAATTAAACTTCAACATTTTTATTCCATTAATGAACACTCTTTCTTATCCCCTATTGATTGGGGATTTAATTAAGAAAGATAACAACAACTACATACCTATATCTTGTTTCTTATTTTATACATACTAAGTACCTCTATCTTCGGAACATGCAATTTAATATTTTTAGTACGAATCAATCGTTTATTACTAGGTAATATATTAGAAATCCGCCCTTGATGTTAAAAATACCGCCATATTTAGTAAAGTAATGGTACCCACAAGAGTACGAGTATTTTTATCACGTGGCGGAAAAAAATATTTGAAGCTGACATACAAGTACAGGTAGAGGTAGTAACAACAGACCATCATAAAGTCCTAGATATTACGTATACCGAGCAAAGTAATATTTATTAATTTTCTTGTTCCATAGGTTTAGTGCCTGTAACCGTCAACGAAATTACGGAACGTAGGCTCATAACCGCCGTCTATTTTATTTTATGAAGCGATAAAAATTTGCGTGTCCTGACTCTGTAAAACTTCCGAACACAAAGTAAACTAGCCCTTGTTAAATATTTAATGTGTCATCGACATTTTGCTCGGTCAGCGCGCGAGTGCGAAATTGCGTTGTAGCAGGGAATTCGAGGGATCGTTAATCTGACCTGACCTATGTGCATATTGTGCACCTGACACCTGTATTATATAATCCGAGTCACTGGTTTGCTGCATTTTGTTGCATGCTCGAAATGTTGAATCTATTTATTTCTGTCTGAGCGTTCGAGTTTTGCCTGTGAACAAATTCTATTGGTTATCACTTATGAGCTATATGGTTAAGATATTAACACAGAGTGATAGTAGTCTCTTAGTAAAACTGTTTAATTAAAAGTAACATTTACACAAGGAAAGTGCAAGTAAGTGCAAAGTATCGTTAGAGTCAATATTGATAACCGTTAGAATTGTCAGAAAACCAATTATTTTCCTTATTTTAAAAATGTTTACGAAGATACTCTTACATTATGTATCTTATCTACTTGTATGTTTGTCTCTGATCAGAATGGTTCGGACTATATTCAGCGCCCTTCGTCAGTTGTATATTGTATATAGGCCAGTGAAATCTTACAAATAAAAAAGCTAAAATCGCAAAGCGAGATGTAAAGCTGCATTTTTGGTATGTTATTCGCACCCCTTAGGAGTATGTGTGACTACATTTTGCAAGCAAAAAAAAGTTGTGCTTCCTGTATGATACGCGAAAAACTGCAAAATTTTCGGACTTTTTTCAGGTATTGTAGTTCAATTCAAAAACTATGGGTTTTTGACATTACTTGTCTATGGCATTTTTAAAGTACAATAAATTTGCAACAATTTGAGCCTACCTACAGCTCCGTATGTCTTATAGTTTTTGAGACATGATGTTTCAAAAATACTGCTTTATTGAGTTTTGCCTATAGTGCGTGTTGTTATGGGTTTCCGTCGAACAAACACTTCACCACCGGCCACCAGCGCCGGCTTTTAGTATGTTATCAGGCATATCTCCTGGACCCCGAAACTGCCGGGAGACAATCTCTCCAAGGTCGCTCTCCCGAGTAATGACGTCATGAAAATTGCCGCCGAAACGTTTGGAAAAGTGGCAATCACACCCAACCTATGCAACATACATACACGTGTATGGTATCAAATGAAAGCTGAATAAATATGCCATAACGTATACCTAAATTAAGTTTCAATACATTGAGACAATTCAAAACTACCTATAAGCAAAATAATAAAAAAGTAAGGAAAACATTTCCGGGTTTCCAGATTTAACAGAATAACTAGAACAGGTACCCGAGAATTCTGTTGCACATAAATAGTAATTAGTATGTCAGCTTTACATAACTATTTATTGTTTCTGGATATGACCAAAACTGTGAGAGAAATGCTGAAAAACCCAACAGCGCGAAGCCGTTTTTCCATATAAGATAAAAAATGATGAAACGCCTATTTTCCATGAACCAGCTTTTTTTATACGTCAATTTAGTTATACGTTATGGCATATTTATTCAGCTTTCATTTGATACCATACACGTGTATGTATGTTGCATAGGTTGGGTGTGATTGCCACTTTTCCAAACGTTTCGGCGGCAATTTTCATGACGTCATTACTCGGGAGAGCGACCTTGGATAGATTGTCTCCCGGCAGTTTCGGGGTCCAGGAGATATGCCTGATAACATACTAAAAGCCGGCGCTGGTGGCCGGTGGTGAAGTGTTTGTTCGACGGAAACCCGTAACAACACGCACTATAGGCAAAACTCAATAAAACAGTATTTTTGAAATATCATGTCTCAAAAACTATAAGACATATGGAGCTGTAGGTAGGCTCAAATTGTTGCAAATTTAATGTACTTTAAAAATGCCATAGACAAGTAATGTCAAAAACCCATAGTTTTTGAATTGAACTACAATACCTGAAAAAAGTCCGAAAATTTTGCAGTTTTTCACGTATCATACAGGTAGCACAACTTTTTTTTGCTTGCAAAATGTAGTCACACATACTCCTAAGGGGTGCGAATAACATACCAAAAATGCAGCTTTACATCTCGCTTTGCGATTTTAATGTACAATTTCACTGCCCTAATACCTAATTCAGAGATAATACGCAATAAAAACAATGCACAATTACGAATATTCGGTAAACAATCCCGAGGCAAGACGTTGTTTGCATGAAAATACAGTCACAAAGTAAAGTAGGACAATGGCGACACATTAATTTAACACAAATCAAATTGGGTCATGTATTTTATACGAGGTGTCCCTACAGTATTTCCCAACGCGGGAGTGTGGCACAAAGTGGCCGTTTCAGATCGTGCCGTGTTGCGAGATCTGTTGCGACATGGTCGTGACTGCGCTGGGCCCTATCCCTGTACCATTAACGATCTACAAACTGTACAGCTGACAACTATAAAATAGAACAGAGCTGTAATGTTGTATTGAACAGTTATTTTTTTGGAATTGGAGACTACTCATTTGAAATCATATAAACATACAAAATATTTAACTATCTAAAGTCAGTTTTTGTTGCCAAGGAAAGATCATCCATTCTCGACATAATCTACTGTATTCGAATAAGTAGGTACGTTACCTACTAATATATTTTGTATGAAAGTATACCTCGTTTTGTTAAGATTAGAATTTTATCGGTCATTTTCGCCCACGTTTCATCGTTTCCGAGGATAATATTGCACTATTTTCCCCTATTTCAGTAGCTTAACACGTTTCAAAGACGCCGCATATTTTCCTGTTTCATAATTAGTTTCTTTAAAATCGTACGAAGGTTAACGCACGATTTTTCTAATCTGAAAAATAAAACGAACAGCTCCTTCATTTTGGCCGATCGGCCGTCGAAAGTTATTTACGAGGCAACTGGTTTTATGTATGCAATTTCTATAGAAGTTGTTAATGATCACCTTCAGTCTTTAAATAGTCATATATAAATAGGTGATGTATTTGAAAGCATTGTATTAATAACTTATAGATTAGTTTTTACAAAACATTATATCACTTATATTGAATATCCTATCACAAAACTGCTTTATTTTAGAATTCAAACGGATCGATCGCTCAGTATCTTACCGATACCTACACAGGTTCTAGGCAATAACCGAAGCCGGATTACTAGCCTAAGACCATATGAAGATTTGCGGTCAGGTATGGTTACTCAATTTGTATCCTATTTCCAAGCTACTGGTATAACTAGGTGTGTACTTTTGGTTGTAAATTAGTTGTTCTGTACGGACATGGAGTGAATGTGATGAAACTGTACAGTAATATTGTTGATATAAAAAAGTTCGTCGTGTGTTCATTCGTAAACTCAAAGTTTGACACAAATCGACATCTAAATGGATGAAAATGGCATTATTATGGCAGCCATCGCCGAAAGGATTTATTGTAATGTGTGAAAGAAATATTCGTCGACCCGGATTTTATGAGACGAGTTTATTTCTTTGAACACACGTATGTTCACAGTACACCTAACATTATCAGCATGATTACTGTCAATCAAGGGAAATTTCGTTCTGTAGGTTTATTTTTATTTTCTGTGCCTCAGAAGGAAAATACGGAACCCTTATCATATCACTCTGCCCGTCCGTCTCTCACAGCCAATTTGCTCCGAAACTATTGAACCGACACTGTCATTATATTTTTATAGAAACACATTTAAATTAATATGGCTTCTTTATTACGAAGGCTTCCGTGTAGGTTTATTCAGTACCTTTCATTACTAGGTATTATGGTAGGTAGGTGGTAGGGTCCAATTACCAATTCACTTTTTCTCTTCTCATAGTTCCCATCTACTTAAATCATCAACTTCTCAAGTTATCAACGGTGGAATTTAATACAAAATTCAGTTACTTATTCAAATAAATAAATAGTAAATTCAAATAAAAAATGTTTTGAATCACACACCTTACCATACTGATATATTGAATCTTCTGTGTATGTATACAGCTTGCATTTACGGCGTCATGCGCGAACATAAATTTTATGGGATTTTCGGACTGACTTTTAATGGACTGGATCTAGGAAGTGACCACGTTTATGAATAGCCGATAAAAGAGCGCTGGAGCGATAAACCGGGGCTTTATGCTGTCAGTGTTTTTCTGCAAAATATTGAAAGCGATCTACAGAAGAAATGCAGTCAGTGTTTTTATGGCTTGACCGCTTGACCTAGTAGTAGCAGCATCTTTGGACCAAACTTGCAATTTTTTTTCAAAATAAATGTATTGCATATTAATAATTATATTATGAAACGTTACTGAAGCTTCAAATAAGTGTATTATTAAACACAATAATAATAGGAATAAAACATAATTAAAACTAAATATGACTAAAATTATTCCTAAATAACTTAAAAATAAATAATCTAAAATAAGGGGTCGCCCGCGGCATAGTGCCAAAGATGCTGGCAGCAATTCCCCGCTGTACAGCTACGCTGATGCGCTGTGCGAGGAAGCTGCCAGCTCTTTGGTCACCAGTGGCATCCACTAATCTCTTCAAGCTTCTAGGTTCTCTACAGTATTCAGTTTCTAATGAAAAAATATGTATTCATAAATATTTACATCTGGGTCGGTAATCGACTTAATAAAGTATGACGTTATGTCCCCTGTTAGATGTCTCTATTATACTGATTTTGAAAAACAAAGACACGAAGGTATTCTTTCTGACATGCTAGGGTTATCTCCCATTTCGAAAACCAATAGGTATCATAAGTAGGTAACGAATTACGCCATTCAGTGTACATGTTCAAAGCCAAGGGCTAATGTTACAAAAAGTATTGCAGTAGATTTTTTTTTATACGGTGTATGGAATGGAACTATGGCTGAAGCTGAGTAAATATCAAAAAACAAAAATGGTAGAACAAAATACCTCGGGACAAGTTTTGATAGCTACTAAACCTAGAAATTTTCGGTCTTTTTTTCAGTATCTCGCAGAATTTAATGTTCTTTAACTTGTAAGTAACTTTACGCTATAGGATGCATCGTATATTATAGCGGGATACCGAAAAAACCTGACAATTTCTAGTTTTTGTAGCAGTCAAAAGTTGTCCCGAGATACCTTGTTCTACCACTACAACCTTTTGCAATATAGAATTATTCTACAGACTGGCGTAAATTGAGAGTTCAGCGTTGAACAATAATCTTAGTAGATCTATTTTAGCGGTATATCGACAAAAAAATATCAAGTAACAGACTTCAATTTTACGTTATAATTAATTTAAGCATAAACAGATTACCTATCGTTATCCTGAGCACTGGGTAGCTACTCTAAACAATTAAAAACTATTTGCATCCATATTGCTCAATTAACATACAGATTGCTTAAATCTTAAATTCAGATATGTCCGTGATCCGTTCGTGCGCTAAATAACTTATATTTAATACCTACGCACAATTTTAACAACGCACGCACACACTGGTTCTTCAATCTAGATGTCTACTAATCATTCATTTAAGTATTATTCCTCATTATTTCAGCTTTATAGATGTTAGCAACGGCATTCGGTTAATGTATATATACTCGTATATACAATGTATGTACGAGTAGATTAAATATTTATTGTATCTGAAATTAAACACAATTACAAAACAACTAGGTATTACAAGATTAGGTAAGTAGCATATTGGTTGCCTTTGTTGCCTTTGTTGCCTTAAGGCTTGGTCACACTGTGTTGCGCGATGTCCGCGCGACGCGACCGCTGCGCGCCGGAACGTATGCTATGCTAACAGGTTAGCGACGACCACACAGGTTGCGCGACGCGAGCGGAACGGTTTCATACATTTTGGCGCGCAGCGCAGCGTCCCGCTTGCGTCGCACTAGCGGTGTGACCAAGCCTTTATTCTTCAACTTGTCATAAGTACAAAATTGTAGCCTTTCTGCTTTAACTTGATTTGACATTATCCATAGAACAGCGAATGTTTGAAAAACGATAGCAGTCGGTTAAAATTATGACTGTCATTTTCTGAAGTCAAATGAAAGAAAAATACAGAGATAACATTTATATGACAGATACTTTTATCTGGGGATTGAAAAATCGGCCCTCAATCAGACTATTCATCATGTACATTTTTTTTAACCTGGCTATGGCTTTGTAGGCCGGGCCTGGGGAAACCTCCGACACGACCACGCGGGCGGTTTAAATACTGGAATACTCTAAGAGTTTGCGGTCCTGTAAGCTTGGTTGAGCGTTTTCAACCGAACTGAATCGAGCTACTGGGAGTTTTGTCGCTGGTTCACTAAACCTAGCCTAGCTGAGAAGAGTCCAGCAAGAAACTCAGCTAGGCCCGACCTGGGTTGGAATTGTAGGAAACTCAGCTAGGCTCAACCTGGGTCGGGAAACTCAGCTAGGCCCGACCTGGGTTGGAATTGTAGGAAACTCAGCTAGGTCCGACCTGTTTCGGGAAACTCAGCTAGGCCCAACCTGGGTCGGGAAACTCAGCTAGGCCCGACCTGGGTTGGAATTGTAGGAAACTCAGCTAGGCCCGACCTGGGTTGGAATTGTAGGAAACTCAGCTAGGCCCGACCTGGGTTGGAATTGTAGGAAACTCAACTAGGCCCAACCTGTTTCTGGAAACTCAGCTAGGCCCGACCTGGGTCGGTTATCGAACCCCGTCAGAGCCTGTATGCTAGCCTCTGCTACTACCTACAGGCGTCAGGGCGAACGGAATTCAAGTACAACATAACATAATGTTAGTCATCTCACCCTTTGACAGACTTACGTATCATATAGTTAACGCACACATCCTACATACTACCCTGACATATTTAATATAGCCTCTTCTAGTGCGGAAAACCCTCGTATTAGCATACTTTGTTTTTCTACAGGCATTAGTTAACCGGAGCAACCTCGTATAAAGTACAATTATTATCATAATAATATATCTGAGTTGTCTTAAACGCACGCAGGTATAGTGAATCACAACAAGGCCGCGCCGTTCACACGGGTTAATTCCTAAACAAGTCTCCGACTAAATAAGCATGGAACATGGGAACTCAAACGCGTCGCTCTATTCACACGCTCGTTTTCTAATCTAGGATCGAGTTTAGTGAGTGCTTAAATGCTTGCTTCTTATTCAGCTATTTGTTAATATTACGTATATTATACATAACTATGTACGAGTTATCCACCTCACAATGATGCCCTATTATAGGTCCCAAAAACACATCGATGATTAAAATTCTGAGCAACAGGCTCCATATCTAAACTGCTTCTGTAGCGTCTTCTAGCCCTCTTTTATTTAGGTATGTGTTTTATACATTACCTACACAATTTATTATGGGTCGGGGGTCCAGGACACCATGAGATTCAACATGAGATGAACCTTGCTTTGACGTGTTTGACATTTCAATGGATACATTAACCGGGTAATTAACCCGTCTACGTGATGGACTCAAGATGGACCAATCAAGGCACAATTATATTACTATTTAATCTCTCAAGTATCCAAACCACGAGGCACAAACCACCCATCA
The DNA here is from genome assembly GCA_951800055.1 of Cenopis cana. Lineage (NCBI taxonomy): Eukaryota > Metazoa > Arthropoda > Insecta > Lepidoptera > Tortricidae > Cenopis > Cenopis cana. Next base: position 10,139,726 of record OX637482.1, on the reverse strand, counting down.
TACCAAAGTGTATCAAACTTATATTAGTAATACACTAATTCAATAAAAATAATAATCAACAAATTCTAAAACCTATAAGTATAAACTAAAAGAAAATTAAAACTAAAATATAGAACTGATAAAAAATTATTGTAATGTTATTTCGTTTTGCTCCTTTAATAAAATTTTAATATGTTATCAATAAAATATACAGTTTTTTTTGGTTAAAAACTCAAATTACAAAAAGGTTACATTATTATATTTGAAAAAAAAAATTGCTCACTGACTAACTTTTTCGTAATACTCTAGCCCACCTAGGGATAAGTAATTGTTACGTCCCCAGAGTTTTTAACAACGTAACGTTAGCGGCGAAAACCAATCAAACTTTTTGCCTGTTATAAAAGTTAATGTTAAACCTAGACCGGTGCGTCAGATTTTTTTTTGCGATTTAATATCGTACCTTTTCAACCTTGACTGATCTATACCTAACTATAAACTTTCTAAATCCGAAACTGTAATATAGATTTAGTAATCTGACGATATTTGACGTGACAGTATATCGTTGTATGTAATTATATGTGTAAGTGATATAATGTATAGAATATTGTTTTTATACACCTCGTTATTTATTTATCATCTCTTATTGTTATCTTTTGAAGGTAATTTATCGGTATCTCAAAAAATAAACGAAAAAGTTCATTGCGTAGTTGGCAAGAATAACACCGATCAATTCAAGGAGGTCTAACTAAAGAACGGACATCATTACTCAAGTTTTTGCTATCCATTAACGTCACAATATACCGACATGCTTGGACACTGCTTATTGCTGTTTTTGTAAGGATAAAAACTGTAGCAGTTGACAAAATTACAGCGCAAAAAAATTAAAAAATTCAAGATCACTGTCAATGGCGACCGTGGAATCCGAGACTCGCAGAGGTCAATGGTACGCGCGATGATCATGGTACATTGTTGTTCAGATATGCACGTTTAGATTCCCAAACGTCAGAATCAGAAAAGCTGCCGTAGTAAATTGGAGCTACCTAAACCAATTAACTTGAAAGCTGTGATGTAATCAAGTTAAAGGATTACGACTATAATGTAACAAGTGTGCTTATGTTATTTCACTCATGGTACTGCCTAACCGACTCTCATTTTATCCGCAAAAGGTTTTCAGTAGGTACCCGGAATTTCTTGACAAGTATGACATGGGTACTACGTAATTACACAGCCTTTGTTTTTGTGTTCGGAGTTAATACGCATAATGGTACTTTTGCCATACCGAAGTTATTCATCGACGTAAATACGTATGTTACCTACATACAAAGCGTAGTTATAGATTATTTCTTTCATAACAACTTCCAAGGAAGGATAGTATATTAGTATACCGTAATTAACCAGAACTGAAACAGGAAACTTATTATCTTAAGTAATGAGGTTTACGCCATGAAACAAATTCTTTGTATGATTTTCCTGTAGTGAATGTTATTGCATACTGTTTTTATACATTCAGTTGGCTGTGAATGTAACAAAAGGGTCCTCCAGCCGTGATATGACAATGTATTATTGTAAGAATATAAAAGCAACATAATCGTACCATTAAAGAAAAGTTCTCCATAAACGCTGTAAATTATGATGGGTTTTAGAGATTTTTTTACCGTTTTAAAAAAAAATACTGATTTCGTACTAAAAAATACTGACTTTGCACAGCATAGTGTAACAATGCACATCAAACCGAGTTTTGATGAACGATTAGTATTTAATTTGTGTAAGTCGGTATGTTTAGGTTGTTGTGATTTTTTATTTGTGGGTATACCTAGCTTTTTTTATTATACCTAAGGTATAAAACAATTCATATTTAATACATTTTAATTTTACACAGAATGCTTATTAATTGAATCCTTTCAAATGTAGACCTATTAGTATTCAATAATTAATTTAAGCAGACTCTGGCTCGGTATTCAGTTACAGACCCTCCCAATATAATATATCGATATATCACCTTCAAAATATAATATTTTTTACTCTGAGCGTCTACTTTGATGATGTTATACAATACTGGAAATGGACACTAAGGTTGCTAATTTAACATGAAGAGATCATCAAAAAGATTGAGAATAATATATTGTAGTAGATAGCTTGCTCATTGAGCCGAATCGGACGATAACCGTATTGAAAGGACCAGGACAGTCCCGCAAAAAGTCTTATAACAAATGCTGGCGATTCGTCAATATGAAAGGATCTTGAGCCCACATCGGCCATTAAACTAAGACGTTGTGACGTCGATCGCCATAAATCGAAGCCCTCGAACAATGTGTAGTTACAACTACGTTATGACGGACAATAGCGTATCGGTGTCAAGATCGTTAGGCCGGGACTGCTTTTGTCTTCTTTGAGGGCCAAATGTCAACCACATGCCAATGCTACAAAGACTATCGGCCGTTTGCCCGTTTCGCTTCGTATGCGACATTAGAGTATAAAGCGCTTAAACAAATGGTTTTACTTACATTCGCTACACTTTATCCAGATGCCAGCATTAGTTACCAGGGATCTAGGAAAGATGTGCAAACAGCTGCCCATGAAACTATTGTATTTGAAAATAATCGCTTTACGTGACTGAACCCTTTTATTTGACGGTTTGACAAACTAAACTATTGAAAAGTCTTAACACTGTTAGCACAGGCATTCGCAGTAGGTACCTATCTAAAATAACATTAAAATAAAATTATGAATAAATAAATAATAGGGGAACAGAACAATCAACAGAAATCCACCTATTACTGCCAAGCAAAGCGAAGCTGTACAAGCTTTGCTTATGGGCACTAGAAACATTATAAACACAGGAACAAATATTCATGCTCATCACACAAATACCGGGATTCGAACCCAGGACCCCGGGCTGCCGTAAAACAAATACATTTACTTTTTTTACCAAGCAAACCTAAAACATGAACCCTTCCCGCTAAACCCACCTCCTATTAGGTACATAACTGTGGCTGTCAAGCGTATTTCAGGCGACTGTCTGCGAATATCAAGAAGTACCTTACCCGTAAACGTTTTGAATTCACCTTAATAGGTTTCTGTCACTCAGGATATGGATCATAATCCATGGAGAAACAGCGAAATGTTGAAATCAAAGGTTGCGAAGGCGTCTTGGTGAAGATGATTTAGGTACCAGGGATCCAATCCGGGGCGCATTTTTGACGTATTGAAACTATATAGAATAGAATTATCAGCATTTTATGCAGGGCACTCCATTACCTACTAACATAGGAGCTTAAACTTGAACAGGTGGTTTTAGCATTTATTTCGTTTCTCGATATAAATGTAAAGTTACTACACACTTTTACTGTAGGTCAGTCAGTGCAATTATAGTATTATATATGTAGTGTTCTCTTAATGATGCGTTACCGTATGAATTGTGCGTTGTTCGTGCTAGGAAAGGCTTGGACCGATGATTAACAAGTTTAGCAAAATGTCACTTAGAAATAAGCTGACACTTTACAAAAGTTGTGTTCGTCCAATCATGTCTTATGCAAGTGTAGTTTTTGCTCACGTGCCTATGACATCGCTCAAGCCTTGCTGGACTCTTCTCAGCTAGGCTAGGTTCAGTGAACCAGCGACAAAACTCCCAGTAGCTCGATTCCACTGACACACTTCAGATTCGGTTGAAACTGCTCAACCAAGCTCACTGGAGCGCAAATCCCATAGAGAGGTTTCCCCTGGACTTTCCCCAGGCCACCCTCCAACCGCGCACTCCTATCGTTTAATGGGCCCGGCCTATAAAGCAACAATTAGGTTTAAAAAAAGTATAATAAAATTATATATGTGAACGTCGGCGTGTTTGGTTTCACGCGTTCAATTATAATCTACTCGTAACCTAACCTAACCATTTTACGGTGTATACATACTGTATCTATTCAAGATTTTTACAGCTGCTTCAATGTTACGTACATTAGTAGTAACTAAAAAATTCGTTTTTTTATTAAAATTCTATAAAATCAAACACAATACATACTCGTATGTTAATTATAATATAAGTTTTGGGTTAATAATACATCAACCACACACATGTTCCGTAAAGTTAGGTTATTGTTTACGTGTTGCCAGTTGAGGTCAGGGTGACATCCGCGCACCTGCTCCGGGAAGTGCTGCCCTCGATGCCGAGTGTTGCCAGGATGTTAGCTCTGGCCAGGTGTAGTAGGCACCATCGGTTACTAATTTACCTGTGCATTACCTAATGATCACCTTAATGATCGACGGGAAGCATTCGACCCACACGCGTTCACCAGCTTGTCACCCGTTTTCATCAAAGCTTAATTAGTAAGTGGGTGTGGGTATAGTTAAGTAGGTACCTGGGCCATTTTACGGAAAGTTGTACACTCGACTTTTTTTTCAAATTTGGATAAAATCGGGTTTTTTCTACTCAGAATCGAAAGTACTTTCGAACCTAATAGGAGAAAAAAAGTGTCCCAAATTTTTACAAAAGCCCAAGCATTACAAAATTAGTATGAAAACGGTAACGGAATGGATTAAAAAAAAATTGGGACACTTTTTTCCCCTATATCATTCGAAAGTGCTTTCGATTCTGAGTAGAAAAAACCCGATTTTATCAAAATTTAAAAAAAAAAGTCGAGTGTACAACTTTCCGTAAAATGGCCCACCTACCAATTTTCAACAAAAGTCAAATTATTATCCTATTTCTTTCAGTAAAAAAAAAAATCTAAGAGGATCACGATTGAATCGTTTTGCACGTGCCTTATTTATCAAACATTTTCAACAGTTTCATGATAAGATTTTATCAATAGAGAATAAGATTCGCTTCGGCGAGTAAACTGAGTTTACCGTCTCCTTTTTATAAAAGATCTGTGAATATTCTATTAAGTTTTTTCGCACAAATACTAAACGCTTAAGCATGGTTATATTTCATTAAATTCTATTTTGTTCAGGAAATAACGGCAATAAATTACCTCATGGTTTGCACTATACCTACTAATGTACAACCGCACGCACCCGATTTGGAGCGTAACCTTGCTTCAATTTGATAAAGTTTTCGCCGTGTACGGTAAATAACCTGTCAAACAGAGAAATATTAAGCCTCCATTAGTTGTGGCTATTTGAAATACATACGATAGCGGCATTTTAGTTCATGGTGGAAGAATAATGCAACTTGAAAATAGTTCAAAAAAATCAATGCCCTTAGAAACAAGAGGTTTCGGGTACATTAATCGTTTAATTCATATGCATACTAATAATTTTCAATGACATACGCAATGATTAATCAACGTTTTTACACCAAGTACTCTCAGATATCCTCCTTTCCTGTTTTCGTGATCCTTTGTAGAATACCCGCATGTTATGTTAAATAATACTTTTAATAAGGTTTTCTTAAGGTAGGCTAAAAAATGTTACTAACAAATATAGATGTTAAGTTTCAGATAAAGAGTGTTGTTTTCGCCAACAAACTGTGATGCAGTTTGGCGAAGTTAAAAAGTGTATATATGTAAGTGTAATCATTTGTAAGAAAAAAAATGTGCAATGTGTAAACCTATTGTTAGTAACATTTTCGTTCGTTCGTTGCCTAAAGGCTTGGTCACACCGCTTGCGCGACGCAAGCGGGACGCTGCGCTGCGCGCCAAAATGTATGAAACCGTCCCGCTCGCGTCGCGCAACCTGTGTGACGTCGCTAACCTGTTAGCATACGTTCCGGCGCGCAGCGGTCGCGTCGCGCGGACGTCGCGCAACGCAGTGTGACCAAGCCTTTAGTCTTGCTGCTCGTTACGGACTAATGGTGGGCAAGTTTTATATGAGTTTCGTTTCACGTAACGCCTCGTAATGTGCTTTAATGACCAACTGTTTATTTGCAAAGATAACGCAATTAACACGGGCTGTACGAGTATGGCGGCCATTGTGACTTCGTTTTTTTTTTTGAGCAGATATTTCGTAATCGATTTCCGTTGCATGCGTGATAAATTGGTTCATTGTGATGTAAGTACATCATTTCGTCTGTTTAACGATGAGGTCCTTATGTGTTATTTATTTGTAAGCTTATTCTATGTATGTCCAATTTCACGATTACAAGATAATTTTGACTATTTTTAATGATTTTAAACATCATTTACATGAATAAATAAGTGATACTAATGACAAAGATAAGCTTCCCTGTGTAAATCGTGTTCTCTTTACATTTTGTCATACGTTTGTAGTCCCGTTAAGCCACAATAAGGATTCCATTTTTAATTTTTATAGCAGATTGTGAAATAATTACCAAAGCCAGCAGTACACTGGTAATCCGGGATTACAGGTTCGATCAAGGGCATCGGTCTGTGGCCTTCATACTCTCTAATTAACGTTAGTAGCTGCGCCAGGAGTCAAGTTCTAATTGGAGGCCAAATTGTGTTTCAATATTTTTTATGATTGAGATTATGTAAGAATACTAAGTCTTTCCTCTCATCCATGGCATGTATTTTATCTTTAGAAAGTAAAGTCAGTTATGTTACTTTTCCATAACCCATCTCACAAGCGAACATGTGCAAAACAGTCGTAAAAAATAGAAACCTTGTATTGGGTACTTACTTACTTACCTTTTGAGCGTAAGTCAGGTAGATAGAACAAACGAAATATTTTATTACACGCCATATCAATTCCGAAGTTGAACTTTACACAAATGTAAGAAAGTTGATATCAGTACAGCGTAGCGAAGAAGACCCAGTTTCTTGAATCAGATCAGATATATCTATTAAAGATGAAACAAACGAAATTCATAGGTAACCATAGTCAAATATCATGAACAGTGAAGAATGCCGGTATTATATACCTATAATCGTTTGCTTACCGCCGAATGTTTATTAAAGAACAACGCGGGTCAAAATTATCGGCGATTATTAAAAGGGTGTTTTAAATCCTATTTCTCGCCGTTTCATCCGTTTGGTTCAATTATGTGCTGTTTCGGAGAATATTCCTATCTGTATGGGAAATTTTCCTGAGCTGGAAATATTCTCCTATATGTATACCCCGCAAATCTGGAACATTCAGGAATATTCCTGAGATCGATACAGCTATATACCCCAGAAATATTGAACATTCAGGAATATTCCCGAGATCGATACAGTTATACCCCGCAAATCTGGAACATTAAGGAATATTCCCGAGATCGATACACACTTTAATTCAATGTATCATAACTTCATAACGGTATCAGTCTCGAATCAAGTGAGATTTTTACATATTTACGGCGTCAATCTGAATCCAATATCAACACTGTAAGTAAATATTTTCTTAAAATATATCATTAACTGAGATGACTTATAAAATCCATTTTTATAGGTCATCTCATTTATCAATATACGTAAGTACATCACTGGTTAGGTAAGGTTCCATCCAAACACCTGGATATCAGAATTTATTTATTCTACATAAAATATCCAATTTGAATTCGCAATCGTTAAAATATATACCGACTTCATAATTAAGATGGATGCGGTGAACAATGTTTGTAGTTCTTTAATTAAGTCTATCAGCTCTAGTGATAATCTCGGAATAGTGGAGTTACCGCAGCAATTAGTCACTCGGCAGCCCGGACCGCCCCCTCTTTGTGCATCGTTTACACTTTATTCACCCTTCGCACACACTTGACATCTCTCTCTATTGAAACTGTGTGTTTGTGTGAAGAATTCCATTTTCGACACTGAAGGCGCTGGAGTATTTAATAATAAAATCACAAAGCTTCTTTGACTTTTCACGGCACATTCATCAACTTGTTACTACATCGCCGTCCCGACGACGCCTCCGTTTAACTTTCATTATACATTACGCAACCGAGGAACGAGCTAAGTCATTCAGGAGATACAAACAAACTCGCTCATAATTAATTTGATAAAGCACGTGACAACGGTGTCGAATTCATAATTTGAAAGGGAAATTTTTCATCACCCTGGAGCGTTGTTCCAAATTGAATTGAGCGCCAAATATCCGGCGAGCAGAGTAGCTACCTCATTCAGTCTAAATACAAATTCGTAGCTAGATAAAATTACTAAAAGAACGATGTTTACGAAATACAAACTCATTTTAGGTGGGAATTTCGAAGGTGCTGCAATACGAGACGAATTTCGATTAATTGAATTTTCGGGTGTTTGATGCCGCAGAAGAAGCGTAATAAGGGATTCTTAAAATTTTGTTGTATTATTATTTTTCGATTCCGCACTTTTATTTTCGCAATATTGTTTCCTTCCGTCGCTTTCATACCTCTTATTGAAAAGGAAGGTCGTTTTTTTTTTAATTCTGTTGATTACCGTACTTATATGTCGTGTAATTCGAGTGTATCCAAGTGGTCGGCGTCCGGACATGTTTCCACTCGGATCGCATTAGGCTGGACTATTGGACGAGGGTCCCTCAATTTGCCGACGTTTATACGGACCGCGACCGTCCTACCGATACCTAACTTACTTACAGATAACTACGCGGGATAAAAGGATGACTTTTTCGCGAGGTTCTTTCGGAATGGAAAAAGGTTTTTGCTGGTTGCGCTTGTTACTGTGCGCTCGAGCATGCAATTTGTGTAACAATGTGAAACATGTATTACCTACTAATATAAGGTTTATGTTAGTTACGGATAATTACGTAGGCATAAAAAGGAGATACCTTTGTCAGATGTAGCCTTGAAAACATACTCAAATAAACTCAAACATACTCAAACTCAAGTTCAAATAAACAGCCAGATTTTCCACTTACCTTTTATCCCCAGAGGCCATATTGAACAGTAAATACAAACTAGCATCAGATTTCATTAGTGTTTTAATGCACTGAAGCTTTTAAGGTACAAACCGCAAAAACGGACCGCGACAGCGATAAATATACGGTACGCCGCAAACGCGTCATGAGGCACTTTGGTTACTTTGCATCTTTGGATAATGCGCTCATTTGTTTAGGGGAGGGTAAGTCGTTTTACCCGCTACATTTGCAGTTTTGCAGCGCTGTGTTTCGCGGTATTTGCCAACATTTTGGCCGCGCCGTTTTGTCCGTTCATGCTGCATGTCTCATTGGGGCGGTGGTGCGTGACTCCCTTCTTTATACCATATATCACAGGAGGAAAAAGTATCAATAGTGGGTCATTATGAGGACAATTTGTGCGGACACGAAATGTTGAACGCGAATAGCGTATCAAGCGACGTAAATTGTTCGCAATATGGGATTTGAAGTAGGTATTACTTCATGATTCTAGGTTGTGGATTGTTTTTATTACCTACTACGAGGGAGGCAAGAGAATGCACGGCCATTACGGTTACTTTTTAGTCTGTGGACGCTCCAGTGGAGCCATAATTATGTCGTAGTTCCCATCACTTTCAATATATAGCGCATCTTCGGCGACCTTAATCATCACATCATCAGGATCAAAACACCACATATCTACAGAGCAAGTATTTAATGTCATTATCTCTGGGGTGTTCTATAAAGATGATAAAAATATTGATTCATAAAATTTTACATTGGCTTGTAAAATAATATTCTGAAGCGTTCAAATTTACCTTGCACCGTTCGCGGAATCAAGTTTTCGCCAAGCCAAAATCGAGGCGTTAACAGCATTTAGTGTTCCCAAGAGACAACCCTCCGACCCACAGTCGCGTTAGCGACGCCTTGAGAGCCTACATAAACCCGAAGTGGCGACTCTGCAATATAAAACACTGCTCCATAAACAACCTAATATACCCTTATTTACACAAAGCCAACAAGTACATTCAAAGATTTCAAACATGCATCATTCATATTGACCCAGAATACAAGGTTACTAACGCACGATGATAGCACGCACACTCAATATGTGGGAATTTCAATTAAGATGTACTACTTTATGCATAAATTAAACCTGAAATGAAAAAACGCAGTAACAAAACAATTCATTTCAGGAAAATTTACTGAAATAACGGTTATGTCTAGATCGGTGAAATTCCTAAAAAAGTTTTAGCTATGCTATTCAGATTTGTCTCGGCACCAAAGAGTACATTACTAGTACCTCGGCACTAGTATATTTTGACTCCGGGTCTCCGAGATAGTAACAGTACCTACTACCTAATCGGAGATATGTATATATACATTACTGTTTTGCCCTGGATAAGCCGTTAGGAATTAGAAATACCGATCGAGCTCAAATAAATCACGTTGGTAATTGTCATGTATTTTTTTAAGAATAAATAAATGGCTTGCAATGATGGTTCACCGAGGCAACTATAACTATGGGACAGCTGCAAAAAGGAAAAAAGCTTGCCTTACTGCGCTCCGGGATCGAACAAAAGTTTGGAAGCTTGTCATTATCTTTATTGTACCATCCCGATCCTTTTTTAAACTTTTACCTGGGCTTTGCGTCACTTTCGGCGTTTTGCTCAAAAATATCGACGGATCCGCAAACGTTATTTTATAATATTGGGGTTATCTGTGTGTATTCAGTCATTTTGTGAAAGTTTGTGGACTAGGTACCTATATCAGTATACACATCTAATATGGCAATATGGGGCACTCGGGTACCTATCACGTCCGTTGTCACCCACTAATATGGCACAATTTGTTATCTCTGAAAATACGCTACGAAGGAATGAACGAAAGACATTCTATTATCTTCATGACGTATTGGGGTATTATGCTTGCAGGTTTAAGAATTTTAAGATATCAATTGAATTATCCCGTAGGTACTTGTAGCTACAGTACAGTACCATTTTGATATGAAATCCAAAGTCATTTAAATATATAATATATTGAATGTTCTACAGATACCTAAAGGAAATATTGGTTGTTCCAATACCCTTTATTAGGCGGCGGATAAACATGTCTAGACACTTTTAAAGTTTTAATTAGTCTCAAGTTGCGTAGGTACATTTTGAGTTTAACCCAGTGATCTAAGATCATGCATATTTCGCTCGTGCCTATATAGGTATCATAAATGTGATCAATATATTTTCTGACTCAAAAAATAAACATGGTGTACATACGTAGATAGGTACCTACAGAGTGAAAATTGAGCATCACTCGTACAATCCAAGATCGCTTGTTTGTAAAACACGTCCCAGGCGAATCGGCTACAAACATTCGTATCAATAGAGAATATATTTCCCATAAGAAATTCAAATGCGTTTCACCCTGTTTCCTATGGTAATCGGCATGAATGAATAAAGAATCGGTGTAGACTTTGAGCGCTCTTTTGAAACGATTCGGTGGCTCACTGTGTTGAGAGGCTCAATCTGTGAGTACTGTTGTCATCGCTTCGATTACATTTGTGTCGGCTTTTGCTTGTAATATTAACGATTTCTTTGGTGGCATTTCAAAAACATCGCAAGCTTCAAAAATATCCATCGATCTAAATACAAAAGTGAGGGAGTTTTGGAGTTTTATCTTATTCAAAAAATTTACATCTTTCTCTTATTTAAAATGTTTTTGTTTGTTTTTGCAGTTAAAACAGTCGAATGTTTACTAATCTTCTTAGGTGTTTATGATTAAAGTTATAATATGTGCAGCGTATAGGTACCTTCTACATTAATTACTTCTCGTTGATGGTATATAGTTGAGGAGTAGACTGTTAAACAATCCCTTTAAATAGGTGACAGTTCACATTCAGGTTAAGTGCCAGTTGCACCAACGTACGAACACAGACCGGTCGTCAAATACGGCGCCGGCAGCTGTCATCCCATAAAAACTTGTCAAACTTTCCATACAATCAAATTTGACGATCACCGCTTACGATTACAGACGGTTTGGTGCAACCCAGCCTAAGTCAAAGAAAATTTTATGTACCTACAATTTGCCTTGTTTTTGTATTACCCTTGACTGTACAATAAGTACAATAGGTACCAAAGTAGCATGTTGAAATTTGTCCTTGTAATGGCTAGTCAACAGTGCGCAGCGAAATTGCTTCCCCTTGCTAACTGATAGGTAACAATCACGTCGGTAAACATCCTGCGACTAATGTGTTGCGGCTGGACTTACACCCCGGGATGTATGCCCTGTAGGGTTGCCACACGTTTGCACTTAAGTAAGTACATTTTTTTTGAAGTGAAAACTTCTTTAAAGCCGCGCTGAGCACTTTTGTACTGGGGAAAATTTGTTAAACTCGCGACAGATTCTAAGATTCAAGACCAGCTAGTTGACCCCTCCTGATATCGTGATTTGCGTTTATTACGATTTTTATACATTTTTTTTATACAAATGAGATTCCGGCCTGCTGATACCGTAGCGGCTACGGCGTAGCCTATGGACACTTGCGACTCCAAAAGAATCACAAGCCCGTTGCCGACCCTTTATTGACTTGAGGATTCGTTGTGTTCTGAAGTCTTTACTGATTTATGCTATGGTTTTTAAAATTGTGATCTAAGTTGTAGCTCAAGTAGGTCTCAAGGCTCAATTAGCAATTGAAACGGGTCAATTTGAGTGAGAAATCAAAGAAAAAGTACCCGTTTTTATTACTCTTGACTATTTCTATTCTATGTTCGGTTATTTTGGCCATAAATGTTATCGCTTAGTTAGGTACTTATTTGTTCGTTACTCCAGTAACATACTACTGTGTTAATTGAATACTAGAACATAGTATAAGCCTTCGCTTGCATGTTATGCTACGGAATACCTACGTATTTATTTGGAACAATTTTTTTGAAACCAACACTGAAAATTCTATCAGTGTGCGTTGGTTTTGTATTTAATTCGCTGTGACTGATTTGTTACGTTGTGTTTTTTCATGACATAGTTGATTTGATAAACTTGTAAAACCTAATTATTTTATTTGCGATGCAAAAAAGATATACAATCTCTATTTTATTGAGAAAAATGCTGGATTTCACTGATAAAGAATCATAATATAATATAGGGACTTAACCCGAAGTTGAATCTAAAAATTGCATCGAATAATTTTAAAATAAACTCACTCCCGTTAATCCTCGCTGCTGTATCGTATAGCAATCTTTAAAGGCAAGTTTGAGGCCTTCAGGCGGTTTGAGAATTTGTAACAGTCAAGTTGCCCACTCACTTGACAAGCCTAATCCCAAAAAGGTCTAGTTTCCCCTTGGATTGGAAGGTCAGCTGGTACTCGTTTCGTAAAAACTAGTAGTATTAGGCAGCGGACCTCGGGCATCATTCAGGATGTAACTGTACTGGGATAACGCTAGGAGGATGATGAATCGTAAAATAAACTCAATTCATGACAAAAAATTACTTCGTATAGTCAACTCAAGTAAAAAATATTTCCTCACTGACAACCCTACTAAGCCAGCCGCAGATATCGACTGAGAGAAAACAGATGTGCGACTTTATCTATTATGCTTACAACACGATTATTTACTCTACCACCACGCCAACGCTTCGATCTATTACCAATAACTCCTTAGCAATATTGACAGACACTCAGCGATATTGGCTCTGCTGTGGCAGAATTCACAGGAATCAGAGATAACTCCGAGAAACTGTACTTAGATACATGTAACTCCAGTCGTCTGTAACGATAAACGGCTTAATTAGGACTAAGCAATCTAAGCATTCACCCGCCTCTGCCTTTTGGGAGCAAACTGCTGCTGAGTACTTTGTTTACTTAGGAGACTCATTAAATATGTATGATATAGACCTTTGTTAAAGGTAAGGCAAATGATTAAAATGTCACCAACGTTACCTATGTCCAATATAGGTATTTACGCATGATCTAGGTCTATACATTTCCTTCCTATTGTTTGGCTAAAAGCTCGTCCGACAGCGCGGTCACTAGCGACTCGTGTAGTATTTTTTTGTCCTCTTTGCACATATGTGCCGTGATTTTTGTCGGGATTTGTTATTTTTCCCATTACGTCCGGCCCGCGGGGTGTAAAAACAAAAACCGCTAAATGCGTGTCGACTCGGGTTAAACACTTTTTTTTCATTGTTTTTTTTCCTTCTCCGCTCACCATTGTGAATTTGTGAGCCAACAGACGGGCGGCGATAATACGATGTAATGTAAAGAGTAAAGACTTTGAAATGATGGATGTGACGCGAGTAATTCTTTAGAATTGTCAAGATAGTCTTTTATAAAAGAGCGGGTCATTATCGTGATAGGGCGCTTCAGAGAACATCTCACTTTATCCGATTTCAAAGGTATTTAAGACGTGTAAAGCGCGAACCGACGCGTAACGTGTAAGCTATCATTTTTCACATCCTAATCCAAAGACAAGTCTCGTCAAAGGGAGCGCTTATCGCGTCCCCCAATTTATTTCCTCGGGTTTTCCACGTGATATTGTCACGAACATAGTCGTGTCAGACGTGTCATTTCGGTTTTCCGGACGAGTTTTATAAGGCTCAGTATAAACATCAAAATAAATTGTGGTCTTAGCCTCATTTCGTGGAAACACAATTGAAGGACTGTTGTTTCGACAGTTGGTTTGGTTGACGGTCCTTGTTACGATAACGCAACTGGTTTATTTATATTTCATTTCATTTTCTTGATAATAATATTTTATATCCCAGTCCCCTCCGCAACGCAGCCTTCCTTCCTTAATTATGTGTATCTATAGTATAGATAGTTACGTGCAGAAATACGGGAGCATACAACTCACCTACTCAAAAATATGATATAGATTTTATGGTACATACTTATATGAGAGGATTATTTGTATAAGTACATATTTTTGCACATGAGTGTATCTACCTGTAAGTACTGAAAGTTTTGTATATTTGTTAGAACGTGCGTCTAATGAAGTGAGACTTTTTTAATTATTTATGTATGTATACGTGTAGACTTCCACTTTATAACTTGCCATGAGCTGAAATAGACCAAACGCGAAAACGGCTGGAATTAACAAAGCTTATCGACAACTCGCCTAAGTTGAACCAGTGCAAGGCAGACCTCCGAATACCTACACGTAGTTATTGAGGGACTATGGGTTAGTCCTAAATAATCAAGGCACATTGTGAGACGTATTACAATGACTCGTCACTAATAGCGCACTCACGCATGCGAACTAAGCGAGCGTTGATCTGTCCTCTAGTCGTGATCTTACTTACTTCCTCTTCCTAGTACCACTTTAGTTATTAGCGCCGCCTACAATCTACATCAACCGTACAGGTGTAGCGGCAAAAAACGCCCTTCGCCTCATCCAAGGCTGGATCGTGTGAATTCAGTTCATGGAATAGATACTTCACACGTTGAGTGCCAGTTATGTCTCATAAGTCCCACGAGATACCTGCTGCGTATTGCTGACTAATTAATAACTAACAATTCAATTCTACTCACTTCTCATGTCACTTAAATCCCTTTTGTGTTTAAAGAACTTGTAGTGTAGCTAATTTCTCTGTAAGTAGAAAAATAATCTGATTGAAATCGGCTTGGTAGATGTTCTAGGCTCATTATGATAAAAGTAAGTACCTACCTAGAACTAGAATGAATATCGCGGGAAATTAAGGTATTGTTTAATAAATGCGAAATATAAAAACAAATGAAAGCTTTATTGTCTGTCTGAGTGTGAAGTTTCGCTAAGTTTACAGATATTAAAATTTAACCTGAAATTGTTTCAGGTTTTTTTTATCTCGTTCTATTATTATTATATTATATTCGAAAAATCGTTGTTACTATGTCTCAACTTAAATTCCTTGGATATGTTTATACTCTTTTTTTACCAGTGTAACTGTTTCGTTTCATATCAGAATAATCATAAATGAATGACCAGCGGTGTGATCGCGGAACTTTATGTCATCTCCCGTACTAAAAATTACATTAAAATATACCTATCGTAGGTTAGAAAAGTTACGTGATCAACCCCACAGAGTAACTGTACATCGACTGGTAAAACTGATTGCGCAGTCAGTTCCAGAGCTCCATTGAAGATGTCGTTCGCACTCCGCACGACAACAGCCTTTCATTAGAAAGGCCATTCCCGCTAAAGCCGGCGGAGCCTTCGTGGAAATGGGACGTGAAAGGGTTGGTGCAGCAGGAATTAGTGGGCGTTCAGATTTACCCACTCACAAAGGAACTGGCGTCGAATAGTGGAGATCGACTCATTGCGCTGATTTTCATTAATAATATTCGATTGAAGTTCCTTGATGATGTAGAATTTGGTCGGATTTCAATCGGAAAACATGAATTGACGAAACTAGTTCCACCTAGCTTACATTTCAGAAAGCGAGCACAGTTGATTGGAATATATATCATTCTACACAGAGGTTTAATAGTACATACAAATAAACGTACCTATGTTTTATTGTCAGATTTGTAACATATCTATTCTATTGCCTATATATTGTATCGTACATATCGACTGCACAAAAGCTGAACTGTAGGATTATGTAGAGTTCGTTTCCTTGACAACATTCTTAAACCTGTAAACCAGTAAAGGTCAAATTTAGTCGTGATACTAGTTCTATTATCCGCAGGTACGCTGAGTACTGTTGTCTAATTTCGGGACATATGTCCTGGTTCGTTGCCGTTGCCGCTTCCGCGAACACGCTTCGATGGGGACTGATAGACATCGTAATAGGCCCCCAGCGTCACTTGTAACCGAGATAACACATTACTGTAAGAAATTACAGAACCGTTGTCGTTTTGAGAGAGATAGCGTAATACTGTAAGAGAGTTTACGCACCGTGCGTTACCATTTCAAACGTAAATCAAACAAGATTTCCATCGTGTTCCATCGATCTTAATTTTACCCTAGTTTTGTTGTACCTACGGATCAATAATAATGTAATTTTCTGAATTTCAACCTTATTGAATTATTGTAACCGTTGTAAAAATAATCGTTAAAATTGTAGGTACCTATAGTAGATAAAAAGATATATTTCGTACTCAAGTTATGTCGTTATGTAGTTATGCTATGTAGTTAGTTATGGTATGTCTTAATTTTTTTAACCAAAACAGTTACCTGAATGTTATCAATAATGTAAATAATTCTTTCATGTACCATTTAGTTGCTAAGTGCGCTAAATAGCGTGTCTACTGTCTGTGTACGGTAATTCGATGTGTACTGTACAAGGGCGTTAAACTCCTCAATTTATACAATCTCCATAAAGAATAGATATTACACGCGATGACAATTAGCCATTATTAATAAACATTCGGGATGTTTAGGTTAACAATTTTTGACATTCATTGAAAACACTACTTAATACATACGTATTTCAGTTATTTTTCAATTATTAATTTATAGTTTCTGTCGAAGCTTAGGTATGTAGTGGATATGGATTATGTCGATGTTAAGTACCTAATTATTCTGGAGTATTACAACTTTTTCAATGAAACTATGAGTAAATTGCTTTATCATTTATCTTAGGTAAGTATACTTACCTATACTTAATAACAATGTTATAGGGAATAAAATCAGAAGCGGTATAACGACAAATCGTGAAGCTGTCAGGAGTAAAAGTACACGTGCCTAATATTACTATTATTTATTAACTAATAAACTAATATAGAAGTATGTGTTACCAGTATACGTTCAAATTGCGCGTTAGTTTTTAAAGGGAGATACCTACCTAAATATTAGAGACCCTAATTAAATCCTGCTATACTAAGTTCCCCCAACGAATGCTCCCAGAAAGTATCCTTATGGAGTAATTACGAGCAAATGTGTCAACTTTACGAGTTATGCCGGGCCGTTCACCCGAATGACCTATTTACACGTCATCATTGGAGATATTATCACGGCTATCTGACTCTCGTTTCACTACATTTCAGAAGTGACAGTGATAATATCAGGCGATAGGCGAGTTCAAAGCCTGTTCATAATCTACTGAGAGTACGCATTTATGAACTGGCTTATATATCTACTAACAAATCTGTATATGTCCAACGAAACGAAAGGCACTTTAAACAAGTAGAAAATAATTTGGTGTATCAGGTGTAAAATTCTTGAAATTTTTACTTATAAAACGATTTAAATTATTTTAATCGCGTATATATTGTGGACTAAAATTTGGTTTGAAGGATCATAATAATTTATGGCTAGGATTCTCATTATGTTACTTAAACTACATAAAAGTACCAAAATTTAAATTTTAAATTAAATACCTATACTTATATAAGTTAACTTACTTAATTATCATCCGTTATTTTCTTAAGGGTCCTTATAAGGTAAAAAATGCTCATCTATTTAGCCCATATTCTGTTAAATAGACAAGTTTATTGATATTTTATCAATGTTACTATCTAGAACAGGACTATTGCGACCTAATGACATAAATTTTAAATCTATTTATTGCATTTTTCATTTAAATGTTTTGTTTCAAACATCACTCCAAATCGACCATTTTCGAGCTAAAATCTACTTTTTTCCGCTTAAATTCTACTACACGCAAGAAAATCTAAAAAAGACAATGTTACTATCTAAAACTTTAATAAAATCATATTATCCAATAATCACTTTATTGGTATTAGCAATACTTTTGTCAAAATTTGAAATCAAAAAAAATTAAAACTTGTAAGGCCTCTTAAACTATACATTTAAATAGTAACTATACAAAAAGTAAGTAAAAAGGTAATTTTCCATTAGGTACATTCACGTTGTTTTCCTAATGGCACAGATTAACAAGCTACTACATCAAATGCTCAGACGGTTCACACGGGACAAACGTACAGGCCGCTAGTTGCATGAATCGGCCCAACCCTTCACATGCCGGATTCGTCACACACGCATCACAATCAAATCGTTTCACCACGACGAGGCTTAGACGAAGAGCCTATTAAACTGTCAATGGCAGGGGTCATAATGGAGCGCGTGCGCCGCAATATAGCCTACATAAATCAGCTAATTAACCCTCCCAGTCCTTATTAACCACATAAATTTCACGGTTCGCGCACTCGAGATGTTATGTGGGTTTAATATGCACCGCAGTCGATGCTTGAAGGGTGGCTGACAAGCGGTTTACGGCGATGTGCGTTCCCTGAAAACTCTTACTGAACATACTAAATGTGATTATTCAGTATACATGTTCGCATAAACATTTGTACAATTAGGTGCAAAAATTTGGGTGCACGAAACTAACTCAAAAATATACCTAACATTTTCGTCGCTGAATTAAAGTTTTGATATATATTGGAGGATTACTTCAATACACGTTTTTTTCACTTAGTTGTACTTCAATTAGTTTTGATGAATAAAATTAAAAAATTTCGCTTTAAAAATTTCGCCGGTTTTGTTTTCTTTTTGGAGCCTTCTTCTTTATTCTTCATATGTAGATCAACAAAACACATAGTTCAAGTGTCTTCCTTAGATGGCGGTTTAATTAAACCCTTGCGAGCGGAACAACAGAATGAAATCCTAAAGGTTTTTTAGGACCTACATGAAACCCTTCGTCTACAAGGCGTGACTTGTGGTCGGACCTCTACTTAGATACTGACTTACAACAGGGTTTGTACTAACGATCTAGTCAATCTTCAAGTCGTTACGGAAACTTTAAGCGAAATCTTTGTTTTTCTTGTTTAGTGGGACTGGTTTTGGCCTGAAAATATATGCATTTGTGTTTAGTATAATGCAAGATTTTATAGTCGCTATTAGATAGAAAATATTATTTAACTTAGCGTGGTTGGCACCAAACCGTCTAGTCTGTAATCATATTTATAAGTGGTGTTCGTTAAAATCTACTTGTATGGAACGTTTGACAAGTTTCTATGGGATGACATTGACAGCTACCTGCGGGCTGCGCCATATTTGACGTCGATCGGTCTTTGTAAATTGTGCAAGGTGACCGGTTATGCAGGACCGTTTGTAAGCGCTTTTTTTTCAGGAATTACTTTAATTTTTATGAAATGTATATTATATTGGGGCTGAAAGCATTGGCAGAGAACAAAACGGAATGGCGATTACTCCACCGACAAGAGCTAGGCTCTTAAATATATGATGATGATGTATATTGGGGTAATAATTCTGTCTTTGACAAATTATGGTAATTTGAGGGGCCTTAATTTCTAAACGTTACAAATTAAATTTAAACTAAAACTAAACTAAAACTATAGATAAAAAAATTGCCCCAGATCGCTGCCAGGCAGTAGTGTGCCAAGAAGGCTGGCAGCATTGCCACGTATGGCAATGCCGATCCTCTGGGCGTTCAGTTGAATCTAGCCTTTAAACCATTTACCTACCTAGTCATTCGTGAAATCTTTATTAAATTACCAACGTTTCCAGACAGTTCTAGGTACCTACTTACTAGTTTTGCGCTAGGAACTTGTCGTCGCTTTCAGGGCATCTTGCGCAGCCATGCATACCCTAATACGAAACGTAAGTAAACTAGAGGATACGATCACTTACATCCCAGCCATCGAGTCGGTATCGCATGGATGCCGCCATTACGGGCCCCATAAACCGGCGGAGTCCCTCGCTTATCGGATCGCACGCCAGATGGCGTATATGAGTGCTAATTTGTTGGGGATGCTCGGATGCTCCATACGTTATTTAAAAGCTATAGTGGTTCACTATATTGTAATTTGTGTTAGAAATTAAATTGAATTATTGCAACCAATAATTGACTGACATATTCCGAGAGTACTCCCAATGATTTACTTACCTATAAAAATCTGTAGGTACCTATATTTCCAGGAACGTCACAAGTTCAGAATTCAAATTTGCAATATTTCGTAACATCTGTTTTGGTAAGAATATTTTTCCAAAAAAGTGTATTCGTAAGAGACAGGTTATTTTGCAGTGAATTTAGTACTTACTAAAACTATTTTTAACCGGTGACCTGCGGTTTGAACAACCAACTACATTTTATAATTACTTTCGTGAGTCGAAATGATGAGAAGATAAATTACTAACGCGGTATCCGTAATCCAAATTAAGCAAATTTTACTGTTACTCGCCCACGAATGACAGTCCCAGAGGCTCATAAATCACTAACTTACGCAACAGTATAATTATAATAACTTCAAATTATGAAAGCCTTTGAAGAAATGTACAAAACTTGTTTTTGAAGTCCGAGTGCAACTTCACTGAGGCCGATGACTAGTCAAATTAAAAACAGAAGAGGCGAGCGAGAAATGAATGTTATTGTATTAAAGCAATTTATCAAAACGTCCGCCAGCCATTATGGCGGCCCGTTCTATACTCAAAACTTGTCTAATGAGAACTCTTGGTCCCACTGCTTTTTAAACTCGCTGTACCGATCTATTACACGAACTAACTTGATGGGATTAATGTTACTTCTTATGAGTCTTATGACACTCTGTCTACGTTTCATGACTCAACTTTAATCCTACAGTAGGTATACTTACATAATAAAAGCTGGCATCTAAAGTGCTGCTGTTCTTGATTGTAATATGCCCTTTTATCGGAGCTTCACTGTGAAAGTAAATGACAGTGCGATCAATGGCTGGAAATCTTGCGTGACCAAGATAAAAGTGTATGCGTTTTGTTTCAATGCGCGTGTGTGCTCTGATACCGACCATTAAGTATTAACATTATAAGAACCCTCTTCCTCTGGGGTCGGATGATAGGGTCGATAAACTCGTGTGCATTCAGCCGAACTACCCAATCACGGCAATATATATATATATTAATAGGTGATTTAGAGCGCACAAAGATTCATTCAATCTCAATGTACCTTAAACCAATTTAGATTCAGCGCGTGCTTTGAATAAGGTTTACGTGCTAGTTACCGAAATAGTATAACTAGTCATATGACTGAAACCTTCCAGTCTGAAGCCAAAAATAAGCTGGACGTCAGAAAAACGAATACTAAGAAAAATGTAGACTGAGTGAGCAGAACTGTCTAACACAGGAAAGCCATTAGTGCTTTCATATACTGTCTAAATTCACAGCGCTGAGTTTATTATCCGCAACTACTCTTCATGATAAATTAAAAGTAACATTTTGCCGCGTACCTTCTGGCATTCAGATAAAACACATGGGTCACGTAGAAATAATTGTAAAAGCAGTCGTCTCGTGTTCCTGCCATGAAATCGTTTTATCCCCAGAGCAAATTACGTTATCTACGTAGTTACGCTGATGGGGTGAATGTGAATTTCACATTTTATGTTACTGTATGAATGCTCACCTAATTCTTGGCTTGCAGGAGCAAATCATCATTGCTATAAATGGGGTTTTAGAAGAGACGTAAGCTTCATATCGTGTGGAAACACGGCGCCTTCACCGCCATGCATAATGCAGAATAATTTAGTCAAATGATTCTGTTTCACCTTAACTATTCGATTTGTGGCCTCACGTTGGATGTTAATATGGTTCCGAAATTAATATTCAGGGGTATAGATTTTCGATTTAATGAGATAATTTCAACTAAATTAATTAATTTTTATTTATTTATTTTATTGAAATATAATTTAACAACATAACAGCTTAAGCCATGGCGTTGATAAACTTGAATGTAGGTATCTTAATCTATTAAGAACTAATTACCATCAAATTATAAAAATATATATAACGTACATTTTGTGACACTACTAATCGTAGGTATATTTTCTCAAAGAAACTTAAAATTAACTGCAATAACTAATGAAACTTAAAATTTTAGAACAGGAGCTAGGCTAGGACATATCTGTTGTCATTTTTGTAGAAGGAAATCACAATTGACACGTCGTAACGCTCGTTCGTAAAGTTACAAAATTACCTAGCTCGCACGTCTCCAGTTTACCTAGGTCGAGTCTAAGTACTAAACTGCAGACATTCATAAAGGTATTAAGCCAGTTTACGGCTAATCACCGCTCTGACAGTAGAGCTGTTAGCACAGATAGGCTGAACACGCTCACAACAAGGCGAAGTCTTTACTGGAGGCTCGTTAGAGACTCTTATGCAGTTCGCATTGCATAATCCTACTGCATTTCTTAACATACGCTTACACATAAATATAAACTCTGTTTTGTAGACAACAAAGTTCTGTGTCCAATAATACGATTAAGAATGATGGGAGCTTATGAAAATGAGCAATTAAAGTGTTTCCATTGCAGTCTGTTTGCGAACAAAGCGCGAGTTTGAATACGAACTGCTTTGAGCAGAGTTACCTAAGCGGCCTACGCTATTTGTTACCACAATCGAAATTCTTTTTTCGTTAATTGCACCATTAAGCAGTAACTAAGATATATATCATGAATGGGCTTTACCGAAGAGATGCGTACGAGAAAATATGTATATTTTATAATACTAACAATACAGACAGCCAGTTTTAACGTACAGCCGAGTTGCACTTTATTCCATATAATGAGTTTAATTTTACATAATACGCATATCATACACGTATTAATTTAAATCATTAAATAGAATAAGGTGACAACTGTTAATCTGCAAATCTCTTTTTAGACGAAAATAATCCTCCCTATTATCTAGTTCATTGTATTTGGAACCGTAAACACAATTATACTCTCTTATTTTCACCCGCTGTACCTAGTCAACGGAAAGCTGTTCGTTTTAAACTAGGTTTATTCCGATCACAAATTACACTACTTCCTTTTCGTTTTGCAGTTTTCTGCCCCACGACTTTTGTTAAGCGCTTCCATTCAAGCGTAAAATTATAATAATCCAATCCGACAAAGCTTTCCGCTCAAATATCTTGATTCAAGTTTTTATTACTGTAAAAATATTTGATGTTCTTAAAGAAATTACGGTACGGCGCGGTAGAGGTATTTTCTCGTGCCTCTTTTACAAAAGGCCTTCTTACATGCTTCTCTAAATTAAATGTTTTAATAGGTTCACTTTATTTTCGATTCTTTAGTAAGGTTTTAGTAGTATTCTTGTTAAAATCGTGTTAAATTCCTAAGAAGAATGCTACTAAAACCTTAATTAGGTGTTTTATTCTCCAAGTGAAAGGTAATCAGTATTGTATGCTTAGATTGCTCAGTTTCTTTTTAGTATTATTCACTCTTACCTTTTTATCTTTATGTCGCACCTGGCCATAAAGTGGCAATTAACGCACGCTACGCGCGCGGAAATCACTTCTTGTCCAGTTGGAAACATAAAATGTTGTACTTACCACGCGGTAATAAAAAAAACCATCAGATCACACATTTATCGCCCTTGCCCTTGGCTCGAGCGTCAAATGTTTGCTTTACCGCCCTTGGTAAGTAATGTAGAGTAGTAGTTGGTAAGTGAAGTACCTACTATTAAACCACCGCCAGTCACTTAGGTTAATTTGTTTTTTTTTTGTCGTAGATCGGGCAGAGGCGCAGCGTACGCATGTTCCGAAGGCGAAGGCAATGCTCCCAAGTCGTGCTGCGGGCGGCCTCCTCTCCGGCTGTGCGTGCTATTCCTCGGGGTCGTCGGCGCATGTCTGGTCGCCGCGGGCGCAGTATTGGGCGCATTGAGGCCGCACCCTAAAGCGCCGCTCACATTACTACTACTAATGATAGGTAAGACATGGCTACACCTACCTCTTCTATTATGTATGTCGGGAGGACCAGCAACTTGCTGCATATTAGCCGCGACTGTCGCGAGTCGCGCGACTCACGAATTCTTGTCTCGCACATCAAACAATATGATTTTCTTTTTTACTGCTCTAGAGGTTTAAGGAACCGCATTTACAATTCGTGCTAAAACCGTCCTTCTTGCCTACGCGTACTTTTCCTTGTCCAAATCAGGGAAATTTGCGGGAGATTACTCTTTTTCTTCGATCATTGATTAATATCTTCTAGCTTTCTAAAAATACTGACACACTGCCATATTATAGTAACAATTTACAAGAACTACTCAAGTTGTTAGGGTATTACAGCTAGTCATGCGCTTAATCAAATTACCTAACCTCGCAAATTGCGCGTGAATAATTGCTTCTAGTTTCAATTACTGCACAAATAGAGCCACGGCATGTCAGCAACATAACAATGCCTGAAGTTAACATAATGTTTAATACAATATTATAAGTAACTTATTAACTTGATCGTTCTGATACAAGGAAACCGATGCCTTTTCCGCGGTGAAATAAAATTGCCCTTTTGAATAAAGCCCTTTACACTCAGTCTTTGATCATTTAACAGTTCGCAACTCGTTTCACGCTTAACTAAGCCGAACTAGACTTTTTATTTTATCGTCGATTAAAACTCAGTTATCC
Organism: Cenopis cana; assembly: GCA_951800055.1. Classification (NCBI taxonomy): domain Eukaryota; kingdom Metazoa; phylum Arthropoda; class Insecta; order Lepidoptera; family Tortricidae; genus Cenopis; species Cenopis cana. Next base: position 10,114,775 of record OX637482.1, on the reverse strand, counting down.
GGTTCGATGGTCGGCGAATAATATGAAAGTAGGTGACAAACCGTCAGCCGCCTCCAATTTTGCGTGCCTATGCTTTCAAGAGCCGTCCCGTGTTCTAATATTCATAAATTCGGCCAAACGGCTTTATGGCTACGTAACAAATGGCGGTAATTAACCGTGAAACAATCTGGGAGCTCATCTGGTATTCGCCATGCATATGACAATAACAAGTCTGGCCGAAATCTCATTACATCATTCACAAAGTCGCGTCCTCCCTTCAACGGGCGAAGTTTTCAATTAAACTTCAAATGAGTTTTGGAGCGGAATTAATTGGATTTTCATTAGCGTTAGGGACAAATGATGTTGTTGTTACAGGCAAGCGATCTATTGTTGCGTCGACGGGGCAATTTGTACATGTCAGTCAGTTGCGAACTCCACGCATCCATCCGTCGCGCGACGCGCCGATTACGCTGCGGATATTATACGTATACGTACACCCACGCACGCTCCGTTGCCTAACTATCAATTTAGCTCTTTATCACTTAGCTTAAGATACATAATGTCAGAACACGCGCCCACCGTACAGACACGGGATCATAGCGAGACATATTGCTCGTGAGCACGAGTAAAAGCAATTAAGAACAGTTGCTAAAGTTACGGCAGTTGTTATTCCGTGTCAAATTATTTAGTAATTATTGCGATACAGCGCTAATTATTTGAAAGCGTTTGTGGGGGAGAGATTATAATTTGTTGATCAGATTCCTAAAATAATTCCTATTCCTATAAATAAACAGTTTAAGTATTCTGGCTTTCTAATAAACCTATATTATAAATTGACGGCAAACTAAAAATAAAAAAATACCTATGTAATTCCTACAGTATGCAAAAAGTATTTTGTTTTGCTTTAGTTCTAAAAAGACGACGAAGTAAAGAAAGGCAGTAGAGCATTCCAATCCTTCTCACTGCTAAACAGGGATCCTCTGTTCAGTTATAGGTACCGGGCTTATGACCTGCAATCGCTGGTTATCTACTACTCTTCTTATTTTAATAACTTATTTAATCATTTAAAACAAATTAAAGATGAGCGTTGACCGATAAATCCCAGTAGTTTACGATACTCATACATAATTATACATGTTTACGTATCTATTTATGGCCCTTCCCTATGCTCAGATTCCGCAGTACGAAGTAGTTTGCTATTATGGGCCTTCGAAGTAAGGTGATTTTAACATGCTGTTACTCATATTTCAGGTATAGGCGTCGTGCTAGTAACAGCCGCGGGGCTGGCATGGCGGCTCGGCGCCCGCGACGCGCCTTGCGCACTGCTCGGGCTGCGCCGGACCTCGTGTCGGCGGCTCGTCCCCCGGCTGCCACCGAGCTACGCAAGACCCCACCACCCGTATGCGGCCATGCTGTATCCAGAGTTCCATTATCGGCCACCCCCGCCGACCTATCAAGCGTCTATGCAAGAGTATAGACTCAGGTATGTTTTCATCTACGGATATTCAAATCAGCCACTGACCCACCCCATTCCAATAACGACAAAAAAAGGAAAAGAAATGAAGACACTACTTTGGATTTTATTTCTATCGAGGAAATTTTAAGCAGTCATGTTTCGGCTGAAGTCAGAAACAAAATCGAAAATATAAAGAAGAATAATATATCTGAAAATCAATCCCTATTATTTCCTCGTCTGGGCAAAACAGCGTTTCAAAGAACGCGATATTTCTCGTTTTAGGGCCTTAACGACGTCTAGTTGTTGCGAATTTTGGAGTCAACATAAACTAGAGACGAATATCGAGGTGAAAAGTGACAAGTTGTGAACCACATAGCTAGCAGGGTAGAAGCGAGCTTGACGCACACCGAGTAATAATGAAATATTCGCAGAAAACGTATAACCGCAATGTAGAATGTTTCCGAGGGTATATACAACAGCTTTTTTTACTATTTCTTGAATTATTAATAGATATTAATATTCCGTTCATTTGTTTACCGATAAATATCTTCCTGTAGTCGTTCCTTCTTGAGTGAGGATCGTTGGCAATGGGTATCAACTTGGAGTGCACGGACTACCCCCTATTCCGGTCGGCTGGCGACAGCTCCGCAGCTGCAATCTTGTCCGGAGACTTCAACTGACCGGAACATCTGGTTGGTTTACTGAATAAAACATCGGTTTTTAAAATATACTCAAAATATGCTTGTATTGGCTGACGGGTTAAACTTTTGCTTTGTTTCATTGGAAATTTTTATCGTTACTTAATAGCGTCGCGTGCGCAACTGATAAAAAATTTAATAAGTGATAAGAAGACACGGTGTACGATATATCCGGCGTTAACAGAGGTATTAAGAAAAACTACTGATGCATTACCCGCATTTAAGTCAACTATTAAGATAAATAGCGAGCACCCCGCTGTTACTAAGGTCGAGCTAAGTCAGAAGAATTGTAAAGTATCCGGAGAAAAAGCTCACTCTGCGGGGAATCTTGCTACATCGTATAAACGTTTAGTTATTTATTCTATGGTGTTTGTTAAAAACGTTTCGTGGAATTCATGCTCGTAAGATAACGATTTTGCTGCTGCTTCTTTTGTTTTTGATCCATAATATCCGAGTATCGTAAAAAAGTACTTTCGTGGATAGAAAAAAATAAAATATATAAGATCTCCAAGGCACTATAGGGCTTCTTGTAATTTCTGTTGTACATAGCGACTAACCAAAATTGTCTCGCCTCGCCTGCCGTCCTAAGCAATATTGTAGGACAATTATCTGTCCATCAACCACTATGGGTCTGAGCTAATGCTATAATCTGCCTTTGAGCAAAATTTGATATTTACTATGATGTTTTTCATCGTTTCAGGTTACTTCTCTTAGACAGAAGTGCGCCCGCGGTGTCACCGCCCCCCACGTACAGATCAAACTCAGCCAGTCTAGTCAGGTATAATTCTACTTTCCACAATCTAATCAAATTATCATCATCATCCTCCTAGCGTTATCCCCTGAAAGAGGTCCGGGCTCGGCTACCTAATCCCAATTTGGCGTAGGCACTAGTTTTTACGGAAGCGACTGCCATCTGACCTTCCAACACAAGGGGAAACTAGACCTTATAGGGATTAGGCTTGTCATGTGAGTGGGCAACTTGACTGTAAGAAGTTCTCAAGCCGCCCGAAGGCCTCTAATCGGAAGATATTCATTACTGGACAAAGCTCACAAGAATTTCTACTAATTCCACTCGTGTGTTACTGGTCCAAACCTGACTCCGGTCCTGACTTGGATCGAATGAATTCCGGCTGCCGAGTTGCGGCCTTGTACCAGTTCATGCTTCGAAGACGTCGTCAAATCAGGCCCTGTAATATGATGGTTATCTTTACAGAGGGTCCACTGGTGCCGCGTGGTGTGGCTCCGAGTACAGCGGCCCGCCCTCGTACCGCGCGCCCCGCGCTGACCCCCCTGTCACAGTGTCCGACGCCCTGCCCCTCTCCCCCCACGACCTCAAGTACGCCGAAGACACCCTAGAAGCCTTACCCAAAACAGAACAAGAGAAAGATCGCGACGAACACCTCGTCACCATAGTACACACAGATGCGCAACCAGTGATCGTCACTGTCTCTGGTTCGACGGCTCTTAACGATTCGCACATCCAACCGCCAACCGAAATAGATATATTGGCACATTTATAACGAACCACATTGTTAGTACGTGACGCGTGTGATTCGATGTGAACAGTGGACATAAAGCGAAAAGTGATTATTGTACCTCTTGTGTACTATTTTTGTTATGTTTTTTAAGTTAATCTAAGGTTACGTTTGAAAATCGAGCTTTAGTTCAGTTTGAAATGGTTTTGTATTTTGAAATAACAATTCAATTCAATTTGAATAAATTTAACTTTTAAAACGTAGCTGAGCCGGACAAATACTGCAAAGCAGACTGATTTTATGTTGGTTATCTTATCAAAGTTCGAGGAATATTGACTGTAATGAATACAAACCATGGTTATTAAACAATATGATAAGCTAACCAGTATAATAGGCGTGTTTGATAACATTAAACAAAATCGTCGATAAGTCTGTTCGTTTGCATTCTGTGGCTGATTTCACGTACCTTTATGTAGATAAGTTATGTGTAAATATTTAAAAAGTACGACGAATGTCTGTTTAGTTTAATTTAGGTAAATTTATTACCTTAAGGACCATATTTCAATCACCAACCAAGCAATTATTCAATAGATAGAACGTAATTGTGTATATGGAATAGTAGTCTGTGTGGAGATTGGAAAATAGACCTTAAACCATGTGCCGTGTAAATAAAATGATAGATACAAATAATTAGCGCTAATTGTTCAAAGATCAATTAATTATTTAAACCAAATCCTTTGCTGTAATTGTACAAGATTGAATACAGTGTTATTTTATAATCGTGCCAATGGTTTTCCTATGTGTATTGTAAATATTAACAAATAATTTTAAAACCCCAGATCTCACAGAACTTGGCCAAATGAGTAACATATTGTTTTTTATATGTTCTACTCTACCACGCCTAACAACGAGTACCTACCTAAGTAGTATTTTTTTCATTAGTATTTCTTGATCCATTTACTGTCGTTACCTTCTTCTATTTTGCTCCGACCGAGCGCTGCAGAATTACGCTCTCCGAGACTGATCGAGGTAAGCAATATGTTACTTTATTGGTTACAACAATGAGTTCGTAATAAAAATATGTATCATCCCAAAAAAATCTGTAACTTTTATTTTTGTTTATTAACATTTTCGTCTGTTTTATTTAATTACCTCTTTGTTTAGTCAGGTTTTTTGAATTTTAGTACTTTTCCCTAACATACCTACGTTTGGAAGAACCGAAATTGTAAACAAAAACCTAAAGTTGATACTAAATACCAGTAAAGTTTTAATTTAAGTAGGTATGATGTGTACCATTAATTTTATTATTTAATCAATCACTGTACCTACTGTTACTGTTAACAAATTGTAACGTTATAAATACATAATTATTATATCGTTCGTTAGGATGTTGTAAATAAAGTTATTTGTATAATAAGAAATAAATAAAGATCTTTAGTGAATGGACGTGTTGTTTTTATTTAAAACAAACGGATTTATTTTAAACAGATTCGGTACAATCGACGATACGAATTCCAATTTCAAATGATTCAGTTTCATGCATGAAAAGCAGCGGTATTTACTTTTCCACCATACGCTGTTTAAAAGTAAACAAAAGCTGTGGTTGTTACTAAAGGATGAATTCCGTACAAATTTGTTCCGTTCTAAATGTAAATCGAAGTTGCGAGCGGCGGAACAATGGTCCTCGGTAATTATATTGTAAAGCAATTTTGTCACGAGCCAGGACGCCGAACCGGCAAAATGAAAATCGGACCAGATTAATAAAACGCCGGCACAATGGAATAGTAATAAACCAAGAATTATGAATGAATAAAATTTCGTAATGTCTCGATATTACCCCGCATACATATTTGACTCCCCTGGCAGTAAAAGCATGCGGTCATAATTCCTCGATGTAGTCGACAAAGTAGTTTGCAAATAATGTACGTTACATCATAAAACGAAGTTGACCAAAGCGTCTCTCTCCGCTCGGCAGCCTGTGCTCTCCGAAACTTCGCAATATAGCCCGCGCAAATACTCTTCTTTGATTTAAAGACCGCACTCTTGTCGTAAATTTAGTTCATAAAATGACGTTACGTGGTTCATTTGCCGCAGTTGGCGCAAACTTTTCCTTCTCCTGCCGTGAAAATTATACATTTCTGAGTTTTTTTGCGCTCAACTCATTTCCAACTTTGTTCTGGCGGTGATTTATTTATTCGTTAACTCAAATACTCATGTCTAATTATGAGAATGTTGAAAACTCATCATTGCTTTACGAGTTCATTATACGTACCGATAAATGAACCAATGCAAATAAAAAAAGGGCTATTTAGCTCATTACCTATTTACCCACTACGGAAATATGTAGGTATCCACTACGGAATTAAAAAAAACCGGTTAAGTGCGAGTCTGGCCAGCGCACCAATGGCTTCGTACCAAATTTACCATTAGCCCACTGGCAAAAAATAAGCTTTTTAAGGATTTTTGATGGTATAAAAAATATGTATGCTGTAAGTAGGTACTTAACATATGTATACATTAATTAAGCAATTAAAATCAAAACTTTCGCTCAGTAAACTCCGGAGAAAGAAGAGGGTAAGTAACGGTATTTTTTTGATATTTTAAGCATCAGAATCTGCAACTCAGTATAAAGTGAATCCTATTTTAAAATTTGGTCAAATGCGACCTACATAATTCCTTTTAACAGTAAAATTCTCGACACTTAACTATTTTGCTGAAAAAAGGGAATCCCCAAACAATTGTAACGTTGTACAAAGTTGTACATTAACTTTCTGTACCTATATTTCAGGGAATCTTGCTGTCAAATCATTTAGGCGGAATGTGTCGAAATTATGTGGGCATGAGATCCGATTACTTGATAAGTAGTGATCGATGTATGTGAGGGGCACTGCACGCTTCTCACTTTATCACTACTCATACGTAGGTATCTTACGTTTGTCTTGTTATGAAAACTCGTTGACTATGATCGATTTGCTCTTTGCGAAGGAAAATGAAATGAATAGGGTGATAATGAGATATTAGTACTTATCTGTACGTAAATGAACAAATTACCTACTATATTCAGCCCGAATTGTGATCTTGTGAATCGCGATATACCGTGTGTTACCGGCAAGCGGGCTTTTCTTTAAGTTGGGTATTTAAACGTAGTTTCTTAACCGAACCATGTGCTTAATTTTATTATTTAACCAAGATTTCTGTCAAAATTTTAAATTGACTAAACTCAGTACAAATGACAGCTCTTAGTGTTTACTATGACGTTATCTTAAGCAGTGCACGTAGTAGGTACAGTCAAGGGCATCAATATGTATACATATTTTCACCTTATTCCATTGTAATGAAGTTCAAAAATGTATATATATTTATGTCCTCGACTGTACATTGAAGGTGCGGAGTTAGAAAATTTAATTTTGCAGTTAATTCACATAATTATGATTTTCCAATACATGTAATGTAAATAATTGCTAATGGAACATATTAATATTCAGTTTCAATGAATGCCCGCTTGCCGGTAACGCACTCTAGTTAAATATATGCTGCTGTATGTATTATGTGCCGTTTAGATTAGTAGAAAGTTCAAAACAACAAAATACATTCAATTACAATATCACCGCTACGTTTATTGGGCGACGAAGGAAAAGTTTGTGCACTAAAATTTCAAAATATTGGATATGGATGCACGGCGCGATCCCCGCGGGGCGTACCTAAGCGCATCCGAGCGCACCGAATATGCATAACCAATACTTCCTCTTCCTATGCAAACTTAAATCGTTTTCGGCGAAAGGTTATTTTGCTTTTAGATGCCGACTTTGTGCTCAGAGCATGCTAATACATTAAACATAAACGATTCTAAATTAACCACAAACTGGGGGTAGTATTCAGTGCGTCGTGTCTGCTTTGACTCTATTCCTATCCTAGATAAGAGTGTAATGACTGGAAATTAAGACTAGGTGGCGCTATTATTAATTCCGTCAGTTTTCTTCTAAGATGAACAACCATGGTTCCTATCGTCATGTTTTCCGACTTCCAGCTAAGTGAAAAACTAGATAGAACATATGAAATTCGGCTTTTGTATAGCATAAAGTGATCTGATGCTGCCTTGCACAAAAGATCCCATTGGGTCGAAGTGCATCCGCAAGGGCCCTCATCTAGATAAGATAAGATAAGTTCTGATGCTGCCACGTTTGGGTTTCAAACTATTTGTTTGACACACACACACACACACACACATAGGGGTGAATATTTACAGGAAATGTGCGAGGATGTATTAATATATACTATTTTACTCACTATCCTTTCTACACACTTTACTCACTGTCCTTTCTACACACTTTCATCTACTGCTACGTATATCCAATATATAATATTAAAGAAAGAAAGAGTCCTGAACCTGACTACCAGTCCTGTAGTAAGGAAGTTCGCGTATATGGCGAATTTTAATATTTTCGCATGAAAGTATAATCTTATAAGTAAGATTTCTAGACTTGGGTGGACGTCCCTCTCATGATACAATTTCCATCTATGATTACAACAATTTGTCATGTAGTTAGCCCTTTCATTTGAAACGCCACTCGATAGGTTTCTAAAAAAATGCCTATTTTTTATACAAAAAAATTATGATTTCTAGCTGGAAATCGTAGATACCACGTGACGGCTGTCCGCCCAAGTCTAAAATACTTACCAAGAATCTTACTACACTTTCCCGAAAAATCTTCATTTTCCATACACTCGACTATAGTGAGGTCCTGGATTAAAATAAGTTTCCTATGAAGATTACTGGAAATGCTTCAATCTCATCTCATCAAACACCATTCATCGGCCGAGCTGGACATACTTAGATTTATTTATTTCATTTCTAACCCTATCTTCCCCCGGCTAAACACGTCACCAGCAGCGCCGCGTATTTCATCGGCCGGACGTCCCGGCATAACTCACAAATACCGGAATCGACCATGCCGTTATACGGAATGCTACTGAGCAAATTTCGGTATTTATGAAATTATGAGTCGAATATTTTTCATCAGCGTAATGCAAGCTATGCTTAGAGATCGGTAGTGGGGAACTTTACCCGTTGAGGAAAATATTTATGTTGCTATTAACTTTTCCAAGGCGTAGGTATAAATAGTAGCTAGGAGCTAGGAACACGCAGACTTGCTTTTTAAATTATGCCAGTTAAAATATAATAAGTCAGTTACTGAACTTCAAAAATTACGAGACTAGAAAAGGTACTTAGGTATTTAGAAATTTATTTATTTATCGTATGGCAATTATTTAGAACCGTGAGATCTTCAAGAAGACAGAAATAAAAGAACTATTTAATTTGATTGTGATCACAAGAAAATAAAAAGAGTTCACACAATTGAAGACGCCTCGTAAACTCATAACCACCCAGAACCCAGTTATTCAGTAGATAATGGTAAACTGTTATTCAGAAGCTCTTTCCGTTATCGCCTCTTTTTGAGGCATTTGGAACTAGGTAGGTACTACTTAAGGCTACTTATTTGAAAGCCACTGACCTAAATGTAACAAAAGTACCTTTATCTACGATAAAACTTACGATCTATAACCGCCCTAATCCTTCCAAAGTTTATAACCCTGCCGGAGCCCAACTTTCATTTCGCAGAGTATTTGTCATTGTATATCTCGCCGAACATAAACTAGATATACCTAGTTGGCGAGAGGACGGCCATCTGCAGAATGAAAGAACTATCTTTAAGGCCATCGATGGTCTTTACGTTCCCATTTCATTTCAAGATAAACGTGGCAGAGGCAGACCTTTGGTACGCTTTCAGTTGGATAACTTGAGCCTCAAATGTGACTTATACTAGACGGGCAGGGTCTCACGGCGAGGTAAACCTACTCCGGAGAATTGAACGGTTCTCTCTAAGTAATAAAACAGAGCATTTATTTTAGTTTGTTTTTAGGTAGCTAGAACACATTTTACCAAGATTGGTAAGTGGTAAGACTGTCTCCAATAAAATACCAAATTTGGTACCTGTTTACATCGTGCATTTGTACCCACGTAACCTACCAATGTTTGTGCCAATTAGGTACTAATATGTATTATAATTTAGAGTTTGTTGTTATGTTTGGATGTATGTTACGCAATGAATACGAACATATTGTAGGTACACAACCCACAATAAATCATCTTTTGCCGAAGACATACAATTAAACGGGCAAGTTACAATAATTACATGTATTGTAACTTTGTAGCTGCTTAGAAATGATATAATCATATTTTTATTTTCTATCACGATTTAAATTCCACCAATATATCAACAGGGCATAATACTAATTATCTATTTATCATTTTATTTTATTTTATTTATTTAGGAACAACAAACAACTGTACAATATGTTTTACAATAGGTATTATTTTAGGTATTATTTTACGAGTATGTACCTACAGTCAACAAAGTTATCCACAAGTCACACAATGTAGATAGGACATGTTACGCTAGTAATTAAAGTTAATAATATATCTGTAAAGTGCTGATATTTATGAAGTCTATTACAAAAATCCAACAGTCTTAACAAATTAATTAATTGATTAGTTAGTTAATTAAACATTATCTAGTGTAAATACTATAGAGAAAAAAAAACATAAATAAGTCATGCCCACCATGAAATTCATCCGTTTGTGAAAATTCTACAAAATTCACGAACAGAATATTCTAGCTGCCTATCTTTATTAATACGCTTAAAACTTGCTTCCTCATCGATACGAATTGAATTTGGCCGTTCCAGAAACCTTTTATAAAAACAAATAGCTCACAGGCGAGTGCTTATTCAGCGCCATTAGCGGAGCCGACGAGTCAATAAATCATTTCTCGGCATATCGGCATCTCTTGTCGATTCCATTCAATAGCGATTTACCAGAAGCGGCGCTATACTGGCTACAGCTCCGCAGCAGGACTACGGTCCACTGACCGATGACTGCATAGTTGAGACACTGCACACTTTTTTACTACGTTTGATTTTTTTTGTTAATGTTTGAATTTTTATGTTGATTTTATTCTAAATTAATTAGTCTCAATATTGTTGGTTTGTCTATTGCAGTATGGAAACTCTCCTACACTTACTTCAAAATGATTTTCTACTTTTTAGTTCGTTCGCTATTAAAGCGTGTTTTTTTAGTTTTTTTATTCTATAATTTATTTTAATTTATTGTTTGTAGGAATTTAAGCGGAAAAAACCGGTTTTAGGATTAAAATTGACGATTTGGGGAGATGTTTGAAACGATATTTCTTAATAAAAAAAAATTACACTTAATCTTCATGCCATTAAGTCGCAATAGTCCTGTTCTTAGTAGCATTGAGAAAAAGTCAAGATACATCAATTCAAACAGAAAATGGCCTAAATAGATGAGTTTTTAATTGATAAGGACTCTTAAACCCATCTGAGGCTAGAAGATTCTACAGTGTTGCGTAATAAAATGTAAAATAAAATGTTATAAGCTTTATTTAATCATTATTATTAAACTGACCTACTGACTTTTCTCAAATTATCTCTACACCGACAGACTCACTGTTTTTCAGACACAAGCACCTAATGCGCCTTCGGAAAGAGGAAAGCTTATTATTTTACATTTACATAAGAATACATATTACTACAAATTCATGATTCGCAACTTTTTCCTAAAAATAAAATAAAATAAATAAATATTTGTGGACAGTAAATAAACGTAAAATGCTCCTGCCACGATTTTTATGAATATTTGACTTAGACAATACATCTACCATTTAATTCAAAGTTAGATACGTACGTATACAGAATAAGTCTGGAAGATTATTTAAAAACTGTCGGGCAGGAACCACTAAATCAAAAGTGTTCTTAATTGAGAACATTGGGCAGGACGAGGCTATATATAAACGCGCAAAAACTGGGCAGGTAGTTTGATTGGCAAAGTCCGAGGCCGGGTTACTTAGGCGCGGATTACCGAGTTATTTGTTCGGGCAGACCAATGTGCCGACAACGGAGGGATCGCTCGGAGTCCTGGTGACCATTTCCAGCGTCTGATTACAGATTGGAAAATGTGTGAAAAACAAACAAAGGGATAGTCTGAGATAATTTTTTCAATTTGTCTTTGCATGTGTCACAAATAAATATTCCTTCGTTAGTTTTTGTTACACAATTGTCATTACGAGTACTTAGTTATCTACTCGAAAAAATGTACGCGGAGAGTGAGTAAGTAGGCTATATGTTTCCTCTTAGATTGAAACATCTAAGCAAGGTCGATTTTGAAGTAAGGATAGTCGCTACTCTAGTAAAAATCCGTGATGGCTGCCCAGCCCAGAAAAAGACGTGAAAAAAGTATATAAAAATAACTGATGAATGAGGCATATACTTATAGTTAATTAGGTGCACTTCAAATAGGTAATACTTATTATTACAAATCACAGAATACTACAAACCATTGTGATTCGTATTATAGTTTTAAAACTATGTACTTTCATTTTACTTAACAACCAGCAAACTCACATCACTCCTGGATTTTGAAACTAAGTTTCTCCACCACGAGCGAAGTAACTCCGCCGCTAATATTCTAATTAACTTGTATGAATCTTTATTAAATGGAATAGTTCAACAATAGCTACCAGAACCTGCGGAAGTCAAACAACTTCAATTAGTTAAGTCTTGGAACAAACAAGCTTGTGTACAATGTTGTTCGGGTTGTTTTGCAAAACAAACTTATGTGCCGCGGTTGAAATGATTGAATTTAATTGAACTATAATACCTTATTTATTTGTCATATATGCTAACTTCACAATTTATAACCTATTTCATTTATTTTACCATTTCGGTAACAAAAGTGGTTCCTGTAAACTTTTTTCAAAAAATTCAAAACATTTATTCTGCAAATAGGCCTCAAGGGCACTTTTACAAGTCAAAATCTATCTGTACTTATAACAAAAAATATTACAATGTTCAAAATAAAACTAATTACAGTATGTCATAAATAAGATTAAGCTAATAACAATCCAGATTTTTTTGAGGTCTCTAAGCGTCAGAATAAAAATAAAAAGGTACAATAATCATCATAGAATACTAGCTGAGCGCTCCCGTGATTTGGAAGAATTGGAAGGTACCTTCGTACGTTAAGCCGTTGATCCAAGTTACCACCACCGATGTCTAAAATAAGCTGTCGGCAGCGCCCTTGCCTGTTTTTGAATCGCAAGCATCCATAGACTTGGCGTTTGCTTACGCCATCGTCATTGCCGTGTCGTTTTAATAATAATACCTAGTTTATTTATTGCACATAACCAAAAAAATAATCATAAATAAATAAATTAGTAAAAAATAAATAAGTAAACAAATAAATAAGTAAACAAATAAATAAATTAGTAAACAAATAAATAAATTAGTAAACAAATAAATAAATGAGTAAACAAATAAATAAATGAGTAAACAAATAAATAAATGAGTAAACAGATAAATAAATGAGTAAACAAATAAATAAATGAGTAAACAAATAAATAAATGAGTAAACAAATAAATAAATGAGTAAACAAATAAATAAATGAGTAAACAAATAAATAAATGAGTAAACAAATAAATAAATAAGTAAACAAATAAAGAAATAAATAAATAGTAAACAAATAAATAAATATGTAAACAAATAAATAAATAGTAAACAAATAAATAAATTTGTAAACAAATAAATGAATAACGCCATTGTCACCGAAAAAAGATGCCTATATTATATTTCTTTACACTTCTCACTTTTTATTCACCCTCGCCGCGGTCGGTCGAGAACCATTAGTAGGTAACTGGCGGCTGATTGAAAAGCTGACAACGTCCCTTTATTATATTTTTTTATTAAATCACGTCCAATCAGGTGCGCACACGTGAATGACGGCGGTTTGAAAAGCAGTATGTGTAACACGGTAGCAAAATTATTTCCGTCTTGGGAGTAAAGACTTAATCCCTCGCTCGATTCGCTCTGGATTCTATTATAGAATCTTGCGCTACACTCTGGAATCTATATACCGCCCTCGCCGTAAATATATTATTTTGGTCCATTGAGACACAAATCTACTATTTTAACAAATTTCATAGTTACGGAATATCTTTTTAAGTATATATCTTTACAGTTGACCGAAAACAAAATATCAGAGAGACGACATTTCGTTTTTCGTTTGCGGTAGCACAAACTGCGTGGATGAATAGGTAAAACCTCTTTTTACTGTGAAATTTTGAATATGCCAAAATGAGTTTGTCGGTTAAAAGTTCTTTTGACCAGTTCTCACTTGACTGCAACATATATATACCTACAATATATCGATTATGAGATGTAAGTCTTTTGCGATTGAATTCAACCTTTTAGGAGTTCCTCAAAACTGACGGCTTTTCCGAGCTTTTTCTTCCATTTGCTCGATCGCCAATGTTCATCGATTAACTGAAGGTGAACTTTACTTCCAGGTCAATAGTTACACGAACAAATTACCGTATTCTTGTTTCCCATTCCGATTTAACTAGAATGGTTTAAATACATCTTTGCAAGGTAAAGGTAAAGGTTATACTTTCCAGCGTGCGTAAGGGGTCCCATCCCAAGCTTAAGTTTGGACAAATCTGACACGTTACATAGTCAACCAGCTGTTTGAGTTGTGCGGCAGTTATTACTACTTATATCAGTCAACAAATTACGTATGGCTAAAACCTTCAACGATAGGTAACAACTCCTTCTCTTATAATTATAATATTAAAACAAAACATTGATTTTACGAAGTACCCCTTGCACTGTAAATTGTCAACAAAATAGTAGATTATACACCAAGGGGATAAAACACTGTTTTATGTCACGGGTGCGATATTGAATCCCGAACGTAACGAAGGACTCCAAATTTTACTCCCGAGCGGAGCTAGGGAGTAATGACTTAATTCCTGAGCGAAGCGAGGGAATTAAGACTGAGTCCTGAGTGTAGTGAGGGATTTAAGCGCTCCCAAGACAAAAACAGCTTTATCCCCGAGGAGTATACTCTACTTTTCTCACCTCTAGCGAGGCAATAAAAAAACCAAGGCTACTAAAAACATAATTAAATCAGTCAATCGCAGCAAATTTTAGTATCTATTTTAATACTATCTGTTTTACTCCATATAATTATGCGTCTATAACTCACGTGGATCTTGTTTTTGGTATTTAATACCTAGTAGTAAGTAGTAGTAGTATAGTAAGTAAGTACATCGACGACGATTCATTTGTGTGGTGAGCACAAGTATTTTGTTCCTGAATCTTAGATGTTTTCTATGTATTTTAAGTATATATTTATCTTTATAGGTATATGTATATCGTCGACTAGTACCCATAGTACAAGCTTTGATTAGTTTGGGACTAGGTAGATTTGTGTAAGACTGTCCACAAATATGTAAGTATGTATTTATTTACATTGCTGCAACTGCTGCGAAGGGAGGAAGGCCAGCCCTAGCTACGTCCGAGGCACGGATATAACATAGTGATTTTATTTAAAAATGTAATAAAATATGGGAATATTACATAAGAAAACTCCAAAATGTAATTCTACAAATATTCAGTACTAAAACCACGCGCCTGACGCGCTACAGGCGGCGGCCGACGACGCAGTCTTTTGTTTCGAACACGACGTTCCAAACAAAACACGGAGCTGGTGTGCCGCCTCCTCGCCGCTTAGTGGACTTCACGACATTAGACTTTAATGACAGAACTATAAGAACTATGAAAAGTGAAATCACATTATTACCCGGCGGGTTATAATGAGATTCAGTACGATATTACTACCCGGCTTAAGCCAAGGGTTATAATGATTTGCTTTCGGTAAGGTTTGCATGATATATAATTGGGCACTGACGAGCAGGTGGTGTGAAAAAATCCTAACCTTGTAACCTTTACCCCGTACGTTTACGAGTATAGTTGCGCTTCTGGTATTCACAATGCTTACCGATAACTGGCATATCGCCATCCAATATAAGTTATACCTCCAAGCATTACAATTACAAGTTACTAGGTACAGTCAAGGGCACCAATATGTATACACTTTTTCACCTTACTCCATTGAAATAAGGTCCAAAAATGTATACATATTTATGCCCTTGACTACGTACTTGAGTTCAAGAAATAGTAGAGGTACCTAAGTGGGAAAGTGGAGAGGTAAGTCGAAACAGGGGGCCGATTTTTGAATGTCGAACGCTCGACTTTTCACTCTAGATCTGTCAAAAAACTATGATGTTTTGACAGATGTCGAGTGAAAAGACGAGTGTTCGACACTCAAAAATCGGCCCCCAGGTTGGGAATGGTATGGAATTTCCGTGGTCCCGCCACACTTGGGCGGAAGGTGCGTGAAATATAAATCAGTTAGCTGTGATTTAGGTGAAGCGTCCCGGAAAGTTTTAATTCTGTTTGCCCCGAGCTCTCTACCATTTAATTTATCAATTATTTATTACACGCCGGGAACTTAGACAGTTTGTTTATTACCTTTTCAATTAGACTATTATCTTACTGCAATGCGAATAATGCATTAAAAAACAACTCTGTGAAGATCAAGAAAACTATGCCGCATTTATATAGGTTACTTTGTGACACATAGGTAAGTATATACCTACTATGACGGAAATTTGAGTACCTACCAAATCCAGTATTCATCTTCATATGAATGTAATAGGTAAGTTCAGAGTACGAATCGTATAACTGAGACATAAATATTTTAGACTGTGTTTCCACCAGAGTTATACTATGCAGCTATGCTGCGAGGATGCTTTCCGTTTCCACCGGTGCTACGCTATGAGATCCAATGAATATGATTATTAGATATCAACGGATACAAAGCAACGTAGCATAGCACAGCCCTGATGGAAAGGCACCCTTAATCACAATAAGAGGTTTGACGTCTGTGTGAAGTACAGTCAACCATTTTTATTTCTGGCCCACTTCGTACCTTGTCACAGTGACATTGATATGAGATCTCTAGCGGCTTCCATAATGCAGATTCTCACTGCGAGAAGGTACGAAGTCGCCCAGAAATGAAAATGGTTGACCGTACCTAGGCAATATCCTTCACTACACAATTAATTAACGACTGTAATGAAACGTATTATATTAAACGGAATATGTCTCTTACGCGCGGATAATCGTTGTATATGAGGATATCGTATAGAACCCGTATATTCTCTATACCAATCCTAATTACCTCAAGTTACTTAGGAGTAAGTATGTGTATTGTTATTTACGTGTAACATACATTAATAAACTCATTACATTAATACAGCTATTTGCTCTGTATTGTCTCTGTATTACAAAACGATTAAAATTAACAAGTTTTGGTATTGGGTAGTTACTGATCGATCAAGATACTACCTATGAAATGAATAACAACGTACGTAGTGTTTCCCTTAAATAGGTATCTTTACTTCTT
Organism: Cenopis cana; assembly: GCA_951800055.1. NCBI lineage: Eukaryota > Metazoa > Arthropoda > Insecta > Lepidoptera > Tortricidae > Cenopis > Cenopis cana. The sequence goes on along the minus strand of OX637482.1, from coordinate 10,097,782 downwards.
CGGTCCCAAATATACACTCCTACAATACGAATAAAATGGTAGAAATTTAACTCTCATATTTACGAGTATGTTTATGAAATTACCCTGGAGTTTTGATTCCGGAACTTACGTTGAAAATGTTGAAATTAGGCGAGTTTAATGTTTAACTTTCAGAGCCCAAGAGAGGCATCCAGTGAAACAGTACAGGAACTTTGTTGCATGCATGCAAATATCTCGCTAATTTTTTTTTTTCTACTCACATTGTACAGCACAGTCGGCCAAATTGCACTGTGAATGCTATAAAAGTGAATAAGTATCGTTCTAGATACGTTTAAAGCAAAAAGAAAACTCGTAATTAAAGGCTTCACTACATGTAAGTATACAAAACCTTAGATAAGTACTTATTCTTTATTTTTGCAATTGTAGATCTAGTTTTGGAAGCTACAATGTATAATATTCTTTACATTTTAAAGTAATTTCAAACTTTAATGACACACTTTTAAAATAGGTCATCGTAAGGCCCAGGCAGCTGTTACACCAATAAATAAATACATTGTACCAGACTGAAACATTTTGAATCCGTTCATGGCTCATGCTCGACTATAGTAATGTCTCAAAGGTACAGTCAGCATCAAACATAGTTTGACACATATGAAGGCGTCAAAAGTCTTGTATTACAAAGGAATAAGAACTTTTGACATCTTCATATGTCAAGCTACTTTTGATGCTGACTGTACCTAGTTATGTACGAAACACATTGGAATTGGGTAGTGAGCACTCATCACTACCCAAATTTCAATGTGTTTCGTACTCGTTCTGACGCGAAAAGTGACGTACCTATACAAATTGATCGGGTTCTATTATCTTATCTTATTTTATAGATTGTTTAGATGATGCACTTCGACCAAGCTGCTCTCCAACATTTCCACAAACCGGATGATGGAGTTCAGCGGGAGTACTCTGAATTCCTTTGGTTCAGGGTAACCATTGCCAAAGTCATTCATTCTCTGTCTGGCAAGGGCGTGACGGTTATATTAGAACCCATACATTGAAAGCAAGTCCTTGATGACTTTGAAGAGGATTTATTTGTTATTTTTTTACACTTTGACGTCCCCGGGGCTCTTGCCCGTCCCGTCCTGACACAGGCACCTGAGGCGCCGTCTTAGTTAACCGATAGACCTGTAATAGTACCTGTAACCTGTAAGGTACATTATTGCCGAGGCATGGCAAGTGGTTGCCGTTGCCTGACGAGGTGATTGGCGGGGCGAGGCTCAGCCGAATATAACAGACCTACTACTACTTTTTTTAAATTTGCGCCTATAAATATTGGGAACCAACTTCCGGTGTTCGTTTTTCAAACAAAATACGACCCTTTCCGAGCATGTAAACATTTCCCAAGCTTGGGAAATAATTATTTGTTTGTGACTGTACCTCCTCACGGCGGGGCAGACGTATGTTAAATTAGCATAGTTTGACCGCCTCCACGGGCCGGTAATGAGAATATACAGCCTCCGCGGTACCGGAATTCAAACTTCGGCCACGTCGTTGTACTACGTTATAATAACGTTATTTCTGAAACGACAGGTTTAATGTGTGATCAAGGAACGTTGCGTTTCCGAGGTTCCCGTAATAGACATATAGTATATAGTAGTTAAGTACCTACTTATTTTTCATGCCGTTAATATCTTATTTATTTTATTTTTATTTTTTAAATAAAATCGGATAGATAATCCTCCCTTGAGCTTAAACTACGAATTGTTGCACTAATTTTTCTTAAGATGTGCCAACATATCGAAAACAGATGTTTGACCGTCATGGTACAATAGTTACTAGATTAGCTTTGTTTTAAAACAATTCGAAAAGAATAAGATTAAAGAAAAAATATTTGTACTAAATGAATAAAACATTAAGGCAAAAATTGTTGAACCGAATAAAGTTTACTGCGCATTGATGGCCTCAGCAGTCAAACGGTACCTACTTATACATAACGTTTGTGTTGTAGCAGTTACAATAACATTTTAGCTTAAGTTTTTAAATATAATATTAATATTGCTTGCGCGCCGCCGCCCGTGCGCCGATCGACGCAGCGTTATCGCCTAACGGTTTCCTGCACTCGGGCGCATTCGTTCCCACTCGGTTTTGCCAGCGCAGTCAGTCTTTCTAGCGATACGACGCCGAGAGGCTGCGCGCAAGCCCTTAGACAGTGTACCTAAACATTCACGCGTTATAGGAAATTGCTTGTTATTTCGGCTTCCTATACATGTAGTGTTAATTGCTACCTACTGTGCTGTACAGACTGTCTTCCGTGAACTGTGTTTACTAGAATAAACTTTATATATATAGTTGGCTCGGTTGTATTCTTTATTTAACGCCTAGCCCTATAAGTTGGTGACTTTCCGACATATTTGAACTAAGTGCAGTGCAGTGTTATAGCGAGCGCGTGGACTTTGATCGCTAGGTACCTACCTAAAGTGCGGATTAAGGACTAACTATGCCGGACGATGCGATTGTTACTACCGCCGGTGCGACGTCTAGTACCATTACCCATCCGAGTGCTATTATGCAGCCGAGTAACATTATGCAGCCGGGTACCAGTGCGCTGCCGATTACTTCACAAACGGCCATTAGTGCAGTGGGTGTTAAGGTTCCGCCATTTTGGGCAGAGGAGCCGGCTTTGTGGTTCGCCCAGTTAGAAGGGCAATTCAATTTGGCAAATATTGTTTCTGACACCACAAAATTCTACCACGTCGTCAGTAACCTGGAGCATCGATATGCCGCCGAGGTTAAGGATGTCATAACGAAGTAGACGTGTGCGCCGCGCCGGCGCGCCGCCGCCGCCGGCCTTTTTGCCACGCCGCCGCCGCCGACAAAATGATCGGCGTGAAATCGGCGTAACCTTGACTGAATGCCAAAGAGTATTTTTATTAGATAAAAGAGTATAATTAACATTTTTGTTTAACTTTTTTATTGCTGTTGTTATTGTTTTAATATATGTACAGTGGCACACTTGTTATATTACATTGGTTGTGTGACAATAAATATTTTTCTTAGTTTATATATACTATCAGAGCAGTCTGAACTACATTGAGCGCCTGAGTATGGAAATCCGAATGAGAAAATCGTATTGGTAGGCATCTATAGCCAAATAATAATAGCTTCGTCATATCCGTCTGTCTGTACGTATGTCCTGTAATGTCACAATCCTTTTCATATTGAAAAACTTTCATTCAGAAACGATTAACAGTTTTACAAAGACATTTTTTTTACTTTGGGAATAATCGATTCATAAATCTAATGTAATGTCCCCCTCCCCCACCTCTAGTAGTTGTCTCATTCGGAAATTTCCTGACAACGATATGGCGTGCCTGTGCGCGTGTTTCGTGCTGGGACAACAGAACTGGTGGGTATGGCATAAGACGATGGCAAGCATCCTGATGGAGTCACGTTGGAGCCGTGGAAACTAGGGAGGGCTCTGGTGTGAAACACCGCATGTGCGCAATCCCACTTCCACGCAACTCGCTCCCAGACCAGTGCTGGAGCTGACGAAGCTCTCAAACACCGCAAACACTCGTCTTTATTGTGTAACTCTAAGAGTTTGCAATGCTTGCAGTGGACTCTGGACCCTGGCCGGCTGACATGAAGACATTCATGGGAGCTTTGTTGTGGCGACTGGTCGGTACCTTGGGGGACCTGACACTCTCCTTTCACAGAGAATTTCTCTGGCAATACAGAGGGGTAACGCGGCTAGCGTTATGGGGACCATGTCCCAGGCGGAGATTTAAGACTGGATATTTTTGTTAGCTATATCTGTCTCTCTTGAGTCGGTCCCTCATTCCTGAGGATCGTGATCACTTCTGGATTTCGCCGCCCTGATGACTTATCTCCAATGTCTCCATCGGTCTCGATCCAACGTAGCCCTCATCGCTTGGTGAAATTTGCTTGAGGATGTGGCTTTCTTAACCTGATCTGTCCATGTAGTTGATGAAATAAATCATAAGTGTACGCGATTAAGTCCCGTTTTCCAATAATAATGTGTAGTTGATGAGCGTCCCCTAGCCCTCTTGCCTTCCATTCCACCAACCACGACCAGTTTCTCCAGACTATCAGCACCACTGCGCATTACTTGTCCAAAGTATGACAGCAGCCACTGCCGACAAACAGCGGATAACCGTGTCTTGATACCGAGCTGGGTCATTGGTCCGTTTGGCTGTCCAGGGTCTTTGTCGCTCCCTAACCAGTATTGTCAAGTCAATGTTTCTACCGCATTTTTGTTATATAGGGATGTGGTTTACTTGTATGAATACAGATTTATTGCATTGATCTCGATTAAAAAAAAAGAATACGAATTATTTCGCATTTTTATTTACGTGACCTTCACGCCGATTTCACGCCGAAAGTACGCCGCCGCCGCCGATTTTTTGGCAAACGCCGCCGCCGATCATTTTTAAATCGGCGCACACGTCTATAACGAAGCCGCCGGCAACGGACAAATATGAGAAGCTCAAGACGGAACTGATTTACCGGTTATCAACGTCTAAGGACAGGCGCATAGAAGAGTTGGTGTCCCAAGCTGAACTGGGTAATCGTAAGCCATCACAGTTTTTACGGCATCTGCGTGACCTGGCCGGCACGGACTTATCGGATGACTTTCTACGCAGCATTTGGGCTAAGCGCTTACCAACGCACGTGCAGGCAGTCATCGCTACCATGGCGGACGCTAGTTTGGACAAAGTTGCTGCACTGGCTGATAAAGTGAACGACATAGTTATCCACACACCGCACGTCGCAGAAGCCTCTAGAGCAGGTCCGCCTATTTCCTCATCATCTTCAGCGCCGGGCTCCATGGAAGAGAGGCTCAGCCGTCGTATAGATGAGCTCGCGCGGCAGGTAGCAGCCTTGTCGAAGGGAAGTTTCCGTGGTCGACAGCGATCGCGCTCGCGCTCCAAGGGGCGTCAAGGATCCCGTTCGAGAAGTCGCTCCCAGAACAGCGGGCGTTGCTGGTACCACGATAGATTTGGTCAGCGTGCTAGCAAGTGCCGCGCGCCCTGCAATTGGACGGAGGGAAATGCCAACGGCGGTCACTGATGGCGGCGAGTGATTGCCAGGAGTCTCCGGGTCGCCTTTTCGTGACGGATAGGAGCACAAAAGTGACATTTTTGGTAGACAGTGGTTCGGACCTCTGTGTTTTTCCTTTAAAGTCAGTGCGCCATCAGCGGCGAAATAAGGACAAATATCAATTATTTGCCGCTAACGGAACTCCTATTGATACTTTCGGCTCTTTAAGTTTAACGCTTGATTTTGGCTTACGCCGCGCTTTTAATTGGCGTTTTGTAGTAGCGGATGTAACAAAGCCTATAATTGGAGTAGATTTTCTGGCATTTTATAATTTGCTTATAGATGTAAGAAACAAACGGCTTATAGATAACTGTACCACGCTTTCTGCTCCTGCTTATTCAGCCTCTTCATGCTCTTTGTGTCATGTTAAGTCGATTACAGGTACATCACCTTACCATGCATTGCTGCAGCAGTTTCCAGAAATCACGAGGCCAGCTGGTGATCCGACGGAGCGTGTGGTGAAGCATAACACGCTTCATTACATTCGTACCACCCCTGGCCCCCCGGTGTACTGTCGTCCAAGGCGGTTAGATGCTGAGCGGTTGAAAATTGCCAAACAGGAGTTCGATGATATGGTGCGGTCGGGTGTAGCACGTCGATCCGATAGCCCGTGGTCTTCGCCCCTGCACATGGTCCCCAAGAAAAACAACGGGTGGCGACCATGTGGCGACTACCGCGCGTTGAACGCCCGCACCATACCAGACAGGTACCCCGTCAGACACCTTGCAGATTTCTCCCATAACTTACATGGTTGTCAAGTTTTCAGCACGTTAGATCTGGTTCGTGCTTACAACCAGATCCCGATTTTTAAGGATGACATACCTAAGGCAGCCATCACCACACCCTTTGGCCTGTTCGAATTTGGCTTTATGGGGTTCGGCTTACGGAACGCGGCGCAGACATTCCAGCGTTTCATCGACGAGATCCTCGGTGACCTGGAATTCTGCTTCCCTTATTTAGACGATATTCTCGTAGCATCTTCTTCTGCGAGCGAGCACGAGAGTCATCTCAGGCAGGTGTTTGAGCGGTTGCGTGAACATGGGGTCCTGATAAACACCGGTAAATGTGTCTTCGGTAAGTCAGAGGTTACGTTCCTCGGCCACAGTATTTCCGGCAAAGGTACTACACCATTACCTGAGAAGGTGAAAGCAATCATGGATTTCCCCCGCCCCACCAACATCAAAGAGCTCCGTCGCTTCTTGGGCATGCTAAATTTTTATCGGCGTTTCCTGCCTCATGCCGCCCAGAAGCAAGCTCCACTGAATGGTTTGTTAGCTGGTCACCATTGCAAGAGCTCTGCAAAGATCGAATGGACTGCCGATCTCAACGCTGTCTTCGAGCATTGTAAGTCAAGTCTAGGTGAGGCCACACTACTCGTCCATCCACGGCCAAATGCTGATGTCGCCCTGGTCACCGACGCTTCGGATCTAGCAATTGGTGCAGTGGTGCAGCAACGAGCTGGTAACGCGTGGGAACCACTAGGTTTTTTCTCGCATAAGCTGAACACAGCCCAGCGCAAGTACAGTCCCTACGACCGGGAGCTGCTTGCGATTTACGAGGGTGTTAGGTACTTTCGCCATATGCTGGAGCTGAGACCATTTGCAGTATACACCGACCACAAACCGATCGTGTACGCGTTCAGCAAACCGTTAGACAAGTGTTCTCCACGCCAATTTCGGTATTTAGATTTCGTAGGGCAATTCACTACCGATATTCGGCACATAGCTGGTGAAGAAAATGTGGTTGCCGTCGCTCTGTCGCGACCTATTGAAGCAATCAGCAGCAGAGTACTTGATTATGGCGCTCTAGCTTCTGCTCAGGAATCTGATGCTGAGTTGCAACAGCTACTAAAGTCAGGGTCATCGTTGCAGCTAAAAAGGTTAGTCGTTCCTGGTTCGGCGGGTGATGTAGCTGTATATTGTGACACATCTGGCCCATCAGCTCGTCCTTTTCTGACTCCCGACTTCCGCCGGCAAGCTTTCGACTCGATACATGGCCTAAGTCATCCCAGCGCCAAAGCTACCACGAAGCTTCTCACTCAGCGATACGTTTGGCCTGGGGTAAATAAAGACTGTCGCCAATGGGCGAGAGCTTGTCAGCACTGCCAGCGGTGTAAGGTATCGAGGCACGTGCACTCACCGGTAATGTCTTTTGCTACTGAATCAGAGCGTTTTGCTCACGTACATGTAGATATAGTTGGTCCGCTGCCTATTTCACATGGTTTTCAGTATTGTTTGACGGCAGTGGACCGTTTTACAAGGTGGCCTGAAGTGATGCCAATTTCTGACATAAGAGCAGAAACCGTCACTCACGCATTTTTGTCGGGATGGGTGTCGCGATTTGGATGCCCCAAGAAGATAACTACCGACAGGGGACGGCAGTTTATCTCCGATACTTTTCGTCGCGTGGCAAGGATGATCGGAACTGAACACATTCAGACGACAGCCTACCACCCAGCGGCGAACGGCATGGTGGAGCGCTTCCACCGGCAAATGAAGGCTGCTCTAAAATGTCATGCGAGTGAAGATTGGGTCGAAGTCCTGCCTCTGGTCCTTTTGGGGATCAGGACGGCATGGAAAGACGATCTGAAGGCTTCCACCGCGGAATACGTGTATGGCGCACAATTACGCTTGCCTGGAGATTTCTTTGAATCTCCAGGTCAAGACGCCCCGGCCGATTACACGGATTTCCTCACTCGCCTGCAGCTCAACATGCGCAAACTGCAGCCTGCTCCCGCTGTTCATCACGGCACGCGAAAAGTATTTGTTCACAAGGACCTGGCAACGTCGTCTCATGTCTTTTTGCGCAATGATGCCGTTCGTAAGCCCCTGCAGCCCACTTACACCGGACCATATCCTGTAGTTGAGAGAGGTGACAAGTTTTTTAAGATCATCGTAAAAGGCAAGGAAAACAACGTTTCCATTGATCGCCTTAAGCCCGCGTATATTTTAGACGATCCCCACCTTCCTTCGGCTCCAGATCGACCTCTTGCGACGCCAGAACCGGCGAAGGTTGAACGTAGGACTCGTTCTGGTCGTATGGTACGGTTCCCTAGCTACTTGTAATCGACCTAAAGGTCTCCGAAGGGGCTGATGTAGCAGTTACAATAACATTTTAGCTTAAGTTTTTAAATATAATATTAATATTGCTTGCGCGCCGCCGCCCGTGCGCCGATCGACGCAGCGTTATCGCCTAACGGTTTCCTGCACTCGGGCGCATTCGTTCCCACTCGGTTTTGCCAGCGCAGTCAGTCTTTCTAGCGATACGACGCCGAGAGGCTGCGCGCAAGCCCTTAGACAGTGTACCTAAACATTCACGCGTTATAGGAAATTGCTTGTTATTTCGGCTTCCTATACATGTAGTGTTAATTGCTACCTACTGTGCTGTACAGACTGTCTTCCGTGAACTGTGTTTTACTAGAATAAACTTTATATATATAGTTGGCTCGGTTGTATTCTTTATTTAACGCCTAGCCCTATAGTGTTCTTCGAGAATATTCCATCAAATAAAGTGCATTTTCTAGGCAATGCAATAATACTGCACCAAACGTTGAAAATGTATGAGGAGCAGAAGCTAGGACAGCGCCCGAGGAACGTTTATGTGAAGTTTCACTCTCGCTTCGCCTTTACGACAAGCAATCACGGCATTCGTTAATGCAACTGAATACGGTATTTGACACATATTAAAATTTATAACACAGTGTCACTTTTTGGATAGTTAGCCATCAAAATATTACAATAAATCGTAAATTATAAAATTTTACCAAAATCAAAAAAAGATATGAATCATCAAAAACTCAGAAAATTATGTAATTTTTTTTACCGTCCAAAATTCAAATAAAAGTAATCAATAGAATGCTTATGTAAAAATAAAAAATAAATTGTATGGCAACTATGTACCTAAACGCATTATTTTACGACTAAAACAGCAAAATACTAATTTTCCCATACAACGGTTGGTCGAACGCAGTGCAAGTGACGTCATTTGCCAGGGCCAATTTGTAGGAGCCTTTTTGAGGCCCGCTAGCGTCGAGCTAGGTTTGTCCCTAATTTTAGCCCTTTATTGTGCTCTAAATGTTGTTGGTCCCATATAGACATTTGATGGTCTCTAAAAACTGGTTCGATTGGCATTATAAAAAAAATAGTCAAATAGCGTATTGGACATTAACTCATTAAATAGTGGGACTTTAACTGTATGGGAGCCCCCTTAAAAACCAAAATTACTTTTACTTTTTAATGCTGACTGTACGAGCCGGGGAAACCAACGAGACGAATCACGATCCAAATTGGAAGTCTGACCGCTTGGCTACAGTTGATACATGGATCAGGGGGGGGCGATTTTTGAGTGTCGAACGCTCGACTTTTCACTCGAGATCTGTCAAAAAACTATGAAGTTTTGACAGATGTCTAGTGAAAAGTCGAGCGTTCGACACTCAAAAATCGAGGTGTTATAATTAAAACCTAGCTAACACTGTGCTAACACGAAGGCACGTAGTTTCTCCTAGCCTAGTTTATTTAAGGCGCTCGTTATTTTTCACGGAAAATGTCTCCATAAAGACTTTCATGTATGCGCATATTAAATAAATGACGCCATATTCGCGCCTCCGCGAAATCTGGGTGACGACACGTGAAATTTATGTTGTTAATATACGAAAACATGTCGTAATTGTTGGGAGTTATTTGATAAATATTTAAAGAATGGAATTTCGTTTAAACGCGATTTTAACAGAGATTGGTTTTTAAACTTGGGTTAAAGCTTGCTGCTTATTTTGTTTATATAACTGTAAGTAGAACGATTTAGGCTGGGTTGCACCAAACCGTCTGTAATCGTAAGCGGTGTTCGTCAAATCTGATTGTATGGAAAGTTTGACAAGTTTCTATGGGATGACAGCTGCCAGCGCCATATTTGACGATGACCGGTCTGTGTTCGTACGTTGGTGCAACTGGCACTTAGTATGGACAAAAGTACAGCGCCTCTGGCGGTTACACAATAGAACTAAGAATCGCCATACTAAATTGTTTTCGCAGTCCCTACCGAGTACGGTAATGCAACTTTTTTTTTATTGAAGGCATTCAAGCAAGGTTAACGTTCTGAAGTTGGATAGATAGGTATACCTACTCCGATAGTATTTTCTGTAAAATATTTTGCATGTCCGCATTAAGCAGACGCTGGGTATTTTGGTTAAGGTCTTTTGCAAGGTCTGTACCTAGGTACTTTATCACTTGGGCCGCTCCAGATGTCAGCGAGATGATATTCTGAAATGAGGGAAGGAAAGTACAACTTTGAACCATGATTTGAGGGCAACAATTTCTCTTTACTGAATAGCAGGTGTGAAAAAGGGTTTTTCAGGTTATTCTTCATTCTAATATTAGGACATTTTCACTTTAAAGTGTACCCTCTACTTTTTTTTCAAATTTATGTTATTTTGGGTTTTCTGACTGAGAATCACAAGTACATCAGGCGAAGAAAAAATATCCTTGAGTCTCGATACAAATTTTCTGTGTCAGTTTTGTGAAGAGCCATATTTATAAACTGTATGGAAAAAGCGTCACAAAACTGACGTTTTTTTGGGGACACTTTTTTCTTCGCGGAAATGGATAATAGGTACCTACTCGTGATTCTCTTCGCGGAAATGGATAATAGGTACCTACTCGTGATTCTAAGTCAGAAAACCCAGAATTACCTATATCCGAAATAAAAGTAGGGGGTACCTACACTTTAAGGTGAAAATGCCCATTAACGGTTCAAAACGTTTGCTTTGCGTAATATTAAGTAACTGTTTATACTTACTTTGGTTTGGCCAAATGTATATCAGTGCAGTAAGCAGTAAGATACTAATACAATATGCGCATACATTTAGAGTAGCGCGATGCCGCATTACCCTTTGTGGATAACGACGCGTGAAGAGTGGCATCGGTATAATAGCCCTAAGTCTACTTGGCTCTTATATTATGGTATTGTTATGATATTGATATACCTATCTTGCGCAGACTCGTTCTTATTACGTCATGTCGTCATGTGTACGTCTTTCAGTTCTCATATAGTTTCTAGTCGCAGGTAATATGTAGTTTATATATACTAGTATTGTACGTATTTATTTAGTTTATTGTATTTGTTTTGTATTATTTAATATTAAGTATACAAATCATATTATAACTAATAATAATTTTGCATATAATTTATATGTACAGATTTCTTCTCCACATTTCATTGTTGTATTCATGTCTCGCACCTACTATGATTATTCTCTGTTTGGCCTGAAGGTTGACTGGTAGAGAATGCCTTATGGCATTAAGTTCGCCTTTTGTATCTGTATACCAAGTCTTCTTGTTTCTAAGATATACGCCATTTTATTTTTGCACTTTTACAATGAGACAACTATACAATGAGAGTCTTACTTTTAAAATTCTTCTCTAATTTTTTTCTGGTTTATCTTATTTATTTCTGGATTATAAATAATCATAAAAACGCGAATTAATACGTATTTGGCATAAATCGAAAACGAAGGAGCTATGGATGAACCTATACCTACTGCTTTTCTTATGTTAATAATTTAATGGTAATTGGTGTTGTAATCTTAAAACAAATCGGTCGTATTTGACACAGAGTACTTACAATAGTGTAATTCGATTTATTGAAATAAAGGAATAACAAAGGTATAAATTTCAATGATTTTTCTTAATCTTTGTAATTCCGTTCCCAGGCATTCCCGGGAACGGAATAAAAAATCCCGGGTACCCGGAAACGGAAAAAGTCCGGGAATTTGGAAACCCTACTAACCACTCTAAGCCAAGTACTGGACAAGTATTTTGCCGACTGTACATTTTTAAAACAAAAACGGAAATGACGAGGCACGGCGGAATCGTTCATTTCTTCTAATTATAGGCTTCCCAGGCAGATTTAAGTAATTTATGTTTATTTTACAAAACGCGACGGAAACTCATCAAAGAGCAATCTAAACCTTATCTGTCACGAAATACCGCTTGTTATAAAAACTCTGATGTAAACATTGGAATTGCGTAGACTTGACGAGAAGTTGACAAAATGTTCCTTATCGGGAAATTTAAACGCGTTAATTTCGGGATTTATTGCGAAAGTTGGGAGTAATGGGAGGTCTATTTTCATTAAACGCTTCGCATCTGTCGCTAATTTGCTTAGATCCGCACCGAGCTAACGAGTAAGAGCGAACGAGCGAAACGTATTGAAATGTGAAACAGATGTGGAAGTGATGAATCGAATGGACTTGGTACATTTAAGCGTTTTCGCTGAATCAGCACCGCGCGCCGGATGTATTGGCTTAAATAACTTTGACGTCTCATATACGCATTAATAAATATATTTTGAATGATTAGGCAAAATACTTTGGTACCGCAGCCCCCCTTGTACTAACGAGGCATAGATACACTTATAGTCCCTATTCGTCCCGGTACTGCCGCATACCGGGTAGTCAGTCCGACCCAGGTCGCACCTAGCCGAGTTTCTTGCTCTCTCGGCCTATAGATACGGTTGAAACCGCTCAACCAATCTCACCTGGAGCGCAAACTCTTAGAGTTTCAGTGCTTAAACCGTTAACCGCCCGCGTGGTCGTGTCGGAGGTCTCCCCTGGATTTTCCCCAGGCCACTCTCCAACCGCGCAATCTTATCGCTTTGTTGGGCCCGACCTATAAAGCCACAGTCAGGTTAAAAAAAAGAACGAATAGCTAAGTCTTGCCCATATATATTTTTTTAATTTTCCAAAAACCGACTAAAAAACTTTATGTACATAATTATCGAATCTGCTCACTAAATATCACGATAATCAGTTGAGAAATGTGGCCCGGCCATACGAAAGCATTTTGTCGAAGCAGAAGCGGAGACCATCGTTTCACTCGGTCAATCATGCATCCATTCCATCCACTAACATTATAAATGCGAAAGTGTCTGTCTGTTACCTCTTCACGCTTAAAACGCTGAACCGATTTCGATGAAACATGGCATGGAGATAGTTTGAGGCCCGGGAAAGGACATAGGATACATTTTATCCTGGAAATCATCCCTTAAGGGAGTGGTAGTTTGTATGGAAGAGCGACAACTACGTAAGCGCCTGATATAAAAATAATAGCAATTAACCCTTTGACCGCCAAAGTGGTAGTGTGCCGTCGTGTCCACGACGCCAAGCACTGTTGAATTGATGTAATGTCTAAACCAATAAAAACAAATTAAAACAGTTCATAATAGTACATTACTTACCAAGGGCGATAAAACAAAGAATGTCTCAGATCGCAGATATTTTACGCCCGAGCCGAAGGCAAGGGCGATAAATATGCGATCTGAGGCTTTCTTTATTATCGCCCGTGGTAAGTACAAAATTTTATGTCACCCCCTGGCCAGGAAGTGGGTTTTTTCGCGCGCGGAGCGTGCGATAATGGCCGCTTTATGGCCAGGTGTGACATAAATGATTTTATTCATGATCAAAGTACACCTTCACTCCGACCTTTTAAGTGGTTGTTGGTGTGGTGCGCACGACGACACACAACCACTTTATAGGTTCTTGGCGGTCAAAGGGTTAAATTCTATCGCGATGAACGTGTTCCACGCGGACGAAGTCGCGGGCAATAACTAGTAGCTAATAATCCAAAAATGTCCGTGTAGATATGTCAATTTTCATCATTTTCATTTCCACCACCATCATAAACGTCTTAAAAAGTTTAACGGAACATAGTTCGACCCACAGTTCACCCACCATTGCATCGATCTATCAACCTCATTTCTTCACATGAATAGAAACACACATTAGAAATCGTTCATTAAATAATTAATAGGGATAGTAAATTCAGCCGCCCGTATCCTTCGCGGGGACTGTTTTCTTAAAACACAGTATTGAAAAAAAAGATAAGACAATTTGGGGGACAGGAGCAATTAAACAAATATATAGATAATTTTCAATTTATTGTATAGATATACACATTCGCATATAAAATTGTCTAGTAAGACTATCTAATAAATTAGACCTAAGCAATTTCATACATAGTTACTATCTGGTGGATTTGTAAAATAGATAAATATAACGTACCTTCAATGTACACAATATCTTATCTATACATAATATCGTAACAATTTTTATTATATTTGTATGAAAGATTACACAAACTAGATGAATGCTAAGATCAACAATAAAACGTAATTAAAATTCATATTTAAAATCGAAAATTTCATTAATTAGTGACATGATATTATCAGTGCTTGGCGTAACTTAGGGTAAAGTTAAGAACAGACTTGCAATATGTACGTTTATTTGAAGTAGTAGGTTCACGTTTTAGTCTAAAATGGTCTTTAATTTTAAAAGATAGCCAGTCAAACAGTGCAAAACAACAATCACAGTTTCTAGGGTTATAGTAAAACGATCTACACGTGTTATTGTTTCGCAATTACCTAAAAACATTAAAAATGAAGCCAAGTGTAGTCTATAATTATTTAAATAATTTTACTTTATGCAACATAAAATACTGACAACAGTTTTGACAACACAATGTATTTTTGTATATACCAAATTCGATAGTAACTTTATAAGTTAGATCAGACCTTTACGTTCCCATAATTTTGATAGGACAAGTTTCAGGAAAGGATGTTAAAAGTTATATCAATGTTTTATGGTTCCTTTGTTAGTATAACATGGAAAATTTCATACAATTTCATTCACTACATAAATTTTACCAAAAACATTGGGACATTGCGTTGTTTGATTTCGAATAATGGATGACCTGGCACGACACAATTTTACAAAACATCAGTGCACACAAATTTCACAAATTCTTCTACAATATGTCAGCAGTACAAACACTTATGTACTATTGGTCACTCGCTTGAGAATGGCAGTGCCTGTTACAGTTGTTTACTTCATAATTGGGCAGCAATAAGGCAATGTACAAAAGAACCAACGCTTTAAGGAATGAATAGTCCAAGAACTCTAGATATCAATTTCCTTCCATATTCCAATGTTGTTCATTATTTTAGTAATCTGTGCGGTACCAGTACATAAATGGGAGCAGCGGAGCTAGCACAACTGCGGCTGCAACAAATTTACCCTCCTCTTTCAAATTCGCACTGCGCGAGTAAGACAGGAATGGCAGTCGCGCGCGATGCGACTTGGCGGCAAGTGGTGCTAGCCTACCAACCTATGCGATTCACTAAGCCGTCCCCGTTTTTATACAGAAACTGTCAAAAAGTGACAAAATAGTATTGTCAGTTTCTATATGAAAACGGGTGAGCGGTGAGGTGACAGGTGAGTCTGTTTGTGAACCCAGAAGCCGAGAAGCGACAGGCGCCAGTGTGAAGATTGCATGCGAAATCACGAATATACAACATTTATAACGATTGTCCATTTCCGATAAAAATCTTCATCAGTGTCATATTGAGAACAGCGACATCTAGCGTGTTTGGGTGACTATGCAATAA
This sequence comes from Cenopis cana, assembly GCA_951800055.1. Taxonomy (NCBI): domain Eukaryota; kingdom Metazoa; phylum Arthropoda; class Insecta; order Lepidoptera; family Tortricidae; genus Cenopis; species Cenopis cana. The sequence goes on along the minus strand of OX637482.1, from coordinate 10,082,254 downwards.
ACATTAGACAGCAAAAGATAACGCTCGTTTTCAAACGCACAACAACTATCCGATTTAAATATTGCTTTCATTCTTAACTCTTGAAATTACGTGGTAAATTCATATGGAAGTACAATGGAAATGAGAAAATTGTACATAAAAAAATTTAACAGCTATTCCAGTCTCACAAAATCAAACAGGATCAATAAATAGTATTTATTATGCATGATAAGTATCATTAGACAATTCCTTACGTCATTAGCCGGCGCTCACAGAATAACCTCTTGTTTCGAGTTTAGTAGGTATAGTGTCCAGGAATGTTGCAGATGACAAAAAATGTTTTCCAGTGGCCAGTCGATTTTCAACCTTATTTCAATATCGTTAAGGGCCAATTTTTCAATCCCTAGATAAAAGTATCTGTCAGATAAATGTCAGCGCTGTCCTTTTCTTTCATATGAAGTTAGAAAGTGACAACGATAATTTTACCCGACGGATAATTTTATCTGGCGATTGAAAAATCGACCCAAGACTGACGGGAATAACTTTTTTACTTTATCTGTTCATCTGAATACGCAATGTCAATGCAGAACTTTAAGGAAGCGGATGTTGTATTTCGTTTACAATATAACTTTCCACTAAAATACTGAATTGTCATATACATACATATATAATATGGCCTCATTGAATAATTTCGTTGCGGCATTAAAAAAATTAAACTGTTCATAACATAATTTAGAGTATCTCCATAAAAAGATGTTAAAAATCTGCATTAGCAACATCCCTTGTTGTGTGTACATACAACATGACGTAAAAGTAAGATAAAGCATCTTCTATCAAGTGAGAAAGAGACGAATGCTTTGTCTTACTTGTCGCGCGATATACGGGACCATCACAGGACTGCAGGAGATCGAGATCGACAGCTACCTAGTTTGAGATTATGAGCATGTATATAGCAAAAGATGGTGGTTTTGCGACCTATTCGTAGTTTACTTGTCTACCTGTGAACAAAAAAGGTTGTTGAGTAACTAACATACAAGACATTTTATAAGGGTTACAGATTTTTGAGTACCTAATATACAAGACATTTTATAAAGGGTTAGTATGTAAGCCCCTTATTCATAAACGCCCGTCAAACAAGCCGCTAAAGTTCGTTTGTCCCTATCTGTCACTTTGACATTTACGTTTGTGAGAAAGGGACAAACAACATTTTAGTTAACAGAGGTCTTTTAAGCCGGTGGGCATCGAGTTGTATGGACGCTCCGCCACTGCCGTATACCGTATAGTTTTGTCACCGGGAATGCGGGAATCTCGAATCGATTTTATCGAATGCGATACTCAGGGGCGCTAGTGTTTACGTTGTGTCGTTCACACGGACGTGGTTTCTTTCTCGTATACGAGTCGTGCGCGCGCAGGCAGTTGTGTTTGTGATGTCGGACCGCGTATGTGGAAAAACCGAATGGACCTCGCACCGTGTGAACGGCCGTCTCGTATACGGTAAAACCCTATGCGAGAAAATATCGAATCGAATAGTCGCCGTGTGAACCTAGCCTTAAGGTCCGCCCGAGATCTCGGTCTCGGTGTGTGACAGACGACGGACGGATGGATGGATGCATCAGTGACAGCAATAAGGTTCCCTTTGGACCGTTTTGCGCGACATATGGAACTTTAATTACCTTTTCTTGGGCCCCTCGTCCTTGGCCTTCTTTTCGGCCTCGCGTTTCTTGGCGGCCTCCTCGCGCTGCTGCCGTATGATGGCGAGCCGCGCTAGATCAGCACGCGCCTGGTCCGTCTTGCCTTCTGCGTGAGCCTTCTGGTACGCCGCGGCTGCCCGCTGTTTCTCAATCTCTTCTCGTTCGCGCCTGCAAATACAAAAATATAATAAATGGTAATGGGGCCATGGGGTCCAGGCGAGCGTAGCAGCTCGGTGAAATGTCGGGTGAACAGAGGGCAGGCAGCTACTTTGCCCAAAGGATCAGGTTAGCTATCCAAAGAGGTAATGCTGCCTGCCTTCTGGGCACCATAGCACGGGGGTGACACGCGAAGGAAACTAAGCGCTGTGGGTAAGTATGTGTGCGTACGCTGTCGGTACACTCTTCAATTGTTTCGCCTGGGCCTGTTAGGGACGAGGTAACTGACCTCGGTGCAGGGGGTTCATGTCCGTTCTGTATGTAATACTATTATACTATTCTGTGACCATAGCCAGCGATGGGGACTTGGGGCATTTACTTTTTATAGGTTTAGTTGGTTTATTAATATTTTAGTTATACTTAAGTAGCTTTACGTTTTTTCTTTGTTATTATACAATAAATATCTGTATTATAATAAATGAATGTCATACAATTCGTTTTTTTTACGATAACCCGGCTACGTATCTGAGACGGCGCGAGAGATACACGCCCGTTACTCTGTGTCCTCATCTCGTCATATGCGCTGTTTGAGTTAACTGTATGCGCCTGATAATTCACTGGCGCATCTAAATACGGAAGTACTTGACGCGCATTTGCTTCATAAGGACAATAGGTAATCAGTAATCAGTAATTGAATCAGGACAATAGGTAGACAGGAGGTAGAAGTCGATATTGATGATGACTGATAACTAACAGATACTAGTGATTTCACTAGACTGCAATTGCTAATAGCTAGTAGCTATTAAGTTATCTTATGAAAAAAACTGTTTTAGTCATACAACCATAAGCAAAAAATCGTACTGTAGGTATCTAAAATTACGACTATTAGATATAATTAGGGATGCGCCGAATATTCGGTGAGACAAAGAGAAATTTCATGATTGGTGTTAAATCGAATTAATGTATTACTTATCGCCAATTACCCGCTACACTGCATCTACCATTGCCCACAGCATATTGTACCATCAACATCAAAGACACTCATACGTATACATTATTATCCTTATTACAATTGAATAAGTTATCATTTATGTGTCTTTGAATGGTCAAAGACACATTGCATGGGCAAACCCATACAAAATTGCAGGGTTTACATTATGTGATCCCGTTAAGCAGTTTCATTTCTATATTTTTTTAACCTGACTGTGGCTTTATAGGGTTGGCCCGAAAAGGCAATAGAAGTGCATGGTTGGAGAGTAACCTCAGATAAAACCATGCAGGCGGTTTAAATACTGGAATACTCTTACCACCTTATTCATAAAACTTGACAAGCCTCTGCTAACTAAAATGTTATTGTCCCTTTCTCAGAAATATTAAATGTCAAAGTGACATATAAGAACAAACAAACTTTAGCAGCTAGCCCGTCGTCTACCAGTCTCTGGGATCCCAGGGCAGATAACAAAAGAATGCCATTGTTAATTTTTTTCGCCGGGAGAGGACGGCTTAAAGTAAGTTCAAAACTGTATGGCCAAATGCTGTCAAACGAACGCAAGCAAGAATTTACCTTACAGTCAGAGCTCTTAGTCGTTTTTTGCTTGCATTCCTTTGACAGAATTTGGCCAGTTTTGTACGAAGTATAACTAATATAGGTTTGCCGGATGTTTATGAATAAGGGAGTAAGATTTAAGAGATTTGATTATGCAAAAACTGGATTTAAGCAGTCGGGTAAAAAGGATGATGGATGTTTTTGTACACAAACCTAGATAACTGCGGTTTCTCGCCTTCTCCTAATGAAGTGTTTAAGTTGGCCAATTTCTTGTTTTTCTTAACCACTCTATTGGGATTTTCTACTTCAATTAGACCGGAGACACCCTTTGCCTTAGTTGGATGCTGAAAAACATAATAATATACAATTACACTCCTGTGCAAGGGAAGCTCCAATACATGTTTTAATTGGCAATACATTAATTAGGTCTTCCTACCACTCTTACAAATACACTCTACAATAGATCAAGTAGATGGTTTTAAATACCTAGGCAGCCTGATTACAAAAGACTCCAGATGCACACCAGACATTGTCACAAGAATAGCCATGGCAAAAAAGGCTTTCAATCAGAAGAAACAGCTCCTCAAGTCTAGTCTGTCACGAAAGAGCAAAAAGTTGCTAATTAAAGTGTATATCTGGAGTGTTGCTCTCTATGGCAGTGAAACGTGGACAATGACACAAAGAGATCGAGAGAGACTGGAAGCATTTGAGATGTGGTGCTGGAGACGAATGGAAGGAATTAGTTGGACCGAGAGAGTAACAAATGAGGAGGTATTACATAGAGTGAAAGAGAAAAGAACGTTGTTAAACACTATCAACAATAGAAGGGGAAAAATGATTGGACATTTGATACGACACGACAACTTCTTCAAGACCATTTTGGAAGGAAAGATAGAAGAAAGGCGAGGCAGGGGAAGACCAAGGCGCAGTTACATGGACCAAATAAGAGAAATAGTTGGCGTCGTGTCGTATCAAGAAGTCAAAGGGCTGGCGTGCGACAGGGAAAAATGGAAAATACTCCACCGACAAGAGGATAACTCTTAAATTTAATAATACCACTCTTAAGGTCTGTATCACATACCCAAATACTATGGACTATTGAAAATTGTTTGCATGTGCAACTAGCAGCACTAAGACATTTAGTCCAATAGACCAGTGGCCACCATCACAAAGTTAAAATTCAAGTTATAATCCTTCTTTAATTAGACTGGATAATAACTATAAAATAGATTCTGTGCAGGTAGGTACCTACAGCAATGAGCAATTACATTACTTGTAAAATTAGCTGCTAAATTTGTGTCTTATATACAACCAAGGATACTATAGTATGAAAAAAGTATGCTCACATGTCCGGCCCGCAGACCCAACATGCCCCACACTTCTAGCACGGGCGTAAGACCAGATATTGGTTTTGGAGCCGGACATGTGAGTGGATAAATTGAGAAATACAGATGGACTTGAACAATAACATGCTAGCAGTACTAAATCATTAACTCCAGACAACTGCTACGGCACACAAGTTCCATGAAACCTTTTTTGAGTAACAAGGTAACTAAAAATAACTCCTCTACAATCATTTCATCCACATGCATGAGCATAATATGTGCCTTTACAGAAATAAAAATCCAGTATAAGCTTATATACTACCAAATTGCATTAATTTAAAAATAATTACATCTTCATCGGAGTCACTTTCATCACTGCTGCCGGAGCCAGATTTGTTATCAGCGGATTCGTCCTCACTTGAGCTCTCATCATCTCCGCCATGCTCTTTTCTCCATCTGAAAATAATTATGGAAATGTGACAAATACCTATGCTATTGTTAACACTTTTACCGCCAAAGCAATAGTGTGTCATCGTGCCCCGTACGCCAAGCACTGTTTTTTTTGGTGTAATGTCTAAACCAATAAAAACAAATTAAAACAGTTCATAAATGAATTTATGTCACACCTAGCCATAAAGTGGCCATTATCGCACGCTCCGCGCGCGAAAAAACCCACTTCCTGGCCAGGGGGTGACATAAAATTTTGTACTTACCACGGGCGATAATAAAGAAAGTCTCACATCGCATATTTATCGCCCTTGCCTTCGGCTCGGGCGTAAAATACCTGCGATCTGAGACATTCTTTGTTTTATCGCCCTTGGTAAGTAATGTACTATTATTCATGATCAAAGTACATCTTCATTCCGACCTTTTAAGTGGTTGTTGGCGTGGTGGGCACGACAACACACAACCACTTTATAGGTTCTTGGTGGTCAAAGGGTTAAACCACCCTCATGTGCACAAATGCAGTTGATTGTGTTGGAGGAGGACTATACCAAGAACCACATTGAACTACGAGATGTAATAATAACATAAAAACTAATATCCCTATTGAATATAGGCACAAAATGACGTACACGATTGAAGCAACAAGACTGATGAACTCATAATATACTTTCTAGTAAATCATTTTACACATACAAGTGCTTCGCAAGGTTAGATAGGTTACTATTATAGATTGTTATGAGTTATGACACAATAATGCTCATTATTTGGTAAGATATACAACGCGACTTTTGTCTCTAAACTAAAACGCAAAATGTACTTGCTTTTGTTTCAGTTCCTCCTGCTTCCGCTGTTCTTCCAACTCCTCCGGGCTGGTGAACTTACGGTTACGGCCCTTATGATTGGTGTATTTACCTGGAAAACAAAAAAATCGTGACGTGAAAACAAGAAAGCACATTTTCTAGTAACATTGGATCGTCATTGAGAAAACTCGAGGCTCATTGTCGTACAAACTTACCACGCGGCATGTTGAGTTAACGCAAAAGACGTTGAGATAAATAATAATAATACAATCTTAAACAGTGGTTTAAAACGCTTAAGATTTTAGTCAGCAAATTTTAATTCGTACAAATTTAGAGTTGACGTTCTTGCCGGAACTGACGTACAGATAAAACAAAGTATTAAATGGGATGGGATGCATGCCGAAAGCAAGCTCAAGCACAGGCTGGCCAATCTAACAACAACTACATAATTAAATTAAATTCTGTGAAACTAAAGAGTATTTGCAAATCAATTCATTTATGTATACAAATACAAAAATCTTGGACAAATTAATTCCGATTATACATTTTGTAGTGGCATTCGAATATTTCGAATTTTTAATGGGGTAGGCGGCGCAAAGCTCTGAATAGATGGCGCCACTTGACTAGAGTTTGATCCATCTCGACCATGGAACAAGTATAAGATGGAACTGGTGATACACACATACAAAGGTGTGTGAAAGAGATGTAAGCATAGACAATAACACACGTGGGAGCGAGAAAAAATGACATATCTTCTGTCCCTCATCGCGTATAAGGAACCGATTATTTGTCAACGGCCGTTGTCACCGAAATGTCATCGATGAACCAGTGGCCAGAGTATAAAAAAATATGTTACCCATAATGTTGGGTAAACTAAACCGGCTCGAATGTTAAAAATAACAGATAAAAAATTTAATTGTGACGTGATTAGAATACTATTGTGAATTTCATTATTATAATGGCTGAATAACTAAGACGTTTTAATCTAATCGTGATTTTGTTAACTTTAATGTAGGTATTAAATTAGTACACATTTATATCGTAATTGGGAGGACATCGCATGTTTTGTGTTTGCCTGCTAATATTTACTAAGAGTTTATTTTGAAGATTCCCAATAATTAAAAACCTACTTGTCAGTAAAAATGGGGAGATTATTCTTTTTGTGGTAACCCCAGAAAAAACTGTCACAATATCTCCGTCCTTGTGTGTGATTTGCTAACCCTCCTTCTATATATCCTCTTTCTACGATCTCGACTCATGCACGTTTACCTTTAAAACATATGTACGTTCAATTTACCGTTATAAAATAAAACTTAATGATTAATTCTCTGTAATAAGGATTAAACTTTGTATGAGACACTGTCGGATAATGTTTCAAAGCCATTTAAATACAAAAGTTTTTGTTTAGACAGGAGCGTGTAAGTTATATTTTCGTAAACATAATACTCGTCCGTCGATAAAATGGATCCAAAAAATACGGACGTCTGACTCTGACACAGCTAAAAGCACTTTTACGGCAACGCGAGGAATCTGTAAAGGGACCGCAAAAATTTAGGTGGATGATTACATCCACCTTAATTTTAAGGTGGGTGTTTAAGGAAATTTCTGAAAAAAAAAACTAATTATTAATATATTAGTATCTATTGCGTAAAATATACGTAATAATAAACATTAATCACCAAATATCAAGTTCATAAGTCTCAGTCCAAAGAGAATAATAATCACGAACATGTCTTGGGACAAACTCTAGTGGCGCCACCTAGTGGCAAAGTTTGGCAGCCGCCAACCCCATTGACAAGCTACTTTATTTCATAATGTTGGCTATACATTACTCTCATTTGGTATATTTCATTTCATGGGGTAACATCCTGTCTTATGTATACTCTGTGTCTCTTTTTTTTATTACAGATAGATACTTGAAAAAAAGCCTCAACAATGTTGCATTATTGCAATATTAGAAAGCTTGGAGATTAAACTATTAGGTCACTCATATTTTATTAAGTATTATGTTATCATTTAAAACAATATTGTATTGGATTGTTATTTTAAAGAAATATGAGAACTGGCAAGAAAAATCTATTTGCACCTGGCAAAAAGCCGTCAGTCTCCCGGTGACGGGGAGATCCGATCCCCGGGAACATAACAAAACAATGTTTTTTTTTGCCGGGAGAGGACGGGTAGATATTAAAAATCTTCAAATTCTTCAGTATCTAGCGTGTTATTAACCATTTCGTATGCATGTGGGTGATGTGGATAGCAGCACTAGCAGCCCCCACTACGTACAGTAATTCAATATATTTATAATGTTGCATTATCTCCGATACCCAAAGGTTGTCTGGAAGAGATCGCTCGTTAGCGATAAGACCGCCTGTTGTTTAGCTCTACTTTAAGCCTAATGTTCTGTACTGCTGTCTTTTTGAAGTGTGCAATAAAGAGTATTTTGTATTGTATTGTAAAGAACAAAACAGTATACTTAGCACCTACCTACCTCCCAATAGTCCCAATAAGCGGCCAAAGTGCCATAGCGAATGTATCTCAATGTTAAATTTATTTTGCTATTGTTAATCTAAGTTCTTGCATCGTGTAAATGGGCCATTATAAGTATTAAGCCCCTACTTTAAGGCAACATACAAAAACAGACATAATATAAGTCTTATCCTAGACAAGTCTTATCTTCATCAATTCACCATAAACGAGTCATGGTTTCTGGATATCGCACAAAAAAATGAAAAACCGGCCAAGTGCGTGTCGGGCCACGCGCAAGGTAGGGTTCCGTAGTCGTCTACCCGTTACATTATATGGACTAAAAAGTTCGCAAACTTATATTTACTATGTTTTTGACAGAATTAACAACATTATCTAAGGTATCAATGGAAATTGTACGAAAGTTTGCTTTTGCAAAGTACATTTCTGAAGTTCGACTATTACTCGTTAACTAGTAATGTCCACTTAGCTGTGATAGTTTTCCTTTTAAATTCATCGTATATACTACTACCATGATTTTTTTCACATGCCTAGTAGCCACCGTTTAGCTGGCAGGGGGGGGGGGGGGGGGGGGCACTTGACCATAGCTAAAATTCTCACTTCAAAGCTTAATATCACGCTAACCAATTCTTTAATCAAATAATGCTTTTTAGAAACCTAATAATATTTAAAAGAGCTATCTAACGATACCCCACACGATGGGGTTTGGCGGAAAAAAAAATCCACCACCACTTTACATGTACCCTACAAAAAATTTTTTTTTTAGATTTTATTCTACAGTTTTGTCGGCGTCATTGATATGTATACTCATGCCAAATTACAGCTTTCTAGTACTAACGGTTACTGAGAAAAACGGGGGTCGGACGGACGGACGGACGGACGGACATGGCGAAACTATAAGGGTTCCTTGTTTACTACGGAACCCTAAAAACCACCACAAGAGGTAAATGCACTGGTCGATGGGTCGGAGTCGGAACGGCCTAATAGCATCTCTACACATCTGTCTATTTATTCATATTCGTTCTGTACCCATCCAAGAGTACTGCCCAGTATAATCTGACCTCGACATGCGTAACAATTATCACATAAAGGAGTATGAACTTATATTGGTAGTTATGTGGATACGCGCTTGGTAATTGTTGTGAATAACAACAGTGGTCTATTTTTATACGGAATCAGGTTTTATGGTATATCGTTGGTACTTATTTATCTACCGACAGACGTTGCATAAAACAAAACGTAATCGAAACGCGGTTCGCTTGTACTGAGTACCTAATGAGAATAATGGTGTGTACCTACACGAATGGAGTCTGTAAAGAGATTAGCACAATTAAATATTTGTGGACAATCTTACACAAATCAACCTGGTCCCAAACTAAGCAAAGCTTGTACTATGGGTACTAAGCGACGATATACATACTTATATAGATAAATAAATACTTAAATACATAGAAGACATCCAAGACCCAAGAACAAATATTCGTGCTCATCACACAAATAAATGCCCCGGCCGGGATTCGAACCCGGGACGTCCAGCTTCGTAGGCAGGGTCACTACCAACTAAGCTAAAGCGGTCGTCAAATTTTCAATTAATACCGTAGAGTTATATACTTTAGCTCTGGAGGGTAACTTTGGCCTCAAGGGATTTATTCGGCATACTTAGGCTTAGGCTATGTAATACTATTACACTATTCTGTGGCTGTGACTCTGTGGCTAAGGCTTTATTATTATGTTGATTTGATTGAAATAAGGGCACGTAGACATAGCGATCGGTTTTACAGGTCCGTGACAAAAACCCAAATTTGCCAAACGCGTGCTCTTGGAACACGTCCGAAACATCGAGCTTAACAGACCATACGCAAACAAACTCCCGTTTCATATAAAAAATATACTTAGTAATAAAAGAAATAAAAATAAATAATAAGTTCGTTAGATGCATGGTTAGTGCAGTTATATTTTTCATTTAAACAATTATTTCAGTACCTAAATCTTAAACAGCCGCTCATTCTAAAAGGGTGTATGGTATGTACTGTCCCCATACAAAACAATTTGACAATGTCACAAGTCCAACTGGCAGTTGGACTATAATATGCATTCAGTATGGGGATGTGACCCCACAGTGGAAGCATGGACTGCTAAAAAAAACTTTCATGACCCCACATTGGGCCCACCCGGACAGCGAACGTAATACGACGTCTGTGTCACTTATGACAGTGACAGTATCGGATTTCAGGGGGTCGACTTTGACCACCCGAATATCGACGTTCGTATGTTTCTTTCTCTATCACTCGAAATAGGTAGGTATGCAAGTGAGATAGAGATGGGGAAATTCCAAAGATTTCAACCCAGTTACTTCACTTGACAAAATATAGACCCGACAGCTGTCAAGTGTCGATTCCAATATTGTCAATGTCGCATCCATAAATAATTTTTATGATAGGATACATAATTCATAAGTCATGTCACAGGAATAATCTTACACAGCCTTTAACTGGCTTCTTACAAGTATTTTGCAGATTTTTCTGGAACTATCGAATATAAATATCCAATATTTTTATATGTACCTATTGTGCCCAGCAAGCCCAAATCTCCAAATTAGTCAGGGACCGTTTTTGAAAAAGAAGAATTAATGCAAGAAGCAAATCATGTAACAGTTGGAGTTGGGGTGACAACGTTATCAGAGGGCTTATACCCTGCAGAATACGGATCTGCCTGTCTCCATCCCCATATTTGAGCCGGAAGTATGTTATACCGGAAAAGGTCCATTGTCCAGGTTTAGCACTGAAATGAACTTTAACGACAGTACAAGCAAAAAACTGAAAAAAGTGACAGATTTTCCAAGATGGCGGAGAAAGTTATGGAACTGTAGGGTCAAAAATTTCGGGATACGATGACAAATATTGTCCTTTACGGCATATCAAAAACCCATAACACTCGGACCATAGTTAGGGTACCGGTACCGGAACAACGATTTACCAAATGCACAACGAAAAAATTTGTATGGACCTTTTCCGGTATAACATACTTCCAGCTCAAATTTTGGGATGGAGACAGGCAGATCTGCAGGGTCTGACTGAACCCTCTGATAACGTTGTCACCCCAACTGTTATATGATTTGCCGCTTGCACTGTTTAGAAACGCTTTTTCTAGTTCTGGACCTAGACTCATCATCATCATCATCATCATCATATCAGCCGAAAGACCTCTGCCGGACACTGCTGGACATAGGCCTCCCCCAAAGAGTGCCACAATGACCGGTCTTGCGCCACCCGCATCCCAGCGGACTCCCTACCGGACCGGACCTAGGCTAAGCTTAGTGAATCGCCATTGAAGCGGCGCTACCTCCCGCGCCGCTACCGCCAGCTCCCGCCCGCTCCCGTGTCGCTACCGCCCGCTCCCGTCCCGCTCACGTCCCGCTCACGTCCCCCTACCGCCCGCTACCGCCCGCCCGCTCTCTGTGTGGCTTAAGCTTTAACCGCTGAACCAAAGACGAACCAAACCAAAGTTGCTGTGTCAAGAATGCCGCCCGCACCTCGCTCAGTCCCCTGAGTCGTCAACTCGTCATACCCCGGCGCCCGCATTACATGGGTATCGCGCAGGGTGAGACTCAATATACGGCCGGTCTATATAGACTGAATTCCAATGTGTCAGCCGACCGCCACTCGGTTTCCCTCTAACAAGTCAAAGAGATTTCCATAATCAATCAATAACTTACTCGATCAATTTGCCTACATACGTCCTTATATTAAATAGGTAATCTAGGGAGGTTGGTTGAATCCGTTCAGAATTAGAAGGGATGTTGATACTTATTAAGAAACATCCTTGTAAATACTTAGTCCTTGTCGAGTAATTCTCTATACAATTTGTAAACCGTTAATAAAAATGTAACTATTTATCATGTTTTATGTGGCTCTTGCTTTTTGATGGCTTATGCCAAAAGGTATAAAGTTCGATTCTCGGTTGTTCTTTGTGTCGAAAGGTGAAGCTAAAAACTCTCTAAACAAGCTGCTTCACGGCTCCTAATTATACTAGGCATAGAACCATAGGTTCTATTTTATTTTCAACAGCTGCCTCATCATCATCATCATCATCATATCAGCCGAAAGACGTCCACTGCTGGACATAGGCCTCCCCCAAAGAGTGCCACAATGACCGGTCTTGCGCCACCCGCATCCAGTGGACTCCCGCGACCTTTACCAGGTCATCAGTCCACCTTGTGGGGGGTCTACCCACGCTGCGCCTGCCTCACTCGACCTTAATTAATGCCCAATAAATCCGTCACGTCACGAGACCAACACGTCCTATATAATGCCTTAAACAACTGTTTATCCTGTTACAGAAACCACCTAAGCCTATTCCTATACGAATGCTCACCTCGATACAATCGGTTATTGCCAAGTCAAGGTTGATCGCCATCTTACTATGTACTGCGCGTACGCGACACCGAAACCCAATGTTTTGACAATTGTTTTGATGTAAACGATACAGCGGGTAATGCAGAATTTTAAAGAAAGTGAGAAGAAACGAGGAATTGGTAACCTAGTTAACTAGTCTAGCTGTCAACAGTGTCAACTGTTTAGCCTGTTAAAGTTTATTAATGTGTTATGATATGAGTCAATTAAAACATAGGTACCATATTATCTACAATATCAACTGACAACACAAGTCGCTCTAAAATATCTGACATTGCTCTATTTTCTTATCCTTTAGAGCATGTCAGATATTTTGAGCTACTTGTTCAGTCAAATGTTATTATTAGGTAGACATCACCTATATGTAGGTAGGTGCCGATTTTCAATGACTATGCAACCCTACATATTAAGTTGCTAAGGTGTAGGTACCGTAGTGCGTTTAACAAAATAATAAGTATCGTAAACATTAAGTAGGTACCATCCCATTTAGGTACCTACACAAAGATTTCCGCCTTAACTGTGCTTTATTTTGATGCATTTTTTGTGTTCTTGCAAAGTTTATTGCGTGGATAATATTATGCAGTTAAACTGTATTATCCTACACAATTTAATCCTTCATTGTAGCGGTATATTGTTGACATTATCACACATGGCGATGGCGTTGGTATTTATGGGGCACTTTAGGAGAATTTGTGTGTCTTATCCAAATAAGATTTTTCGTCAGGAAATAACACCAAAGTAACAAAGTAGGACTAGGACTTTGATATTAACCTGACGGCACTAGAGTAGGACACAGAAATAGTAGGCAGGTCAAATTTACTCGGGCTTTCTTTAACTGGGCGTAATAGGGCGTAAGGCTAAAGACAAGCCCTTCGTTGAATAAGGTATAGGTACACATGACGGTTACTGAAGGGCATTCTGATCCATTCAGTAGGTATGTATAGGTAACTAATAATGAATATTCATAGAAATGTGAAGTTGTTCTATTATAACTTAGATGATATAAATTCCTTCGGTAAACCGCGGTTTAGACTAACAGGAACTTGCGTGCAATTTTCAGCGAGTTTTCATTACATTGCAGGGTTTGATCCTGTTCATATTACCTCGGTACCCCGCAGCCCCGCAGCCCCGCAGCCCCGCAATGTACAGATACTTGCTTGCAAGTTCTTGCCAATGTAGACTTTGTCAATGTCACAAGTCGTAATGTAATCCCTGCTTTCATATCTCTAAATACAAAACATTACTTATATTACGCTAAAATGCTTAACGGTGCTTACCAATCGTTCACATCCACACTTTAAAAAAATGCTTTCAATTACAAGGAGTTTAATGTGAGTATTGCAAAAGATAAATTACCGGATTTGGGTTTCATAAGGGCGATATAACGGTATGTTTTGGACACATTAATCTGTTGTCGAAACGCCATTCGAACGATTACCGTTTTTATGCATCGGCACTTCAGTAGGTCCCAACTCCCAAGTGTTGAATCTCTCAATTAAAAAGGTATTTTTGGCTAACTTGAAAAACTGGTATCGACAGATTTGATGGTAGCCTCACAGGAATGATTCGTTAAATCCTCAGATATGGTCTGGGACTTGAAGAAGTAATTTATTAAATACTTCCCGTAGTAGGATACCCTTACCTACATGATATTTTATCTTGTTATCGTAAAAAAGATGAATTTTCAAATCCCTCTTCCCCTCGGGATCCTCACGTAGTTACTGAATAGCCCCTGCAAGATAACATTAGTTGAGCCCTATGAGAGATTTAAGAAATATAAATTAATTTTATGCCGCGATAACGTCGGCCGAACCCCTAGTCCCCTTAGTTTCTGATTGTTGGTTGGTTTTGATTGTTGGTTTGTAGGGCTCTTAGTTTCTGATTTTTCCACGACTGCCCAAAAAAGGAGTGTAATGTTTTCAGGTTTCATTGAATGTATGTATGTGTTTTTTTTGTTCCCCCAGAACTTCTCAACGCCTTAACCGATTTAGATGTGTGAGGTATCGTTGGAATCCTTACGTCATCCCGGGTAACATAGAATATGTGACGTTGCAATAAAAACAATATGGCGGACTGTAGACTCCATTTTGAGTGTTCTGTAAAAAAAAAGAGTGATGAGTGAAAAAAACAAGTGAGGTATCAAAATGAAGCATTTGAAGAGACGATTCCAAACATGTATACAATGTATGAGTTTCAAGCAAAAAAGTTCGAAATAAAATAATAATTATAAAAATTAAAAACACGACTGCATTAAAAAGATAAAAACAAGTTTCCTAATAAAGAACTCAAGGAAATATATATATTGTTTGCAGTCGGGGGACCTAGGTACTACATACAAGTAAAACCAAAATATTAGGTCCCACGACTGCAAAGAAAATATATATTTCCTTGAGTTCTCTACTAGGAAACTTGTTTTTATTTTTTTAATGCAGTCGTGTTTTTAATTTTTATTTATTGTACTAAAGCCCCATAATCATTTCAACAACCAACAACAAAATCGATTATTACTCACCTACTTATTATGAGTAAGATTGAATTAAAAATGTTGGACGTAAATACGCTTGAGATGTGTCTGAAATCCGTACTAACAGTTACTTACCCTACGTACCATGTAAGTTATATCATTTGTTGTAGAATGTAGAGTGTAGGTAAACCACAGTCCGATTCTCAAAAAATTATGACCAGGAAGGTAGGAATTTTGCTCCTGAATTCTCTTATGATAATTTCAGGAGTAAATAGTACAATGCAAATCTTTCAGACATAGTTTCCTCGGTTGATGAAAGAAATCGGATTTGACTTATGTCAATATGACGAAAAAAAAACGCACACTCCTAAGCAAAAAAAAAAAACTGAAAAATATAAGTTGGTACGGTATTTGTATTCCCCTGTTATTTCAAAATCGAATCTGTTACTTTTTTGTCGTATATTAAAATAAAAAATGCAACATAACTATACACCGTGACCGTTAATAACCCGAAAGATTTAAACCACATATTTTTGACGACTGTAAAAAAATAATTGAATGTATTGACAGCGATAAATATCTTCTCGGTCCTGCGTGCCCTCAAATTCCCATGAGCACCAATATTCGCCAGTGACAATTTTTTTCTGTCAGTTTCGTACTTTATAAATTTTATAATATAAGGCCGCTACTACACTTCGCTATGCGTATTCGCCTCCCTTTCTTTTGCAATATTAAAGAAAGAGATGCAGCACGAATATTTGCTCAAATACGGCGAAGTGTGGTGCTAGCATAATACAAATAAACGCAAGAGACAATTTAGATCGCAATTTTTCATGGGTGTCAGTTGCCGCTAAGATTGTAGTTTTTTTTATGTGACAATGGATGGGATTCTACTTGTACTTATTATGAGGATTATTTTGATGATAGTAAGGGTTCAAATAATTATGTAATAAAACTTTGTATCACCGATCCACATGAGTCTCTAATTATATTGTATCTATGTAATGTTTGAAATAATATTTAAAAAAATTAAAATAAATCCATTGAGCACATAATATTTTTCTTTTGACGCATGGAGTTCAAAATGACTGTTTTAAACAACGGCAACTATAATTATAATTATAAATAGAGCACTTCTTTACACCTCAGTATCTTAATTAATTAAAAATGTAAATACGTACATAATTAATTCAAATTAGCACGAACAATTTATCCCAGGATCCTGGTTTAGTCAGTTATTTTGTCGTTCACGTACGTATAAGAGGCGAAGGAGCCACGGCACGCTTCCACATACAGCCTCGCCGAGACCTTGTGCGCTACGCAAGGACGCTCGCAGCCCCCACGAAAAACGCCCACTACCGAACGAACGCGCCCGCGGGAAAGTACACTTCAAACTTAGAACAGAGTTTTCTTTTTAAAAATAGAAGAAAAATTTGTTTCGTTTATAAAGTTGCCAGTTATTTGTATTGCAAAGTTTCGTAAAATTGAGAACTTTTGAGGACGAGTGTCAGTGACTAGTGTTGGGGGTATTAAAGGTAAGAAAATTTAATTTTATATCATAAGTCAATTATTCTAGTAAAAAACTAAATCTTAACAATATTATCCAAGAACGCGTTGAACTCTCAGTAGGTAACGAAAATCAGCCCACCACATCAGTCCTATTCCGTTCCACATCCTCCTTCGTTTCTTCACAACTAAGTAAGTTTCTTCACATTCCTAATACGTGCTTAAGTTCCAATTTAAGTAGCTTAATTGAAAGTTCTCAATTTTTTATTAATTTTATGATACTAAAATTACTAAACGCTTCGCTACGTATATAGTATTATGGATGGACGTATAATTTGGAATCAATATTTGAGATATGACCTTATATGATTAGTAGTGCATTTTCATTTTAAAGTGTACCAATAACTTTTTTTTATTGTGAAGTTTTGGGTTTATCTTATTCAGAGACGACTTTTATTTATTATTATTTTTAAGTTGGTAACTAATATTATTTGTAACGATATTGTCATATTTACTCTTCCAATATAACGTATGATAAGAATCGTTTCTGTTATCGAACAGTAATTTCATTCTTTATGGGATAGTTTTAGCACATCGACTTAAGATCACAGTACTCATATTTAAGAGTACCTATGCTAAAATCTGACGATTTAAATTCTGCAAAAATGTATATTAGAATCATATTGGTAACATTAATATTTATTTAAAAACTCATGTTACCAAACTATTTTTACCCGACTGCGCGCCACAAAGGAGGATAATATGTTCCGCAGACCTATAAAAAGGTAAAACATCCTAATGCTTAACAGCTTAATTCCCAATAGTCAATGTCACCTATAAATTATAAATAAATATTTATGGACAATCTTACACAAACCAACCTAGTCCCAAACTAAGCAAAGCTTGTACTATGGGTACTAAGCGACGATATACATACTTAAATAGGTAAAAAGATACTTAAATACATAGAAAACATCCAAGACTCAGGAACGAATATACGTGATCAACTGATCATCAAACAAATAAATGCCCTGACCGGCATTCGAACCCGAGACCTCCAGCTTCTTAGGCAGGGTCACTGCCAGCTAGGCTAAAGCGGTCGTCAACTATAAGCTCTCCATTGCACATTGTTATCAATTAGTAAAATATTGGGCTAGTGTCAAAGCACTGGTAAGTTTGTCTCCTTTGTTCATTTATTAACGTACTCTTTTATTAATACATTTTAATCTGTCTATCATCATTTCATACGTATATCTATCGTCGAACCGATTAGGATCAGCCAGTGAATACGTTTGGCAAGTCACTAAGGTGCCGCACGGTTGTTTGCGGGGTACTTACTCGAGGTGTCTCATCAAGTCATCACATCATGCTATCGTGACGGACGGAATCCGACTCTGTAACATCAGCAACATTATGCCGATAAAGTGAGAGAAGATTTTTTCCTTGTCAAAGTCTTTTACTTTCATCATATAAGGTTCAATTTCACCTGACTGGGAAATGTTATATACTAGTAGTATAGGTAATTAGTCTTTCTTGTGTTCGAAATAGTGATGTGCCGTGGGAAAATTCCCGGGAGTGGGAATATTCCCTCGTTCCCAGGAATATTCCCAAAACAGGGGAATATTGCAGTAGATTGGGCAACTAAATTTTTAATTAAAGTTAGTTACAATGAATAGTATTCGAAGAAAAAAATTAGTTTCGATAATACCTTCGTTTTTATGATAGGTATTCATGTTTTACAAATACATTAACAGTTTTATATTCCCACACAAAGGGAAAATTCCCGGGAATATTCCCACTCAAAGGGAACATAGGGGAATTTTGAAATTGTGGCATCGGGGATTGTATCAAACCATAAGTCTTTAATCCTGCGAAAGTAAATTCCGAATGTTCCCGGGAATATTCCCAGGAACATTGGGAATATTCCCACCTAGGGAATATTCCTGGGAACGGCACATCACTAGTTCGAAAATTATTAAGGACTTTTAGTAGTCCGTGGCGGGCAGCCTATAGTATGACCCGCTCATTGCACCCGCGTCAGCTTACGTCGGCCCTAATAGAAATCAAAACTATACATTTCAAAGTTTTCAAACTGGTGGTCTGGTTCCCCTTATACATACAAACTTTGCTAAGTTTGCTATTGGATTGGTTTAATGTAAGATGTCACACAATATTTACATCCTAAATATTTGAGACTTAAATGATCAGCAGGGCCATTAAAATAGTGTAAAAACGCGTGTGCTATAAAAGACCATCCTTTACGGAAATTGGTGCAAAAACTGAGTTTAAAGTGCATTCTCGTATCTAGATCATTCCTCACACTCCGCTACAATTGGATTTAAGTCAAGCCTTTTTCTCCATTTGCCCGTACATTGTTAGTATGTAAGCCTACGGTTAGTGTGCCTGGTATCCGCTCCGCTTAAGCGAAGCGAAACGGTTTTAATTTTCTTTCATTTATTATATTACAAAATATTTTATGGTTATTATATGCTGTAAGACTGTTATTATACAGTAATCGTAGTCACATAGAATAAACATTAGGGTCGGTAAATCTGAAAACACGAGACTTCAGTGATCACACTTTACCTTCGGGCGAGTCGTACCTCGTATTACCCGAGCTTCGCTAGGATGTTCTAGCGAAATGATAACTAATGAGATATACTGAGCAGAAGATAATTAATTATATTTTAAGTAGGTATTTATATCATTTCCATTCATTAGAAATGTCGGCCCAGGTCAGTTCATGGATGGGTGACCGCTTTGAGTGGTTATTAACTGAGCGCTCCCGTGCTTTGGAAGGCACGTTTAGCCATTGGACTTGCTGCTGTATATGATAGCAGTCGTTAAGCCAAGTTATAGGCCTTCGGGCGGCTTGAGAACTTCTAACAGCCAATTTGCCCACTCACTTGACAAAGCCTAAGTCCAATAACCTCTAGTTTCCCCGCGGGTTGGAAGGTCAGATGGTAGTTGCTTCCGTAAAAACTAGTGCCTACATCAAATCTTGGGATTAGGTAACGGACCCCAAGCACTAGGAGGATGATGATATCATTTCAATTACCGTCCATTAAGTAAATCAGGCTTTTCCCTACTTTAAGCCCTCATTTTCTTATGTTTGGAGCCATGGTTAAGTATGACCTGACAATGGGTTAAATTAATATCAGTTACTTATTATATCTAAAGAAATTCTGCTAGACCCAGAAGTACTTATGTCTTTTTTTGTAACGCCTGTAACCATCGATCTTTAAAGTCAACTCTATCGCTACGGTCCTTCTGTGAACCCTCAAGACCGGGTGATTTAAATGGCTACATTGTTTTTATTTACAAAATAGTATAGCTTAACGCCGTTTTAAAACAAAACACCGCTTATTCCATGGTTTCAGCCGCACTCTAAAGTCGAGATGCGGCGATAGGACGCGCACGGCTCATGTTAATTCAATCGATAGCTGAGCTAGTATTCACAATGACAATATAAGTAGCCTCAGTGGAACTAGTATAAACCTGACTCACGATCAAGCTCAAGTGTTACGAATCTAGGTGCCAAATTAAACTAGCAACTTAAAAATGGAGGCCATCTTTGTTAATCGCATAGCTGCCAGCGTTCCCTGTCAGATAGCTTTGCACGGCATGCAGGGATACAGGAATTTTTACGATCAACACCTTAAGATGGAAAACTTTTACAATGTGATGGTAATTAAAAAAAACACATTGCAATCACGCAGCTGTTTATCAATAATACGTAGTCTATATAATTAAATATGTGCATATTGTGACATATTGTGTTAACAGTCTACTCTTATACGCAAGCCAAAACGCAAGCTATAGGTATCTACATTATTCTATATCTGCAAGCCTATCAAATTTCCGAATATGAAAATTAGATAAATAAAAAAATATCGTTTTAAGTGCGATGCGGTGTCTATGTATTAATTTGTAGGTATAACTTGCCTTCTAACGAACCTTTTGAGGCCTCTATGTTTAAGTTTGGCTTCCGGGATTGCGCGTAAGTATATATTATAATTTTAGGTATCCGTAAAAAATACAACAATAAAAAGTAAGGACGAAATAAGATTCTCTAGCAATTGGAGCAATCCATCCTCTAATGATCGGTTGTCTTCGAAATGTTTTTTACTCGCGGTATAAAACGCGAGATTGACGGCGTATATCGAGGTTAGGTTGTTATGGTTCTTCAATCGCTACCACATCGATTTACCGAATAGATATTAAATAGGCCGCCGGTTTAAATTCAACGGATTTTTGGCGAATTGATATAATTATAGACAGTTAATATTCGGTATATTTATTATTAACATACTTCTTCGGGAAGTTTTGTTAGTATTTTTTATAAGAAATTTGGAGTTTACACGTGCTCCCAGAAGGTCTTGCGTGGTAGTCATAGATAACCTGAACAAGACCTTGGTTAAGAATCTCGCTATATTTAAGTCCTGCCTAATAATGAGAACTGATCGCAACAAAATAAGATTCAAAAAGTTTAATAATAGTTCTTCAAGAGATCCAGCCAGTATTAAGACAATAGGTACTGTTTTTGTTCGACTATTCCTCGCATTAATTTAATCTTAACTCGTATACGCTAAGTTGAAAAGATAGCTTATTTATACATAACGATGTATCCAATTATATTCACCAGGGTGCCATTTAAGATGCGCATATTCCTACCAGATCCCATAATACAAGCCCTAAGCCTTATTATATTATAAACGTCAACAGTATTAAGTTCCAGAAAACCGGTTTTCATCCCAGCCCTATGCATTGAAATTATCGGGAGGAAATGATAATGTCACACGCAAAACGTTAGCGATAAAAACAGCGGATAGTATCATTTTTCACGTCTTGCATTTGTTTATTTTCATTTCGTTCCTACGTATTTATGATTATGATTAGTTTCCATTTGCATGCGCTAGATCGTAGCGTAGGTATGAAACATATATAGCCACAATCAAATAGCTTTTTTTTATTATATCGTTCAATATTGAGAAATAATTGGGCCAATAATGCGGCCTGGAAAAAGGTTAAAGAATAAAAACCGGCCAAGTGCGAGTCGGACTTTTTAGGGTTCCGAACCAACCTCAAAAATATGATATATATCAATATATTAACGTATTTGTTGTTAAAATATACGTAATAATGAACATTGTCACCAAATTTCAAGTTTATAGGTCAATGGGAAGTCAAAAAAATCTTCGGAACAAATTTTGTGACACACAACGAACGGACGGACGGACAGACGCCTGGGAACCCCCTTAAATATTTATTTTATTCTTTTTTTTAGTATTTGTTGTTATAGCGGCAACAGAAATACATCATCTGTAAAAATTTCAATTGTCTAACTATCACGGTTCATGAGATACAGCCTGGTGACAGGCGGACAGAGAAACAGACAGATAGACGGACAGCGGAGTCTTAGTACCCCGTTTTACCTTTTTACCCTTTGGGTACGGAACCCTAAAAATGGGCTTTCCGAGCTAGTGAGGTGATAATCAGTTTTTTTTTATTTAAAGCGTACCTATGGGTGTAGTGGGCGTTTGTGGTGGTGGTGGGGTGGTGTAGTTGTAATACGGGTGGTTATAGGTATTATTTAGTGAAATAGATTAAATTACAAAAAAAACTATTAAGTAAGTAAAATTACATAACAATTTCATGTCTGAACTATACCTACATCATATGTTACACATATATAACATTATATAATATTATATAACATTATCAGCAAAATGCAAACTTGAAAAAATTTCAAGGAAGTAAAATAAATAAAGATGTACAAGATTTTTGTAGCTTTTCTTTATCTATCTATCACAATCTACCTATACTAGTGACATGTTACATTTGGATTGTGATTAAGGCAATATATCGATTGAAAGAGACACCCTTTGTTTTTCGCTCACGACAAACCGGGATGAAACCCTCTCCGAGAATGCCTTTTTAGACAAATCTCGATGACTGTGTGCAGGTTTATTAAATTTCCTCTTGTCAGTACCTAGATGAGGTAAAATACCATCATATTAACTTAATCGTGTCTTTTAATAATGCGTTGTTTTAGTAGGCTGAGGGAAAAAAGGAAAATATCGACTCGACTTTGGATTCATTTTCTATCGAGAAAATTTTAAGCAATCATGATTCGCTATTGTCAGTCCCACAATCATATAGTCAAGAATCATATATCTGAAAATCATCCCCTACTGTTTGCTAGTCTGGGCAGGACAACGTTTCAAAGTCTCCAAATTTCTCAGTGTAGCGCCTTAATGATTATCTTTATTAAATTCCATTGTCAATGTTTCAATATTTGCAACTGAATCCTAATATAAGTTGAATATATCATAATAAAATTTACGCCGTCACGTCAATTAAAGACGTCCCTCCTTTAGATCAGGTTCAAAGAGTAATTCACGCAGTAAAAAATACATTCGTTTAGTTGTTATCTCAAACCACGATTCAATGTTTTTGCGGCCAGTATATGCAAATTGAGTTGCTATTCTTCTGCTACGATCTGAATTATAGTGGTTATCATAACGATCGGTCTCCGTGGGCGTTGCTCCTTACAACTTAGTACGGGACGTAGTCGAGGAAATGGAATAATTCAGTGTGTGTTGATACAATCGGCACTAGACGCAGGGCAGGACAGCGTGTGGGAGGTGTTGTCATAATGTTGTAGGTTTTGCAATTTGTGTTTATATTAAGTGTGCGTTGAACTTTACGGTCAATTTTACGGTTATATCTAAATCTAGTTATTATTTAAGGGGTCTCGTACATGAAGGGTGAAATATGTAGTAGAATATTAAAGTAAATCGTACTGATGAGTTTCTTTTCGTTTCTCATCGTATCTTTCTTCACCTAGGTATATATTTATTAAACGGGTCATCAAGAGATTTGAGTGTTAATTTGTACTGATAATAAAGGACATTATTCGACTACATAGGTACCAAATATTTTGGCTCTGGCGTTACTTATGACGAAGGTAGTTTTATTTATTTCTATAAAGGAGAAAAATGATTTTCTTTTGTTCGTCTGTGTCCAAAATACTCAAGTTGAATACCATTTATAATACCCCCGAACGAAAGTGTTTGAAAGTTTACCCTAATTCACCCGGTACCACAACAATAAGAGTGGAATGCGGCACATTTGGCCACAATGCCAAGTAGGTTCAATAAGCAGATGCGTTGCCAAGAATTCGACATGTTCTCCCCAATTCCAATCGCATGCTGCACTAGTTCCATAAAGAGCTGTGCTTGACATTGAACTTACTTTATACGGAAAAGCTTAAGAAATATACCTAAACAGTCCGAATATATTTCTTTTGAATTACTTATGACGTAACTTTACTTAGTGTGTGTGCGTGCATTAAACAAAGTGTACCCAAACTAAGTCGTGGGAAAAACAGTATAGATCATGCATTTATAATCAATTTGCTGTTTGTTTTATGGCCACACAGCCTTAAAAAAAACAAATTTAAGTCTAGTTTTTCACCGACTTTCAAGACAAGGAGTTTCTCGTGTGAGATTTTTTTTAAATTTATATCGGGACTTATTTAGGTAACCGGTTTTTGATATACTTTTTTTTAAGTCGATGTACTTCATGGTAGATATCTCGCTCGAAACAGTGGGGTGCTTTTTAGGGTTCCGTAGTAAACAAGGAACCCTTATAGTTTAGCCATGTCCGTCCGTCCGTCCGACCCCCGTTTTTCTCAGTAACCGTTAGTGCTAGAAAGCTGTAATTTGGCATGAGTATACATATCAATGACGCCAACAAAACGGTAGAATAAAACCTTTAAAAAAAATTTTTTTAGGGTAGTTACCTCCCCTACATGTAAAGTGGTGGTGCAATTTTTCCAAACCCCATCGTGTGGGGTATCGCTGGATAGCTCTTTCAAAAATATTATAAGGTTTCTAAAAGCATTTTTTCATTAAAGAATTGGTTGGCGTGATATTAAGCTTTGAAGTGATAATTTTTGTTATGGTCAAGTGTCCCCCCCCCCCCTGCCAGCTAAACGGTGGCTACTAGGCATGTAAAAAAAATCATGGTAATAGTATATACGATGAATTTAAAAGGAAAACTATCACAGCTAAGTAGACATTACTAGTTAACGAGTAATAGTCAAACTTTCGTACAATTTCCATTGATACCTTAGATAATGTTGTTAATTCTGTCAAAAACATATAGTAAATATAAGTTTGCGAACTTTTTAGTCCACATAATGTAACGGGTAGACGACTACGGAACCCTACCTTGCGCGTGGCCCGACACGCACTTAACCGGTTTTTATTTTTATAATTTAGTTATGCTTTAAAACGACTTATAGAGAAAATTACAGTAATACGTAACGGTCCAGGCTTATATATTGGACACAATGGGTGCGGATTTTGGCTCACGTCACCTTCTCGCACGACATGATGTGTCATCAAAACCTTATCGATCAATTACAGAATAACCGTTTGAAAGACAGTGTCAATCTGAAAACAATAACTTATTTGCAAATTCAAACATGCTTTGAGTAAATTATGTACATAATACTTCAATGCAATAATGTGATGATTTTCGGGTGGTGATTTCAATACAATCAGGTAACGAAGGATAAAAAGCTTAAAATATTTGAATAATCTGAAAATAAGGAAAAGTTGAGAGTAAAACTGTTACTTTGCTAATTTTTGTTGAATTTTTTTCAAGTACTTATTTATGTTTATATATCTCTATATCCATACTAATATTATAAATACCTCTTCATGCTTAAACCGCTGAACCGTTTTAGATGAAATTTGGCATGGATATAGTTTGAATCTCGGGGAAGGACATAGGATACTTTTATCCCGAAAATCACATCGTAAGGGAGTGGAAGTTTATAGAGCGATAACTAGGTCAGCGCCTGATATATAAATAATAGCAATTAAGTTGTATCGCGATTACCGAGTTCGACGCGGACGAAGTCGCGGGCAAAAACTGGTATAAACATAAATACTTAGCTACCTACCTACCAACAGTACCAACCTACTTTATAGGTATATACAAATACAAATGCGTTTATTTTTCTCTTTAAATTACAATGGTGTATCGGTGTATGGTGGTCGGTTAGTGAAATAGATTAAATTAAAAAAAAACTATTAAGTAAGTAAAATTACATAACAATTTCATGTCTGAACTATACCTACATCATATGTTACACATATATAACATTATATAATATTATATAACATTATCAGCAAAATGCAAACTTGAAAAAATTTCAAGGAAGTAAAATAAATAAAGATGTACAAGATTTTTGTAGCTTTTCTTTATCTATCTATCACAATCTACCTATATTAGTAACATGTTACATTTGGATTGTGATTAAGGCAATATATCGATTGAAAGAGACACCCTTTGTTTTTTGCTCACGACAAACCGGGATGAAACCCTCTCCGAGAATGCCTTTTTAGACAAATCTCGATGACTGTGTGCAGGTTTATTAAATTTCCTCTTGTCAGTACCTAGATGAGGTAAAATACCATCATATTAACTTAATCGTGTCTTTTAATAATGCGTTGTTTTAGTAGGCTGAGGGAAAAAAGGAAAATATCGACTCGACTTTGGATTTATTTTCTATCGAGAAAATTTTAAGCAATCATGATTCGCTATTGTCAGTCCCACAATCATATAGTCAAGAATCATATATCTGAAAATCATCCCCTACTGTTTGCTAGTCTGGGCAGGACAACGTTTCAAAGTCTCCAAATTTCTCAGTGTAGCGCCTTAATGATTATCTTTATTAAATTCCATTGTCAATGTTTCAATATTTGCAACTGAATCCTAATATAAGTTGAATATATCATAATAAAATTTACGCCGTCACGTCAATTAAAGACGTCCCTCCTTTAGATCAGGTTCAAAGAGTAATTCACGCAGTAAAAAATACATTCGTTTAGTTGTTATCTCAAACCACGATTCAATGTTTTTGCGGCCAGTATATGCAAATTGAGTTGCTATTCTTCTGCTACGATCTGAATTATAGTGGTTATCATAACGATCGGTCTCCGTGGGCGTTGCTCCTTACAACTTAGTACGGGACGTAGTCGAGGAAATGGAATAATTCAGTGTGTGTTGATACAATCGGCACTAGACGCAGGGCAGGACAGCGTGTGGGAGGTGTTGTCATAATGTTGTAGGTTTTGCAATTTGTGTTTATATTAAGTGTGCGTTGAACTTTACGGTCAATTTTACGGTTATATATCTAAATCTAGTTATTATTTACGGGGTCTCGTACATGAAGGGTGAATTGCAATTTGTGTTTATATTAAGTGTGCGTTGAACTTTACGGTCAATTTTACGGTTATATATCTAAATCTAGTTATTATTTACGGGGTCTCGTACATGAAGGGTGAATTGCAATTTGTGTTTATATTAAGTGTGCGTTGAACTTTACGGTCAATTTTACGGTTATATATCTAAATCTAGTTATTATTTACGGGGTCTCGTACATGAAGGGTGAAATATGTAGTAGAATATTAAAGTAAATCGTACTGATGAGTTTCTTTTCGTTTGTCAATGTATCTTTCTTCACCTATATATTTATAAAACGGGTCATAAAGAGATTTGAGTGTTAATTTCTACTGATAATAAAGGACATTGTTCGACTACATAGGTACCAAATATTTTGGCTCTGGCGTTACTTATGACGTAGGTATAGTTAATATCTACAAAGGAGAAAAATCATTTTCTTTTGTTCGTCTGTGTCAATCAAAATACTCAAGTTGAATACTATTTATAATACCCCCGAACGAAAGTGTTTGAAAGTTTACCCCAATTCACCCGGTACCACAACAATGAGAGTGGAATGCGGCACATTTGGCCACAATGCCAAGTAGGTTCAATAAGCAGATGCTTTGCCAAGAATTCGACATGTTCTCCCCAATTCCAATCGCATGCTGCACTAGTTCCATAAAGAGCTGTGCTTGACATTGAACTTACTTTATACCGAAAAGCTTAAGAAATATACCTAAACAGTCCGAATATATTTCTTTTGAATTACTTATCACTTATGACGTAACTTTACTTAGTGTGTGTGCGTGCATTAAACAAAGTGTACCCAAACTAAGTCGTGGGAAAAACAGTATAGATCATGCATTTATAATCAATTTGCTGTTTATTTTATGGCCACACAGCCTTAAAAAAAAACAAATTTAAGTCTAGTGTTTCACCGACTTTCAAAACAAGGAGTTTCTCGTGTGAGATTTTTTTTTTAATTTATATACCGGGACTTATTTAGGTAACCGGTTTTTGATATACTTTTTTTGTCGATGTACTTCATGTAGTAGATATCTCGCTCGAAACAGTGGGGTGCTTTTTTATTTTTATAATTTAGTTATGCTTTAAAACGACTTATAGAGAAAATTACAGTAATACGTAACGGTCCGGGCTTATATATTGGACACAATGGGTGCGGATTTTGGCTCACGTCACCTTCTCGCACGACATGATGTGTCATCAAAACCTTATCGATCAATTACAGAATAACCGTTTGAAAGACAGTGTCAATCTGAAAACAATAACTTATTTGCAAATTCTAACAATAATGCTTTGAGTAAATTATGTACATAATACTTCAATGCAATAATGTGATGATTTTCGGGTGGTGATTTCAATACAATCAGGTAACGAAGGATAAGAAGCTTAAAATATTTGAATAATCAGAAAATAAGGAAAAGTTGAGAGTAAAATATAGAATTTGCGTTACCAAATTGTTACTTTGCTAATTTTTGTTGAATTTTTTTCAAGTATTTACGTTTATATATCTCTATATCCACACTAATATTATTTAAATACCTCTTCACGCTTAACCGCTGAACCGTATTAGACGACATTTGGCATGGATATAGTTTGAATCTCGGGGAAGGACATAGGACTTTTATCCCGAAAATCACATCGTAAGGGAGTGGAAGTTTATAGAGCGATAACTAGGTCAGCGCCTGATATATAAATAATAGCAATTAAGTTGTATCGCGATTACCGAGTTCGACGCGGACGAAGTCGCGGGCAAAAACTGGTATAAACATAAATACTTAGCTACCTACCTACCAACAGTACCAACCTACTTTATAGGTATATACAAATACAAATGCGTTTATTTTTCTCTTTAAATTACAATGGTGTATCGGTGCGACTTTTTGGCTAAGAAGCCGGCCGCGCATTAACGCGCGCGTTCCTGCCATTTATTTGTGGCGTAGCACCACATCAGCTGCCTCGGCGCTCCCGAGCCTTACCACCAGCTCCACTGACCGCTGCCTACTACCCGGAGACCTAGCAGCCGCCGCCACCCTAGGGGAGTACCGAACTGCGGCGTAAAACCAGACGGGCTTAACCCACCGACCTTTTTAGATTTTTAAATAAATTATTTTTCTATTGTAAACGTTCAGTTGTTTTTTTATTTAATAAACCACATCCTGGGTTTTCGTTTCACTGGCGTATATTATGACTCTTCGTATATAAAGTAGGTACAGTCACCAGCATCAATATCTGCCAAAACAAAGGCGGCATAAATATCTGACAAAACTCTATTTAAAGGGCCGTAAGGACGTATCACATATTTATGCTGCCTTTGTTATGGCAAGTATTGGTGCTGGTGCAATGACTCTACCTACGGTGGTAATCGAATTCTGGTCGTCTCACTACTGACACTTAATTTAGTTTTCAATTAGGCATATTATATATGTATGTAGATGTTATTGTTTTTTTTTTAAACCTGTGCAGATCATTTTTATGTAAATGTTAGCAGACAGGATGGTTCCAATTCATGAATCTCGACATTTTTTGTACGTATGAAGGCTGTTTACGTTGATGCATTGTTCGTTATTTGATTCAATTAAAGGATCTAGAATATGATGTAATGTTATAAATTAAGAATACTCTACTCTCATCGTTTTACTTAATGAATTGTAAAGGAGCTTGGGGTCCGCATTGCGACCAAAGAATACTACAAACCATAAACAAAAAAATATTGATATTGTAATAAATTTTACAAATAAAATCTGTCGAAGTTGAATTTCTGTTTGAATTTAAAGCCCCACTTTTTGTTCTTTTTTTCAGACAAAGGCACGTTGTATTATGATAGTTCTTCATCTCTTTTCTTAGCTGACTGTGGCTTTATAGGCCAGGCGCCAGGCTCAATTAGAGGTAAGCGATAGGAATGCGCGGTTGGAGAGTAGCCTAGGGAAAATCCAAGGGAAACCTCCGACACGACCACGCGGGTGGCTTAAACACTGGAATACTCTAAAAGTTTGCGCTCCAGTGAGATTGGTTGAGCGGCTTCAACCGAATCTGAGGCGTCAGTGGAATCGAGCTGGGAGTTTTGTCGCTGGTTCACTAAACCTAGCCTAGCTGAGAAGAGTCCTGCGAGAAACTCAGCTAGCGGACGGGGGTCGGACGGACTTTATCCGGTACGCAGTGGTACCGGGACGAATAGAGACATTTTTTCATCTTTAGGCGAAGGGCCAGGCACACAAATATAGTACTTATACTTATGTATGTATTACAATTAGATTCCGTTAGGTACGAAAATTATGTATGGGTAGGTACTTATACCTAAATACTGCCTCGACTTAATAACAGTTGTAACGTTATCTCCGAATTCAATTGGGTTTACAATTTAGTATCAATTTGCACCTAAACAATAGAGTCATCGATCTTTTTTCAAATCAGCAAGACTTCCTAATGCCCCAAAACCGTTATGTCTTACGTTTATCAACTATGCCGAGTGTATTTTTGTTATTATCTATCTTGAGTGACCAGTGACCACTATATGACTGGCAAGGTTAATGAACTTAGGCGTTTATGATCCTAAGAATATAATTACGGAATGTTAGATCGCTATCTGCCTGCGGGCTGAATAAGGTTTTGTCTCATTCGGTAACAATGACTTTTTTTGTGGATGGACTTAATTAGGCAATATACGTAATATGACGTGAAGATTCTTGTTAAACTGTTGCAGTCGAGGAAAGAGTTGTTTGTCTTAATTACTTAGCTGTATTAAAGTAAATCCAAAATAAAATATCGAAGTGTAGAAAACGAATATGGATTCTTGTAATTATTTTGTTTGATTATACGTAAAATTAAAATTTAGGCACACCCACTTCTGTTTATTTTCGCTTGCTTGATTGATGACCTAAATAATCAAAATTAGTTGTGATAGTTCAAACGAATTGGTTACCTAACTAGCGCGTATTATCAATATTAGCCAAAATTGTGATACACAATGATAGTAGAGAAGAAATATACATAATTATGTTTGAAATAGTAATAATTGGTTGGCGTGACGCGACGCACTCAGCGATTTGGCTACGCGCTAGCACAAATGAAAACGCATAAAACTACGTTCTTCAATCTCGTAAATAACGCATTACTGCATGGACTCCCTGGCCGAGAACTGACTGCGTTTTTTGCAAAAATTATGCCTATGGCGGAAACTCATACTCAATTTCTTTTATTGGCGTTTTATACTTATCAACCTTAGGTCATTGTCCAAGATGAATTTTTCGCCTATTTAATTGAATCATAAAGTTTATGGTGCCCGTTGGTTGGCCAGCTTGGGATCAGTTTTTTTCTCAATTAGAGGCTGGTTCCGACTAACGGTACCTAACTCGGATCATTTCAACAATTATTCGCATCTGGTATATCAACGTCGCATAAACCCATAAATTTCTCACCACATACGCCATTTTTTTGCATAAAATTGCTTCATAATATTCATTCATTCATCTATTTGTTACATAGACAAATTAGGAACCGTTAACAACTCATTTTCACTAATTGAGATATTGTTGTACCTACTCTGTTTTTTTATCTAGAGGGTAGACAAGTTCTATGCAAAAAACAAATGAACGCGCCATACATTTTCCTATATTTACTATGAGCAGTTATTTGCAGTTATAAAAAACAAGAGTATAGGTAAATAAAAAACTGGTTTTGAATCAAATTATTTCTTAATTGCTCTTTAATTGTCTTGTGTCGGATAGTTGAAGATCACTTAGGTACCTACTGGGTCGCTTAAATAATGAATAAATGCACTAGTGATTATGTCGAGCAATCCAAGAGTAGATTGCATAACACTAGAGCGTCCCATACATATGGGCATTATTTTCTAAACAGCGGCTTTGGAATATTCCTGGTTTATTCAAATGATCAAATATTACTAAGTAATCAGACGACACTTACGGTAAACGTCCCTGTGCTCGACACTGACCCTATACATAGCACTTTCAATCTTATAAATGCCATGATGACACAGGTGACTGATATTACCTGTCATCCATTGAGCACTGGGACGTTTACCTTAATCTACCCACTCAGTAACAAACAAATAGCCATAAACGGAATTAAAAACCTGGCATATTTAAAAAACAAACAAATGAAATACTTTAATAGCTACCTACTTTGATTTATGGCAGACCAAGAACAAACATTTAAATATATGTTTTTAGTTATTTTGCATAGTAATTGGGTTTCTGTATTACATCCTGAAGCACTAAAGTGGAGAATGAATGATTAACTGATGATGGTATGAATTATGGTCATCTTGGCAATTTAGCTTAACAATAACATGGAGGTCAACGCTAATCGGTATGACCTCACGTCAAATAATTGTTACAAAAAATGTATGAGGTTTTTCGTATAGTACCTTTATCTCACGAGCGCGGGTTGGCTATTGTTGTAGTTGTGACACATACGAACACATAGATAACGTGAACTCACAGCTCCTACGCTGACGCACATAAGTATAGACAATGTGTCTAGCTCAATACAAAACCATGGCTCTCCCGCGCTCGTGAGATAAAAGTACTCCATCTGCTCCCTTATTTTCTTATTTAAGATAGAACTAAAGTATTTTATATTTATTTATTTATTTGGAGAACCAACAGCTTACAAAGTTACAATAATAACATAGATAGGACACAAAAAAAAAACAATTATAAGTTCCCACCGCTATACTGCGCGCCATCCACGACGACGCGCCCCTCCACCGCCCGTTCCGTACTATTGCGCATAGATTAGTATGAGATGCGCTGTGGAGGGGCGCATCGTCGTGGATGCCGCACTGTAACAAGGTACATATTACAATGTAATGGGATCATTTTATTTATTGCTATCAAAAGTAGTATCGATACTCTCGATTCTGTAAATCTCAGGCCCCCAAGCTGTCCCTTATCAACAGCTTATATATTCTGCGTCCGAGAAAAATGCCCAACTTTTCGAGAATGGCTTCTTTTAGACAGATTTCGATAAAAAGATTTAGTGCAGTTTAATTTATTTCCTCTTATGAGCGTTTAGTTAGATGAGGTAAAATTTAACTTGATTGTGTCGTTTTAGTACCTACACCTAGAAAAAAGTTAAAAATGCCTAAACGCTCAACTTTGTTCTTTTTTGTATTCGAGACAATAATTTACGATTTATTTTCTGCTGCACGTCTAAAGTATTTGTGCCGCAACAACTGATGAAATTTTAAAAACGTTTTATTTATTATCTTCGTATAAATATTTTGTTTTGAATTAAAGTTTCTGCTTATTTTTTTCTGATAAAAATAAAATGTTTTACTCCATGGTTAATCACTAATATGCGGGTATAAATGAAACGGATAAAGCCTAGAAATACGCATCATAAATTTTATGATCCGTACCAGAACAATGCTCAGAAAAAACTTTATTACTCTTTTTACCGATGATCCTTTGTAGACATATATTTATATCAAGGCCAACTCCAGGCAAAGATCCATCGTGCCATTGAACCAAATACCCGTATAGACAACTATCCTATATAATTAAGACGAAACAATAAGAAAGTGAGTATCTTAGTGTTGCACAAGAATCTACTGCAGAATCGCCGGATGACACGATAGGATCGGGCTCCGGTCCGTGAAGTGTTGCCAAACTAAACGATTTGTGTCGGATTGATTTATTGTGCTTTAACAACTTATAGATCAGCGATAGTAGCCTGTGTAGAACTAATAGGTTAGATAGCGGATGATAACAGGTTACATCTAAATTAAAGCAAAATAAGTGAATCGTCATAGCAAAGCTTTAAGTATCAAGTTGGCCAAGAAAAAAATATATAAAAACTAAGTCTAAAGAATGAGGGCGGCCGGCTGATAATATAATTACTAAATGACTGAAAAT
This sequence comes from Cenopis cana, assembly GCA_951800055.1. Lineage (NCBI taxonomy): Eukaryota > Metazoa > Arthropoda > Insecta > Lepidoptera > Tortricidae > Cenopis > Cenopis cana. The sequence goes on along the minus strand of OX637482.1, from coordinate 10,048,300 downwards.
TTGTTCTGTGGTGTTGCTAGTGGCGGCGGGGGCTTTGTGGACCGTGTGGAACCCTTCTGGGGGTGACATCATTCTGGGATTCTGGGGTGAGACCCAGTATAACCCAATCTCAATTAGAAAATAGGATGACAACTCCCTTTCTTTTTAAACCGATAGAAACAAAGCCAGTTAATTTATTATGTCCACTTAAAATGCGACATATATAAAATGGCAACTGTGATGGCTTAACCTCATCTTGGAGGAACTGTAGCCAGATATTTGAACGGAAAGGGATACGAATAAAACGACTACCTAGGTATGCAATACATAAATGGTGAAGTCATCGTTAATGACAGCTCACGTCAGAGCATGAAAATCGTGATTGAAGGAAAACTTAATCTATTAGTTCAATTGCACCTTCCTGACAGACAGACGGTGCCTCTACACTGCAATTCTAAAAGGGCATAATTTGCATAGGTTTTAATGCATCATAATCTGTATCTATATAATGTAGTTAGAGTAGGCCAAGGCGTGATGAAGTGATGATACCAGATTGACGGGGGTGCGTCATACTATCTGGCCACGAGGGGTTTTGCCAGGCTTGATTTGAGGTAATGCGTATGAATATTTTGATACTAAGTGTTATATCTGTGAAGTTAAAGCCTACCTATGTCATACTGAGTACATTTTGTGCCTGTGACCCACGCAACACTAAAATTATTTTAATTATCCCATCCATAGACCAAGGTTCCGGAACTTTAGTAGGCGTGCGTGACTTCGAAATGACCACGTATAGTAGAGTTTCTCAAGCTTATAATCCCTAACCTGTTCATAAAAGTAACTAGCCCGCGTCATTTGTCACCTGGCGCATGACAAACTTTTAACCCTTTACGAGCACTGGCAAACCTGGGCGGGTTTGCGTACCTCGCTTGAGAAAACCGTGACGTCTATTTCAGGAGAATGATCTTCTAGGATCGTCCGTCAAGTAAATTAAATATAAGGGGTACATCGAGCAAACGAGGCTGCCTCTGTCTGTATTATAATATTAGAAAGGCCCGCATCCGATGGAATCGCTGTCATTCTGAGGAAAATTCAGGAAACGTTAACCATTTCTTCTATCGTAGATATATAGAATTTGTGGTCTCTACCCCTCTAGGAAATATTATGTCTATGAAAAAACACAATATCTTGAGTTCACAAGAAGTTTTTGTCTGTTTGATGGAGGGACGAAGATTGGTGCCCGTATATAAACCTATTTTAATTAAAAGGGCGTTAAAATTCGTTTTGTCTTATATATGTGACTGTGACATATTATTTACATTTTTCGGAATATATCGAATTGTAAGAGTTACATGAATGACGGAGTTAAATTTTAGGGCTACAGTCAGTTCATAGACGCTCTTATTACCTCTACATCTAGGTTTAGATCGCTGCAAAACTAGACAAGAAGCTTATGTAAATATAACTGGTAATAAAATTAAAATCATGAAGACACTCAAGTAATGCTATAAAGCAATTCCTCGGGCATAAACAGCCTGCATCCGGTGGAACTAAACCAGTTTACTGGCTTACTAGTAAACAAGAGGCCAATGTCAATCAAATTGGTATAAAGTTAAGTTCTTTTGGCTGTATAGTCACTTACTTGAGCCTGAAGTCATCAAGTTATTAAAAAAAAGTAAAAAATGCTCGAGAGTCCAGGATCACTCCATTTAAGCTAAATGTGTGAACGCTTTACGTACCCGCTTATCCCCTTCTGTCTTATTACGATAGCATAAGTGCATGTATTTAGATAAGGTGAGAAATAGTAAATTTACAAGACGTAAAGCGCAATGAAAATTATGAATCACTCTTGAGGAGAGCTGGGTGGTAATTTCTTGGTAGGCAATTTTATACGAAACCTGAAAAGGTAACTTATCAAACCAATGTTTTAGTTCTTTTAGCCCGCACGAGCCGTTAACCTCTTTATCTACTTGTCCTGGACTGGACATGTGACTGACATTTTATTGGCAGAGTCACATACAGCGAAACATAATGATAATGACACGCAAGTTAAATTGTTCGTCAGTACAGGGCTCGTAGCCTCGAACTTGAACTTGCTACGAGCTGTGCAAGCATTACACAAATTGCCCGTGCAGCCGCTGCTGTAATATAATTTGTCTGCGTAATTTTAGCAGCGACTGCGATTAATAATACATTCTCTACACCATACTTGTCCAATTACAAACGTGAAGGGCCTTAATTGATTCATCGCTGTGGAAACCAGCGTGCAAAGCATAATGAAATGAAAAGCGACTAATAAAAACAGACCTCTAGGATCAGAGTTACTTGGGCCATTTTACGGGAAGTTTTACACTCGTCTTTTTTTAATTTGGATAAATTCGGGTTTTTTCTACTTAGAATCGAAAGCACTTTCGAACCTAATAGGAGAAAAAAGTGTCCCAAAATTTTTCATACAATTTTCAGTTTTTCCGTTTCGTTACCACAAGACAAGCCATAAAAGAAAAATCAGAGAAAAATAAACGCATTTGTATTTGTATTTTTGTACAAGCATTACAATCTTAGTATGAGAACGGTAACGGAATGGAATAAAAAAATCTTGGGACACTTTGTTTCGAAAGTGCTTTCGATTCCGAGTAGAAAAAACCCGATTTTATCCAAATTAAAAAAAAAGTTGAGTGAACATCTTTCCGTAAAATGGCCCACTTGGTCAAGCGACGTGACGTTTTAGATGTGAACAATCTTAAGAGAAGATAAAGAAAATATTTAATCAGCGATAGCAACAATGAGCGTCGCTCACTATTCATAAAATCGATAAGTAGGTAGTTGCCATCAGGACTGTTTTGTATGTATAATGTTTATAAGATACAGCGCCGGATCTAGAAATTTTTCGGGGGGGGGCAAAAACTACAATATGCCGCCCCCGTCTGCATATATTGTCTTACAAATTGTTACCTCTACCATTTCAGAACAGTAAAAGTAGCTACTAGTTATCTACTCTAAGGGGGGACGGGTCATAAAGTCATAACACATCTACGTAAACTATATTTAACAGTCGCTTTTCGGTGAAGGAAAGCATCGTGAGGAAACCGGTGTAATACCAACACCAACAAGGTCTAGATTTCCCTCTTGGCTGGAAGGACAGATGCAGTCGTTATCGTGAAACTAGTTCATAGTAATTCTTACGCCAAATTTCGGGATTAGATCTCAAGTAGGGCATACGAACCGGGATCCCGTGATCCCGAAATACCGGGACTTTACAGTGCCTATTTCATTACCGGGATTGAAGCAGACCAATACCGAAATACCGGTATTAAAGATTGTGGACAGTCTTATGTATTGGTAAAATTGATTAAAAAAAAAATGTCCTTATTTGTTTGTATTTTTTGTGTTTTTGTTGTGTACAATAAAGTTATTACATACATACATACATACAATAAGAGACTTGAGTATTTATATAATTATTTCGGTAGTATTTGTTATTATCCTACATTAGTTTTCTAATTATATGTATATAATATAACACAAATGACAACACAATACACAATATACAATGTGACGGTAAATTGTCACTTACTCGTATTTTCGGGTGAAAAATCCCGGGATCCCGATATACGGAATTCCCGGGATTGAGGTCCAATACCGGATTTCAATCCCGCGATCGAGAATCGTCTGGTATTGCATGCCCAAATCTCAAGGCGAATTTTTTTAGTAAAATTAATGAAGCCATAAATATAAGAAAACTTCTGAATCCCTTAATTAAGACGTATTAATTATGCAAAACCATATGTAAATTTCCATTTTACCTTGTGGACTAATTTATTATGAACTTTATGAGTTATACCTACAGCTGTTCCAAGACCTACAGCCACAATAATTTTATCTTTTCTCTAAATTAAAAATAGTTAAATGCAAGAAAACTTCTGAATCCCTTAAATAAGACGCATTGATTAGGAAAAATCAATTGTAAATTTCCATTTTACCTTGCGAACTAATTTATTATGAACTTTTTGAGTTATACCTACAGCTGTTCCAAGACCTACTGTTAACTGTTCAGCTGCATCAACATAAGACTTGATGATGACTCAATGTTGGCTAAGGAAATATTAAGCGTATGATTTGATGTACGTTTTTGCACTCGCACCATAAGTGACAAAAACTAAACGACGGAATAATCGTTAAATGCGGTAAACGTTTAGGGTTTTGGGGTTAAAAAAGTCAAATCCGGATCTTTTTATGCACAACCGCATTAAATTACCACATTAATTAGTTAACACGCTTAACGTCTTGTATGATTTAACTCCACAATCTTTGAAATAATAAGCTACTTTACTTATTTATTTGGTCATATGTTGCCACTGTTGCACGTGGGGTCTGTTAAAGACCTGTACAAGCCTCGGCGGTGCAAATGTCGGTCAAAGATATAACCCTCTGGACACTGTCACATGAACGGAAAAAGTATGTTTAACGCGGTTACACTGTCCTGAATTCAGAATCCTGAGTTGAAGCATCTCGCTCTAACATATAGGTACGTACCGTTCTAAACGTTCTGAATTCAGGAGTGTAATACCCACTCGCTTAAGTGCGGTCACGCTCTTTAATTTATGACTCATTTTGCAAACTTTTTCTTTGAATTTCTATATTGGATACAGTTTGACAGGACTGTCCACCATAAGGGGGTCCCGAATTAAAAATCATGACTGTACAATGTGTTTCATTTTGGTAAATTAAAATAACACATCATTCAATACGCAGCCGCCATTACAATGCAATAAAAAGTTCAAAATGAATACAACTTATTCCAAAATATGTCCTATGGCACGAATGTCGGTGTTTAAAGATGTCGGTATATATTTGTCAGAGGATTTTAAATCAGTACATATTTTTAACTAATTGTTCAATAATAGATACTCGTAATACTATTATACTATTCTGTGACAAAACCTACATACGACGTAAACGTAGTGATTTATATTTTCTTTGATATGACGCGTCGATGAAACGGCGTCAGATTGAAAGATCCGCAACCAGAAAAAGCCGCACTTTATGCAGTCTATGCTCTATCATTACTCTTTAAAACAAGTTCCCGCTCAAGTTGTTCATAGATATATCGACAATCTGGTGGCCACAGGAATGCAGTTCTTGACCACATCTGCAGCCAGAGCATCTTCAAGGAACCTGTTCCTTCCATGTGTGGCAGTAATAACTCTGCGATGCTAAATGCAGTTTTACTCTCGTTGGCATAAAAGTAAAAGGAGACTTGTGTCGGTAATGAGCTGTAGGAGGCTTCGACGAATCTATTTGAATACATGATTAGCCCGTAATGCGACTCTCCTACAAACTTATTTTATAAAATAATTATAATGTAAAAAATACAGATCCTAGGTACTAGATACAAATCCTCCTGTATTTGAAGTCGGTTATAAATTAGAATTTATTAGAGTCATATTAGAGTAAAAACCGCGTCACCTCTATATTTTTCAAGTATACGCGCACAAGAGCAATGAAAACGGATGTAACTATATATAAAAATCCTATATTACCGATTAACCAGTTATCCTCAAATTTTATAAAGGGTCGACAACGCGCACGATTTTCACGGCACTTGAGTATATATTATTATCGTCGTTATTTTGAAAATAACATGTCGGTTATACCTATACCTACCCTTACCATGAGCACCCATGAGTTTGCAATGTTTGCATTACCGTACTCGCTAGCGAATTTATGCGTAAACGAAAAAAAAAAAACTACAAAAGTACACAAAAGTACAGCGCTTCTGGCGGAACGCAACTAAGAATCACCATACTAAATCGTTTACGCAGTCGCTAGCGAGTACGGTAATGCAAACATTGCAAACTCATGGTAAGGGTACAGTAGTCGTGCCATGGAGCAACATACAAAGTTTTTTTTATTTTTCATATTTGTGGCGAAATGTTTGAAGCCATGATAATATCTAGCCGATATTTACATTCGGAGTTAAAAACAAAGTACCTAGTTTAAGTCCCGTTATCCATTTGGGTCATCATTGCGATTTCAAAGCTGTAAAACTGAGTAAATAAGAATTATACTATTCCTAAGATTCCTAAGTAAGTCCTTAAGATAACTCTTGTATCTACATGACACTGTCTGCCACGAAAACGTTAAAGAAAATGGCCAAGTATAAAAAAACTCTGCTGACAGCTATTATTAAATGCAAATGTTATTACTGTCCATTGCAATTTGCTCGTAAGTGTTAAACGTATCCGAGTATTAATTGTTTTGTAATAAGATCTGATATAGCTTTAATATAAGCAAACTGATACAATCATCATAGCTCAGCTGCTTATGATTCCTATTTCGCGTAATAACAGCAAATGTACATATCATGTAAATAGAATTCATTCATTCTTGAACACTGTGGTTCACAATGGTGAGTCATAAAAAAATATGTCGATTCTCGATTGGAGATCCCTGCGAAGACAGTTTTTAAGGTTTTTTTTCAAGTATAACTTTGTTGGAAGATAATTAAATCATGATAATGTATTTCCTGTTCTAGTCGAAAAGTTTTCGGTAAAAGAGAATTAGAAAAGAAAACATATTTTGATAGCTGTATGTTATAATGATTTTTTTTGGTGATTAATTTCTAACGTAGACAAGAAACATGGTATTCTCGACAAAAGGGGAAAAAACAAGAACAGATTGGAATTGCGGTTGTGCACAGAAAATAGGAGTAAATTGCTCTTGGTGGTGTCGTAATTCTTTTGTAGCGTCACTCCTGGCAGCTGTCAAAATCTGACACGTTCTGCAAAGCGCTATCGAAGTTTCCCTAAATCCTAAATATACCTTCCAACTCTCATTGAACTTCGCGGAGTAGGTATAAGTCGAGAGATCTGTTTCTCTTTCCTTTCTGTGTCTGTACACTATCAGGAACACACTTCTCTCGTTATTAATACTACGAACATTAGTTAAACGATTGATGTGGGTACTGTGAACGCTATTGCACTATTCATTATTCTTTGCTCTTGCTACGACTCCTAGCATGTAGTAAATGGGTCATTGTCAGATTTAGGTCCGCGTATTTTCGCTGAAGCGGTGGACAATATCAAAAGTTAAGGGCTACAAAGCTTAATTTTGGATTGGTCTAGTAACCCGCATTACTTAAACAGTGTCTCCGTTATAACTATAAATCCATGTAATAAAAAACATAGTTACATGCACATAATCCGTTAACTATTGACCACAGTAGGGACCACTTTTGTTTTTTCAACTGACAATGACCGAAAGCTAATTTTGTACCCACCTAACTACCTAGGTACTAGGACCGTCCCTTGGTTGAAATTGAATGATACGATGTGCTTATTAAAAGCATTTATCTACACACATATCATAAATCCTCTAATATGCGTTCGGAAACCGTAGAAAATGACTCTCATTTCAACATTCAATGAATTTATGGCAATTTTCTTATCTGTGGCTAAGGCAATAAAATATTATTTTAATCTCATATATGATGTTAAAATATTACGTCAAACAAAACTGTCAAAATTTAAATGTCAAAGTTGACATGTCCCTATTCTAGTATCACTGAAAATTCAAATTCAGTCGATGCGAAATGTCAGCTCGATGTTTTTTTAGTATATATCGCACGAAATTTGAGCTAGAACGACATGATCACATCAGAATAAGGACTCTTTACTTTTTAAAATAACATTCAGGTATCTGTTGCCAGTTCTGATTTCGATATTTCCGCAACCGTGCAAAAAAGGTTGTATTAACACAATTATTGTATTTATTTACTACGGTTTCTGAACCCATCTTAGAGTAATTATAATATGTGTGTAGATAAAGTAATGTATGCAACTGTACATAATTAGGCATTAAAACACGAGTGTGTTTTATGAAACGAGCCGAAGGCGAGTTTCATAATAAGGTCACACGAGTGTGAGCCCCTCATTATGTACCAGTTGCATAAACTACTATTATTTTAACTTAAGAAAGAATCGTGTTTCTGCTATGTTTAAATACTCGTACTTACAATAGATACGCGTATGCCTAATTTAGATTACTCTGAACGTATCGTACGCAGTGAGAATAGGTATTTGCGAATATAACGAAAAAATACTCTTTCTACATGCTTCTTTGTGTGCCCTCTACAGAACCCTTCCGTCTGCAATATTTTTTCTTCCCTTTATTTCTGTAATCATTCGCCAGAGGCACGACGTTTTGTTTTTGCCGCGGTTACCTGGTTATTCACTCGTGACCTTTAGCAAATGCGTGAGGAATTACCCGCCGAGAATGCGAAGGAGCCAGCCGGTGCCAATTTGTTGAATAATCTTACAGCAAGGGTTTACAAAGATAATTACGAGAACCCTTGTTTACCTTAAAGCGCTTGGAGGTCTACTTTTGTTTGTTGCTTGCGATCCCAATTACATTCCAATGTGTTTCGCGCGTGCCGAGATACCTATTGTGTTATCACTTATCAGAACACTCGCGATAAACACATTGAAAGATGATTAGAATGTGATACAAATGAACAAAATGTTTCAGTCTATGTGGGCTCAATTTACGTTTTGACGCTTATAAGATCGAGGATATTTTTAACCGACTTATAAAAAAGAAGGCAATCTTATTTCTCAGTTTGACCCGTATGGCGTATATATGTATGTTTTTCCGCAATTATCTCGCGTTTGACTGAACCGATTTTGATGCAATCATCAGAAAAGCATTTGTTACTTTCTGGAGAATGTTTTAATAAACAGTGTGAAGGCGGTTCCTTTTTTTATTTATTAAAAATAAAACCTACGCTGGTTAGCCAATTATATTCATAAATGAAATATTCTAGCATTAATTATTTAGTAAAACTAAGTAGGTACGTTACCTAATAGAGGGTTTTCACAGATTTGTTATGTATTGTAGACTTACATTTGAACCTTCAAGAATGCAGGGTAAGGGTTACAGTAGGTATCTACTTACCACATATCTAGTGGTACCTACAGGAGATCGAATATTAGACTAAAGTAGCTCCAATGCAATAACATTTCTTGTTTTTGACAACCGGTTTAGTCTAGTGGTTAGTGCATGACCTGGCCTAAGTACAAAGCTGCCGTTCCTGGGTTCGAATTCCTATCAGGGCAAATATTTGTGTGATAGCATGAATGTTTGTTTCTGAGCGTTGGGTTTATTCTAATTATAAGTATTTAAATATCAATTAAATATATCGTCCTCTAGTGTCTAGCTACCCATCTCATGGCCAATTAACTGGCCATAGACTCTTTCAAACCTTATTGAGCTTACTTATGATTTTTCCGCCATTATATTTATTTACCTGTCTCATGCTTATATCGAAGAAACAAGTCTGTAAGTACAACTTTACTCTTTCGAGTGTGTACTCGTAGTAGGTATTCGAGGTGCCAAACCGAAACATGCAGAATTGCAGATATCGCAGGCATACGATTTTGTAAGTTTTAACCGATTAGTGTTGATGTCGTGTAAAACGTTGACGTCCCATCAGGTCCTACTTGTTACCAGTGCACTGCAAATGCAGTTACAAGCACGTTTCTACAATTTGTTTTTTGATGAAGAAAATTAGGTATGATTAACTAACAATACTGGTAACATGAGAATAATATATAAATAAACGAATTATTATAAATAAACGAACCTACTTGCTTACCTAGAATATTAATATCGTTTCACCTGGCTGTATATAAAAACATGGTAAGGGTAAATCGCCAGTAACTGGCCACCCCCCAATAACTGGCCACTTCGCAAAAATATACACCAAGCAACTAATTGTTGGTATTTCTGCAATTAAATAAATAAAATTGAACTGGGTTTAGAGCTGACTTCATGTATTTTATTTTGTTGAAGGCGGTCTTCACTGCACAAATTACGTGGCTAGTAACTGAATGACATTTTCTTAAGTGGCCAGTCTTATAATACGTTATTTTACTCATAGTCAAATCAGCAGCATTTTATTAAATGTCAAAAACGATTTGTTAATAATTTATTTTTACCTTAGATACCCTATTGAAATAAGATGCCCGAGGAAGTACGGGGAAGTAAAAATGGTCTTAAAATCTTACAATATTTTTGAAAGAGTTACGACACCCCACACGACAGAGGAGGTAGGGAGGTAACCCAATTTTTTTTTCTACATTTTATTCTACCCTTTGTTCGGCGTCATTGATGTTTTCATGCCAAATTACAGCTTTCTAGTACTAACGGCCACTGAGCTTTATACCTAACGTACCCTATTTAATAAAATAATTCCTATTTTTAACGCATGCATATTTAATAATTATAATATATAAAACTACGTAAAAATTTAAATTTCGCGGTTATTACGTGCCCTGCTTATTAACTTACTTGCACAAAAATCCAATCCAAAATCTTACCATCATTTTCTGCTATACAATTTGAGTCTAATGGGCGACTGCAACATTTATTATAATAATTATAATGACTTTGCATATAAAATAAAAGGTGAGTAATTGGTGTATTTCTGGTTATTTTTAGCGACACCGGGTCAATCGAGGACGTTAGCATTGGTCCGCGGCCGATCTTGACCTACAGTGCTTGCTACTTTGTACAATGGCATTATGTAACGTGGTATTGCAGAATACGTATTACAAAATGTTATACCTTGTTACATAGCAATAAGATATGAGTCATGTTTTTGCTGTCGACTGTACCAACATGAGAAGCGTACCACTGTAAATGCTATTTTAGTAACTTCATAGGAGCATCGATCGATAGAGCACGTACCTACTTATAATTTATACGGAGAACGAAGGTACCTACATGTTTAACTCACGGAGAAGCACTCACTGCTGATTGCGAACTTAGAACCTAGCTTTTATTTTGTTCCCATTGTAGGTAAGGTAACGTTAACGCTCAGGCGTAAACGCACGCGGCATCGCACGCGACGTAGGGTAGCGCGCGTCGTAAAGCGGGTATTACACTGTCCTGAATTCAGGACACTTAGAAGGGTTCCGACCTATACGTTAGAGCGAGATGCTTCAACTCCCCTCCACTAGTTAGGACGCCTGATTCAGGACAGTGTAATACCCGCTTATCCCACATACGCACATCAATTCACAAAAGTGTAAAAACCATAGATACTTATTACTAAGGTCATATCTCACCTGATGGAAGGCGTTCACTGCAGTCAAAGGCGCTCTTAAGTTCTAGAGAATTTCCAAGCTCGTAATCGACACTTTTAAAGAGTTAAAATTAGTCTTTCGTATAATCCTTACGTTCGTACTTCTATAAGATTTCAACTCGACTCACTTCTTGAAACTGAAAAACGGGAATGAAATTTTAGAGAAATAATAGAGGTCGCAAGAGCGAAACAAGTCCGCGCGCAAAACGGTATACAGACTCTATAGACTTAGTCCTGGTTTTTCCAAATTTAGATTGCATAACTGACCACTTCTGTATAGCCTTATCAGTCTTATCACGTCGAAAAGTACAGCTCTGCCGATGTCTGCCAAGATCGTGGAATACAAGTGGCTGGAAATAGAGACGTGAATGTAATAGGGGGCACATATTCATATAGTAACAGAACTACGAGTATACTGCTTCAAAACAAAATATACACTTACATAATTCCGTTTTATTGTTAACCTATTCACTATTCACCGCCACAGTATATATATATATATATATATATATATATTTTATAGCGCGTCGGTGGCGCGGCCCGCCTGATGGTAAGCGGTCACCGCAGCCTATGGACGCTTGCAACCCTAGGGGCGTCACATGCGCATAGCCGCCCCTTTAAAGTTTTATACACTCCTTTCTTGAAGACCCCCATATTATGTAAGATGTGCCTCACACGCCTGTCTTCGTAGCAAAAGACTGAAAATGAACCTTTCTTGATAGCACACGACTTGATCAATTCGATATGAAGTCATTGGCGTGTGGGTCACCTAATGTCCTGACTTTATGTATCAAGTACTAGTATCTAACCTCTTTCACGCTGGTGTTTTAGTCTAACACCTAGCTGAAAAATTATATATATACTTATTACTGTTTAATATAATTTTCACGTAACGATCAAAATACTTGTGCGCCTATGTTCTTTTGAATGTGATGTAAATGCCCATTACGTATAAGTGTCTATAGAAATGCACCTTCTTCATATAAATCCCGTCCTTATCCTTCCTTCCTCCTTATCCATCCTATCCATCCTTAATATTATCCTTATCCACAATGTTAAATTAGTTATACATACATTTCTGAAATTTTGTCCAAAAGTGTACCTAAACTCCCTAAACCCTAAAATAATTCAAAACTCATGTGACGCTCATGGAGTTTCTGTTTTTTCTAATAATGCCAATAACGTGTGATGACTGTGTGCCTTTTATAAGTAAAAAGGGAAATCGTTGAAAAATTCTTTGACTGCCTAATTGGATCTGATTGCTTAGTTGGTAACTGCGACTGGCCGCGTACCTCTGGAAGGTTCGAATCTGCTCGAAGCCACAATTGTTTAATAAAAAAAATGTTTCCCTCACTTCATATATTTGGTGGCGTCGCGTTATACCATCCCGTTTTCAAAACAGTTTTTTTTATAATTTGTTACAGGCTGGAACTTGTTTAAAAAACAATGTATTTGTAAGAAACAAGATGGAAACAAACCTTGGTATCAAAAACTTCTTACCTCTTCTGTTGCTGAGTTTCCTCGTCAGGACTACGCATACAAATAATGGTTAGTACTTTCGTTACTGCCTTTGTTCGCTGTTTAAGAGCGCTCGAACCGGTCCACTAGCGCCACTCTTAAAAACAATCACAATTAATCACGAGTAGCGCTAGTGGACCCGTTAAAGCGCTCTTAATAGCTGTCTGTATTTGAATAAGTGTAAGCAAAATATGCTTTTTTTTCAGTGTCAATATCAGAAGAATTACGTCATCCCAGAGTAAGCGGGCGGATAGTAAAACTGTATTCTGGAATAAGGCCAGAACCAATCTTGTGTTCTGGTGAAGGCTTTCAAGAGGATCCCATAGACTGCGCTGTGTTCTATAGATGTGTGAAAGGAACCAGCAATAAATATACTGTCTTTAGAGTGAGTACGAAAAATCAAAACAATTGAATCATATTTAATTATTATTATCTTTTTTTATTTTATTTTTATCTAGCCTATAGGGTTGTCCCACTGCTGGGCAAAGGCCTCTCCCCATGAATTCCAGGACTACCGTGTCTGTGCTTCTTCCAGCCAGTTGGCGAGGAAGGCATCTAATGTCATCCCGCCATCTCCGTCTAGGCCTGCCGCGTCTGCGTCGCTGTTGTGGCATCCATTTAGTGGCTATATTAGCCCACCGATACGGGTGCATGCGACAGACGTGGCCCGCCCAGTCCCATTTGAGCCTAGCAGTTTTTGCGCCTACATCAGCTATGCGTGTTTTAGAGCGCAGCGTGGTGTTCCGGATGCGATCTATCCTCTTAACACCTAAAATGCTGCGCTCCGTTGACAAACCTTCAATTTGGACCTTTGACTCTCCGTGAGTGACCAAGTTTGAGCACCGTAGGTTAGGACGGGCAGAATACACATGTCGACAAGTTTGTGCAATTTATGCAAGTGACAATGGAAGGTTGCCCTTCATCAGCTCTTTCATGGACCAGTAGCTCTTCCAGGCGTTATTGACACGGCGCTCGACTTCCTTGTCTTGCCTGTTGCTGAAAGAAACTAACTGGCCCAAGTAAATATACTCGTCGACATAGTGTATAATCTGCCCGTCTACCTCGGTCCTCGACCCTACTTTTCTTGCTGTTGGTCATAACCTGAGTTTTTGTGCGAATCATTTTTAGTCCAACTTGAAGGCTTGCCACACTCAATGAATTTAATTATTGTCAACCATAATTTTGTCATAATATGCAACTCTCTGAGAAACATAAAAAATCCTGATATGTAATAAAACTTGCAAAACAACATGCAAAATTTAGCATGCAAAACTACAAGTCTTTTGAACAGTGGCAAAATTTTACTTCTAATATTGGATTACCTTATACTACTTTTGTCGGAGTGAATGTTTTGTACGTTATATGTATTCACGTCAGCCTCAATTTGGAATATATTTTTTCAGTACCAATGCGGACCAGGCACCGTGTATGACCCTGACACAGAGATATGTAACCATCCAAAAAGTACGAAAAGGATTAACTGTGGCGGTACAGGTTACACCGCTTCGCCCACTGAATCAGCCAACGAAAATGAAATAGACGGGTCACGGCAAGAAATACCATCACCAATTACTACAAAACAAGCAGTTTACACTGAACCAACGATAAAAGCTGCTACTTCAACCCAAAAGTTCTGGTCTCCGACTGAATATAAAACTACGCCAAAGGAATCTAGTACCTATACATGGATAACCACAGCTAAGGACAATTTAAGAGCAACAAGATCCCCTATACCTCGTCAGCCGGACCCACAAAGTGGCGAGCCGTGCACTTCAGATGGATTTATGGGTGATAGCGAAAATTGCCGAAAATTTTACAGATGTGTTGGAAACGGACGAGGCGGTTACATCAGATACGAATTTTCATGTAGTGAATTAACTATTTGGGACGACGAGACGCAAGCTTGTAATCATGCATGGGCAGTCAAAAAAAGGAGATGCGGTCGCGGCAGTCCAGAAGATGAGAATAGAAACAATGATTCTCCTGCTACAACTGAGGACAATGAATTGAACTCGGGGGAAACTATTCAATCACAGTTACAAATAAGCTATGGATTAAAAGTAAATCAAGTACAGACACAAGTAAGTAAAGGATCCGTCAAACAGAATCAAACACAAATATTTTATGGTGATAAACTAAAGGACAAGCCAAGTTCCAATGTAAAGCAAAACCAAACTCAAATATCACATGGCTCTGCAATAAGCCAGACACAAACACAAATAAGCCATGGTAATAGAGGATCACAAACTCAATTACAAATCGATCATTCAAAAGAGGCAAGTCAAAGTCAAACACAAATACATGAAACACATGATGATCAAACTAGTAATCAACAACATGACGAAGCACAGCCCCCAAATAATGAAAAGCCTGTAAATGAAAAAGAAAAAAATGAATGCAATAAAAGCGGTTTTATGGGAGACTCAAACGATTGTAAAAAGTTTTACAGATGTGTAGACAATGGCAGAGGTGGTTATATAAAATACGAATTTTCTTGTGGAGAAGGAACAGTATGGGATACTAACACGGAGGCATGCAACCATGCTTGGGCTGTTAAAGACTGTAAAAATAAAGCACCACTGGAAACAATGGGTCAAGAAAGCACGACCCCAACAACAACAAGTAAGTCTACCACGGCAGAAACGGTTCCCGATGAAGATGATGATGTCGGGTATGGTGGCCAAAACCAACAACCGTCTTATGCAACCACGGTGAGCCAGGATAAACCGTCAACAACTGAAACTAGTAAAACTACCCAAGCTCAGCATGATGAGACCTCAAGTTCAACTAGTGCATCGGGTGAACATGTTTGCGCTTCCAGTGGATTTATGGGCGACTCCGAAGATTGCAAGAAATTTTACAGATGTGTCGATAATGGTAATGGTGATTACACTCGATACGAATTTTCGTGTGGCGAAGGCACGGTATGGGACTCAAATTTGGAAGCTTGCAATCATGCATGGGCTGTAGAAAAATGTGGTAAAGGAACACCGAATAAAAATACTGCAGATACAACCACATCAGGTAGTAACGTTTTGCAAGATGAAGAAAATAATAGTGGATATCCTACAGAGAGTGATAATAATGCTGACAAACCAACAGAATCAACAACGTCTAGCACAACCAGTACAACAACATCAACCTCACCACAATCATCTTCACCAAACAATAATATTTGTAAATCTAGTGGATTTAAGGGTGACCATAATGACTGTAAAAAGTTTTACAGATGTGTTGACGACGGAAAAGGTGGTTATACTCGTTATGAGTTTTCTTGTGGCGAAGGAACCGTTTGGGATCAGAGTATCGAGTCGTGCAACCATCCATCAAAAGACAATCAATGTGGAGTAAGTGAAAGCGCAACCCAAGAAACACCAAATGGAGGTACAACTCAGTCATCGTCTAATTCACAAACATCTGCCAGTAATACTGATGAAAATTATCAGAGCACAACTGAATTTTTACCTACGGAAGGAGCGCTTGTAGGTTCATCTTCTGTTAAACCCGCAAATGAAAAAGACTCTTGTTCAAAAGAAGGTTTCTTTGGCGATACAAACAATTGTAAAAAGTTCTACAGATGTGTAGAAAATCCACATGGAAGCTTTACGAAGTATGATTTTACTTGCGGAGAAGGCACTATGTGGGATCCAGAAATCGAAGCTTGTAACCATGAAAGTTCTGTTAAAAAGGGATGCAGTGCTCCTATTAATAACGAAACATCACAACAGCAGCCAGTACCAGAAAACAATGAACATGCAGAGAGTAGTACATCTCAGTCAAGTACTCCAACAACTACAGAAAAAACCGACCAGCATCAAAGCTCATCTAACGATAAATGCGAGTCTGAAGGATTCTTTGCTAATTCAGCTAGTTGCAAAAAGTTTTATCGTTGTGTTGATGACGGAAAGGGAGGGTACACAAAATATGATTTTACTTGCGGTGATGGTACAATTTGGGACCAATTGTCACAAACATGCAATCATGAGTCAAGCCAGAACAAATGCGGAGAAACTTCAGAAACAAATGGTGTGGAAAACCCTGAGTCCGACTCAGGAACCACTACGCAAAGCACAATTTCGGGTGATTCGACAACATCAACGACTAAACGGCCTAATACTGGAAACAATGAGCCATCTAATAACAACGATCAGTGTACATCCGAAGGTTTTTATGCTAATTCAAACGACTGTAAGAAATTCTACCGGTGTGTGAGCAATGATAAGGGTGGCTACACTAAATATGATTTCACTTGTGGAGAAGGTACAATTTGGGTACAAGAAATACAAGCGTGTGATCACGATAACAACATTTCTAATTGTAGTTCTCAAGGTGCCATTGCAACCACATCCAGTTCGCAAAATGGCCCAGAAGAACAGTCTACTACAAAACCCTCCTCGACTACTGCTGAATCTACTTCAGAATCAGAATATAATGAATCAAATGATTGTTCTAATAATTCAACACAATCAAATGAATGCAAATCTGAAGGATTCCATGCTAATAACCATGACTGTAAAAAATTCTTCAGATGTGTTGATAATGGGCAAGGAGGTTACACTAAATATGACTTTACTTGTGGCGAAGGCACTGCTTGGGATTCAAACATTCAAGCGTGTAACCATGAAAATGAAGTGAAGAACTGTCATGGTTCACAAGAAGAAAATCAGTCAGAACATAAGCCTACCGACGAAAATTCCGCTCAAACAACTGAAACGACCAGCACAACCAAAACATCAACAACTGCATCATCGGGTGAAAATAAACAACCAACTGCTAATGATAAATGTGAAAATGAAGGTTACTATGGTGATAGCAATGACTGCCAAAAGTTTTATCGGTGCGTCGACAATGGAAATGGAGGTTTAACAAAGTACGATTTCACTTGCGGTGATGGCACAATTTGGGATCAAGACATACAAACATGCAATCATCCCGGTGATGTTCAAAATCCATCTTGTAATAAAAATACGACTTCGACGTCAACAACTACTGAAACATCAAGTGGTACATCGTTAACGAGTTCGGAATCGTCATCAACGAGCTCCACTTCATCTTCATCTTCAACAACAACTACTACTGAAGGTCAAGGTTCATCTGACTGTTCTCAAGGTTCCACGCAAAAACCACAGCAAAATAAACAAGTCAACTGTACTAAAGCAGGTTTCTACGCTGATCCCGAGGACTGTAAGAAATTTTATAGATGTGTCGATTGGGATAATAATGGTCAAAGGTTTTCGGTTTATCATTTTGACTGTGGGGAAGGTACAATATGGGACCCAGCACTAGAAACGTGTAATCATGAAGATTCTGTATACCCCCCTCGTGACTGTTCAGGATCTCAAAGTCAAAATGCTGAAGAATCTACTACTGCAAGTACTACCACTGAATCATCAACTACAACTGAAGAATCAACAACTCAACAGTCTACAACTGAATCTTCAACTACACAACAATCTACAACTGAATCATCAACTACACAAGACACAACAACAAGTGAACAAACTACAACTGAGCAAAGTACTACACAGAAATCTACAACAACAGAAAAAAGTACTTCTCAGCAAACTAGTACTACAGAACAAAGCACTACTGAAAAATCAACCACGACTACAACTGAGCAAAGCACTACTCAACAATCTAGTACAACTGAGCAAACTACTGAACAGTCGAGTACTACAGAGCAGTCCACTACAGAAAGTAGCACTACTGAACAATCAAGTACTACAGAGCAATCAACAACAGAGCAGTCTAGTACGACACAATCTACCACTACTGAGGAATCAACAACTCAACAATCCACTACTCAGAGAGACACAACTACAACTGAGCAAAGTACTACGCAACAAACGACTGAAAGTTCAACGGAACAATCATCAACTACGGAAGAATCAACAACCCAAGAATCGAGCACAACTGAACAAGCGACTGATTCGACTGATTCGTCTACAACTGAACAGTCAAGTTCCACAACTACCGAACAAAGTTCTGATGGCACTACAACAGAAGAAAACCAGGAATCTACCACTGAAGGCAGTTCATCAGGCTCAAAAGATTGCCCAGAAACCGAGGATGATCAATACCTTTATGTTTGCCCGACTTCATTTAGGCGACATCCAAGATACTGCAACATGTTCTATCAGTGCACCGAAGATAATGACAGCCATGACCTTGATATAGCTGTATTTAAGTGTCCCAATAACACAATTTATGATGAGAGTAAAACTCAGTGTGTTGAAGAAGATAAAGCGGATAAGAAATGTGATGGCGAGAAAGCTGAGAGGCGAAGAGTTAAACGTTTAGGTGTCAACTATAAGGAACCGGTAAGATTATACATCTTCTAATTGATTTATTATGTTTTATATGCCCTTCTTTTACTTATGTTAATTTGTATGTTACAGATTGTTGCCAGCAAAAACAGTCTTGTTTGTCCATCTACGGGTCACTTCCCCTTCGAGAAAAGCGAGTGCTCTCCGGCGTTTTTGAAATGCGATAGAACGAAATACGGCAAGTTGAGAGGATATGTTAACCAATGCCCAATCGGCTATGTCTATTGGTCAATAAGTAGAAGATGCGAACCGAAGTTTAAAGTTAAAGATTGTAAGATGACCTCAAACGACTGGAGCGGCAGATGGGAAATACCAATTGAAAGAGATAATGTTGCAACTTAATTTGCAGAATAAAAATAGGTATAGTTATACATGTCTCCCCCCCCCCCCAAAAAAAATGAAAAACAAATGAATCTACCTTGTTTATTTGCATTTGTGCAATATTCTTAAACAATCTTATCTACACCCATATAGTAGATCCTCTTTAATGTTAAATAGAAAACTCCCGTGAGTCTGAGACATATTGAAATATAATAAAGTGTTTGACGCGAGTTACGCAGTGTTAAACGTGAGGCCGTCGCGATTACACCTCACGTATTGGTCCCAAACATGTCGAGCGGTATTCGACGTTAAATAAGTGAGTTACCCTCTTTAATGTGTTCAAAACCCGTCTGTCCTTACGACCAGCTTTGCAATATATCGTGCCCGGCACCCGCCACCACCCCGCGCGCGCGCGCCGTAACCACATCACAGATGATGCGGTTA
Source organism: Cenopis cana (assembly GCA_951800055.1). Lineage (NCBI taxonomy): Eukaryota > Metazoa > Arthropoda > Insecta > Lepidoptera > Tortricidae > Cenopis > Cenopis cana. Next base: position 10,028,569 of record OX637482.1, on the reverse strand, counting down.
TGACCGTGGGTTATGAGATACAACGTACAACTTTACAGCACAGGCGCGCCGCGCGCGCCACAATCAGAGGCTCCAGGTATCTCGCAAAACATGGTTCCCCCAGCTCAACGCGCCCACATAAAACACATAAAAGACGATTTAATATTTGGATGTATGTTTATCTAGTGTATGCAACTATACATAATGCCTCTGAATAAGTAGCAGTTGCATAAACTACTATAGGTACTTAGTATAACATTGTGTGTATATATATATATATATATAAGTAGTGTTAGGTAAAATTTGTGCCTTAGTCAGCAGCAATGGTTGCTATGCTACGCGGGCGACGTGCTCAAAATGATCTTCACATATCTTTATTATAAGGGCATAAGAGCGTGTGAAGATCATTTTAAACACCTCGCCCGTGTAGCAACCATTGCTGCTGACTGTACGTGCTTGGTTTTATTGTGTTAACATCAACAATTTTATTGTGTTAACATGGAATCTTGTAATAAAAATGTACCGTTGGACCAATATTAGTACGGAACACTAACAAATGACAACAAATCAAATTGTATATTTAAATTTATGTGAATCTCGCTGTACCTCTTTCTTATTCTTTTTATATGTTTTATTGCATGAATTGTTTCCTTATTCACAATAAAGATACTGAATAAAAATGATAGCTCACAGGCACACTACTTGTGATCTAGTAGATTTCCATGTGAACTCAACGACTAAAATGCCCCGTTGACGGTCCGTAGGTATTAAAATATATTAATTCAAGGTAAAATATGTTTCGCCACTTAAGTAAGCTTGTTCGATTTTAAGTATCTAGTCTGATAATAATTAAACGAATCATTTAGATGTTCAACATGATTTTGCTGCCATAATTTTAAGACGAGGGTGAATTTGTGGTCAAGATGTTGTTACAAGTAACAATATTTTGAGCACGACTTGTGTTTTAAAGCAAATAAAATGCTTGTAAATGATTTTAAGTTTTATTTTATTAACAACTTTATTCAAATAGTAACAATAATAAGAATAACCTAATATTAAAACAACAATAAATTATAAACACTAACTATATTAAAATAACATCAATACCTTTACAAGTAGATAAAAGTCCATTACAAAACAGTGATAGCTCTGCAATTATAAAATCTTTAAGCGAGTCATTTTCCGATCGGTGTTTTACATTGCTGAACATACTTCCTAAGAATGCATGACAGGGACTTTTAGTAGCCAATATATTACCTTTCAAGTCAATCGTCAAGTTTTCTACACCATTAATATTCATAGGAGCATTTTTTTCCTTTTCGGAAGATGCTTTTTCAAATTTTAGAGGTGCTGAAATGATCATAGGTTTTATAACATTATCTGTTATATCATTTTCCTGAGACGATTCAGTCGATACTGCTCTTGAAGTTCTTTTAATGGGATTTTTATCAGTGGACTCGCCTTCTTGCGATGATTTGTTTGGTTTTGTATGAAAGAATAAATCCAAAAATGAAGGCAACATCAACGCGTCTAATTGATTGTTTTTGTTACCATCCGAGTGGTCCTTATTATGCTCCTCCACAGGTTTGCCAGTTAAATTAAAATTATCACTATTCTTTATAGCTGTGTCAGTCTTTAGTTGACGCACTTCAAATTTAGACGGTTCTGGTCTGCTTTCAGCTTGGCTTAAAACTTCAGGTAGATCTTTATGATCTGAAGTATCATCATATGATAAGTAATCTATTATATCACGGATATTATTAACTTTCTTTTTTTGTTTACGTTTAAGATTGTTTTTCATTCTGTCTTTTTCTATATTTTGAGTAATGTATGTAACACTGGTAGTTACGTTTGGCTTCTTTGGTTCTTCATATAATGAAAGAAGACTGTACAACTTTTCTATATAAATAGCGTCTGGAGATCTTGGGGTCAATATTATCGGACTTATTGCAACTCCACCTTTATTCCATATTGATACAGCTCGTACAAAAAACTCAACCAATTGATTTGGCAATTTTTTCCAATACTGTCGTAGAGGAGAATCCTCCAAGTAATTTGATAGATTCACGTATTGTATATTTATATTGGACTTTGACTTACTAGGGACACTGTCCATTTCATAGACACGATTTTCAGTCCAAAGAGAATTCATAGCATCTTCATTATTCAATTGAGCCTGGCGTACTGCTTGTTCATTTACAAATGTATCATTTAGCATTATAATTAAATTAAATTTATAGTGCAGATATTTATCGGCCAAAATTTGTATATACGGTAAATATTTATTTAAATCAGCTTCTTTTTCATTATTCACAAGAACATGCATAAAAATATCAGGTAAAGTCAATTTTTTTTCTATGGAATATTGTGGGGTTGGTGAGGAATCAGCGGCAGGAAGCAATGAGTAAGTTACTACGCTATTGTAAAGTATGAAGGTCATTAAGGCAAACATGGCTATGCCTATCCACCAGTACGTTACGGATGATGACCAGTAATCTGCAATGGAAAAGGAATAGGTACTTATTTGAACAATGATTGCGACTTAATCTCGCTCCAGTAACACCAGGGGCCGGGCAGTTGCCCTATACCCTATAAAGGTGTAAGTTCGTTTCAGACAGCCAGCAGCAACTGCACCCTAGATAAGAGTGTGTATGACTGGAAATTCCGACTAACCCCAAATTGAACCGTAATGGTTTCTATCAGTGGCAGCGCGTCAAAAGTATTCTTAGGGAGCCGGAAATTATTTGCTTTTATTACTTACTCTTCACGAGCCGTAGTAAAAGAATTGGACTGGCTGAATATTAGGCAAGCCGGTGGAAATCGAGTTCTATGGACGCTCCGCCACTGGTATCTATGTAAATATGTTATAAAAATGCTTCTTTTAAGGGATTTGATTTTTTTTATACGGATTCATGCCAATGATACTAATTATAAAACTAGGTACTAATTATAAGACAGAAAACAGTAATTTTTTCTAGCTTCTGTGGTATCTACAATGTTATCGTTATGAAAAAAAATAGTACCTAAAAATCTTTATATTTATCAAAATCAATCGTACCGATCATGATTCCGGATACCAAATTTCGTTGCCTGAAAAAAATATACATTTATATGAAACACCTGTTTTGTTTTACCTGGCCAATTTTTTATTATAGCCGCCGCTCCCTTCGCAGTGTTCCTCGCTTTGCCTTTAAAGCCCATATGGCGGGGACTGAAATCTTGCTGGACCTCCTCGTCAGAATTGTCTTCACGCAGCAGCGGCCGGTGCTCTTTGAACGACTCACTCATCACTGGCCATTGAACCGTCTGTCGAGTCCAAGATAAAATCATCATCATCATCAGCATATATACGTCCCACTGCTGGGCACAGGCCTCCTACGATACATTAAAAGAAGCAATGGAGAAGGTACATACTCTTATGTGCCTTCTCCACAGTAGGGCTCAGCTAGCACGATAGGTTACGAACTAGGGATGTCAATTCAGTTTGCTCCAAGTTAAAAATCGATTTAAAAAAAAAACGATTTTTGAATAAATAATCGATTTTGTTTCATAATCGATTTTTTAAAGTTTTCCTATGGGATCGGTTACACGGTGATTATTATTAAGCGATACACGGGTACGGTAGAGGTAGAGCCGCACGAAACCTATCTCAAATTATTAATAATATAAAATACGAACCGTTATGTTTTATATATGTGATGTTTTAGTACTTATTTAGAGCCATAAGACCTGACGGTATGTACCTATCGCGGTATGCACATAATTCACAGCCAAAACGTCTTCCTTGTGTAGGTACTATTTGTATTGTTTGGGCTTTGTGTTTAGGTTTTTTTTCAGAAGTTCCTACGTATTGGTCATCCACTATTTAATTCACTAGACAATGCCTGGAATTTGTAAAGACGCAGAAAATGACTAATCATGAAAACAGGTCGATTTACATATAGAGTACCTACTGTAATTTATATTATATGCAGAAACCTTCATTGCTATTTAGTATTACTTTATGTTTCATCTGTTTTCTTAATATTAAATGAATATTTCGACGACCAAAAATTTTACTCGCAACCCGATATAAAGATACAGTCATATAAGCTAATAATAGCTAGTCATCTACGAAATACTATGCTATACAATTTCTATGCAAGAAACACTGAAGTATACTTATGCAAAGTTCACTGAAAGCGGAAGGTTCGAATTTTTCGTGTAGATTTTTTTTAAATAAAGGGGCGCCGGCTGTTATTACGACGCATGTTTTTTATTACTGAACCCTTACAATATCATCGTTTTTATTTGGTCTGAGATTACGATCCGGTATTCGAATTCGAACCGAACACTTCCAGATTAAAAGTAGCGTGCCTCACCGCTCGGGTAATACATAGCTTCAATACAACAACAAAACAAACATAACACACCTTACAAATAAATCTAAAGGGAACTCATTTAAATTCACCTATTTTAATCAAAAACGGAAATGAAATTTCAAAATCAAATTATGTTTTTGCATGCCAGAGCTTTTTGTGCCTTGTGTCACTAAAATTTAATTGTCAAGAGTTGTCATATCATCGCTGCTACAAAAAGTCTACATACCAAGATAATTCGCGCAAAGTTTGTATTTACAAGTGCGTAGGTAGATGAAATGAAACATTAGCGAACTTGAATTATTTCATTGATCTCTAGAGTCTATCTTAAAGATTTAAGGATTACGTAAGTATACCAAACACAAAAAAGTTAAAATATGCATAAATAATTTGTGTTTAATTCTAATCAAAAACCGACATTACATATTTCGCTCGTAAACGCTTGCTTGAGGTGACGTTACTGCATAAGACGTCAAACTTTTCATGACGCAAGAATATTATTTTCAGTTTCATTTAATTTATTAAATATATATACCTATTTAATACTATGAACATAATTATATTATAGTATAACTTTTAAATAAAATAATTAAAAAACAAAACTTTAACTATTCTAATCTAACAACCCACCCCGAGTCATACCCGGTGCAAAGGTGCCCAAAACGCTTAAATTAGTTTGCATTTTATAGATACTCTAGTAAAAGTTACTGAAGTGACTGATGGAGTGACGTATTAATTTTCTTTTCAATTTACGCAACTTTTAAATTAAATTCTTCGCATGAAAAGAATAATTTCAGAATAAACCTTTCAGTAATATATTTTTTATTTATATTAAAAAAACTTAAGTGGTTGGTAGGTATATTATAACAAATTTCGCCAAACTGAGGGCAGTTTGTTGGCGAATAGTGCGCTCACAAATTAAACAGTGTTTTGTTCTAGGTTACCTAGTTACTTATATACTTAAACTGACATTATTATTGGATTACTAATATAATTTCTCGATGTAATCTTAAATCAAATAGCAAATGGCAATTAGGTACTTATAATCCAGTAACTTTATACATTCAGAGATTTCACCAAATCCGTTACTGGATTGAGGTAGTGCGGTACAAAAGTTATTAATTAAACATTTTTAATGCAGTTAGGCATACCTACTTTTCTCGAATATAATCAGAAAATATATGATAAATATTGGACATAGTAAGTTAAAATATATTTAATAACAAAAACATATTTATACATACATACCTCGTATCGTGTATTTTAAGTAAACTCCAAAATGACGTCACAGCAATAATCACAATATTCCACCACATTAAACTTGTAGGGAAGCATCAGAATCCGATGTATGAGTATGTTACACTTAACTAATTCACCCAATAACTTGTAGACTACTTATGAGTACCGCTACGCTGTAAGATGTAAGTCAATTTATCGAATAAGGCACGTTTTTACTTTCTGCGATAAATTATGTTTGTTGAACAATGCATTCGTCTCACGTACATACGTTATGGCATTTTGTTATTGAATAAGCATGAAAAACTACAAGTTAGCATGAAAGGTGTGTCAAGGTATCGTCATATAAATTGTAAACAAATGCGTTATCAGAGAGACCATTAATCCCAATCGAAATCCTAGAATTTCGGGGGAATTCCCGTAGTTGAAATAAGCACGGAATGGGTATTTATTCAAAAGATCCTGTACATTGGAATCTCAATTTGGTTCAGTAACTGGGAAAAAAGCAGTTTGTATGTGAGGCATCATTTTTGATTTCTGCCACGTTTTCCATAAATTGTCATGTCAAGGTCAATTCTATGTAAATCAAGTGATTACTTAGTTTCAGAAATAATGCCCTTTCTCCATCTCTTATTTCAGTACTAACCACGATTTAGAATACTTGATTAGTTTTATTTTCCGATATTTGAAAGGATATTCGTATTTGTTACAAAGAAGATTTTGTTAGTATGGAAAACACACAGTATACCCAAAACGTTACCCATCTTTCTGCGACAGTCGGGTAAAATACAAATGAAATCTTTAAATCTTTAAACGAGCAATTCTTGTATATTTATTTATTTATATATATGTTTATTTATTTATTTATTTCGGGGATCTCGGAAACGGCTCTAAGGATTTTGATGTTTGGTATGTGGGGGTTTTCGGGGACGAGCAATCGATCTAGCTAGGTCTCATGCCCGGGAAAACGCCGAGTAAAGCTCGGCCGCCCAGATATTTTATATTTAATAGTAATAAATCAGTAATAAATGAACTGGCTATTTACACACAGTTCAAGGAGGTCCATTATTAGTATAGGCCGGAAGGAAAAATATAAGTACAATGTGTCAACTACATTTTATAATGCGAACAAATTGAAGCAACTAGAAAATTTTCAGCAAATATTGCGCCCATGTTTTGAAGCGTCTGTCTGAACTAAATTATTATAAACATAATAATAACAAGCCAAGGAAATAAAGCAACAGTTCAAGTGAGTAAATAGGATTATGATTATAGGTATATTTATGGTAATTGTAGATTACAGTAACTCAATACCGTATACTGTACAGTGAAATATTTATCACAGGAACATATTTGTTACTAAATGATAATGAGCATAGAATTTGTTGACACAATATTTGTTCTTAGGTATTATCCGTGATGGATCGACCTCCTGAATCAAAGAAAGACGAGCAATGTCCACTGTTGAAAATAGACACTGGGAATGGAGAAATCTTGCGTCAACCACCTCCTGTTCAGCAGACCCAAGGGTGGAGTGTTACATGCGAACCAAGGAAATCTTGGCTGCAGAGATGTCCTGGTAAGGACGTAAGGACCTTATGGAATTGTGTCGGGTGACAAGTTGACAATCAAAACTTGCTAGCAAAACTGTCTATTAAAAACATTGTACAAATGCTTAGATTGTAGGTATTCTAAGCATTTGTATAATTGTAGTAATTTGTTGTCATACCAATATTCTTAACCAAAGAAAAGATACGTTGAAAAAACCCAAGAAAACTAAATTATTGAGTACCTACTGAGATACAATGTTTCTCAATATAGGGAGTATAGGTACACTTAACGATTAGAGTTTTCTAAGGTTTGTTAATTTCTGCTTCCAGAGTTAATATCAATATCATGGATGACATTTATACTTCTGGGAATGTCGTTGCTGGTATTCTACGCTTTAGGTATGGCAGCGTACCGAAGGCAGCCTCTCTTGGTTCGGTTCAATGATGGAAAGCCCGGCAGTAATGTATTTTTGCACCATGTCATTCATAAAGGATGCCATTTGTCATTCGCTCTGTTTTCGCCCTTCCTTTCGTTGATGGCCCACTCATATCCGAACCTGCGCTTCAATGTCTTTTTCTTGGTGGATGATGCTATGAGAAATACTTATTACCTTCCAAGGCATACTAGATTATCTAACAGATTGCTTGGTTACAATTCTGATGAACTCCTAAAGCAAGAAGTGAGGGAGTTAGAAAAGATACATCCCAATATTAACATCACTATTATGTCTTTGAACAAGTATATGGCAATGACACCACTGAGATTCAAGTGGAGGAGCATTCCGGTATCATACTTAACATTTTACACCAGGGCTTTCGCAGTTTGGCAAAATGGAGGTATCGGCATGGACTTTACAACCTATAATAATATTTTTTGTAATAGCGGCCGCTTGGAACGACGTCTGCATGAGATTATGAAGAACCATAACAAAGGTCTCCCTACAAAGGACTACAATATCATACTTCAAGCGATAGATGAAGAAGAAGATAACTCTTTAAAATGCTTAAAGCAGATATTGAATGATACTGTATCGATGTTTAACAGCATTTTCTCATTCGGTTTGCCGACACAAGCATTGGAGTCTTTGCCCTCTAACGATACGCCAGTTACGAGAACGCAAAGAGCAAAGAGAGACAGCTATAACTTTTACAATATGGTGACATCAGAACGTATTGTCACCACTAACAATAATGTCTCGACTGACATGCTCAATACAACTCTGGATCAAAAAGCCGATAACATGAAAGATAATAACTCCAACAACGTCATAAATAGCGAAGTCCTCCAAACAACTTCAATTTCATCGAATGCAACATCTGATCAGAAACCTGAAGAATCAACCATGACAGCTGGTCATAATAAGATCAGCAATAGCTCTGAAGGGCCTCAGGCAGTTGTGTTTTATGACTTTTCAATAATGAGTGATAAGGTAGGTCAGTTCCTTTTCCGTGAACCACTGTGGCCGCCGTTAATGCTTTCTGGCTTCGGATTCAACCCGAAGAGTGAAATGCTGGAAGATGTTGATAAGAAGAAGAACAATAAGGGTGTAGCACAACTAGCCTTAGATTCAGATGGCCTATTTATCGCTGCCACTGACAAAATGCATCCATTCCTAGGAATGCTGATTACTGCTGGCTTTTCGAGATTGCGCCCTGAGTTTGCAATTCAAGACACCTATGTAACCCAATGTTCTGGAACATTTAAAAACGAAGCGTATTGCAATATTTACAGACTTTAAACTAATTATTTAATTAGTTTGTTTCTCACTTCAATTGTTTTGTTTGTTAAATTTATTTTTGTTATCCGTATGTTTTAGTTAAGTCGTATTATGCTAAAGGTATGTATTCGTGTAAATCAAAAAGGACGTTGTCAAGCGCACACGTCTATCGTATTTAGCGATGCAGAATATCACGTAAAAGCTTCAATATCAGCTAGAGCTAACGATCTTTTTGAATTAGACATTAAATTTGAATTTTCATTGATAGATTTGTATGTGTTTGTCAATAAATACCAATTTTCCACATGTTCATTGTTTCACTGCTGGGACTAATGTAACCAAAATGTAACTACGTCAGAAATGTAATAGTAGATTGTTAACCAAGGGCTGAAAGCCACCCATTTCTGCCGAGATATTTTGGCGCTCGAACGAAGTGAGAGCGCCAATAGTTCGAGGTTAAACTCTGCTTTTCATTTCGAATACGAGGAAAGTAAAATATTTAAATTGAATTTAATTTCGGCGAAAAGTTATCTCAATACGTAACTATATTTTTTTTTCGAAAACCACGTAGGTTTGTGCGGTCTGGAAAAGGGTTAGGTAACTTTTTTACGTAATTTTATAGTTTCGACACTTTCGACAAAAGTTGCTCATGGTTCTAGGGCTCTAGGTACCTATTAATCCTCATATCGCGTGATTACAAAGTTACAATATAGAACAAAAATCCTGAAAGACAGTTGTGTAGGTTTACCATTGTTTTGCAGGCATTAAGTTTCGTCGGATTTGTTTTACAGAATTTTAATTTCTCACATTTTTTTACATAGTCTGAACAAGAACCGAAAATAGCACTGATGCGTCCTCGAATCCTTCGCTTCTACTCATCCCGAACAAACTCTAGAGCTAAGGAGAGTGGACCTTAAAACCTATACGCAATTGCATAGTACCTACTCCTCATATAGGCCTTCGAGAAAATAAATAAAAAATAATGTCACTTTTGACAAACAGGCAAACATAACAAGTGGCTCTTTGCTCTTTGTCAAGAGGCATCTTATACAATGTGATAATGATAGTAAATTAACAGTTTTATAAACGGCAAACATTGCTGCAATGCTGATAAAATAGTTCAGATTTGGCTACAATGCAAATTGGGCCATTATGGAAGTTGAAAGTAATGTTTTATTAAATCAAATTCGGATGAAACATGAGAATACTACAAACGTAAGGCTGCATACATTGTTTACTCTTTGCCAATCTAATTTGAGAGTAGCATGAGGATATTTTCACGAAGAACAGCGTTGAAACTGAAATAGGCAGCCTAAATATATCTGAAAGATCGCTGCAATACTTCATTATGTTAATGGAAATGTAACTATTGTTCACATTTTGAATTAAAATGCTATTTTATAGATATCTCCAGCATCTGTTGTGACAATTATACCTACCTTTTGTTAAGAATGTCCACAAATAGGTCTAGGTACCTAAAACCTGTAGCTGTTGTTGTATTATTGTATGTGTGTGTGTGTGTGTGGGTAGGTAATATATATGCTTACCGGTAGAAAAGTGGCTAGTGCAGATTAATTCTGCCATCCTAAAGGATTCTAAGAACTTCCAGAATCTCAAAATTAGCATATTGGGGTGCCTGTCCGTTGCGTGGCGCGTACCTGTAAGGGCTCTACTGCTTTCTCTATGTTGTGTTTTTCTTACCAAAGTAAAGCAGGTAATAGCTTACCTACCTAGGCTTACTATACCTATGTGGCATTTGCGCCTATTGTGCGTTGAAAGCATGGAAAGTCTCAATCCCGAAAATCAAGAACGTGTCACCAACTGGCGTGTCTAGGGCGGGTGTCATGCCCCTCATAGATCGGCTTGTTGATAGAGGTGGTGAGGGTCCCCGTCGATTGGTACCTAACACAGAAATGATTTGAAGTAATTTTCCAGGCCAAAATTACTTCCCCCCCGAAAATTACTTCACCAGGATCCGACCACCGCTACTGACGTCGAGTCGAGTCACGTCACATTTGTATTTGTACATGAAAAAATATCCATAAGTCCATTTACAGCATAGCTATGTAGTGGTGGAGAGCTCGGAAGGCGCTCGCTTGCGGCTGCGCGCGCTAGTGGTGGCGCTGCTCGGGGTTTCCATGTCGGCGTGCGCGCTCGCATCTCAGCCAGTCGAGCTGGAACTAGAGGACGACGACGTCGTGCAGAGGCTCAACAACGTTAGCTTCGCGAGGCGGTCAGTGACAACATTAACGTCAAACTAAAATATTCCTAAACCCATTTACAAGTTAGCTATGTAATGGTGGAGAGCTCAGAAGGCGCTCGCTTGCGGCTGCGCGCGCTAGTGGTGGCGCTGCTCGGGGTTTCCATGTCGGCGTGCGCGCTCGCATCGCAGCCAGTCGAGCTGGAACTAGAGGACGACGACGTCGTGCAGAGGCTCAACAACATCAGCTTCGCGAGGCGGTCAGTGACATTTACAAGTTAGCTAAGCTATGTAATGGTGGAGAGCTCGGAAGGCGCTCGCTTGCGGCTGCACGCGCTAGTGGTGGCGATACTTACTTGGGGTTTACATGCACAACGTTAACATCAAACTAAGATATCCTTAAGAACATTAAAATTTACAGCATAGCTACGAGTATTTAATGGTGAAGACATGGGAAGGCGCTCGCTTGATGATGGCGCTGCTCGGGTTTTCCATGTAGGCTCAACAATGTCAGCTTCGGGAAGCGGTCAGTGACAACATCAATCAAACAAATAGTCTATCAAGCCGTTTAATGCGCGCCAAAGAAATAGACATACTAGAAAAACATAACATTGCTTCTGCCGCAGACGGGGAAAATTTATTTTAATTTTTTCATCATTTAACTGACCTTTATTTTGTTTCAGCATCACAAAGCCGACAGTGCGTCTTGTATTCGGCTATGGAAAGCTGAGCGCTGTGGTCACCGTTATTACATCTTTGTTGTTACTGGTAGCTGTAATGTCGAAGGTTTGTTCTACGTGAATTGAATATATTTCGTTTCGTTTTTTGTCCTCTCGTCTACCGGCCAAAAAATACGAACAATACATAACAATTATATATAGACTGTAATGTATGTAAGTATGTATGTATATTTTTGAACTAGCAATCTAAGCCTCATATAACTACAATTTAAGCTAAATAAATAAAATAAAACTAGTTTCGTTTTTGTTAAAAGTCAGCTTAATTTTTATCGTATGTCGATGACCAAACAATTAAGCCGCGCACATATAAAAAAAACAATTGGTTTTATTGGGCCAGGTTTTAGTAACGCGGTACAAATTATATGGAAATTGATAATCCGCTTAATAATGCAATTCAGCGCGATTGCCAGTCTTTTGGGGGTGAGGCAACAGGAGATTGAAAATTTGAAACTCAACGAGGAAATGTGCGGTGTAGTGTACCTAACTAAATGAGATACCTAGTGTTTTTTTTTTGTAATTGGTCCCAGTTAGATAAACCTATTCCCATCGCCGGACATCTCCGTAATAATGTTACCTTATCATTTAATTTACCCACGTTATTATTTCTAGCACTCGTGGTGGCGACGAGGCGCACGATGGCTAGCGGCACCCGCTTTGCTGGTAGTCGCGTTAGAAATAGCGTCAGATACCGGCGACGCTATGTTGGCAGCCGCGCTTCGAGGCTCGTCGGAGCTTGGCATGATCGCCGGTCATATGTTCGCCGCGGCTATACTCGTCACCGTCGAGATACTCGTCTGGTGAGTAGCCATTTTTTTTCTAGGTTTTCCGACTACTGCAGTCCACCTAGTTGGAGCAACGTCTGTAGGGCTTCGAGGTTCGTCAGCGCTGGTTTTTACCAGCCAGACACCAGACGCCAGACGTTCACCGCGTCTATATTCGTCACCGTCGAGATACGATAAGACTGGTGAGTTGTTCCTCCGTTTTTCTTCTAACTTTTCGTGACTATCTAATGCTGTCCGCCTAGTTGGGACTGCTTCTGTAACGCTTCGAGGCTCGACGGAGATGGTCAAGCTCGCCGGTAAACGATCACCGCGCCTATATTCGTCACCGTCGAGATACTCGTCTGGTGAGTATCCATCTTTGTTGTACCTACCTTGATTTCAGTAGAGCAACGTCTGTAGCGGTCTAGCGGCTCGAGGCTCGGCAGCGCCGGCAAACCTCACCAGACGTTCACCGCGACTATATTCGTCACCGTCGAGATACGATACGACTGGTGAGTTGTTCCTTCGTTTTTCTTCTAGCTTTTCGTGACTAATGCTGCCCGCCTACTTGGATCCGCGTCTGTAACCGGCCGTGCCGTGTGCCGGTCAGATGTTCGCCTCGACCATAGGTAGGTACTCGTCACCGTCGATATACGATACGACTGGTGAGTACCCATTTTCCTTCTAATCTTTTCTTGAATAACGCTGTCCGTCTAGTTGAAACAACCTCTGTAGCGCTTCGAGGTTTGTCGGCACTGTAGGTCTAGTATAAGTTTTTTCGAAACATTAACTAATTCGAACGCGTTTGCGTTTTGTCTCAAAATGTATGAAAGTGGTATGAAAACGTGAACAGCGCCTCTGGTGGTCACTAGTGGAAACTAAAACACCGAGAATAACATTTGTTGCTAACCGATGAACGCGCGTATTTCAAACTCGGTGAGAGCGTTTTCATACATTTTGAGACAAAACGCAAACGCGTTCGAATTAGTTAATGTTTCGAAAAAACTTATACTAGAGCTACTGGTCA